>OZ020504.1:11595767-12195767 GCA_963971365.1 Lasioglossum villosulum | reverse complement strand
CGAAGAACCCTGCACCTTCTACCACCGGATATAGCATTACAACATTTTTATTTTTTCAATGTTAAAAAACGTTCGTACCATAATCTTCATAATTATTCCATATTCCGGAAAGTGTCAGCTTTAATTAAAACAAATTTTCATCGCTGTAACTCATTTCTATCGAAAGTTCTTTGATTGTGACACAGAAATCGTTGGTTTGTCGCACTGTGCGGCGCGAGGTAGGTTCAGCCCGTTTGCTGGAACCCGGTCGCGCGCTTTGAAAGGCCGCGCGGTCTACGAAAACTCATCAGACATTTTGCAGAACCCCCTGTATAGTAGATAGAATATTTGGGTGAATGTGGAAAAAATGTAATCGCATAATCCATAAACCGTATAATAATAGTAATTCCTTATTGCGAAGTATAAAATAAAATTTTTTGAACGAAGCGCCGCAAAAGGTCTCATCGGCACTGCATACAAAAATCCAGGAGTAGTCTTTCAAAATTAAAAAAGCTCACTCTATATATGTATGATCAGAGTCAGAATCTGTTTTTTCTCTTATCTCCACAGCGTGTTATAAACAAAAAGTAAACAAACGCCGCGTCGGAGCAGACATGCTGCCACGGAGCATGCACGAATACGGAAAATTCAATTCAGAACTAGCAATAGTTTTTTGTAATTTTCTCAGAAACTCAGTCCGAGCAACGGGATAGATATATTGACAAAACTTGTTCAGAATGTTGTCCTTGACGACATATGTCAAAGTCAAGGGGATCTAAAGTGCCTCTTCTCAAAGCTATATTTACCTTCATCGAAATCGGTTGATGCGGGAAATAAACGATAAGCATTGGAAGATATAAGAATTCTTAGATTTATTGTAATTAGAGGCCGAAAATCGTGAAAAACTACAATTTTTACCATCTGTAATTGTTTGAAATTCAATGCAACTTCGACTGATTATTGCACTGTCGTAATGAACAATCAAAATTTTTCACACAAACAACGATATCGTATGGGCAAGAAAGATACGTAGTTCCAAGCATTTACCATTGTGGCAGCCCGTACAACGAGTACGCCGTTGGACCGCCAACATATATCGTATGCGCGGCGACGATCGTCTTCGGAAGCCGTTGAGAAACACTCGAAGATCGGTTCCGAGGGCGATCGTCGTTTGTTAAACAACTAATTGTCGAGAGCGAGGATCGACAGTCGAAAGCGCGCAAAAGGACACTCTGTCCCCGGCAGTCGATCGAGACAGACGCGCGTCCACGAAAAAGAATAAAGTCCACGCGAACGAACACGTGCCTATTTGATTCACCCGTGCCCCACACCATACACTGTCCTTCTTTGCGTCGAAAATTTTGATCGTTCATTACTAGACTGCAAGAAGTTTCACTTCTGTCGCATGTGGTTTTCTACGCGTATGATTTTATATTATACCGTAGGCAAACGTATACGCCGCCCGAGCGGTTTGTAAGAGCCACACAGTTTCAGTCGAGAACACCGTCGCCGCAGCATCGACAGATGAATTGTGACGTCTTGGTTGCTTACAACTTAAGGGTGTTGATCCCATCTCTAGTGTGAGTGATTCACACCACTAAGACATATTAACGTACACGAAATGCAGGGGTTACGAATACGCGAAACTGTAACCCTATAACGCACATTTCGATGCCCTACGACGTCACAATCGCTAGACAAAAGATCAATCTATGTGGGACGTATGCCAAAAATGTCCGCATTTTGCGTAATCGAGGTGAAATTTACATTATTCTGCAGGCCTTAGGCAGCCCAAAGTAGCACAGAGCGGTGAGATAGTGGTGCCGCTTGAAGTGATATGCAGTTTCTTCAATATCGAGAGATTTAAGTTTCTAATCTGTGACGATTAGCGAACAGATTCCGTTGACTTCTCACAGGAATCTCTTCAAGATCGTCTCTGGCAGGAAACGTCCTAGATAACCTTTCTTATCTTAGTTGATTCCTTTTAACGAAGGCCGAGCTCTGGCTCAACTTAATGGAAATTGACAAAAAACTAGAGTCTGGCCCTAAGCGGCGATTAGATTATGAACAGACCACCCCATTCAGTTTTGGGGTATATAAACCCGTACATTTTTACTCTCAGTGGGTAGTACTTCTGTAGTCACGAATCGTGTCGCGTCGTGCTCTCGCAAGTCGATTTCTAGTAAGATCGAGCTAAAGTTCCCCTTCGGATCAATCACTAATCGTATAGATTCCACTAGTTCGGTATTTAATCTATTAAGGCATTTCATAAAGTCACTTCGAGACCCCCGCAGTTTGCCAGTGCGTCAACATCGAGCTCTAGGTAATATTTTTAATTCTTACACTCTATCAATCACACAAACTTGCGACACACATACAAATGTAAATCAATTACTAATCGAATATATTTGTGTTTTCCTAATTACATGTAAACTTTCTAAACCCATAATTATTGTTCTACCAATCCTAATCAAGTAATTGAACGTTCCCACACGATACAATCTTATCGCTCGGATTATATCGATTTAGTCTATATTTGTTACGAGGCTTACTAGCAACCCTAGCAATATCCTATCACCCATCACATTCATAGACGACATCCCAATCGTCGACATAGGGATCTTCAACCTAGTGGGTATCCAATTACATATTGGGACCATCCACGAAACCTATATAACCAAACTAATATTCGCGGTTCCCTGACAATCGTATCAGGTACGTCCGCACATACTAACGGTTCCCTGACAATCGTATCAGGTACCTCCGTGTTTTTATCCAACCTCCTAGCGGTTTCCTGACAATCGTATCAGATACGTCTGCTCTTAACTAACAAATTGATACCATATACCCAGCGTAATAACCCTTCGCCGGCCACTCGTGCTACTCGCGGCCCTGGCTCGTAACAAATCGAAACAGTAACTATCGTCCCACTCTGCGGGGACACATACAATGTCAATGCAACGCTTACTATGTTAAACCTTGCGTATTTAAATCCACAGTTCCGCGTATACGAAAATAAACAGTAGAGCGGAGGATTTTGTCAACACATAAATCCGGTATTTCTCGCTCCGAGCGCTGAAGTCTATTTCCGATCATTGAATCACTCCAGTCACTGACGAGATCGGGGCTGCTGTTGGTTGCACTCGGTGGTGCCGATAAAACAGAGGACCATAAGTTAGGATTCATCAGCAACCGTGACGTCACTATACGGCGTGACGTTTCATCTCTCCCGTCGCCCGTCGGCGAGTACGTGTGCCTCGGCAGCTCGCAGGGGTTCGTAAGATTCCAAACCACTTCGCTAGGACACGCGTTTCGATGCTCTGCGTGGTCGCAATCGCTAGATGAAAGATCAATTTATGAGGGACGTATGCTAAAAATGTCCGCATTTTGCGTTTTCGAGGCTAAATTTACAGTATTCGCGTTACACGCTGAGCAGGTTTGACTGGCCGTGCCACGGCACGCTCGCACACAAACGCGTTCGTGTCAAGACTGCTTGCACAGCCTCTCGCTCAGCGTGCAACGCGAATACTGCAAATTTATCCTCGAAAACGCAAAATGCGGACATTTTTAGCATACGTCCCTCATAAATTAATCTTTCATCTAGCGATTGCGACCACGCAGAGCATTGAAATGCGCTTCATAGCGAAGTGGTTTGGAATCTTCCGAACCTTTCGAACTGCTGAGGCACATGTACACGCCGACAAGCGGCGGAAGAGATTGCGAGGCACACACTCTCGCTCGAGCACACCGACACTGCATCAGAACACATCACGCTGTATAGCGACGTCACGCTTGCTGCTGAAGCCTGACTTACCGCCAACATTTACTGATGTAGTGACTGCTCTCACCGCCAAGACGCTGAATGTTATTTATTAGCTTCTGCTAGTGGCCACTTCATTTTTTGGCGCGATCGTCAAGGTCATATTTGGACCCACACCCTTAAGGCGGACTCATACGGGCGCAGATTCCAGGCGATGTCGCCGAGAATCGTAAATTTCGAGCGCTGGTTGACAGTTCGGAGCGGTGCATAACGTTCCAGGGGGTCCCCCATGGTCGTTAGGAAAACTACCAATAGCTCTCCTTTGAGACATCATGGACCTAGGAAACGTTAGTGTACCCACTCTACGAAGAACCCACACCAAGGTTTCCTAGGTCCATGATGTCTTAAAGGAGAGCTATCGGTAGTTTTCCTAAAGAACCCTCGGGGACACCCTGGAACGTTATGCACCGCTCCGAACTGTCAACCAGCGTTCGAAATTTACGATTCTTGGCGACGTCGCTTGGAATCTGCGCTCGTATGAGTCCGGCCTTAGGGTGCGTGCAGTATGCATCCAACGTCCGACCGATCTGGTGACGTCAGAGGCATCGGTCCGACATTTCAAATGTGTGGGTAGACCCGTGTGTGAGACCCTTCTAGTTTCGTCCGACGTCGATCACCAGGACGGCCCTCGCGCAATATATTTCGGTGCAGCGTTCACTTCAAACAATTTTCATGTCGTCAATTTTGAAGTATCCGTATTTTTTAAAAATGGTTCCGTAAAGAGTTTTCTGGTGCTATGATAGCAATGCACCTGTTTAAAAAAACAATTGCAAAATAAACTATAAAAACAAATATTTTTCCAACTGAAATACTTTTTCTTAAATACTCTTATAGTATCACTATGAGCACCCAAAGCTTATTTTCATCGTTTTGTTATTGTTTGGCCGTTATAATTTAATGAAAAACTTGTTGACACATCATATTACACGTCGGCGTGAAACCATCAATTTTCAAGATTTCAAAGAGATCTTTGAGCTACGTTGATATTTTACTAATAAAGACTGTAACACAGCTTAAGTTCTATTTTAATCTATGATCAATGTAATAATAAATTTTTTAAAATGACGTTACGTTATTGCCACGTCTTGGGGATTTTGCACCACTGTGCGACGTACGATAGCGTAGCGATTATCTGCACGTGCAATGAAACATTGAGCGTGCAAATGATTGGACAATTATTGGGCGATCGACTGCGAAGCTGTTTTTAGCGCGTCCAATTCATATTCGTGGTAATTTAAAAATTACTTTATAGTCAACAGATATCCGAGAAAGAGTCGACTACCATCTAAATAGTAACGATCTGCCATAAAACTCTCCACAGAGAACAGCCCCAAGAACGGCACATAAACAAAGCGAGCCCATTCCTAGGTCTGCCTATCCCCTTAAAAGACAAGAACATGCGTGGAAACGCCAGTTGTCCTGGGAGTTTTACGAAGAGTAGGTCCCCGGGGAATATATAATAGGCCAGGGAAGATAGAGGGGCGGCCCATTGGCTGTCCCGGGAGGTGGATGTTTTAAACTGTACCACCTTCTTTAACAAAAAAAAGGTCTGCCTATCCCCACCACAGCCGCGCGCCGGTAGTCCCAATGTTTTGGCCACGGCGGTGCACGCTACGTAGTATATGTGGCCACTGCAGCCAATACACGATTCGCCAACAGCCGAAAATGCGTGTGAAACGTACATCCAGACACGTCACCGTAGTCCTGCCTAATCTTGAAAATTGATGGTTTTACGCCAACGTGTAATATGATGTTTCACAAGTTTCTCATTAAATTATAACGGCCAAACCATAACAAAACGATGAAAATGAATTTTTGGTGCTCATAGTGATACCATAAGATATTTAAAACAAATTATTTCAGTTGAAAAAATACTTGTTTTCATAGTCTATTTTGCAGTTGTTTTTTAAACATGTATATTGCGATCATAGCACCAGAAAATTGAAAAATAAAAACTAGCTGGTTATTGTTGCTCGCTCGCTTCGCGAGCTCGCGGATAGGGGTGTTGTAGCTCGCTTTGTGAGTTCGCGAGAGGGTTAGTAGTACGGATGTTATTTGGTGTGTGACTCTGTAACGAGTCCGGAATTCTCGTTACAACCGGAACTCTCCCTCGTTGCTGAATGGCTCGCCGAGCCAGGGTTCGCGGCGAGGGGGCGGTCGGGGAACGACCGGTCGGGAAAAATAAAACACTTCGAGCCGGTGTTACTGTTTATGTCTCACTATGCCGCGGATCGCGAAGACGCCGATCGCGGTATCCCCACGGGTATGCGGTTCGCGGATCCGAGTGTCGGTGACGGGCACGGTTCGTCCAGGCACGTGGTGGGTCGGAACCGGCGGCTCGCGGTCGGATTTGTCAGGGCGACAACGGCGGGGTTCGTTCGACGGCGCGTTGAGCGGACGGGGAAGCAGTGGCGCGTTGCGAGGGGTGTTCCGACGGCTCGCGGGAACGGCGACGGAAACTCCGGCGCGAAGCCGGTGAAAGGATTCGTTCGGCGGCGCGCGGAACGGGCGAGGACACAACAGCGCGCTGCGGACGAGGTTCCGACGGCTCGTGGGAACGGCGACGGGGGACTTCGGCGCGAAGCGGTACTGCGGATCGGTTCGACGGCTCGTGGAACGGACGCGGATGCAACCGGCGCGCTGCACCAGGTGTCCCAGCGGCTCGCGGGGACGGCGGCGGGACTTCGGCGCGAAGCGGTACTGCGGGTCGGTTCGACGGCTCGTGGAACGGACGCGGATGCAACCGGCGCGCTGCACCAGGTGTCCCGGCGGCTCGCGGGAACGGCGGCGGGGACTTCGGCTCGAAGTGGCGACGGCTCGTCGGGGTAAGGCGCTTACCGATGTTCCGATCCGTTTGGGCGGCTCGCCTGCTGGGCCCGGAAAGAGAGCGAATCTTCTCCCGTGCTGCCTCTTATAGGCAAATTCGGTGGTGACTGCGGGGTACGCGGGTCGCGGTGTGCGCGCGTAATTCGCCGAATTGTGCCTGCTTCGAGGCGCGGAAACGCGGGAAGGTGCGTAATATTGTATTGTGCCTGGTTACGAGGCGTGCAATTGCGCGGTACGCGTTCGGGTTCGGTCGGGGTCGTTCGGTGCGTTTCGGCGGTACGCGAGTCGTCGCGTTCGTAACAGATCTGTACTGAGCCCGCTGTACAGGTCTGTTACACCCCCCTCCTTCTCCGGGATGGCGAACGGGCGGCGGTGAGACCTATTTTATTCAAAAATCAGCATTACATTTTCCTTATGAGCTAACGCAGTCTTAACCTAGGGTATGGGGGTCGGGAAAGACACGACACACTGGAAATCCGGAATAACGGCACGTTTATTCATCTCCTACGCGGAGGTTCTCGCTGACATATAAACTTTGGTATCAACAACATGTATTACAAAATCTTATACCTATCAGTCTGTTTAACACAATGTGCGCCAACCCGGCTCGGGCGTGGCTGTCAGTCTTATGACTTGATTTCGACAGCGAAAAGAAAGAAAAGAAAGAAAGAAAAAGTTTTTATTGCGGCTTGCGCGGAGAAAAATACAGACTGTCGCGCACCGAAATACAACAGGCCCGCTGGACTAGTCGAAACGGAGGTACTGTGCGGAAGAAAGAAACGAAACAAAACAAAACAAAACAAAATAATTCGTGCAGCTTGCGCGCGGAGAACAGGAACTGGACGGTACGGGAATGTGCTTACGAACTAATTACGTATATATACCTATCTTAATAATACTGGCCCTACGGTAGGTTATAAATGTATCAAAATAAGGCCCCTCGGCTCGAGGGGTGATCACGGCGCGTGATCGGCCGGTTATTCGGTCTTTTGAAAGAAAAATATCGACATTTGATCAAGATAACGAAAGAGAAAAAAAACCCCAAAAACGAAACAAAAAAAAACCCACGTGTCGGGTGAGGCAGTCTGCCTTTGCTGTTGTAACAGTGTATCTTACTCCTATATAAAGAATACCAACATCTTTGGTCGTAGGCGGACGGGCGGGTCAACGAGAATGTATATCGGCTAGAATGAAAAATTTTTAAGTGCCCTCGGCGCGAGGGGTGGTCACGGCTCGTGCCCCGCTGGTTACTGCGTCGTTGCGCCAGGTGGCCCGGCTTGGCTGGCGGGGTCACCGCTTCGTCCCACCACGTTGGTGGCTCGGCCTTCCTCCCCGTGGCCGGAAAGGATCGAACGGGCCGACCCGGTTGGCTGGGGCTTGCGAGGGTCCGGGTGCGGTGGTGCTGGTGCTGGTGGCCGGACTGCGCTGCTTCGCTGCCAGCTCCAGTTCGGCCTTTCGTTTCATCAGGCCCGGCAGCCAGGTAACGGCCCGTATGGTCCGTATCCGTGGGCCGTGTCGGCGGTGGGGCGATTGACCTGGCGGCATGGTCGGTCTCCCGGCTTGCTGGCTGGTTCGGGCTGCTGTGCTGGTGTGCGGCGGCTGTGGTGGTGGGCTCGGGTTCGGTGCTTCGGCGGTGGTTGGGGCGGTCGGCTCGACCGTGTCTGCTGCCTGTGTCGGTGCTGGCGTGTCCCCCACGGTGCCTCCGATCGGCTCGACCGGCGTGGCCTCCAGGTCGGGTAGGTGGTTCGTCGGCGTCAGGGGTCGCTCGTCCAGGTTCGGCTCCTTCAATATGTCCGCCAGTTCCTGCACCCACGGCTCCATGTCCCTTGTTCGCGTCGTACAGATTCTACCAAAGAAAGAGACGCTCGAAATTAATTTACGGGGTCGGCCTCGGCGACGAGGGGCTGGTAGGGTGGCGGGGTCGGGGGTTGGTGGGGGCAAGCCGTCCGGTTCTGTTTCGTTCCCAGTTGGGGTCGCGGCTCGCGTTTCGGAGTCCGGTTCCACTGCCGGCTTTAAATCCTGGACATGGATGTGGCGTGTCCACTTTCGGTTATCGCCCCGTAAATCGACAATGACCGGGGACACGATTTTTCCGACGGTGTATGGGCCGCTGTACTTGGGCGCGAGCTTCGCGTTGACTCCGGCCGCTTTGTCCGACAGCGTATGTTCGCGTTTCCAGACGCGGTGTCCGACGACTGGGCGCCAGTCGCGGTGTCGGAGGTCGTAATGTTTCGCCTGTCGTCCGAATGCACGCGCCAAGTGCAATTTCGCGAGCTCCCGCGCTTCCCGGAGATTCTTCCATCGTTGGTTCGGCGGCTCGCCGGAATCTTCGGTTGGTGGACGTCCCGGCGTTCGGAGTTCTCTTCCTTGGTTGAGGTACGCCGGACTGTACCCGGTTGACACGTGCCAGGCGGTGTTGACGGCAAAGCGGGCTTCTTCGATCTTCTCGTCCCACTGGTTGTGCCGGGCGCCGGTGTATTGTGCGAGCATCGTCTTCACTACCTTGTTGGCTCGTTCTACCGGGTTGCAGTGGGGCGAGTACGGTGGCATCTTCCTGTGTGTGGTCCTGGCGGCTTCGAGCAGGGCGGTGAATGGCCCGCCGATGAACTGGCGGCCGTTGTCGGTGATGACCACTTCAGGTGCCCCGTGACGGAGGATGACTTCCTTCTGGATGGCAGCGGCGACGGCGGAGCTGGTGGCTTTTCGGAGCGGTACAAGTTCTACCCACTTGGTCAAGCGATCGAGGGCGACCAGCAGCCAGATATTTCCTTGGCGTGACCTTGGCAGTGGTCCGACGAGGTCGATGGACACCGTATGCCATGGTCTGGTTCCTGGATTGGCGTGGAGATGCCCCGCGGGCTGCTGCGGTGGCGACTTGTACCGCTGGCTGGCGCAGCTGCGGACGTAACGGGCGGTTTCCCGAAACATCCCTGGCCAGTAGAATCGCTGTGCCACGCGAACGATGGTCTTGGCGACCCCCAGGTGTCCGGCGGTAGGGTCGTCATGGTACTTTCGGAGTAGTTCTTCTCGCTCGGTGGTGGGCACGCAGATCTTCCAGGCGTCTCCCGGCTCGGGTTCGTTGTAGTCGAGCTGGTGCAGTACGTGACGTTGAAGCTTCCCGTCCTGGATTCGGAAGTCGGTGACGGATGACGGGTCGCTCTGGACGGCCTCGAATTTCTTCTGGTACCACGTGTCGGGGCGCTGCTTCGGTCGGATCAGGTTAACGCCCGCCGTGGGTGCGTTACGGGACAGCGCGTCCGCCACGTGATTCAATTTTCCGGGCCGGTATCGGACGTCAAAGTCGTACTGTTGCAGCTCGAGTGCCCATCTTGCCAGTCGTCCGGTCGGGTTCTCGATTTGACGGAGCCATCGGAGTGCCTGATGATCGGTGACTACGGTGAAGTGGTAGCCCTCGAGGTACGGCTTCATTTTTCGTATTCCCCATACGACGGCGAGGCACTCCTTTTCCGTGGCGCTGTACTTCCGCTCGGTGGTGCTCAGCGTGTGACTGGCGTAGGCAATGACGTGCTCATCGTTCTCTGGGCCTTGCGTGAGCACGATTCCTAGGCCGTTGTCACTGGCGTCCGTTTGGAGCGTGAACGGCTGCGTGAAATCTGGACAAGCGAGAACCGGCGCGGTCACAAGTTTTTCTTTCATTGTCCGGAACGCAGTGTCTTCTTCCTCGGTCCACCTCCATTTGGCATTTTTCCTGGTGAGCTTCGTCAGGGGCTCCATGATCTCGGCGAAATTCGGCACGAATCGCCGGTACCATGCAGCCATGCCGTGAAATCGACGGATATCCCGGATCGTCTTCGGAGCTGTCAGCTGCGCTATTGCGCTCGTCTTCTCGGGGTCGGTCCGGATTCCTTGCTGGTCCACGATATGGCCGAGATAGCGTAGGCTGTCGACGAAGAATCGGCATTTCTCCGGGTTGAGACGCAGGCCGGCGGCGCGGAGACGGTGGAAGACCTCGCGTAGGTGGCGCCGGTGTTCGCTGATGCTCCGAATGACGATGATGATGTCGTCGAGGTACGCAAACGCGTTCGGCTCCATCTCCGGGCCGATGATTTTATCCAGAAGTCGCTGGAACGTGGCGGGTGCCGAGTGAAGGCCGAACGGCATCACCGTGAATTGAAATAGCCCTCTCCCGGGCACGGTGAAGGCGGTGAGTGGTCGGCTGGCGGCGTCCAGCGGAACCTGCCAATATCCGTTCTTTAGATCTAATGTTGTCAAGAACTTGGCCCCTCGTAATTTGTCGAGGGTGGCCTGGATGTGCGGCAGCGGGTACGCGTCCTTTTCGGAGCGGTCGTTCAGGCGGCGGAAGTCGACACAGAAACGTGGTTTCCCGTCCTTCTTCTTGACGACGACCACCGGCGAGCTCCACGGGCTGCTGGATCGTTCGATGACTCCATCTTGCAGCATTCGGTCGACTTCTTCGTCGATTACGGCTTGCATCACCGGGTTACGGGGCCGGTATCGTTGCTTGAGCGGTGTCTCGTTGAGCAACTTTATCCGGTGATGCACCAGCGTGGTGCGCCCGGTCACGGAAGAGAACTTCGCCAGTTCCTGCTCCAAAAATTTTTGGAACGGCTCGCGTTCGTCCTCCTTTATTTTTCGGAGTCCCATCTGGAGGCAGGGTTCGGCCAGACAGTTCGTGGCCCAGTTGGCTACCTCTGCGGGCGGTCGGACGGTCAAACGGAGCGCTGCGATGGCCTGTATCCCGAGCAACACGGGGGGGCCCATCTGCGGTAGTACGGTGAAGTCTTCGGCCTGCTCGACGTTTCCCACGCGGAACGTTAGACGGACGGTGCCCGCTGGACGCATCTCTGATCCGTCGGCGAGGCAGATCCGCTGGTATCCGTCGGTGGGCCGAATTCCTTGTTCGCGGGCCCATTCCATGGCCTCTGCGTTGATGCACGAGAGCTGGGCTCCAGTGTCCAGCATGTCATCAATTTCTCGTCCGAGCATGACAATTGGCAGAAGCGGCCTGGGCGTGTAACGGATCGGCGGGCCCGGGTTTACTGGCGCCGGCTCGGCGACGTCGGGCCCCGCGGTCCGTTTCCCGGCGGATGACAGTCGCGGGTTAGCACGTCGTCGCGGCCACATCGCGAACAGAACTTTCTATAGATGTTCCTGCACTCGGAGCGATAATGCCCGCGCTGCTTGCATCGCCAGCAGTGTGTCATCGGGTCATACGGACCCTCGGGTTTTTCGGAGCGGCTGGGTCCCGGCGTGGTGCTGAGACGAGCGAGCCGCGCTTCAATCGGCTCGGTGACCGCGATGCTCCGTTCGGCGGCCTCTGCCGCGTGGATCGGCACGGCCCGTGCTGTGGTCCTTCGGTACGTGGAATTTTCCTCGGTGTCCTCGGATGCCTACTCGATCTGTTGGACGCGTGCCAGGAGATCTCGGGGGCTCTTCACGTCCGGTCGGTAGATGAGTTTTCGGTGCTCCGGCCGCATGTTCTCAAACAGTAGATCCAGGCGGTGGTAATTGTCCATCTGGGCCCGTCGCATGAGCGTGGTCACCGAGTTCATGAACTCGTGGAAGGGTTCGTTTGGGCGTTGGCGTCGTGTTCGGGCCTCGTTCTCTTGCTGGAACCGAGAGCGATTCGACGCGAATACCTGTATGAACTCGTCGGAGAACTCCTCCCAGGTCTTGATGTCGGCTCGACTGTTGCGGTACCATACCTGGGCCGATCCTCGCAGTAATTCTGGCACTCCACGGAGCAGGTCGGCGTCGGTGAGATCGTACGTGCTTTGGAGTTCGGCCATTCGCTCCAAGAACGACAGGGGATCCTTGCCGTCGGTGACGTTACCGGATTTACGGAGTCGGTCGATGCTCCGGTACGGATCGGCTTTCTCGGTGACAGCTGTCGCCCTGTCACTGGTGGCCGCCATGCTCCTGGTGCTGACGCCGTCCTTCGGTTCCGTCATTGCAGTAGGATCGTTGGTCTGCCGCTGGACGTACTCGGTTAACCGTTGGCGCAGTTCTTCCGCGGTCCCGATCGTTGACAAGTTACTCCGTTGTAGCTCGGCGATCAGTTGCTCCTTTGTCAGGCGAATCCGCTTCATCTAGTACGGTCTTCCTCCGGCCGAGTCTAGTTCCGTCGGTTGCCGCTAGGTGGCGGCGCTGGTCCCCGTTACGCTCCGCGATCGCGATGCACGATTCAATTTTCACTCGTCGTCACTAGGTGTCACTCAATGTTGTTCCGCGACACTTCGCGCGGTCCTTGTTGTCACTCCGCGGCACTGGATGGCGCGTACGGCGCGTTTCGCACGTGTCACTTGTCACTCGCGATCGCGTGGTCTTCCGATGTTGTCACTAGACGGCGCGCGCGTCTTCGATGATGAGTGAACCTCGAAGCCACGTAGCCGGTTAACCTAGAAAATTCGCGACGCGCCACGTGGTTGGCACTTTACGCGGTTTTCGCACCAGGTCCCTGTTCGGGCGCCATGTAACGAGTCCGGAATTCTCGTTACAACCGGAACTCTCCCTCGTTGCTGAATGGCTCGCCGAGCCAGGGTTCGCGGCGAGGGGGCGGTCGGGGAACGACCGGTCGGGAAAAATAAAACACTTCGAGCCGGTGTTACTGTTTATGTCTCACTATGCCGCGGATCGCGAAGACGCCGATCGCGGTATCCCCACGGGTATGCGGTTCGCGGATCCGAGTGTCGGTGACGGGCACGGTTCGTCCAGGCACGTGGTGGGTCGGAACCGGCGGCTCGCGGTCGGATTTGTCAGGGCGACAACGGCGGGGTTCGTTCGACGGCGCGTTGAGTGGACGGGGAAGCAGTGGCGCGTTGCGAGGGGTGTTCCGACGGCTCGCGGGGACGGCGGCGGGACTTCGGCGCGAAGCGGTACTGCGGGTCGGTTCGACGGCTCGTGGAACGGACGCGGATGCAACCGGCGCGTTGCAAAAGGTGTCCCGGCGACTCGCGGGAACGGCGGCGGGGACTTCGGCTCGACGTGGCGACGGCTCGTCGGGGTAAGGCGCTTACCGATGTTCCGATCCGTTTGGGCGGCTCGCCTGCTGGGCCCGGAAAGAGAGCGAATCTTCTCCCGTGCTGCCTCTTATAGGCAAATTCGGTGGTGACTGCGGGGTACGCGGGTCGCGGTGTGCGCGCGTAATTCGCCGAATTGTGCCTGCTTCGAGGCGCGAAAACGCGGGAAGGTGCGTAATATTGTATTGTGCCTGGTTACGAGGCGTGCAATTGCGCGGTACGCGTTCGGGTTCGGTCGGGGTCGTTCGGTGCGTTTCGGTGGTACGCGAGTCGTCGCGTTCGTAACAGATCTGTACTGAGCCCGCTGTACAGGTCTGTTACAACTCTCCACGAGCCACACAAAGAACTTCCCGATTCGTTAGTTGCAGTATATTATTATCATTATTTAGTGTACGTTTTAAGAAGATTATACGTTCTCAGTGAAGTTCAATAGTTTTCTACTTATCAAAATGTTTACTGTATGGCATCGCATTAAACCAACATCGTATGCTCGTTGCTCGCATGCTCCATTAACCATTTTTTTATATTAACTTTCAATTTCATCTCACTTAATAAGTCGTATTGAACGGCTTGTTTTTTATATTAATTATCAATTTATTCTCAATTAATAATTCGTTTTGACTGATTGTTTTTTAAAAGATTGTAATATACATTTTTTTTGGTACTTCCGATATTCTTTGAAAATGTATTCTCGACAGAAGAAACGATTAACTCACTCTTGCATTGGGATAATTTTCGATTATTGTAAGCGGTAACATTTGCATTAGTTGCATAATTTCAAAAAAAAAATTTTTTAAAAAATTTTTTTTTTTAAATTATAAAAAAATTTTTTTTTAAATAAAAAAAAATTATATATAATTGTTACGTTTGTTTCTGCGGTGGAAAATTTCCGTCCTCTCGTATAATTTGCATTGTTGAATGAACTTCTTTCTCGAAAAAAACTAAAAAAACTAAAAACCTACTTAACCAATATGGACCAAAATCTAATCAGCTCTAAGTTCCAGCGGGGCGCATCGATTGCATCATTCATTATTTTGATCGCATTGTTATTTTTTCAGGAAACGTTAACGAAAAATTTGATACCATACAAACGGACATACGCACCCACACACACACACACACACACACACATACAAACATCTTGATAAAAATAGTCTAAAATGACTCCAATGATCATGAAACGTGAAGATCTGCTAAAAAATCGATTTTCGATTTTCGGGGTAATTACAATAACTTCCCTATGAATCGGGAAGTTAATAATGATAATAGAGCCCAAAGTGTCTACTTTACGGACCCGTTTTTAAAAATACGGATTCTTCAAAATTGGCGACGTGAAAATTGTTTGAAGTGAACGCTGCACCGCCCGATGTCGGATGAAAAACAAAATGATTTGATTCTCCTTCGACCATCGTCCGACATTGAACCCCATGGGGTTTGTCCCAGTGAAACCCTTCTCGAAGCACTTAAAAAGGTTTGGCTGGCGCTAGCCTCGAGGCATGAAACAATATGTTAACGAACCAACACGAATCACAAACAATAGTAAAACAATCATACATCTACTTTTTGCAAATAGGGAAATAAATATAGAAGTAGCTCATGAACCTAAGATAATGGACCATGCATGATTAAAAGTAATACTAAATATGAACAAGAATGTAAATAAATATAAAGAATTTAGTGGTAGGGATTACAGTAATTTTAATGCGGACCATTTTATTCAGCTGGTCGAAAAAAGCTTATGGGAAAAACAAGTTTTAGTATCCCAGCATATAGATGTTAATATAAAAGCGAGGAGACTTACAAACAGTATAGTAGATGCACTAGATATTTCGGCATTCAAGAAAGTGTTTAAAATTCCAAGAATTTGGGAAGGTAAACAATGGTATACGAGAAAAATGGAAGAACTAGCACCAAAAGAGACGAAGCGCGTAGAAAAGCATTGCACGAGGATACATACCAAAACTCGGAAGAATTCATAATTACAAGGAATTAAGTACTCAAATGAATTAAAATAAAGAATGAAAGAGTACCATGAAAATGTAATTGACCAAAATAGGAAGAACCCTACAAGTATGTGAAAGAAGTCATCAGGGGAGAACCAGTAGAGGCGAAAGCAATAGGTAACATAGACTTCGAAATATTGTATAATATCACAGGGTGCAACATGGCTGATAAATTCAACTTATATTATATACAGAGTATTAAAGACATAATAAATTCTATAAAAGGGAACAATAATGTGAATATAAGTAAGTGAATTATTTATGTCATTGACAATAGAGGAGAGATGGAAAAATTTGAAATGGTTACGGACGAATAGTTAGGAGTAATTGTTACGGAATTATCAAAGAAAAAGGGTGCAGCAGCATGAATAAATAGTAATATATTAGAAGCGGTATTTTGTGTAATACGGGAAGAATTTGTTAGTATAATAGATAAATCATTAAGCGAAGCTTGTTTCGTAAAAGATTGGAAAAATCCACGATAATTCCAATCCCTAAAGTACAGAAACCAAGAAAGGTAAGCGAATATAGCCTATTAATATGCTTCCAATACATGAGAAGGTTCTTGAGATAGTAGTTTAAAAACAAATCGAAGGGTATTTAGAGAATAATAATATCATAACGGAACATCAGTCGGGATTTAGGAAAAATGATTCATGTGAAACAACATTACAAACAGTCATAGATGAATGGAAATTGATAATTAGTGAAATAAAAATGGTAGGAATAGTACTTATGGATCTCAAGCGTGCATTCGAGATGATTGATAAAGACAGGTTATTAGAGAAATTATACCAATATGACATCAAGAGAGCTGTTCTAAAGTGGTTTAGATCGTACCTAACAATCAGAACGTAACAAGTATGATATAATGATGAATGTTCTAAATAATTGTGTACGGAATATGGAGTGCCACAAGGATCGGTTCTAGATCCGTTATTATTCATAATGTGGATAAATGATCTCGTTAAAGTTTGTCCGGAGGATTGTAATATAAAAATGTTTGCAGAAGATACCTTAATATATGTAACAGGTGAGAGTAGTATGGACGTGGAGACGAAAATGAATGTAGCAGTTAATGTAATGGAAGAATGGATGAATATTAACAAATAGAAGATGAACGCAGGGAAAACGACATATATGATAGTTACAAGTATAAGAAAGGAGTTAAAATGTAGCATGGTTGTGAAGTGCATGGATAAAACTGAAATAGAACAGGTGGAAATGATAAAGTATCTAGTGATTACATGCTAAAGAAAATAGAAAAAAATAAGTTTTCTGAATCGATTGGAAAATTATATTAGAGCATATATTAGATGTACTATAATAGGGTGGACGATTTATCTGAAGACATTGAAGTATCTCGAGAACTATGCACCGGATCAAAACAAGCGGGTAATGAAAGATGATCGTCGCGAAGTGGGAGATCCAACGATACCAAACTGGACCCCCTGGGGGTGGGGGTGGGGGAAGATAAAAAACTTAAATAAGAACGCCCATTTTATATTGCAGATTTGGTTTTTCCAGAAAAAGATACACAAATTTGACCTAGGATTTATTGCATTTTGGTTCACAGATGGCGCTATAATGGACAAAAATCAAAATGAGTAAAAAATCGTTGAAAATTGGGGATATCTGGAGAAATACACATCAGATTAGAAAAATTAAAGTAGACGTATTTGATATTTTTAAAAATGCTATTCAATAACAACATAATTGACCCACACCTTCACCTCCTGAGGTTTGGAGAGGGAATTATTTAAAAATTTTCAATGGGAAACCCCATTCTTAACATTATATTTTTCCGACAAATTGAAAAGGGGACTGGTCGACGCGCCACTGTGGACGTGTGGCGAATTACGTCTTATTACTAGGTAAAGGCAGTGCAGTGCGGTCAGATGTCACTTAATATGTCACTGTTATTTCAGAATTAGAACTGAAAGCATCGTTAACACTTTCTTTAATAAAATGAATCCTGCAACCGTAAAAAAATTGAAATGATTCTGATTTATGGTGAATGTAAGAGGAATATTGACGATGCTGTTGTCTTGTATGCTGAGCGTTTTCCAGACAATGTTCGCTCACGTTATTTTTTTACAATGTTCTGAATGCCTTTATGTCTGATATGAGCGTACAAACTCTCTCCCTCCCTCTCTCCCTCCCACCCCCTCTCTCTCCGAGTGAATAGACGCGTCAAAATTCCGCCCGCAAAAGACACAGTTGTCTACGGGAAGTACATTGTGAATAAACAGGAAAGTGATATCAAATGTATCTAATTAGATAATGAGTCGGTGTGGTTGTTATCTGTTAAATTGAAACCACTAGAGTGGCTTTTATTCCGGAATTGTGGTGTTCCGGCCAAACTTAGCCATTAGAACTAAAATGTGCCTGCGTGTAACGCGCGACACAGGCGGCGAATAAATAAACACTCTAGTGATATGTGTCATATCAGTCGGTATTATCGATATGACTGATATGGAGTATGCAGAGTACAAATGTTCTGCATGTAAGAAGGAAATTAAAAATACTGCTGTGCAATGTGAAAAATGTAGAAAATTATTTTTCCATCCTGGATGCGCTAACAAGCATACAGTATACAATAGTGCTTAAGAACTTATAAAGTGCGAGGGCCCATATAATGAAATAAGGATTGGGTCTAAAAAAGAAGAAATTAGGAAATCAACCGCGGTAGGAAGTGAGCGAGAGAGAAAAGGATCAAAAGGTGCCTTGGGAAGTATGAGTAGACCGGATACAACTGATATGAAGATTGACTGGTTGGTGAGGACAGTAAAGGATATGAAAGATGAAGTTGCTTGTAAAAAAGTGTAACAGACCTGACCGATCCAGATCTGTGTACGAAACGGATTGCTCGCTCGAATCCGAAAGATACCGACTGTTCGCGGCGATTTTGTAATGTCGATCGTATCATCGTGAAGGAAGACGATAATCGCGTCATGTATGCGAGTCTAGCGAGCGGTTCAGGGGGGTCGCGATTGACAAGCAGGCGTTGTCGTGAAAATGGTTGCGAACAAAGAAAGAGTGTGTTTAGAAAAGGGGTTGATTTTGCTTGACGGAGTGTGAGAGTCGGCTCGGGTCCTTCATGTGAAGATTCGTACTTGTAAATTGGGTTACTTTTTGGGTTTGAGTGCTCACGCGAGTGATCCCGGGTAATAGGAGATTTGGTTTCGCACTCGGTTCGGCAATACTTGAATCCTCCCAGGCCGGCTCACAGATCCAAGGGCATTGGCAGCTTTGAAGCTCCTTTCCAGTGAATCCCGAAGCTGGGACGGATTGCAAGGCTAGCCGTAGTGCTCCCGGCAGAGGAGTGCCCTATGGGCCAGCCGGCAATTGTGCAGAGTTCCAGTGGAACTCTGCTGTGGATCACTACGCGCAGAGACTTGATTATTAACGGTAAGAGAGCTCTCTTAGTTTTAGAGTAAAGTGTCCTTTAGCATGTAAATTGCTTGAAACGCCGAATTTCTAACCGCGTTAGCTATTTTTATACATTATTTGATACTGAGCTTTCGTAAGGCGACATTCTTGTAGTTACTTGATTGAATAAATTTATTACATCTTGTTTCGGCTTTTCCTCGTAATCCGTCGAGGTTTTTATGCCGAAGCAAGACTTTGTTCAACCGGGAAATTGTGTATTTTATTCTAGTATAAGTTCGAACATTGTTTAATCTGAACTTCTATGAATCCTGTCTTTTTAAGGATTGAAAAACACCGACGCTACCCGAAGCGGTCCGAACCGCGATCGGATCGCCCCTCGTCTCCCGTCGGACCGGGGAACGACATCTCGCGAGAACGAGACGCGAAAAGACAGTTTTTCCGCGAGACGCCACGTCAGCATTGGCGACATTATAAAACGCGAGACGCCGACACCGAGACTCTCTTCTTCTTCTCCTACGTCCAGGACAGGGTCGCGAATGAACGCGGACCGAAACCAGAAGTAAGTATCGTTTCTCACGGCCGTTGGCCCGACCCCCGACGAGGCACACTGCGACAGCGTGTTCAAAGGGGACCACGAAAATCCGCGACGGATTTGTAACGAGGCTGCCGCCGTTCCTCGCTTGCCGATTCCCTGCGACAGGGAACCCGACGCGTGCCAGCCTGGGACCAGACCGCCCTCGAGCCGCTGCGACGGCGATGACGAGAAACGATCGCCGTTCGGCCCCTCGAGGCCACGAGCATCGCAACGGCTAGTCTCCTTGCCGCGACGGCCATTTTGCCGGCTACGTGGGCGAGACGAGACGGCCGCGACTCCGCTGAGCGTGAGTCCAGTATTCCTCGCCATGGTGAAAACCACCGCGACGGTGGAGCGTGTCTTCACGCCCCAACGGCGTCGTGTCGACGCCCACCCGACCGGAAAACCCGCCGCGATCGCGAGTGAGCAATCACCCTCGGAATCCTCCCCCGCGAGCGTGCGGATTTGCGGGTTTTGCGTGAAATGGTGTTGAATTGACTTGTGTTCCTTTCCGTCCGCCGCGCTTCCTCGCGTTACCCGCGGACCCTGGCACAACGAGCCTATTCAGCCGCGAGGAAATCCGAGTGCAACGAGCCCCCGGGAGACGGGCACGTTACAAAAGAAATCAGTTAGTGATCACAGAAACAGTTAGAAGTGAGCTGAAAGAAATCAAACAGGAACTAGAAGAGATGAAACAAAAACATACAAGATACATTGGGAGAGACATTAGGGGTTGGACAAAAGAGTTACGTGAGCACAACCACGGTTAAGAAGAAAGAAAGTGTGATACTAGTGAAGCCAAAGAAGCATAAAAAAAGTGAAACGACAAAAAAGCTATTAAAAGAGAAGTTTAATATTACAAATATGATAGTGGAAATAACAGAACTTAGAAAGGGAATGGTGCTGTCATTCTGGGATGTGAGAGTGAAAGTGAGATGGAAGAATTGAAAGTCACAGTACAAAACAAACTGGGTAAAGATTATGATATAATGAAACCAATAGGAGTGAAACGAAAAGTGAAAGTTATAAATATTGCTGAGGAAGAAATGAAATTGAAGAATAAAATTAAAGAAGAAAACAGAGAAGAGTTTCATATGCGGATTATCAAAAAGTTAACGAAAGAAAAATCCAGCAGAGGTGAGGTAAATGGCTCCATAATACTAGAACTAGACGAAGAAACTCATGGGGTAATAATGAGAAGAGAAAAAATTAACGTAGGTTGGAGGAAATGTCGTGTATTCGACTACTGTAGTGTCAAAAGATGTTACAAATGTTGGGGATACTATCATTTAGCTAAAAATTGTACATGTCAGGAAACGTGCCATAAATGTGCAGGTCAGCATAAAGCGAATTAATGCAAGACGGATAAGGAGAGATGTGTGAACTGTATTGTTAAATGTATACCAAAATGTACAGATGGAGCACTTCGTTGGGTGAAACATCCAACGACTGATCTATGTATGTTCTATGTTCCTTCTATTCAAATAAAGCAGTTACGTTGAATGATTTCAAGTAAACAGACGTGTTATTATAATATGCATGCATAAAATAAAGACATAAAATTTGAGAATTAACGATGAACATGATGCTCTAAGCAGGGACTGTCTAACATACCTGAGAGCATTAGAAGAGGAAAAGAAGAGAGCTGGCACAGGAAACGTAATTGTATACCAACCAAACATGGAGATGGAAAAAATCGTTTACATGAATGTCCAGAGTCTATTAGCACATAAGGATGAGATAATGCATCAGATTATGAAGAGAACGAGCCTTGCCTTTGTAGCGTTATCAGAAACTAGAATAACACAAGACATGAACGAATCTGAAGTGAACGTGCCAGGATATAGCATAGTTAGATGTGATGCTGAAAATCGAAATACAGCAGGAATTATCCTATACGTGAAAAACAATATTAAGTATTGCGTAGATTTAATAAAAAAGTCAACAGCCAATTGCTAGCGTATAGTGATAGAAGTACAGGATAAAATATATAAAGGGGTAATAATTGTAATATACCACTCACCAAGTGCATCAGATGGTGATTTTATAAGATTCTTAGAAGAAATAGTTGAATCAGTTATAATAAAACGAGAATGTATATTGGTAGGCGACTTTAATGTACATATGAGGCTCGACTCATTCTACTTGTTAAATTGTATTTGTAAGTGCCGCCCGGTTCGAGGAGTCGAAACAAACCAATGTTTGTTGCGTTGTATTACCGGTTCGAAGAAACGGTGGCGAACCTATGTTTGTAGAGTTGTGTATGCTTTTTCCCTGAACTCGGAAGACGAGGGGAGAACGATTGTTTATGTTGTCGATACCTCCGATGAGGCTCGGTGTATGTGTGTGTTAGCGCGTAGCGGTCGAGGTGTCCGAGACGTGGAACGAGAGGAGTTTTTAGTTTGTCATTGGCCCACGCGGCGTCAAGTACGGTTAAAATAAAGTCTATTCTATTCGCATTCCATTATCATTATAAATCCCGACATTGGTGGTTCTATTTGAACACCACTCGAGAAAGTTACGAACGACAATGTTAACCTTAGGGCTGAAACAATTTCTCAACAAACCGACAAGAATTACAAAAGATAGCCAAACGATCATTGACCTAGTTTTTGCCAATAATATTAATTTTCGAGTTAATAGTGGATGTGTGTGATAAGCCTAAAATAACGGATCACGCATTGTTAGAAATTAGAATGACATTAAGTAAATCGGATAATACTTACAGATTAGTTAGCGGTAGAGACTATAGTAAAGGGCCTAGCCGATGAAGATGGTCAAAACTACCCTTAGAGCTTTTTCAATGGCTCTTGAACCATTCGAAAGTTGACCAAGAAAAACCGTCTGAGTAAAATTTCAACCCTCTAGGTTACCCTTGAGGGTAGTTACAGGGTAAAATAGATTTTACGGTTTCCGGCGCATTTTCTGGTTACAAATGCGTTCTATAATTCTAAAAGAAATGTAACATATTCCGGATTCTAAGGCGCATTTGTGAGATTTTGTTTCAGATGTTTTGTTGCAAACTGTGGTCGTAAAAAATGAAAAACCTAAAAAAGTCGGAAAAATATTTTTTTCTCAAAAATATGAAAACATGCCATTCCACATATTGGTTCTCTAATGAACTAATATAGCAAGCAGTGTCGTCAATTTTTAAGATTTTTTGTTCGGCTGCTTCATTGTCAAAAACAAAAATCGAATTTTTTCGACGTTTCTGCTGTGAGGAGGAAAATTACACTTGTTAGCTTTACTTTGGGCGTATATTAAGTAATTTTTAGCGTTATTACACTGAAACAAACAATTATTTTACATAAAAAATGTGATTTGAGAAAAAAAAAAGATTTATTCTGTGAAATATATACTTGAATGTTCGCAACGGTTATATCATCGCCGCACAATGTGCGAAATGGCCTTTTTAGTTGGATAAAACTCTAAATCATTATCTAAATAATTATTAACTTTTTACAACATTTAGTTGGTTTTTGTTAATTAAACTGTAACGACGGACGCGGTTAACGGCGGACGGCGCACAGTGGTACGATGGCGGCCAAAAATCGATTCTATAAATTTTCGATTTTCAAAAAAAAAATATTTTTGTATTACCAAATAGTGAATCTATAATGTGCCAAAGTCCGATTTAAAAATAAATTTTTTTTACGGAGATATAGGCATGGCAAGTAACCTATTTTTCTCTCTTGGGAATTCATCAGTTTTCAGCGCCATAGTTATTAAATTATTGCATCTATCATGTGTGACGTGGCAGATTCTGCCAGCGTCATTCCGAACCCTAACCGAAGGACCGGGTCAACCTCGGCCGATACTTTAACGAAAACGGCCGTCACGATCGCTCTCCCTGGACGTCCGAGGTCCAGCGGAACAAATTTATCGCGTTCAAATGTCGCGCCGCTGGGCGCGACACGAAGTTTCAGGAATAGTCGGTGTCCATGAGGAACCCGGCACCTATCTCCTACCGCTGATTTGCGCCAAGTCTTAAGGAAAGATGCTCGGAGCACCTATCGCAGCACGTCATTTGCGAACTAGACGGTTGGATCAGGATCGAGCCCGGAATTATCAACCGGAGAGGCCGACGAGGATATCGAAAAGACGGGTCGTTCAACTGCCCAACCTCGTCGACTCTCGTCCAGGAATTGCGCGAAGAACAATTCTGGAATGGCTCGGACCCATGCCGACAGCCTTCGCAGCTCTCCCGGTGGCCCCGTCAAATTTGTGATTTCTATGGGAAATCAGCAAATTACCGGAGGCCCGGGACCATAGACGCCGATTTCGTCCTTGCCGCGAGGATCCACGCGATAGGCCCGAGCGTCGCCTAGGAGGAGATAGTGTAGGAAGTAGGGGGACGCCTCGCTTCCGCGTTCCCGAGCCAAGCCGAATTGGGTTACTGGGTCGTAGGACTGCGCTGGAGTAAGTCGGTCGTTGCTATACCCGCGAAAAACGAGTAAAGAGTATCCTATAGTGCCGATCTGGACGAAGTCTGATTATTTGGTAAGTGCCGATCAGGCTTTATTTAGGGGTTTCCGGACTGTGATTAATTCGTGTTGGCTCGGGGCGTTTTTGCGAAATTCCGGACTTCGTGTTGCATACCGCGTGTCCGCCGGCGTATCCGACGACCAGGAGTCGCTCTCCCGAGAGGAACGCGAGGCCGCGGGGTCGTTACGTCCGCGATTGTCCGCGAAACGGAATATTCGGGGCGTACGATTTTTGGCGTATAATAAAGAGCTTCCTCGAGACGTTCCACGGTGGGACGACGTGACGTGCCGATTTCGTTCTTCACGCGACTTTGCCGTAGCCCTCGCCCAGTCGAATTAGAATCCGCGTCGAACATCGGAGCTCGGCGGAATTCGTGCCGTAAAGGCTTGTAACCTCACGCGAAGTCCTGTGACCGCCGGGCTCAACGCGAAAGGGAGGATTTACGCGCGATCGACCGAATAACCGTCGAAAGATACCGTGATCGCGTCGGCAACTCTCCATTGCCGCCGGTGAACACCGGCGGCCTGTATACCGCCGAGTCTAAATAAACGACTGTTGTTGCCGAAATCTCATCCTAATTATTCTCCCTTCGAGAAACGTTCCCGTCGCGGGGAATGCCCCGTCCTTCCTCCAGGTTATCGCGCAATCCTCGCGGAATCGAGATCGCTTAGAAGAATTCGCGTCAAAGTGAGAGTTTTGTGCGATACCTTATAGTGTCTGGCGCCCGAATTCAATATCGCTCACCTCTTAGTGTATTTCGACTCGAATCCGCGAAGGATTGTTTGTCCCGGGAGGACCACGTGTCGCGCGACCGAGCGTGGCCCGGTCTCCGAGCCATAATTTCCCGTGATCGCTTCTCTTTCGGCTCCGAAAAGAGAAACGATGTGACACGTGATATAATGATAGTGAATATCATATAATATAATAAATATATAATAAATTATATGATTGAATACTTACAGCTCTGAAATTTATAGGGGTTATTAATAATAATAATAATATATTCTTTATTTCAGCCTTACAGCTAAGAAATTAGACTTGGTTTACATTATCCTATATTTATAAAGCTATCTTATCACACGCATTCGATCCATACCTTCTCTCATTCATTTCTCTGTCTCACACATTTCTACCCTATCCCTTTCTTTTAAATTCTAATTATCCTTAACCCCCTTAGTTCCGTACTTATTGCTTCCCTCCCCCTCCCCTGACTTTTGCGGTTTTGGTTTGGGCCTCTCCTTGGTTTGTTTATGCCGTCTTTTCTCTCTTTTTCCTCAACTTCTCCAACCACTCTTCAACCTTTCTATCTTTTTTCCCGCTCACTACATCCTCGAGTCTGATCATTTCCCCCATTATCCTGCAATCTCTTGTTAGATGTTCTAAATTTCCATACTTGTCCCCACACAGGTCGCACCCTCTTGCCTCTTCCCCCAGCCAGTACCTGTTCCAGTTCTCTGAGTTTCCGCATCTTACCCGCGCTATGAGTTTCTGACTGTCCCCTCTACCTTCCTTGTTTAAATAATCCGGTAACATTTCTACTTTTATGTACTTATATCTTTCATTGTACTTGGACTGCTTTATCCTCGTATATTGTTCTTGCTGCTGCAATTCTCTGTCTCTATCCTTTAACCACTCCGTTATCTCCCTCTCTTGCATTCTCATTTCTTCCACCCCTGCTTAACTCCAACCGTTTCTCTTTAAATATTCCTCTCTTTCTTTTCCGCTTTCGCCCTGCACAATACCTGATTCCTTTTCCTTCAGACATTCGTTGACTATCTTTCTCCCGACGTTTTTTCTTACTCCTTCCGTGTAGTTCCAAGCCCTCATTCCAGTCTCTATTCTGAGCCTTGCTCTTTGTGTTTCTTCCAGCACCAAATATCCTGGGATACGCACGTCCAGACCTAGTGTCCACTTCAGATATTTCAGCTGTATCCTTTCCACTTCTACTCTTTCCTTAAAAACCCATAGTTCCACCCCGTATAGAAGTACCCCCAATACTAACCTGTCGAATAAAAACATTCTCATTTTAAAATCGTTTTTGAATTTTCTTTCACAGATTCCCCATACTTGGGCTGTGACTACATTCGCTCTCTTTATCCTTTCCTTTATGTGTCCTGCTATATTTCCGTTACTTTCAAACTTTATTCCTAAATATACGAATTCTTTGACTTCCTCCACTGATTCTCCCTTCCAATTCCATTCTGCTTTTTTCATTTTTCCTCTCCCCCTTTGTTCGGGAACCCGGGACGATTTGAGGTTTGGGAGTGGACTGTATGTGTAGTAATATCGATATTACTATGGTTCCGTGTGATGTGCGTTGAGAGTCGGATAACATATGTGTGAAAGTGCGTGAGATCGAGTGTCCGCTGTCTCGAAACAGCTTTCGATGTTTTTATCAGTTGTTCTTGATCCAAATACAGAGATTGACGTGTGTTCCGCTTATTAAATTGTTATTAATCCTACATTTTGGGGGCTCGTCCAAGTTTGAATTGCGGGTGGTGAGTGCATCTAATATTTGCTGTGTGCGGGTGCGAAGTGCGAAAACTGTGCTGTGTACGAGATCGTTAATTTTCGTGACGGAGAGCGAAAATTGTGCTGTGTACGAGATCGTTAATTTTCGTGACGGAGACCCAATATTGGATGCAATGAGTCTGGCGAAGAGGACGGCTAGTGCCTTCACGGTAGTACAGCTGAAAGAAAAGCTAGACTCAATGAACTTGATCACGACAGGATCAAAGAGCGAGGTAATAAGCAGACTGATGTCTGCAGATCCGTCGGGTCAATGGATGACCGAATTGGAGGAGACCGTGGACTCAGCAAGCAGCGTAGGCAGGGAAGAAAATGTTGTGTTAAATACATCGAGAGCACAAAATGTACACTCTTTGAACGAGGTTGAATTATTACGAAGAGAAAGAGATCTCACAGAACGTGAACTGGAATTTGCAAGACGTGAAATTGAATGGCTTCGCGAAGGATTTCGTGAAGCCCAGAACCAGGAACCAGTATGAAGAGCGCGTGGGGCAGATATGAAAACGATCGCTGAGCTTCTCAATACATTCGAAGGAAAGCACGGGACGTATGAAATGTGGGAAAAGCAAGCGCGGCTCTTGAAAAACACGTACAGCTTGGATGATGCCGAGATGAAGGTGGTGATCCGTTCAAGATTAAAAGACAAAGCAGTTGAATGGTTTCATTCGAAGCCAGAATTCATCGAAATGAATCTTGAAGAAATATTTGTGGAAATGCGGAAAATGTACAATCAGCGGATCACCAAGGCATCAAGAAAAAAAGAATTCGATGCACGAATTTGGAGGAAAAGTGAAACATTTAGTGAATACGTGCACGATAAGATGATTCTGGGAAACCGCGTGCCGATTGACGACGAGGAAATTGTTGAAAACATCATCGAGGGTATACCGGACCGTCAATTACGGGATCATGCTTGGATGCACAAGTTTGAAAATACGGCCGACCTGCTGCAGGCATTCGAGAGGATATCGCTGCGGTTCGGCGGACAGAACGCAGAGAGGAAAACGCAACATGATGGCAATTCAACATCGACGTCTGAGAACAAGCAGAGGCCAGAAAGCAGAGATGCAGAGCGGTTTGTAAGAAAGTGTTACGGGTGCGGTTCCGAGAACCATATACTTAAAAATTGTGCGATGAAAGCTGATGGTATAACGTGTTTTGCGTGTGGCGAGCGTGGGCACGTGGCGGCAAAATGCGTGAAAAAGAATACAGTGCGGTTAAAGATAGTTGTGCAACAATAACTCAGGGAAATAACAAAGATAAGTTCGTAAAGGAAGTAACAATTAACGGTCACGGGATCGTCGCTTTGATCGATACGGGCAGTGACATGTGTTTAATGCGTGCAGACAGTTATATTCGAATTGGTGCTCCGCCATTATCTAAAAAAGAGGTCTGTTTTCGGGGAATCGGTTTGGATGAAAATAGAACGTTAGGCGAGTTTAGTGCAAACATTTTGATTGATGGAAACACTTATCTAATTAAAGTACAGGTGATTTCGGACGTGTTAATACGGCATGATTTACTTATCGGTACTGATTTCCTAAACACAGTAGAGTTAACAATTAAGTCCCGCAAAATTACAATCAGAAAAGCATTTGAAAACCACGAAGAAACTACGAATTTATCAGATATATTTAGCATAGAGCACGAAGTAAATAAAGTCGACGTATCAGATATTATAAATAATGAACATCGTCCAGGAAAGAGCATGAGTCATGTAGACGCGTTAAGTAGAAATCCTATTCAGACTTGTTTATTAATAAGAGAATGTGGAAATAGCACCATTGAGCGTTTGCGTAGAGCTCAGCGAGAAGACACAAATGTACAAAAAATGATTGAAAGTGTGCGTCAGAACCCGACGAATGATTTTATATTGCGTGGCGAATTATTGTTCAAACGAGATGAGGGCGAAGAAAAATTGGTAGTTTCGCGGTTGATGCAATCACAGATCGTAAGACAGATACACGAGAAAGGACACTTTCCGTCGTCAAAAACGGAATCATTAATACGTAAGGACTACTGGTTTTCGGATTTAAAATGTAAAGTTGAAAAAATCGTACGAAACTGTGTATCTTGTATTCTGGCGGAAAAGAAACACGGCAAAAAAGATGGTCTGCTTCATTCGATCGACAAGGGCGAAGTACCGCTTGACACTTACCATATCGACCATCTTGGTCCATTGCAGTCGACACGTAAATGTTATAAACATATCTTTGTAGTGGTGGATGCGTTTAGCAAGTTTGTATGGCTTTATGTTATAAAGAGTACCGGTGTCACGGAAGTTCTTAATCATTTGCGAAGGCAGTCTGTGATTTTTGGAAATCCCAGACTCATCATTTCAAACCACGGGACAGCATTTGTTTCCGGAGATTTTCGTGAGTATTGTGAATCGGAACGAATAGAACATGTATGTATAACGACTGGTGTGCCGCGTGCAAATGGACAAGTCGAGCGTGTAAACAGAACAGTTATTCCATTATTAACAAAATTAACTGCTCCGAAGCCCGAGTGTTGGTTCAAGTATCTATATGTCGCGCAAACATATTTGAACGCAACTCCTCATCGAAGTATCGGAAAAACGCCTTTTGAAGTTCTGTTCGGAATACAAATGAGAATGAAAACTGACCCGAATATCCAAGAAATGATAAATAACGAATTAATTTTAATTTTCGTAGAAAATCGTGAAGAGTTGCGTGCAAAGGCAAAGGATTGCATCCGGAAAGTTCAGAACGAAAATCGGCACGGTTTTAATAAAAATAGAAAGGAAGCGAGAAGATTTAAAGAAGGTGATCTAGTTGCAATTAAAAGAACACAATTCGAACCAGGTCTAAAATTTGTAGCGAAATACCTAGGTCCGTATGAGGTAGTTCGCATAATGAGAGGCGATCGCTGTTCAGTAAGAAAAGTGGGTGATCATGAAGGACCGAACAAAACATCCACTATAGCAGAATATATGAAATCATGGATTGTTAATATAAGCGATAGCGAGACTGAAGATGAATGTGAGACGAATGTCTGAGGCCAGACATTAATGCAGGACGGCCGAGTGTAGTAATATCGATATTACTATGGTTCCGTGTGATGTGCGTTGAGAGTCGGATAACATATGTGTGAAAGTGCGTGAGATCGAGTGTCCGCTGTCTCGAAACAGCTGTCGATGTTTTTATCAGTTGTTCTTGATCCAAATAGAGAGATTGACGTGTGTTCCGCTTATTAAATTGTTATTAATCCTACATATGGATGGTTGTATGTAGGATCGGGTTTGAACACCGCCGGAAGTTCGGAAAGGGAAATCGTGTGGAAAGTGTGAGCGAGGTGAGATCGGAAAGATAACAATAAGAAAGAGTGTTGATCCGGGAAAAAACTACGTTTATTCACACAATCGCGTAAACGAGATAGGATGCAATTGAGAAGTGTATATACTGTCTACAGCTTGCGTACAAAGAACAGGGCGCGATTGCGTAATGTCTGAATCAGCTGAGCGTTCGAATGAATCTAACGGTTAGGTGCTGAGCGCGATTAGGACCGTCATACGCGGGGGCCACCCATAGCTGTATCGCTCGAAATCGACAACTTTAACTAATTAACTATTTTGACGTCTAATCCTAAACACCCTTTTAAAAATCATTATCTTCGATTTCTCCGCGTTTAACGTCAATTCCTTTCTGTCTAGGTACCTTTCCAGTCTCTTCATCATACACTTCAGGTCTTCTTCCTTGCTTGCCACCGCTACTACGTCGTCTGCATAGGCTAGTGACCAGAATCTTTCCTTTCCTACTCTTATTCCTCCTACTAGTCTTCTCCTAAATTCTTCCTCCATATCTGCTAGATATATAGTGAACAGAGTCGGACTGAGCGGGCAACCCTGTCTAAGCCCCTCACCCGTCCAGAATTCCTCTGATTCTCCCTCCCCTGTTCTGACCACGTTCATCGTTTCCTCATAAATTTCCTTTACTCTTTCAATTAGCCCTTTTCTTACCCCACGCTTCTCCATTGCTTCCCACATCTTTCCCCTTTTTACCGTATCGAAGGCTGCTTTAAGGTCCACGAACATGGCGTAAACCTTGCCTTTCCTCTCTTTAAGCTGCCTCTCCACTACGTGCTGCAGGATGTATGCATTGTCTATTGTTCCCCTGTGTCTCCTAAAACCAGCTTGTGTATCTGGTAAAATTCCTTTTTCCTCTATGTCGTTCCTAATCCTCTCGTTTAGTATTGACACGTATATTTTATATGCAGTGCATAGCAAGCTCATTCCTCTGTAATTATTAGGTTTGCTTTCGTCTCCTTTCTTGTATAATGGGTTTATGATCGCTTTCTTCCAGTCCTCCGGAAAGCCTCTCCCTGCCCACGCTTTCCTGATTATTTCCTTCAGCTTCCCCCTTGTACTACCTCCAGGGCCGGCGCGAGGCGGGTTCAGCGCGTTCGCGGAACCCGGCCCCGCGTTTTGTAGGGCCCCGCGGTCTACGAAAACTCATCAGATATTTTGCAGGACCCTCTGTATACTATATTGAATATTCGAGTCTCAGATTTTTTGTCTCTGTTTTTTGAAGACAATTGCCATCTTGCGCTTCGTTGTCCAAATCTTAAATCGCGTTTCATTCGTTTTTAACAAAGACGCATCAGGTTATCCCATTGCTACCGTTTTCGACGTTGGGCGTTATTCAATCTCTCGACGCGTAGCGAGGACTCTGATCGTTACGTCCGCGTCTCCGTGAGCTTGAGACGACGAATATTTTTGAAAGTAATATTGTGGTATAATCCGTGTCATATACATTTTTATTTCTCACCTGCTGTTATACATTTTGAAAACGTTTGATTTCTGGTAAGTATTTTTTTCAATTATTTTTCCTCTTTTAACTTAAAATCAACCCTAACTGAAATTGCGTCGAAAAGACGTATCGCGCTGATACAAATAAAATCCGAAACATACAACTAGTAGAGAATTTAAAGTCGTTATTATTAATTAATTTCGCCCCAAGTATGAAAATTTCGATAAAGTAAGTAATAAAATAGAAATGTTTTAACTACGTACAAACTATTGAAATATGTAGTTTATCCTATCTTGCTGTAATTGTTCTTTTTTGGCATGTAGTTTTATTCATTTTTGTAACAGACATAAACTTTTATATATAGAAATATGTATTTTTAAAAAACGTTATGGCTAGCAGAGATAGAGATCGTGGAAGGAAATACATAAGTGGGGCTGAAAAACTAAAGAGGAAAAAGCAGCGAGATGATTATATCAAGCAGCAAGCAAACAATATTATGAAATAAGTAATTCAAAGTACTGGTCATTCAAGACAACCAAACGAAGGTGAAGAAGATTCGGTAATGTATCAGATCCCTTTGGAAGAGGAAAAGCTACAATTAAATACCACCAATGAAACTGAAATGGATGAAAATGAAGACAATAGGAAAACGAGCGATTGTGAAACTCATCGAGAAAAAGAAATTGAAGACATGGAAAATGAAGTACAAACAGAAGAAAGTAGGAATTTCGACGTTGAAGATCCTAGCATGTGGCCAATTGAAAGAACACAACAAACAGTAAATTTAATAATTCGACATGGTCCTGTACAAGTTAATCATTTCAACTTCCCTAAGAACGAAAATAAAAGGAGTTTTTCTGCAACATATTTTACAAGAATACTGGCGAATGGACAAAGGATAGCACGGAGATGGCTAATTTATTCTAAATCTGAAGATAAGGTGTACTGTTTCGCTTGTAAATTATTTTCAACATCTGATGTTTCATTGGGGGCACATGGATTTTGCGATTGGTCTCATTTAACACAGCGAAACAAAATGCACGAACGATCTGCGATGCATTTACAAGCTATAAACAAGTGGCTTCAGACTGAACAAAATCTTCGCACTGGCAATGTAATTGATAAAGAACTTTTAAAACTTGAAACGGCACGATGCGAATAAGTTTTCCAAAGAATAACTGCAATTATTTTATATTTGGCGCAACATAATTTAGCTTTCCGTGGAAGTTCCGATACATTGTACACACCGCACAATGGTAATTTTTTGTGTTTAATACAGTTAATTGCAAAATTTGATTCTGTTCTAAATGTCCATTTAATCAAGACAGCCATAAAGGGGCATCATTATTTATCTCATTCAATTCAAAACAAATTAATTAGTAGTACGGATGTTATTTGGTGTGTGACTCTCCACGAGCCACACAAAGAACTTCCCGATTCATTAGTTGCAGTATATTATTATCATTATTTAGTGTACGTTTTAAGAAGATTATACATTCTCAGTGAAGTTCAATAGTTTTCTACTTATCAAAATGTTTGCTGTATGGCATCGCATTAAAAGAACATCGTATGCTCGTTGCTCGCATGCTCCATTAACCATTTTTTTATATTAACTTTCAATTTCATCTCACTTAATAATTCGTATTGAACTGCTTGTTTTTTATATTAATTATCAATTTATTCTCAATTAATAATTCGTTTTGACTGATTGTTTTTTAAAAGATTGTAATATACATTTTTTTTGGTACTTCCGATATTCTTTGAAAATGTATTCTCGACAGAAGAGACGATTAACTCACTCTTGCATTGGGATAATTTTCGATTATTGTAAGCGGTAACATTTGCGTTAGATGCATAATTTAAAAAAAAAAAATTTTTTTTAAATTTTTTTTTAAATTATAAAAAAATTTTTTTTTAAATAAAAAAATTTATATATAATTATTACGTTTGTTTCTGCGGTGGAAAATTTCCGTCCTCTTGTATAATTTGCATTGCTGAATGAACTTCTTTCGAAAAAAACTAAAAAAATTAAAAAACTACTTGACCAATATGGACCAAAATCTAATCAGCTCTAAGTTCCAGCGGGGCGCATCGATTGCATCATTCATTATTCTGATCACATTGTTATTTTTTCAGAAAACGTTAACGAAAAATTTGATACCATACAAACGGACATACGCACACACACACACACACACACACACACACACATACAAACATTTTGATAAAAATAGTCTAAAATGACTCCAATGATCATGAAACGTGAAGATCTGCTAAAAAATCGATTTTCGATTTTCGGGGTAATTACAATAACTTCCCTATGAATCGGGAAGTTAATAAGTGGAATGGCAAATAAAGTACAAAGAGTTCGAAGGCAAAAGTCGAAATACAACGTTGATCTATGAGGACAATCAGAGCTGCCTAAAACTCATAGATCATAAAAGGTTCAATCATCGAACCAAACACATCGACACAAAATTCCATTTCATTAAAAATTTGAAGGACCAAGGAATAATGGAATACGAGTATTGTCCAACAAACGAAATATTAGCTGACATGCTGACAAAGCCATTAGGAAAGGTAAAATTAAAAAGCTTAGCCGAAAAATGCGGTTTACAGGTCAATAGATAAATAGCCCATCTATTGTGCATTCGTTGAGGAAGGGTGTTGGAGTGTACAACGAAATGCACGGAATACGCGGAGTAGGAAAGGTCCTGTTTTGACCTGAAGTTTATTACTTCTCTACAGTCGCTATTCCCCTACCCAGAAAAATCAGGCACTTCAGTCCTTGCCAGTCTACCGAGCCAGTCACAGCTCAGACCTCCTGTCATTATTCTGTTTTATTCTTGTTTTGGTGTAATGTTTTAACAATAAAGTATCTTGTTGTGTTATATGTGACCTATTTAATTCATCACTGACCAACGTTGATCCCAGTCAATAACAACATTTCTATATTTGAATGAGATTGCGAATTTAGATGACGTATATTTATTAAAATGTTGTCAAGATCTTCACTTACATTTGGAAGGAGATCTCGACGGAACTGAAATGTTTGAAGAGCTTAAGATGTTCCGGTCGATAATGCAAGCCAATTATTCGGCTCTAGATGCGATGAAATACATTGTAAAGAACAACCTTTCGGAAGCATACCCAAATTTATTAATTGCCTTACAGATAACATTAACTACGCCAGTAACCGTGGCTTCAGCTGAACGTAGTTTCTCGCGGTTGAAACTAATCAAAAATTATCTGCGATCGTCAATAAGCCAAGAACGATTTACATCTCTGGCTATTCTTTCAATAGAAAGCGAAATAGCAAATTCCATCACTTTTGATGACGTCATCACAGAATTTGCGGCGAAAAAACGAGAAAAATTATTTAATATTCATTTTACAAAAAATATATGTAACATACTTATAATAAATAATTCCTTATTGTGAAATTTATGTACAGGATTTGAATGTGTATTCAGGCCCCGCAAAATTTTTGAACCCGGCCCCGCAAAAGGTCACGCCGGCCCTGACTACCTCCGCTGTACACCCAGGCTTCGTTTGGGATTCCGTCTCCTCCCGGAGCTTTTTTCTTTTTTAGTTCCCTTATTTGTTTCTCTATCTCCCCCTCAGTCAAGTTCTCTTCATCTTCTTCCGCTGTCACCTGCTCTCTCCTGACCCCCGTTAGCTTCCTATTTGACCCCCCCAGCAGTTCTTTGAAATGTTTCCTCCAAGTTACTATTTGGATCTTGTTTTCGTTCCTCGTTTTTCTTTTCCTTTCCTTATTGATATATTTCCAAATTTGTCCTTCCTCCTTTGCCCTCCTAATTATTTCTTTCTCCTCTTGTTTCCTCCTTGCTTCCTTTTCTTCGCCTAACTTCTTAAAGTTTGCTTTTTCCCGCAAGTAGACTTCTTTGTCGCTTTTGCCCTCTTTCCACATTCTGTACTTTCTGTCCACTTTTCTTTTCGCTCTGGTACATTCCCTGTCCCACCAATATTTGCTACCTATCTTCCATTTCCTTATTCTTACTCTTCTTGCTTCCATCGAATCTGTCACCACCGCCTTCACCTCTTCCCAGTCTTCTGTCGTACTTTCATTCTGTGTATATATCTTTTCACCTGTCTTTTCTAAATATCTTTCTATTGCGTCTTTGTCCCATCTTACTAAATCTTTCTCCTCTTGTTCTTCCTCCCGGAACTTCCTCCCTCTGCTGCTACTTCTATCTCTAACGGTAGGTGGTCGGATTCTGTCCTGCTTCCCACCACTAGCTTTTCTATCCTGCCCCAGCCTTTTAAGTTGATTACTGCATAGTCGACAACCGATACACCTTTCCTTTCTACATAGGTGAGCTCCCCCTTTTCGTCTCCTTTCTTATTTCCATTTAAAATGTGTAAACCATTTTCCTTTGTCATTTTCAACATTTTTTCTCCCTGTCCGTTTCTCACCTTGTCCTTCAACTTCCTCTTTTCCTGCTCTTCTCCCCCCTCTCCAACATATAGGCTTCCCTGCTCTCCTATCCTCGCATTGAAGTCCCCACCTATAATTACCACTTCGCCCGTAGTTTGATTCACTTGCTCTTCCAGTGCTTTTGTTATTCTATCCATCTCCTGATTGCTGTATACCGTCCAAACATTCCATATTTCTTCTCCAACCCCAATTTTTCTTCCTATCAGACCTTCGACTTTATCATTTACTTCCAATGACTTCCAACACTCTCTTACTCCTGTTATAATCCCACCCCTCGGCCTCCCCTTCCTTTTCTCCTTGATCGCAGCTTGACAGCTCCTACATATCCTTTTGGCAGCTCTTTCTCTAGTGCTCCCCATTTTCTCTGATCCACCCAGGTTTCTAATAATCCTACATAATCGAATCTTTGCACAAATTTCCAGAATCCTCTCTCCTTATTAATAATTCCTGCTACGTTCCAGAATAACATTTTACCCTTTTTGTTTTTCTCCCTATCTTTACCTTTGCTTTTCGCCTGTTCCGATTCATTACCTTCCACTTCCTTCGCCTCGCGCTCCTTTGCCCTTTCTCTTTCCCATCCCATTCTTATTTTCCTGTAAGACTACTTTCGAAAAACCTTACTTTCTTCCAACTCCTCCCTCTTCTCGTTCCAGCTGTACCATTTCCCCTGGATACTCATCTTCCTGTAACCTACCTTCACTTCTTTTCCCTTTGACTTTTCTTTCCATGCCCTCTCTCTTAGTGTTCTCTGTACTTTCCTCTCCTCTTCAGTCAGATCATGATCTATGTATAATTTCTTGTCTCGTAACCTATTTTTGTTCTTCATTATCTTTTGCTTCAACTCCCAGCATCTCATTTCCACTATCAATATTTTTGTCTCTTCTTTCCCTCTAGTTTCCACTGTGTTCACCCCTCCTTCGATTTGGAATTCTTCTTTTAAGAATGCTTCCACCCCTCTCTTTGGCTCCTCCTTCGATACTTTCAACCTTCTAATTACTACTCTGTTTTTCCTATCCCTCCTATCTTGTTCAGACATTTTCCTCTTAATTTTCTTTATTTCTTCCCATGTTGCGTCGCTCTCATTCTCTGTTTTACTTCCCTCTCCTTGCTTTTCCCCTTTCTCTATTCTCTCTTCAACCTTGTGCAAGATTTCCCCCATAAATTCTATCTTTTCTTTCTCCCTTCTCTGTCTTTCCTCCCTCTCCTGTTCCTCCCATTTCCTCATCATTACCTCCATTTTCATACATATTTCCTCTTCTTTCTTTCTCCAATGGTCTTCCATTGTTTCTATTCTATCAGCCAGGCTCTTTATCTCCTTCTTGATTTCTTTTTCCAGTCCTTCCCTTCCTCTTATTATTTCACCTTTTAGGCTCTCCATTCTTGTCACTAGTACATCTACCAGACCCTGCATTCGTTCCCCCTCCCCTTTTCCTGCTTCTTTCTCTGGTGTCTTCTTCATGTCTATTTTTTTTACTTGCTTCTCCCCATTATCTTCCTTTTCCGTCTCTTCTCGTTTTTCGCCCCTCCATAGATCCGTTATCTTTCTGTCACTTAGACTATCTCTTTTTCTTTTCTCTGTTTTCTGTCTCTCCTCTATCTTGTCTTCTAACCTCTTTTCCGTTTCCGTCTTCTCCCTCCTTTCCCTATTTTCCTTTACCTCTGTTTCCCTAACTTCCATCTCTTCCTTCTCTCTCTCTACTTTTCCGCTATACTTCTTCAGACGTTCGAAATCTAGTATGAAAGCAGATTTCTACTTTACCTTACCTGTCTCTGCCTTCTTTACCGACCAGTCCACTCACGCTTTCTACCCACGCTTTCCCGTGACTTAACCTCACTTCCTTTCTCCAATTTATTATCGCTCTAAAATCGCTTCCCTACTGCTTACACTTGTCCCTTCTTTCTCACGGTGGTTATTCCCCCTCTGAAACCTATCCGACCCAACACCTACCTATTCAGACAAGTACTGCCCTTACTATACTTACAGATATTACGCACTATCTCACACTCCTTTCACACACATGCACGCCCTCTAACCTTATAGGGGTTATTATGCATGCTTTAAACCATTAACTGGCACAAATAATTTTTCAATAAAGTTGTTTAACATTAACCAATATGCATTAATCGGAAGCCTCTTCGCGTTACGTTCATTGTTTATTTATGGAAGCAAATCTTAAAAGTGTTAAGGAGCTTCGGCATGGGATTTGTGTAAAAAATCTCGGCCATCTTCGGCCAATCTTCGCCGCAATTTAAGTTTAAATATCAACTTTTAGAATTTCCAAGAATTAATCGCGCGGAAATTACGATTATTTGGGGTTTAGGGTAAACATTTTTAAGGATATATTAGTTAGTACAGTAAATTAATTATTTTTAATAAATTATTTAAATAAAAAAAGTGAATAATAATTTTTTATCCTAAATAAACAAAGTTTTCGTTCGTTAGATCTCTATTTTTCCAAAAGGTGGCAAAAAATCCGTAAAGATGAAACTAACTAACTAATTTGTTACCGTTTTATCGTACATTGACTGAAAAATGTACCGCCGGCATTAGAATGACCCAAAATACTAGATACAAGATAAGATGAAGAAATTTCAAGCGAACTGGCAAGTGGTCACGGTAAAACTGTTAAGGCCTTCTAAAATGTCTCGGAATATAAGTATTGAAAAGTGGCAGAAAACAGGGATGGTACAACTAATTGTGGGAAAAACCACGTTATTTATACAGTAGAACCATCACTGGGATTTCCCCGCAATCTTGTCTAACAATACTTGGAAATCCACAATAACTGGATTTTTGAATGTACCACTTTCAGGAAGTAAAAATTTTTAAAGGGCATATCATAAATAATTTAAAAAATTGTGAAATTCATAATTAAAAGAATATTTATTCTTTCTTTTTTAAAAATTGTTATTACAATTTTTTGTTCAATAAACAAAGTTCTCGTTCAACTTGTGTGGCCACCGTGTGGCGGTATGCCGTGTGAGCGAGTGAGAGAGAGTGATTGAGAGAGAGTGATTGAGAGAGAGTGACCGAGAGAGAGAGTGAACGATTTGTCACGTGACAATTATTCGCGAACCGTGTGCGCCTCGCGAGCGGCGTGCGAGTACAGGTTGCTCAGATTTAGTAGAAGCGCTCGAAGTGTACAGACGTTTTTGGAATAAACTCTTATTAGACCACCACAGATATCAGAAGTGGGATTCGCCACGTTTCACATACTCAAGTGTAATCGATCGCGACAGTAATAATTAATCGATATTAGCGATTCGTGTGAAAACGCGGAGAAAACGGGCGGAGCAGTCGTAATAGGAAGTGCGTGAAACTTCGGAGCACGTGGCGCGTATTACGTCGTTAACGTGTCGACTCCTTGTCGAGGTATAGCAGGCAGGCGTGAGGCGCGAATACTGCATCTGCGTTACATTTTGGACTAAAATCGCGGCCAGTGGGGGCGAATACGCAATTTTATACTCCGAAATGGCGACAAACGGGGAGTTTTACGAAGATGAGAGGAGTAGGCATTTCCGAGACACGACGAGTGTGCTGCCGGCGTTTGATCCCGTTACGAACGAGCTAACCATCGAGGAATGGATAGAAAAAATGGAGGAATACGGGGATCTGTACAACTGGGATGAGGTAGCGATACGACACTATGCCCTTGCTAAATTAACGGGTGTAGCACGGAAATGGCGAGACAGTCTACCACGTGTTCAGCGGACATGGGCACAATGGAAGGTACTGCTAAAAGACAGCTTTCCATCAGGCGAGAGTGAGGTGTCTCAGATTGGATGCTCAAAATTATAAAAAGAAACCATATCAAGATATAGCCGAATACTTTTACGAAAAACTTGCGAAGTGCAATCGTGCACAAATGAGCGACCGCGAGGCGATCGAGTGGATCGCCGACGGGCTTAATAACCCCCGCTTTCGAGATTATTTAGGACCTTTAAGCAGATACAAGAGGCCCAGTGAGCTCCTCGCAGACTTGCGAAGCGCAAATCTATATTGGAAGGATGCAGCAAAGACGGAAGAGAGACGAAACGGTCCAGGGCCTCGTGGCGACAATCAACCGAGATGCTTCGCCTGTAAACAACAAGGTCATACCGTACGTACCTGTCCGAAAGCAACACAAAGTGTAACATGCTTTAAATGTGGAAAGTCAGGCCACTATTCGCGGTCGTGCTCGGAAAACATTCGCCAACCCGCGAACCAAAACACGACAATCCGTAGCGGTCAACGCGATACGCCCGCGAGAGTTCTGTATATAGACGGCGATACTCACCAAAAGTACTTTAAAAACGCAATTATTAGTGATCGGAGTGTGAAATGCTATGTTGACCTTGGTAGCAGCGTAACAGCTTTACGCCAAGATATCGCACACGAGCTAGGCATAACATACCATGAAACGACTCTGAACAGTTTCGTAGGATATGGAGAAGGTCGTGTACAGCCGTTGGGCGTGTTTACGGCAAACATAAGTATCGACGGTGTAGAGGTGAAATCGGAAATACACGTCGTTCCGAGCAAGAGCCAAGCGGTACCCCTGTTGGTGGGCCACCCGTACACAGAACACCCCGACGTCGTCATCATCAGCAGAGCTGGCGAGTTACGAATATCGAAGGCTGATGACAACCCGTTGCAGATCGCGCCGTGCAGTATCACTAAAACGACATTGCGAGCAAGCGGTACGTATGTCATCCCAGATAATTATCTAGGCCATATAATTGTAGAAGGAGACCTACCTGACCAAGGACTATGTGTGGAGGGAGGCCTCCGGGAAAAGGGCCCAGTCATACCCAGATGTATCGTCTCTACGGACGAACAGGGAGAGACCATCCTGCCAGTGCTGAATATTACCGGCAAGGAGCTGACAGTCAAGGAAGGAGACGTAATATCGAGAGGAGAAGTTTACGAGGAGCGAACGTACGAACGAGAAATCAACGACGAACCAGTGACAGCAGACCAGGTGGACACCGATTTAGTCGGCGAAGAAGCGGACAACATTCTTGCGGTATTGAACGATAATCGCGACATAATAGCGAACAATATACATCAGATCGGGAAAACGGATAGGGCAACCATGCGCATAGATCTCATTTCAGAAAAACCACTAGTTTACCGACCCTACCGGTTATCGTATCACGAGCGGCAACAACTCCGAGACATGACAAACGACTTAAAAGACGCAGACATTATAGAGGATAGCGCCTCGCCATACGCGAGTCCAGTTCTGTTAGTACGAAAGAAAAACGGCGAAGTACGAATGTGCATTGACTACCGCGGTATAAATAACCTAACGGTAAAGGACAGATATCCTCTACCACGAATAGACGACCAGTTAGACAGATTACGAGGACAAAAGCACTACACCAGCCTTGATCTCTTCAGCGGCTATTATCAGGTTTTGGTAGATCCAAGATCGCGAGACAAAACAGCTTTTGTTACGCCGGATGGCCAGTATCAATTTAAAAGAATGCCTTTCGGACTGTGCAATGCACCTTCGGTCTTTCAACGAATGATAAATACGGTACTAGGTTCATTAAAGTACGATATAGCGTTAGCATACTTAGACGATGTCATAATCCCCAGCATGACGGTACAAGAGGGTCTAGCGCGTCTAATTACGATTTTCAAAGTCTTTAGGGAAGCCGGATTGACAATTAACTTGCGGAAATGTCATTTCTTCAAATCGCGAATCGAATACCTAGGCTTTGAAGTATCAGTACTAGGGATACAACCGAGCGAGCGAAAAGTAGAATGTATTAAGTCGTTTCCAACACCAAAAACAGACTGCAACAGCTTGAAAATGTTAGGTAGTAAAAGGGATCTAAACCCCCGCATCGGTAGATGGTTCATTAAATTATCAGAGTTTGACTATTCAATCGAATACCACACTGCTAAACAAAACGACGTAACGGACGTACTAAGTCGAAACCCGGTAGAGGAAGCGCAGGAAACGATTGTTACAGGACTTCCAGTTCTAGGCATAAAAATTAATACCGATTGGATAGCGGCGATGCAACGAGCAGACGCGAAAATTTTAGCGTTGCGTGACCGTTTAGAAGCAGGCGAGCAAGATGCCCATGACAAATTTACCATGTACAATGCGCGAGTGTATAAAATCACGAAAGGGCGTTGGCGATTGTACGTACCGACTACCGAACAAGGAAATAAATATATAGTCGCAACCATATGCGGATACAATAAATATGTAACACTGCAAGCAGTAGCAGATGTCGGCGCGGAAACTACGCTAAAATTTCTATTAGGTTTCATGTCGCATTACGGGCGACCAGAAAGAATTATAAGCGATCGGGGTGCGGCGTTTACCGCTCACTTATTCGAAGAATTTTGTAACGAGCACGAGATTCAACACATAAAAATTGCTACGGGTACGCCGCGCGCCAATGGACAAATCGAGCGATTGAATAGCGTTATACTTAGCTGTCTTTCCACGACTACTGAAAATTTATTCGGTGAAGATTGGGATAGGCATGTACACGAGGTCCAGTGGGCGCTAAACAGCAGCCAACACAGAGTAACGCGTAGAACTCCATATGATATCATTTTTAATTATAAAGTTACCGGATGGCACGAAAGTCCATTGACACGCGAGATCCACGAACTCAACGAAGAGTTAGGAACACAGGAAGAAGGAGCATGCGTTGCTACACTTTTAGAGAAAAATAAAGAAGCGCTCGCTAAGCAATTTAATAAAACACGAACCAAAGCGAGACAGTACAAAATAGGCGATATAGTTTTAGTGAAAAGCGAACCACCCGCGACGGGCGAAAGCCGTAAATTAACACCAAAATATCGTGGCCCGTACGAAGTAGAACAGGTTCTCGAAAACGATCGCTATGCAATACGCGACATTGAGGGCGAGCAACAAAGTCAGCGAGCTTACCGCGGAATTATAGCAGTAGACAAACTGAAACATGTTAATATGAGCGCAGAAGAATATAAAAACAGAACACAAACGCGCACAACAGTTGTAAAATCGCACGAATTAGAAATAGACTAGAGTAATAAACGGTTACATATGTATGGAACGAACCGTTATTGTAAATGCATCGACGGGGGCGTCGAAAATGCAGGAAAGGCCGAACTGTGGCCACCGTGTGGCGGTATGCCGTGTGAGCGAGTGAGAGAGAGTGATTGAGAGAGAGTGATTGAGAGAGAGTGACCGAGAGAGAGAGTGAACGATTTGTCACGTGACAATTATTCGCGAACCGTGTGCGCCTCGCGAGCGGCGTGCGAGTACAGGTTGCTCAGATTTAGTAGAAGCGCTCGAAGTGTACAGACGTTTTTGGAATAAACTCTTATTAGACCACCACACTTGCGACCACTGTCACAAAAATTGAATAGGCATTTTTCTGACAACATATAGTAACGTCTATAAAAATAATGTAATATAAAAAAATTGTTATTAACATTTTTCATACAAAAAGGATTAATAAATCATATACATTTCACGTTTTTCTTTATTATTATTATAAATATTCCTTAAAAATTGTTATATTAAACCCCAAATAATAGTAAGTTCCGCGCGATTCAGTTCAATATTATACTTTGCCAAAACGATTAGTGCCAGACCGAAGTTGCTTAACACTATTAAGATTTGCGTCAATTAATAAAAAATGAGCCCAAAACAGAGATTTCTAATTATTCCATATTACTTAATGTTTAATAATTTTTAGAAATTTCTTTTGCCATATAAGCGTTGTACCTGTGGCAACCTGTCCAAAAAATTTTAAACAAATTCATTAGATAGTTTCAGTTTTACGAATTTTTGACCGCTTTTTGGCCATTTTATACCACTGTGCGGTGCAGGGTGAGATATTTGTCCCTAAAAAGTGGAAAAAAGTCGATTTCTAACTTTTTGCGTATAGCATAAAATTTTTGTTGTTCGTTGTAGTTGAAGGTCTGAAGAATAAGGCTGCAATATTATTTTCTCTATTTGTACACCCGTGACGTAGTAAACATCATCTAAAGTCGAGAGATTTTCAGGCGCGCTTGGCGTTCTTAAGGGTGTAGATCCAGTTTCTAATGTGCGCAACTCACACAGCGTAGACCCACATACGTGCACGAGGATTGCAAGGGTCCGGCATATTAGAAAGTATGACCTTTTACTGCATATTTACGACCCCTACGTCGTCACAATCGTTAGATGAAAGATCAGTCTAGCGCGCTTGATCCCTACAATTTCGAAATTATGCATTATAGAGGCGCAATCGACTTTATTCGACAGCAAACAGCTGAGCATCGAGTTAAGTCTATTTTTCTTTCAAGTACGCTCCGGCAGCGTGTCCGTGTGCCTCAGCGTATGGGGGAGTTTCGGTATTTGCGAAAACATAATTCTGTTATGCACGTTTCGTGCTCTGCGTAGTCGCGATCGCTAGATAAAAGATCCATCTAGCGCGCTTGGTCCCTACGGTTTCGCAATTATGCGTTATAGAGGCGTAATCGACTTTATTCGACAGCATTTTTGGGAGGCTCCGCAAGCAGTCTCGACTAGCCGTTTCGGGGCGCTCTCGCACACAGGTACGCTCGGTCGGCGCGTCCGTGTGCTTCGAGACGGCTAGTCGAGCTTGCTTGCGGAGCTACCCGAAAATGCTATCGAGTAAAGTCGATTTCTCCTCTATAATGCATAATTTCGAAACCGTAGGGACCAAGCGCGCTAGATGGATCATTCATCTAGAGATCGCGACTACGCAGAGCACCGAAATGTGTATTGCAAAGTTGTGTTTTCTCAAATACCAAAACCTCTTTCATACGCCCAGGCACACGGACACGCTGCCGAGCGTACTTGTGTGCGAGCGCATCGTGGAACGGCCAGTCGGGCCTGTTAGCAGAGCCTCCCTCTGTTTTACCGATACATCACCGACAACTCGGCTCGTTAGGGACTGACTTAGCTGAAATAGACATAAGCGAGTCGTAGTGCCGCCATATTGCATACCTCTCAACTCAATGCTCAGCTGTTTGCTGTTGAATAAAGTCGATTGCGCCTCTATAATGCATAATTTCGAAATTGTAGGGACCAAGCGCGCTAGACTGATCTTTCATCTAACGATTGTGACGACGTAGGGGTCGCAAATATGCAGTAATAGGTCATACTTTCTAATATGCCGGTCCCTTGCAATCCTCGTGCACGTATGTGGGTTTACGCTGTGTGAGTCGCGCACACTAGAAACTGTATCTACACCCTTAAGGGTGTAGATCCGCTCTCTAGTGTGCATGACTCACACAGCGTAGACCCATATACATGCACGAGGATTGCAAGGTCCGGCATATTACAAAGTATGACTTTTTACTGCATATTTGCGACCCGTACGACGTCACAATCGTTAGATGAAAGATGAGTCTAGCGCGCTATGAAGCTACAATTTTGAAATTATGCGCTATAGAGGCGTAATCGACTTTATTAGACAGCAAACAGCTGAGCATCGAGTTGAGAGGTATGCAATATGGCGGTACTACGACTCCCTACGAACGCTTATGTCTATTTCAGCTAAGTCAGTCCCCAACGAGCCGAGTTGTCGGGGATGTATCGGTAAAACAGAGGGAGACTCTGCGAAGAGGCCCGACTAGCCGTCCCACGATGCGCTCGCATACAAGTACGCTCGGTCGGCGCGTCCGTGTGCCGGGGCGAATGAGAGGTTCGGTATTTGAGAAAACACAACTTTGCTATGCACATTTCGGTGCTCTGGGTAGTCGCTATCGCTAGATGAAGGATCAATCTAGCGCGCTATGTCCCTACAATTTCGATATTATGCTTTACAGAACGGCAATCGACGATATTCGACAGCATTTTCGGGAGGCTCCGCAAGCAGGCTCGACTGACCGTCTTGAGGCACACAGACGCGCAAATCCCGAAAATCCTTTCGAATATCGTCAATTGCCGTTCTGTAAAGCATAATATCGAAATTGTAGGGACATAGCGCGCTAGATGGATCCTTCATCTAGCGATCGCGACCACGCAGAGCATCGTAATGTGCACGGTAGATTTGTATTTTCGCAAATACCGAACCTCCCTCGCACGCTCAGGCACACGGACGCTCCGACCGAGGTTACTCGTGTGCGAGAGCGCCCCGGAACGAGAGCCTCCCGAAAGTGCTGTCGAATAAAGTCGATTACGCCTCTACAACGCATAATTTCGAAATTGTAGGGACATAGCGCGCTAGACTGATCTTTCATCTAGCGATCGCGACTACGCAGAGCACCGAAATGTGCATAGCAAAGTTGTGTTTTCTCAAATACCGAACCTCTCATTCGCCCCGTGCGAGCGCATCGTGGGACGGCTAGTCGGGCATCTTCGCAGAGTCTCCCTCTGTTTTACCGATACATCCCCGACAACTCGGCTCGTTGGGGACTGACTTAGCTGAAATAGACATAAGCGTTCGTAGGGAGTCGTAGTACCGCCATATTGCATACCTCTCAACTCGATGCTCAGCTGTTTGCTGTCTAATAAAGTCGATTACGCCTCTATAGCGCATAATTTCAAAATTGTAGCTTCATAGCGCGCTAGACTCATCTTTCATCTAACGATTGTGACGTCGTACGGGTTGCAAATATGCAGTAAAAAGTCATACTTTGTAATATGCCGGACCCTTGCAATCCTCGTGCATGTATATGGGTCTACGCTGTGTGAGTCATGCACACTAGAGAGCGGATCTACACCCTTAAGAGTGTAGATCCAGTGTCTAGTGTGCGTGACTCACACAGTGTAGACCCATATACGTGCAGAAGGTTTGGAAGGCTTCGGCATATGCGAAAACATGACTTTTTACTGCATACTTGCGACCCCTACATCGTCACAATCGTTAGATGAAAGATCAGTCTAGAAATTATATGTTATTGTTAAAATATATAGGTTATGGTTTCTTTAATTGACAAAATAGTAAGGTTTTTATTTAACATAAGAAACATGGTTCTAGCTTGGGCTTGCGCTCTCTTACAACTAAAACGTTTTTACGGTCACACGCATTTCAGAGAGATTCGTGCGTGTGGTGGCGCCACGAGTAATGAAGGATTTTAGATGTTGATATATTCATTTCTTACAACAGTTATAGAGGCTTAATCGACTTTATTCGACAGCAAAAAGCTGAGCATCCAGTTTAGAGGTATGCTATACCGCGGCGCTACATCTCATGTAGTCACTGTACCGATAAAACAGAGGGAGACTCTGCGAACAGGCTCGACTAGTCGTCTCGAGGCGCTTTCGCACACAAGTACGTTGAGGCAGCGTGAACGTGTGCCCAGGCGCATGGAAGAGGTTCAGTGTTTGCAAAAACATTGCTCTGCAATGCTCATTTCGGTGCTCTGCGTAGTCGCAATCGATAGATACGTACCGTACGTACGTACGAGTAAGGCTACTACAACGCTACGCAGAAAGTATGTGCGTACTCGGCAATTACACCAGTTGCGTGCTAATTACCACGATAAGCACATCGATACTCCAGCACCCGTCGTAACTGTTCAAGTTTAACTTTATTCAAGTATATTGATTAATAAACCATACTACTTTGTAATAATAAGTGCTAGGTAATTTTGTCCATTCCAATCCATAACGCCTCAGTTTTAGAGCATAAAAAGTATTATAAAACTTGTAACATTGCAAAATAATTGCACAAAATTGGCAATCAACCAGCGTTGATTTTCGATGGGACATATATTCGTCACCAGAAAAGTACCAATAACGAGTATCAGCGAAAATCATATTCAGGCCAAAAAATGGTACCATTGTGCAAACCCTTTACAATCTGTACAACGAATGGCTATATTGTGGATATGTTCGGTCGTACTGCCTCTACAACCCAACCAATTTTTGTTACGGTTCCAGAAAAATTCGACTGTTCCGTCGAAAGCTTAGAACGTTTACCTTTTAAAGCAGGCATAAAAACTTTAAAAACAAGATCTTTTAAATGAGATGTAACATCGCGAAAGCCTCTATCGACAATGCAAAAGTCTGCCCGCTTCATGAGGGCTTTCATTCCATTTGGATTTTGAAGAACAACGCGCATTATTGGCATAATAGTTGACACACTGAATAAAGTAGCTCCTAAGAAAATATTTAGAATACCAAACATATGGTTTGTGGAAAAATGGTTCTCGAATGAAATGAAAGTAGCAGCGTCGGAAAGGGATTGTCAAAGTACACTTAGCGCGGACTAGATGGCGCGTGACAGAAAAAAGAAGACGCCGCATCGCTTCCGCGATCGGAAAAAAGCGCGGGATTTTGGAGAAGAGCATGGGTTGGAGAGTAGAGTGGGAGAGAGTTGGCTGGAAGGTGTGTGGGTCGAATGGAAGCGGCTCAAGGAGATACGGGTTTTATTTGCGAATAAAGTTAACCAGTGTCTGTATACGGCACATGCGTGATCTGTGTAATTCGTTATTTTTCTCCCATCCTGAATTTATAACAGGGATAATGCGTTCGGAAAACTGTATCTACAGGCACAGAACAAGATTGGTTAAAATATAAAGTTGAAATAAATAAGGTAGTTAAACTTATTAAAATTAGAAAGAAAGAGTATAATGAAAATATGATATATCAAACTAAGAATGATCCTGCGACTATGTGGAAAACTTTGAAAGAAATAATTAGAGGAGAGCCAATGGAACAGAAAATTATTATAGAAGATATAGACTTCGAAACAGAGAGTAGCATAGTGGGTAATTGCAATATAGCGGACAAGTTTAATATATTTTACATCAACGAGATAGTTAAATCAATAGAGGGAGGAAGGAGTAAACCGCCACAAGAACTTATATATGCTATAGAAATAAAAGATACAATAGAAAGTTTTGAAATGATTGAGACAAAGCAGTTAGAGAAAATTGTTATGAATTTAGCTAACCAAAAGGGAACGGATGAGGAAGTATCAAGTGAATTATTGAAATCAATTTTCTATGTGATAAAAAATGAATTTATAGGTGTAATTAACGACTCATTAACGTCCTTGTTGCGGATCGCGCGAGCTACGCGCGCCACAGCACGCGTGTTAATATGTAGTACCGGGGAAAGAGAGGTGACGGGGATGCCAAAACCATAATAACTACTTGCTATAGGAAAGGCACCTCTTCACCTCTCCCCTCGCCGCCGGTCTGACTCTTAGGACACAGCTGATTGCGAAAAGCCAGTAGCTCTCTGGACGTTACTTTACGCACTCCCGCTTTACTTGAGCGGTTAAATAGGCTATTGCGCTTCTCTGGTCGTCTATCTTTTCTTTTCTGGACCTTTGCTAAAAGAGTTACGTAAAATAGCAGCTTTGCTTGGGCTGTTAATAAGTGCTTGCCGAACTATAGCTTTGCTTGAGCTAAACTTCGCTTAAAAGGTCTCTGCGCTTCTCAGGCCTTTTAGTTACCATCTTACACTGGTTTCTAGTTCTATATTCATTTTTATTATTTTTAAGTGGTGACGGGTTCCTTCGATTTGGTTATTTAATAAAGTGGACAACTGACTATTGCCGTTTGCAATTAAATTCAAAATGCTCGAGCCGTTATTCTACCCCTCCTTCAACGAAACTACGATTTCTTTAACAGTCCTGATGGATAGACGATAGACCTCTTAATACACTTCCAATCTATGAAAAGGTGCTAGAACTTGGGGTTAAAGAGCAAATTGGAATTGTATTGTAACCATGCTGGTTACACACCAGAATCGATCCCCACCGCGACGGCAATAATATCGATCGTTATCCTTGTCTAGAAAAGGATCATAGGATCGATCCACGTAATGAGATGCGCGCGCATCGATCCCCTCTTGATTGCGATCAAAGGAGGTCGATGCGAGTAGCAAATCGAGCACTCTGCGTCTAGACTTAGTCTAATAAGCACGCATGAGTCACCGTGCTCTCGCGAATTGATCGGGATTCGTTTCTCATAATCGAGTATTAGTTCGCGTACTGCCAAGATGGCAATTATTAAAGAATTTAATCGAATTTTTGTTTGTGAGAAAGTCACAACTCGCTTAGCGAATATAATTGATATAAATTGAAATTATTTTGTGAAATAATTGTTATATTGAATGAATTAGAGATTCGTGCGTGGAACATGTGTATTGCCGCGACGGCAGAATCTTTGAATCGTAGTGACTACTAGTCAAGTACAATTGAAATTCAATTTGCAAATTGTGATTGTTGCTATCTTAGCAAGTGATGTAATGCAATTATAATTTAAACGGTTGCAATTTTCATACATTAAAATGGTGTGTGCTACTTAGACATGTGACATTAATTTGAAACTAAGAGCCTAAAGAAAATTCAATTTAATTTGTTCTCCATGGTTAGTGGTTAAATTATTCAAATTCTGCCTACGAGGAGTTTTGAATGATATTTGGCGAATAAAGATATATATACTCAAATTGCGGGATATTGAAGTGATTGAATATGCGCGTCGTCTAGACGGTATTGTTTTCTGTTGGGGATTATCGTTACTTGGAATGTGACGAATTCTAAAGTCGCGTCTTATATTTGCAAGGTATTGAGACCGGTCACGCATCGATCGATATATATATATATATATATATATATATATATATATATATATATATATATATATATATATATATATATATATATATATATAGATTCGCTGGGTTTTCGATTATACACACAGTGTTCTATTTCGCGCGATTATTCGTTGTTGTCGCGCATAGAGTGGATCCAGCAAGCGGTCTGCGTTTCACACGTGTTGGGACGGTCATACATTCGTACGCTACTAGTACGCTCACGAAATTTCTGCCACGTTGTGAGTTTTGCCTACCGAGCAGGGGCCGGTCGCCCTTCCCGGAACTATCCGGCAAGACCGATCGTCATCCTGTTTCGTTAGCCTGATTTGCAACAAAGGCACTCAATAATTCCATTAGAAGCACGCGTATAGTCGGACGGTAAGAGAGTCGCCACGGCCACGTATACATGCCCTGCCTAGACGCTCTTACCTTTCCAATTTTTGTTTTGAACACTTGTACAGGTAGAGACTGTTCGCCGCTCCTGTGACATCCCAGCAGTGCCGTTCAAGTTTTCTATTCTGTTACAAGAACCCATCTAATTCTGTAGAGGGTGACTGTACGCTCGGACGAGTGAGGAGTCGCCACGGCCACGTAACGTGCCCTGCCTAGACTCCTCGGCCAATCCCACGTGATATAGTTAACTTCTGTGCAGATTAGATCTTAACCATCTATAACTCAGTATTTTCGTGTCCCAATTCAACAAATTGTCCACCGCTTTAAACTCGTATGCAGACAGAGACCGTTCGCCGCTCCTGGGCATTCCAGCAGTGCCGTTCAGTTTTCTAAGTTCTGATGCGAGAATCTAACAAATTCTCTGAAGGGTGACCGCACACACAGACGAGCGAGGAGTCGCCACGGCCACGTATCGTGCCCTGCCTAGACTCCTCGGCCAATCCTACGTGATCCGGTTCACTTCTGTACAGATTTGTAATGGTAAACTACACCCAAAACGCGTGACGCAACGACCAGAAAGTGAGCGCGACATGAACACGAAGTGTTGATGATTGAGATCGATCCGGCAATCAAAAGACACGTGGCAACGTGAATCGAAAGCGGCGTTCGATACATTTGGTTCGTCGCGAACTTTCGCACGTGATTGTTTTACTCTGATATCATCAGGGCTCGGGTCCTTGTGTAAACAAACTAAATTCCAGAATATACTTTCATTTTACCCGATTTCTGTCTCAAACAATTATTGTCTCTCGCCTCAACCTTTCCGCTATCCAGTGCCTGGAGGCACGAACCTGTCGGGATAAAGGACATCGGGTCCCGTAACCAACCGGTGTTGTAAGTGAATCTTATCGATATTCTAATATTAGAATCAGGCTCACAGTTGTGTCCAGGCCGCTGCAACGTCGCCACGGCCACGTTTCCGTGCCCTGCCGATTCTGCATCAGTGTCTGTACACGGCTGAGAACATCTCATTCATCCCCGGGATCGATCGCCACTCCTGGAATCTTCTAGCAGTGCCGATCGAATCTCCGCGATACTCAGAGTCAAAGCACACATTAATCAAAATAAAGGTAGCTTGGATTAACTTGTCGGAACGCTTATACTACGGATGCCTCGCCATGGCCACGTTTACGTGCCCTGCCGAGAGCCTCTCGCTGTTGTGAGCAACGACGGCAAGTTTCTTGACTGCCCCGCATAGACTTTCACATTAACTTTACGAAAAGATTCAATAAAGGGGAGACATACGAAGAGTAGTCAATAGCTTGGTTACAGTATTTAGAAAGGAACGACATAATCACAGATTACCAATCAAGATTCAGGAAACGACATTCGCGTGCAACTACGCTTCAGATGATCATAGATAAATGGAAATTGAAATTTGTGAGGGCAAAATGGTAGGTGTAATATTCATGGATTTGAAAAGGGCATTTTAAACAGAAAATCGAGAAAGACTAGTTGGGAAATTAGAGCAATATGGAGTTGGCGGTACAGTGCTAAAATGGTTTAAATCATATCTATGTAATAGAAGTCAGCAAGCACGTTGCGGTGATATAACCTGATGGAGATTGAACATGGCGTACCACAGGGCGCTGTATTAGGACCTTTGTTATGTAATATTTATATACATGATATAGTTAATAGTTGTCCGCAAGAACGTATAAGAATGTTTGCAGATGATACAATAACATACATTACGGGAGACAGCTCTGTGAGTTATTGGAAAGGAAAATAAATATGATGTTTAACATAGCTGAAGAATGGATGTATAGAAATGGTCTAAAATTAAATGCGGAACAAAATGAAAATATATGATTATGAGAAGTGTAAGGAAAGAATTAAAAACGAATATTACAGTAAAATGTATTGATGGATCGTCTATAGAACGAGTACAAAGTATAAAATATCTGGGAGTAATCATTGACAGTAAGCTAAGACTAGAGGAGATTATATATTATTGTGATTATATATTAAGAAAAATAGGTAAAAAAACAAGATTCTTAAATAGGATAGGTAGCAATATATCGTCATATAGTAGATATACTATGTATAAAGCAATAATTGCACCACATTTTGAATATTTTTCGACGCTGTTGATCAGTATGGATGAAACACAAGTGAATAGATTGCAAGTAGTGCAGAAACGGGCCATGCGAGTTATTTTACAGTGTAAGCGCGATACCAAAGTTTAATGTATGCGAAATGTTCTATGTTTTATGTCAATAAAACGGAGGTTACACTACAATACATATATATTTATTTTCGAGACATTAAAAAGCTTGTTACCTAGTAATGTAGCCAATAAGTAACAAACAGTGGGTGCTTCTAGTGGAAGGCAAACGCGCCAGACGAACAATATTGCTATCGAATTACGCCGGGATGAAAATGTATAATGATTTACCTTTAGAAATACCGAGTAGGAAGAGTATACAGCATTATAAAAGAAAACTGAAAGAATATCTACTAGGTATAAGTTAGTCATACCATTAAGTGTATACAAACAGCTGAGAAAGCTAATAAAAATCAATCTCCCTCTCACGCGCTTTCTCCCTCTTCTGCTCTCCCTCTCTCTTTCCCGCTCCCCCCTTCTTCGCTCTCTATGCCACTCTTTCTCTCTCGCTCTCTCTCTGAAAAATACACGCTGTCACGGCGCTCAATTTTTAGTTCCCCTTCGGAAGGCAACCCGCATCTTAATATTCGGTTCCCCTTCAGAAGGTAACCCGCTGGGCGTTTCAGGGCGACAGAAACTACAAAACTATTTTATATAATAAAAAGATATTACGAAATTATAAGAACAAACAATGTAATATTTTACAAACAATGCTCCTCGAAGGCAAACATTGCTTTTCTTTCTTTGTTATTGGTTTGGCAAGAAAGTAATTTCAGTATTTTAAGGTGAAATAGAGACCAATTTTTTTTTACCAAGTTATAAATTTTAATGGAGAAGTTATTTTCCCTTTTGGGCGATGATCTTTTGCCAAAAAGAACAAATAAGAAAATATTTTATTGATTAAAATTCATCGCTTTAATAAGGAAATTCGGTTTTTTATTTCACCTCAAAATACCGAAATTACTTTCTTGCCAAGTCTTACTTTGTTCAGCAATTGTGGTGTCGTTGCGTCGGTCGGCACGCGGTGCAGACCGATAGCGATAGTTTATTATAACGGCTCGTTTCGTTTTCGAAAAGTAGCACAAAGTAACAATAAACTTTTTTTCGTTTCTAAGATATGAGAGTTCACTCTTTTGTATGGTACCAATTACATCCTGGAAAACCTTATGTAAACTCTTTGAAAGTGAAATCACAAGTAGGTTTGGCAAGAATAAATACCTACAATACATAAAATTTTTAAACACGATAAAGATACTATACCACTAATTGGTCAATTATCGGAGGAAGTTCAGGAACCCGAGAATAAGGATTACAGATATATTACAGGTACCATACATAGTACTAGAAAAAGTTCTCGAAAGAGCAAGACTAAGATCTCATGACTGTTCTTAATTTCTTCTAACTCTTACATATCAGCTTTTCAAAATGGAAGCAGAAAGAATGATAGTATAATTAAAATGTATTATTTCAAAGAAAAGACTAATTTATTGGACATTCCTGGAAATTAAAATTTTGTTTGTGAAAAGGTAACTATTTATTTATGTATTAATATTGTTACGTAAAGTTTAGATATTACACGGATTCTAAATTTTTAAAGATCATTAATTGTTTTCAAGCCGTCTACAACATCACAATTACTGAGTGAAGTAATATAAATAGGATACGTTTGTTCTCATAATAAAATGAATATTTGATAATAAGATAAATATCTCGATACTCAGTCCATTAATACCATTAAAATTAACAAAAGATAAAGGCTATATAATGTAATGTGTGACGTCCGTCACTCCATTCTCACCTCATTTTGTGACACACATGTTCACACTCACATTCAAAAACCTGTCTTTTAACGACGCGTCATCGAGCTGGAATTTCGTTGTGCTCCAGTGAATCTGGAAACAATAGGAGGCCTGCTCACTCAAGTGTGCGATCCTGTTGTTTCCTCCACAGATCCACTGCCTGCTCTCTCAAACATAAGATTCTTTTGTTATTTCCCTCACAAATTCACCTGGCAGCAACCTCATAAAAGCCAGAGTCAGAGAGCAGAGACAGAATTAGCAGTCAGTCGAAGAGTCGCTTTCAACCGAAACAATCGCTTACAGAGTCGCTTTCAGTCAAGTCAGTTGAGACATTCGTTTACAGTAGAGACAGTCGTTCACAGTCAAGAGAGTCGCTTACACTCGAGTCAGTCGTCTAGAGTTGTTTAGAGCAAAAGTTGAGAGCTGAAGAAGCAAAAATCGAGAACTGAAGAAGCAACAGTTGAGAACATCTCGTAGATTCCGTCGAATCAATCGAGTCAACGAATATCAATGTTACGACCATCCAAGCTTCTAAATGAGACTGTTCTCAGTGATGAAGGAAATCGGGTCGTTGTAAATTATTTGTAGTCGATAACCGTTGTCTGAGGGAACGCCACCTTCTCCTAAAAGTTTCCCTTCCGCTCACACGCTGCGCTATCGATATCTTATCCAACGAGTGAAGTGTGCGTGCGTATCTGTGTGTGTCGTGGAGTCGTGTTGTCAGCGGGGGTAAGAGTCGTGTATTGGGGCCCGCTATTTTTCTTCCTCTCGAACTAGGCGGACTTGGTCCGGCCGTTCGAGCCATCGATTCAACCCTGAACTAGGCGAGCTTGGTTCCCGTTCGGGCACCCTCCTCATTCGTGGTCAGGCGGACTGGGTCCAGCCGTCCGGAATTCCTGAATCCTGGCCTAACTCATAACGTATGAATCGGCGCTTCCCATTTCACTCACTTACGCTCTCTGGGAACGGATCCGCGCTGCACGACGTACGCCACAGTGAAACGCCTAAACGGATAATCTTCGCGCTATTTACCCACACAAAAACCATTCTCCGACCTATCGTTTACGTCATTATCTATCGTTTCCCAACGACGCATTCATTACTTCTCGAACTTGTTAAACATTCAGTACAGTACATATGTAGGATCTCAGGAAAAATGAGGGAACCGCCGCCGCGGGAATCGAACCCGGGCCCTCACTGGTAGTAGCCAATCGACTAACGCGCTCACCTACGGAACCCTCCCATTTTTCCCAATCTCCTACAATATATTTGATCTGGGGGTCCTGATCCCACATATAAAGCAGAAGCAAAGTTACATATTCTCGAACGCCGCGCCGTCAGTTCGTTTCGTCCCATTGTGTGGTTCTAGTAGCTATAGTGTTAGTAAAAAATATGATGTCTACTACATACACGTGTATGTACAATATACGTATGTTATATAAAAATATGCATGTTATATACAAAATTGTCATCAAATTTCAAGAAATTTGTAATGGTGCCCAGATCTCCCCTAATTTAACAACTATGATTAACGAATAGCTGAATGGCCGAACACAATACAGAATACAGGGACTGAAAACTCTTATGATATCGGTTCCGGTTCATCCAAAATGATAGAACCAACATCCTCGTATAAATTGCTCGTAACAGTTATAACATCATTTCGGTTCTTCATAACTGTTTTCTGTCCCTGGAATCTGCTGGATTTTGGACAACACACACTGCCTATACTTACTGTTGCGCAGATGTCTGGCATCCTGCTGGTAGGGTTTGTCCGGTAGCAGCTGCGAACAGTACGCAGACAGCTCGATCCTGAATTCTGCCTGCATTTACTAATATTAGTGCCACCTGTCCTGTTACTGATATAATACATACAGGGTGTATCAAAATTCTATCAACATCCGGAAATGGGAGTTTCCGGGTAGCCGAAACGTCGTACAGTGTGCCAAATCGACGCGCTAGCTGTTCATGAGCTAAAAAAGTCAAATTCCTCATATTGATTTTTAACAAAATGTGTAATGTTTCTTAAATGTTCATTACATTCGAAAATGATAACATTCATGAAAGTTATTAAAAACTCTCGTTACAATAAACGCTCAAAGATCAAAATTTTTCAGATACCATTTATCACTGAAAAAATTCATTTCCTTCACAATGATGTCCTAGAAAACCTACTGAACATTATGAGCCGAATTTTTTTATGAGTAATGTATATCAATGTTGAGAACACGCCAGGAACTAAAAATTAGTATTCATAATTTATTATTAACAAAAATACTCGAGCCAACTAAAGATAATCGTCAAAGTTTTCCACCTTTGACAAGAGATAAAGTTGTGATTCCTGTCGATTTCTGTATTCTAACAAAATTGAACATTTTCGCTGAGTTTGGCAAAAATTTAATCATCGATTGACAAATAAATTTCTACTTCAATCGTTTATCGCAATTAACAATTAATTTCCTAGTTTAGTCGTTAATGGCGGTTAACAATTGAATACTTATTAATCGTCAATTGCGGTTAACGATTACAAATACTTATTAATCGTCAATTGCGGTTAACGATTACAAATACTTATTAATCGTCAATTGCGGTTAACGATTACAAATACTTATTAATCGTCAATTGCGGTTAAAGATTACAAATACTTATTAATCGTTAATTGGGAATAGCGGTTAAATTTCTACTTTAATCGTTAATTGCGATTAATAATTATATTCTTTTAATTTTTTTTTTCTTTTCACAATGTTACTAATGTTTTCGTCATTCACTATATTTAAATCTCATAATAGATTTCCTAAAAAAACGAAATGTTCAGGTCTGCACGAGAACTAACGCAAATCTACCTTATGAATTTTTTAGATTATGCGAACATTCATAAACATTGGATCTTCTTGCTAGCTTAGTTGAATCATTTTATTTGAGATCATAGTAACATCATCATAGAAGATTTTCCATATTGAAAACCTTTATTTTACCTTTGTTAAGAGGAATTATAGTAAAGATTTTTGTTTATTAATAAAAAATACAATTAGTACTCTTATTTGAAAGCCTGAACAGTCAATTTTCAATTATTATTCATTATCTACACAATTTTTAGACAGTTCCCGTAGTGTGACAAAAAAATGTTTCCTACAAAAAGTAAACAGCATACAGTCTTCTACAAACCTCAAAACAAAAAATTTAAAGAATTTTTTTTTAGTAAAAAATCGTGATGATCTTTATTATTTACTGTATATATGTATGTAACTTTATTGATTCCCCTTATGGTAACAATCTCCTTACCAATTTCCCCCACAATTTATCTCCCTTTCTTACCGCTCTTAAACCTAATCTTGATAATTTATTTATAACTATATATTTTTTATTCAATAATGTTATAGCTGACGGGAAGACGAATCAAACGACCTATTTAAGGCGATCTTTATGTTTTGAAATCATGGTGAAATAAGCATGAACAGCTAGCGCGTCAATCTGGCCCACTGTGCGGCGCACAATGAGTCAAACCGAAGAAATCTGTGTCAAAAGCAAAGAATTTTCGATAGAAATGAGAGTGAGAGCGATGAAATTTTCTTTAGATTAAAGCTGAAACTTTGCAGAATATGAGATAATTATGGAGATTGTTGTTCGAATGTTTCGTAACTTTACAACAATTCGTTAAACTTGCACAATTTCATGAAAATTGTGGTTTTTCCAATACCACATGCGTAAATACGTTTTTTTAAACATGCTATACATCATTTCCCATAGATTTTTTCACGCCGATTTCAAATATGGTCTCAAAATTTGTCCAGGTCTTCAGGATTTTTCAAAAAGTTGATTTTTGTGAACAAAACTGATGTAATCATTTTTTCATACATATTAAAAATAATTATAATGAGGGATTTGAACGTTTACTTTACGTATCGCTGCGATTGTCGCTGGCACTCCTTGTAGGCTCTGAGCAACTCTAATGTAATTTAAAGTAGATATCTATTTTCGACAATTACATTTTCATTTACACAGGAAGTAAGGTAAGTATTTCATCATTGTAATTTGCTCTAATTTGTAATCTTCTAACTTCTAGTGACAAAAATACAAAATAAGGTATCACCAGTAGTTAAAACATTTGTTGATGAAAAATAAAATACGATGATGAAATACTTACCTTACTTCCTGCGTAAATGAAAATTTAATTATGGAAAATAGATATCTACTGTAAATTACATTACAGTCACAAACAGTCAATAGAGAATGCCAGCAACAGTGGCAGCACTTTGTCAAGCGCTCACGGAATTTGAAGTATTTCATGCTTCGTAAATAACTCTAAACATTGAAATATTTCATTATGTTTATTTTCATTGTATTCTGTAAATAGTAATACAATACACCTTCAAATCAGTGAGTTATCAAATCATTTCATGTGTTTTTTTTCACAAAAAACAATTTTTTAGAAATCCTGAGGTCGTAGAAAAATTTTGATACCAGATTTGAAATCAGCGTTATAAATTCTCCGGTAAATAATGTATAGCATGTTAAAAAAAAATTTTCCGCGCGTGGTATTGGAAAAACCACAATTTTCTTGAAATTTTGCAAGTTTAACGAATTTTTTCATTGTTAAAAACTGTTTTACCACAATCTCCATTATTATCACATATTTTGCAAAGTTAAAGTCTTCATTTTAAAAAATTTCATAGCTCTATCTCATTTCTATTGAAAGTTCTTTGATTTTGACACAGATTTCATCAGTTTATCCCATAGTGTGGCGTGCCGGGCAGATGCCGACTCTTACTGCCAGCAGAAACCGATAATATTGCGCGTGTAGATGCCTATCCAAAACCAAGCATTTTGCTTATTGGTTAGTTGAGAAATTGACGAACACATTATCAACCAACTGCTCACTTATTGTTAGCATTTTTTCGATTAAATTTATTAATGATGTTATTAAAAAGGCAATGTGTGTACGTATATTGTATTGTATGTTAGAATAGGAGAATTTCTTTCGAAGTGTATAAACATTGTAAATGACATGATCGATACTTTCTTGATCTGTACATTGTTATATTCTAGAGTTCGAGAATTATATGGATACTAGACAACAATTAGATTAATATTATTATTAATAGTGTACGAGGTAAACGTAAAGAAATTTAAAATTTTTGTAGATAATGTATGAAGGAAATTACAAAATTTGATCTGCTTATTTACACCTAATATTGTAGAGATAGTGCTATAATATAATATAATATAATATAATATAACTAAGTTATTTAGAGATTGCAAATGTTATACATTTACAATGAAAATCAAAACGTCATATACTGTTCAATTTGATTTTCTCTTTTAAGTACCTTCAAAAGTTGAAAATAATATAACAATATTTTGAAGCCTGTGGAACGACATTAAAAATTTTTAAGGTACTGTTATATTATATTTAACTTTTGAAGATTGTCAAAACAGAAAATATTATTTGGTTTAACTTCGCTCTCTTGCAATAGACTTGCACAATTTTTATTTTCTATGAAACTCCGCGTTTCGGTAAAAGTGATGTGAAAAGAAAAATCCTAAAATAAGTTACATAAAACAATAATAATAATTTATTTATGTATAAAACATTCAGTTAACTTTGGACATTTAACAATGCAAGTAAGAACTAGCTTTGATCGGTATGGTACGACTCTCTCCTATATCGCTCTATCTGTGTAATTGACACCAAACTGCAGTAAACATTAATCATGTAACTGTGTAATTGTGTTTAGTAGAATTACACGTTTTTACTTCAGTATCGTTTTGTAAATTGATGTTAATTCTTTACTATAGAACTGTCAATCGGTTCAGTCGAGTTTGGTTATGACTTTGAATATCAAATTGGCAGCGAGTAACCTCGTACATCGACAAACCAATTCCAACCCTCAATGCGTGCCGTCGTCTTCTGAAATGACTATTGCTGCATGCCCTGGTAAACATTAGAGCCGTCGGTATGTCCATATATCCTTTCCAAATCTGATGCATTTTTCCAAAATACGTGCACCAATGGAAACAGCTACGAAACACGAATCCTCAAAATTGTCATAGAAAAGTACTGCACTACTAATTTATCTTATTATATCTTGATTATGATTTCTGCTTGCTGTTTAGTAATTTGAAATATTTAGCTTAAAATTTATACATTTCCCCGCACAAAATGACCAGAACAAAATCATGATGATATTTTCTGACGTATCCATGCGAAGATTTCTTTTGTTCTTTCTATTTTCTCTCACAGAAAAATATATACAATGTGTGCGATAATTTTATCCATCGTCCACATTGTAGTTGTTGGGTGTGTTTGAAAGGTGATTTCAATAGCGGAAAATTAGGAAGTGAGTAGGAGCAGGAAGTTTGGTTACAGGCGACTATGGCTATTAAATTTTAATACACTAACAGTGGTTTATGGGGTTTTGCAGTTCGAATTCACCGTTTTACAAGTCAAATTCAATCGTATGTAAATCAATTTCACCCATTTGTAAAACAAATTCAACCTTTTGCATATCAATTTCAGCCATTAAGAATATTTAAAATTAATTATTTAGTTAGTTGTATTAAATTATATATTTATTTGGACATACGCGTGAACGGTGTCATTAGTGCAAACTGTGAGGGAAACAAAAGGCTCAATACCCAGTACGTTTCAATGGTTTCAATAAATGCACATGTATGTACCTTAATTCAAAAATTTATTAATCAGAAAATAGTTACAATGAACGTACATATCTGTACAGTTTTCATACATTACAAAGTTAATGCATTGGTAGTTACCTTTACGTAAGTATTTGTGGTACATCTTTGCAATAAATACAATTTTGAATTCCTAAACAATTGTGCGATCAGGACTCCCCAGATCAAATAACCGTATGAAGATTGGGAAAAATGGCAGTGTTCCGCGGGTGAGCACGTTAGTCAATCAGCTAAATATCAGTGCTACTATCAGCGAGGACCCTGGTTCGACTCCCGCGGCGGCGGGTTCCTACATATTTCCTGAGATCCTACACAATTAACCCTGATACGTTCTTCAGGGTGAAAATTCACCCATTTACATTTTTCACATATTGTAAAACGATTGATTTATTCTTGTTTTTGTTGCAAAATATATTTCTTTGAAGTATCCCACTATAATTGAAGTATAATTCGTAAATTAGAAATGTGAAGTAAGCAGGTGTGAAATATTATTCTAGGGTCTTTTATACAACTATGTCTGAGCAGCGTATGAGGGTTAATTCACATTCGATTTGATTTGTTTTACAAAAGTTTACTTAAAATTACTTTAAGTAAAATTAATTTACTTTCCTTGGGTCATTTGAAGCGACAGTTTCCTTTGCAAAAATGGCGTCCGATGCTTTGTTTAGAAGTTATTAACGAAAAACACGGACCAATCAGAGCGCAGCTATAGCGAACGGAGTCCGACTCTGCGACAGATCCCGCGAGGTGTGGTGTCGCCATTGGTCGATTCAGAATCAATTCGCTGTGTCACGCTCTGATCAATCCGTGTTTTTTGTTAATAACTCCTAAAGAAAGCCACGGACACAATTTTGTAAAGGAAAATGTCGCTTCAAATGACCCAAGGAACCTCCCATTTTCGGTTCCCAGGGTAGTTTTGGGATACCCTGTATACGCGGGTTCTGGCACAGCAGTTATCATTGTAGACAGATTCCTACTTTACCGACATATCATTGTAGCTTATAGCGCGAGCATATTTTGCGGGGGGCGGGGTGAGGGGAGGGAATTACCTCATAACGCGACCGTATCTTGCGGGGTATTTTTTCGTTTGCCTGGTATTGAATTCAAGACCAGTTCCTGGTATTGCGTACGCCTGGTATGTTTATAATAATATAAACATCCTTTCGACAGCGGGAGTCGCGATATCAGATCTCTGTTCTCACTCAGCTTATCGTTTTTAAAATAAACATCCTTTGACCCCAATCTCTGTTCTCACTGACCATATTTTGCGGGGGGAGGGGGAATTTTTAGTTTTCCTGATATTGCATTGAAGACCAATTTCCTGGTATTGCGTAAGCCTGGTATATGTATAATATACGGCGGGAGTCGTGATCGCATCTCTGTTCTCGCTTAGTCTTACCTTATCATTTTTTAAATAAACATCCTCTGACACCGATCTCTGGTATTGCTCTCCTTATCATTTCTCTCCTCGTCTTTATCATATATTCGTAATAGCAACATCCCTTTGACGGTCGTTATCGAGTCGTGATATCTGACCACATCTGTTTTGACTTTTTATTATTATTTCTTTCCTCTTCTTTATAGAAGGAGTCGTGGAATCGAAAAGATTGACCTTGATTTTTTCAAAGACAGTTTCCTACGAGAACACGTGCACTTTCGTTTAAGACGATTGACCTGAAAGATGTAAATGAGAGAGAGAGAGAGAGAAAGAAATAGAGAGAGAGACAAAGAGATAGAGAGAGAGAGAGACCGTTCACGATGTAAGAGAGAGAGAGAGAGAGAGAGAGAGGCCGTTCACGATGTAAGAGAGAGAGGGATTTTCTAATTAATACAGCGGTATAGAGTTTCCACTTATTTTTTCGACGCGACTGTAGTTAACTCTCTAAAGAGTTAGAAAACGCAGTAAGACACGAGTGAAATCAAATCCATCTAACAACGTTGGAAAAATTAGATGGTAGTATGGATAATACAATATTTGAAGTGATTAAATGTAACGGTGGAAGTACTAAATACTGATATTATAAACTTAGTTTCTCGTTCGAATTTATGAGACTGTTCTTATAAAAATTTCGTTACAGTTGTAATATTTTGTTAATAACAAAAATAAAGCAGTTCTTTTGGATTCAGAATATTGATTTCTGCTTTCTTATATTCCTTAATTACTTTCTAGCCTTTCATTAATCATATTATAAAAATACTTGACTATTTTATGTTAAGTTTCGGTTATTCAAGGTTGGCAATGTTTACTTTTGTATGATTTACTTTTGTTTTGTGAATATGGAAGTTGGCATGATTTGGCGCGTCCCATTCTGGATTTGTAAGTCTGAGTGACTAGTCGGGTCTTTGCAATGCGGTAACAGCATATATATTATATTATTTAGTTTTCTTTAATAATAGCGTTTGTAAGTAAAACATTATACATATAGATTACACATAATGTGTGACCAAAGATATGTAGTGTAATCTTTATTAGCGTAAACTCCCATCCATCCATAACATATAAACTTCACATTTTATTCATAAATAGTAATGTTCTTATAGAAATTTCGTTCACTGTATTTGAACATGGGTTTCCTGCGATATGGCCCGCTCGTCGTTCTCGATTTCCCCATCGACAAGAGCCTACTAAAAATAAATATATATATGTAAGAATATTATTAGTATTATTCAAGATAATGAAGTAAACGAAATATGTTTCTCTGTAAACAAAGTAAATTTTGTTTTTATTCCTTATTTAACAACTACTATTTACACTAATTACAACCTTACCTGTAAACAAAGAAACGACAATTAATGTTTACTATTATCACTTCTCTATTTACTATTTATTCGTTACTAAATATTTATATTTTTGCACGTGTGCTCTATTGCGTAATCACTCTTTTTTATCTTTTCTCAATCCTCCTTGTGGACACTTAGTCCAACGTAGTAAGGTTGGAGAAAAATAAAAGAGACACTATGTCGACGTAACAGCAAAAATATACTTTTTATTAAAAACGTCTATCTCGCACGAGTACCGTTTTGAATCTCCCTGAGATCTGTAAAACTTTTCTCTCGGGCGCGCGTCTTAAAAACTAGGCTTACCAACTACTTAACCTAAACCAGAGAGTAAATGAGAGTGCTCACGCCCGGGATTTGGCCGTGCCCATTATAGTGCTGCCCTCTAGTCTAGTGCTTAGCCTGGATCAGCTCCTACATCGACTTTTCTACCCCGGACAAGAACCTACATCGACTTTTTGTTTCTGGCAAGAGCCTACAGCGAGGCGCTGTCAGCGACTCTCACACCGGACGAGATTCTACATCAACTTTGGCCATGATCAGAACGTTCAGTGTATATTGTTTGCTTCGCAGCACCCGTATTATATTCCCTTTCTATAAAACAATTTTGACCTAAATGTTTTTTTCCAATTTTCGTTTCTCTCTCTCTCTCTCTTTCATGAAATGAAGGAAATATTCTGTATTAAATTATTTATGCAGTTATCTGCAAAAAATAATTATTCAATTAGGGTCAAATAAAAGGAACAATTACAGAAGTAGGCACGTTATACGGAATGAATAATTTTATTTAAACAAGAAAGATCAGGCAACATTTTAGATCGACTTCCAACAAATTAGAAAATGTATAAGGTACTATTTAGTAATTATTGATAGGAATGCAATAACAATTAACTAGGCGAATGCCGATGCATTTTATTATTCACTTTGAAGGTTTTTTTACTTTATTTAAATATAATCTATTTAAATCTACTAAAAAACACGGATTATTTATGTTTGTTTAAACAATTTTATATGCCCAGAAAATTCGGTTTATAAATTGTTTATGAACATTTATACTTCGTTTAAAAAATTGTATTTGTTTAAATAATTTAATTTACAACCATTAGACGCAGCTCGAAAATCTATTGAGTTTGGTCTCATTCTAATCAGAAGAACGCCGCGAAATCTGCTGACATCACTCCGCGAAATAATTATGTGAAATAACAAAGTTTAGCAATTGCATTTTTGCCGTCTCATACTGATATATTTACCTGGCTGGCTGTAGAGTTGCCCGGCCGTGTTTATTGCACCACTTGGCCGCGGCCACAAAGCCATTGTCGCCTAGGCACCTCGTCGCCCCAGTAGAAAATAAGGAAAAGGATCTTCTAGAAGTCTACGGATCCTTTCGCGAGTACATTCACGATTACAACAACCAAGCGCAGCTCGAAAGTTTATCGAGTTTGGTCTCATTCTAATCAGAAGAACGCCGCGAAATCTGCTGACATGACTCCGTGAAATAATTATGTGAAATAACAAAGTCCAGCAATTGCATTTTTGCCAACTCGTACCGATATACCTGACTGACCGTCGGGTTGCCCGGTCGTGTTTATTGCACCACTTGGCCGCGGCCACAGAGCGGTCAGAGCCGCGCTTGAGAGGCCTCGGTCGTCGAGAAATATAAACATAGCTAATCCAAATTTCCAACTTCCTTATTTTTCATTATTTTTTTAGGAGACTGCGATTACCATATTTGTGGCATTTTTCTAATGCAAAATGATACCAAACATGATATAATTCCGATGATATTTAGTTGTGTAATAGACAGTCAAAGTATTTACTTACTTATATTACTTTGCGTCGAAAATTTTGATCATTCATTACTAGACTGCAAGAAAATTCACTTCTGTCGCTCGTGGTTTTCTACTCGTATGATTTTATATTACATATATCGTAGGCAAACGTACACGCTGCCCGAACGGAGTGTAAGCCCCGTAGAGTCTCACTCGAGCACACCGACGCCACAGTGGTCCCAAATCCCGAAAAAGCGGCCAAAACCTAAAAAATGAACTTCCTCCTAGGGGTTTGTAAGTTTAGGGTTGGATACAGTGACAATATGACCACTCAATGCCAGCAAGGAAAAAGGTAAAAAGTTTATGGTACGGTTCTGTAGTCAGTTCAAAGTTAGCCTTTGTTTGATGAGCAATTGTTGCGCGCATTAGTAGGAAATTGAACGCCCCCTTCTAAAGTGCATAACTTTTAAAATAGTGCATCAATTTCAATTCTACGAAATGAATGCTGTTCCTGGAAGTAAGTAGAATGTTTATCTGTTTTTGTATCTCTAAAATTTTTAGTCATTACGTTACACGATGGCAATATTCTTTGGAGAACGTAAAAGGTAAAACTTGATGCGCGTATTGTAGAAACGTAGACATAAGTTAAAAGTTCCACGTCGTGCCATCCTAATTCCTTTTCGGACGTGTTGCTAATACATTTATCTTTAAAATTTATAAAGCTCAGCTGCCCGTAGCTGCCCGTTTGCTCATACGAGGGTAAACTTTGTAAACTTTTTCACAAGAAGAAGATGGTTCCGAAGAAGGATCGCATATCGAAGACGATTCGGACGAATAAATATTATGTAAATAATTTACAATTATATTCATTGTTGATATACAAAGTGCAATTTTGTTTGTCATTTATACATATTTACATATTAACCACTCAAAATACATTTAATGCGGACTGTTGTCTAAATTTTTTAATCGGCCATATTGTTTTTCAAATTTTCAACTTCATATTCGTAATCAGCAACCCCGAAAACCCCAAAAAGATAATTTTCTAAGCAGGCCCAATCATTTTTTAATGCACATCTCCGCCATATTGGATCCGCCATTTTGTTTTTTGGAATTTCAATTTCATATTCGTAGTCAGCGACCCCGAAAACCCCCGAGTACGAATTTGTGAGAGCATTAAAGTACGTTTAGAGGTTTTGGCCGCTTTTTCGGGATTTGGGACCACTGTGGCGACGTTTTAGAATCGGCAGCCGAGTTGAGACGTCACACCAGCGTGCATAGCCTCTCTTACGGGCGCACTGCCGAATATTGCAAAAACATTACTCATGAACGAAAAAGTCGGACTTTTATCCAAATAGCACCCTAGATTGAACTTTCATCTACCAATTTTGACTAATAAGAAACTCAGTTTTTGCTTTATAGCGAATTCAGACGTTTACTCCCGGACCCTTCCGATGCTCGTAGGCACACGAACGCACCGGCCGAACGGCGTGTATGCGCCACACAGTCTCACTCGAGCACACCGACGCTGCAAGCAGCCGCCAGCGTCCATAGCCTATCTGGCGGGCGCACTGTCGAATATTGCAAAAACAGTACTCGTGAACGTAAAAGTCGGACTTTTATCCAAATAGAACCCTAGATTGATCTTCCATCTACCGATTTTGACTACTAAAAAGTCAAATCGTTGCGTTATAAGGTTTTCAGAAGCGTACTCCCGGACCCTTCCGCTGCTTGTAGGCACACGTACACGCTGCCTGAACGGGGTGTAAGCGCCACAGAGTCGCACTCGAGCTCGCCGACGCTTTTACATCGGCAGCTGAATTGTGACGTCACGGTTGCTTACAACTTCCCGGCTACATATTCTCTGCTTAGTGACTGCTGTCATCGTCGAGAGCGTATCGCACTGGCGCTGCTGTGCGCTCCTCGACATTCAACTTTAGAAAGTGTACCTAACGCCCCCTAATTCAGCTTCATCTACCGGCCGCTCATCCGATTTAGCGTGACGATCAATTCGTCAAGGTCACGCGACCAGACGGTGCCCTTAATGGTTACTAAACCTTTTGTTTGTGTCACACCATTGACTGTTTTTAAAAATATTTTATTTATATCTTCTGTATTTTCTTTTATTTTGACTAGTTTTGAGTTTATTAGAGAGACTTGGGATCCTGGGTCATATGTCCCACTTACCTCTAACTTCCCTTCTAATAGTACTTTTATTTTAATCAATGGTGTGATCATTCGTTTTTTTGTTCTGTGTTTAGATCCACTTCTATCACTGAATTGCTTCCAATTACTCTAGTTTCATTTTCATTTTTCTTTTTAAACCAGCATGTATCCTCTGGATGATATCTAATACCTTAGTTCAATTTCTCACAGTTTTTACATGGCTTCTTCTCCTCAAATTTCTTCTTATTGTCTTGTCTTTCTTCTTTCTTTATTATAAAGCTATTCTTGCTCACTAGATTTTCACATTTTCTAATTTCGTGTAGCAATTCGGTTGAACTTTCACAATTTTCTCTATCTATTTTGTTTCTAACAAATTCAGGTAATCCTGCTGCTATAACCATCATCAGAGTCTTTGTACTAATATTATTGTCCATATCCAGCAATAGCTTCTCTTTTCTCATGGCATATTCCATTAGTGAACCTTCTTTATATCTATAGTATACAGCATATATGCCTGTACTCCATCCTTTGTCTGCGAATGACACCATGAATTTCATTTTCCATTCAGGCCATCCAGCCTCCATTGTCAACGTTGTCAGTGTTGCTGAGTGCCAGTCTAAACATGCCTTGTCCAGAAATATAGTCTCAGTATCTCAATCTTCATGTTGTCTTCAATGATTTCAAATCTTCTACATTCCTTCTCAAATGTCTCCAACCATTGTTTTGCATTTGGGTGTTTGCATGCAAATTTTTCGACCATAAATTTTTCTGCTATGTTTTTTAAATTTAGTTGGTTTCCTTTTTTCTGTATGGGTTCTACTACATATACTTGCTTCCGCTATCTGTTCTAGATACAAATCATTAAATATTATATTACCATCTTGATCGAAATAAATATCTTCCATCTCCTTTGTGCATGTGATCCGGCAGGAAACATGATATGATCTCGTAAATTATTAAGATCATTTTGAGTGTAAATTCCACTGGTAGCCAATTTGAACGGATTAACGTAGTGGCATTCGTGCTCCTTCATTGGTTGTAATGTTTGAGGTGCGATGACTTCTTTCGTGTTCGTGGTGACATGGTTGATGTCACAGTCGTTGATGTTTCCTTTTTCTTCCTTTTTTTTATTAACGGACAAAGTTGTCACGTAAAGGTGGTGTTCATTACAAACGTATTCAATAATGATGCACGAGGATCATATGAACATGAATATTAAGTAAAGCCTTAACATTTTTTTGTAACAAATTTTTATCGCTGCTTATTTTAACGAAATACGCATGTTTCTTCGCTAAAGTTAGTATCGCTTTTATCTGTTATATGTTAGCACGTTTTATATTTGCTAATGTGAAGCTAACGGAAGAATGTTATCATAATATTTGAACAATAATAGCATTCTTTTGTTAACTTGAGACCTTAACTTGAGTAATCTTATTTGTTAGTGTTTATTTATACTGTTTTGTGGAATATTGGAACATGGAGGAAAATAATAATAAAAATGTCTGTATGTATATTTATGTGAAAAGAAAATGTTATTTATTTAATATTTGTGTATATATATATGTATGAATAATAATAATTTGTATATTATAATATATTGTTTATGTTATTTAATAAATTATGACGATAAAAATATGAGGAGTAATAAAATGTATTATTTATTTAAGAATAATAATAATAATAAAAGTATATATATATATTTATAAAATTTTATATCATGGTGGGGTTTTACCAGCGTCGAATTACATCTTGGCATACCCCCCGATATACCCACGACCAATCATAGTTGGACATTTCAAAATGCTCTTCAATGCACTCTGGGCATTCCCAAGCGGGTTTTACATTGGCTATATTAATTTCACACATATAGCATTTTCTCGCCGTTCTTGCTACATGAGGAAGGCATAGTACATGCCATCCTCCTGCTTGATAATTCCAAGCGTCTTCTTCCGAGAGGGCGAAGTAACAATATTCGCAAATTCTCCTATTTGCGAAAGTATAAATTGCAGAGTCCCATGGGACTTCTACACAACGCATTTGTAAAAGCTTTTGATAAATTCGCGGGTAGTCATTAGGTAAGACTCCGTCCATTGGACCATAATACTCGTCATATATGTCTTCCGGTATTTGGTTTTTTCCATTCGGGATTGGCATTTTAATCTGTTAAATATATATATATATATATTTATGTATATCTACGTATATTTTAATCAAATTAATTATGTTATTCGTCTCGTTTCGTCACATTTTATCATATCTGTCTATTGTTTTATTTCGTCTTGTTTTGTCTAGTCCTGTTTATAGTTTCTGTTGTAGTCCAGGTCGAATATGGGCTAATTTTAATTTGTTTATATGTACAGTACGAGGGTTTCCATTAACTAAAATTTTAATATTTTGATTAGGTAAAATTTCTATAACTTTATGAGGTCCGGTATATTGATCGCTAAATTTTCCTTTAAATGGTTCCTTTATCAAATATACTAGATCTGCTACTTTAAAATTTTGTGGATTTATTTTTCGATCATAATAACGTTTTGATTTGGCTTTGGCTGCATTTAAATTTTTACGTGCAGATAATTGTAGTTCATTTATTGTTGAATGTAGATCTCGAAGGTATTCTTCATAAGTAGGTTCCAGGTTTTCTTTCACTGGATTGCTACTTGTTGGTTCACGAGCAATTTTTCCAAATACTAATTCATGCGGAGAGAATTTTGTTCCTTCATGTACGGATGTATTATATGAAAACATAGCCAAATCTAACCAATTATCCCAGTTGGTTGCATTATTTACGTATTGTTTCAAATATTCTATTAATACATGATGTGATCTTTCAATTGAACCATTACTTTGTGGATGATAGGCTGTAGTTTTATAATGTTTTATTTTAAATTTTTTCGCTACTTGTTTCATAAGATTTGAGGTAAAATTGGTTCCTTGGTCTGTTAAAATTGCTTTAGGCGCACCAAATCGGCAAATTAGATATTTAATAAAGCCATCTGCAATATCTGCGGCTGTTATTCGAACTAAAGGTACTGCAGCAGAGTACTTAGTTAATAAATCTTGCATGGTTAATATGAACCTATTTCCATTTTTCGTTTCTGGCAATGGTCCTACAACATCTAGGCTGACTTTATCAAAGGCCTTTCCTGGTGTATCCGTTAATACCATGGGTTGTTTTGTTTTAATTCTTGTTAATTTCCTTATTTGGCATTCATTGCAAGTGCGTATAAAATTTTGAATATCTTTTTTCATTCCTTCCCAATAATATGATTGTCGAATTCGATGATAAGTTTTTGTTATTCCTTTATGTCCACCGATGGCTGACATATGTTTTTCTTCAATTATTTTTAATCTATCTTCCTCTGGAGGTATTGTCACTTGACCTGTGCATATTGTTATTTTTATTAGTCGATTTTGAAATGCTCTCTTCAATTCATTTATAATATATTTCCAAGGGATATCTTCAATGTTGTTTGATCTTCTTATACTGAATGAATCCAGATCTAATTCTTCAACTTCATCTAATAAAGATGCCATAGCGTTGACAATATTCTCTGATTCAATAGGTGTATGTTTATCTTGTTTAATCGGTAGCATGATAATGTAAAAATTGTCTTTATCATTGGGTTGTAATCTAGCTCGTTCAAAAGTCAGATCAATGGTAGTACGTAATAAGTTAGCTTCTGCTAATTCTTCTGCTCCTTTATCAATTGGTTTGCCACACATATCCACGAATACTACTTTATGTGTTTTGCCCATGTATAATGGTTCACGAACTTCTCTAATTTCTGGGTATCTGTGTGGTGTTTGTATTGGACTAGGTAATTCTATACGAATCTCTTCTGATTTAGGAGTTGCGAGAGGAATAATATTTTCTTGATTAGATGTTTGTATATTGAGTTGTAAAGAGTCGTCAAAATTTGAAGAACTGTGAGTAGCGCTAGTTTCAGGATCAGAATTTGATTGCGGTGTGTGTGAACTATCGAATGGAATTGGTGAAAAATGTTTCGTTTCTATTTTCCCTTTTTTTGTGTTGTATCAGGTAGAGGTTAATCTTCAGATGAAGTAGATGGAAGTTTCCTCTTCTTCATTAATGTGTATGGTGATTCTTTTGTTTCCGGTTGATTTGGTTCATTAGGTTTTCTTCTCTTATGAGCTGAATCGGATAATGATGAGTCTTCCGATGATGTTGACAAAATTCTTTTTCTAGTTAATTTTTTATTTTTCTGTAATGGTAAGCAAATTTCTGGAGGGTTCCGGGATAAGGCATCAGCATTAGCATTAGTTTTGCCTTGTTTGTAATGAATTTTATATTCATATTCCGATAATTTCAATTTCCATTTCCATAATCTAGAAGTTGGATCTTTAATGGAGTGTAACCAAACTAATGGTTTATGATCAGTAATTATATTGAATGTTCGTCCGTATAGATATGGCCGAAAGTGCGATATGCAATAAACAATTGCTAAACATTCTTTTTCTATTGTAGAATATTTTTGTTCAGCTGAATTTAGAAGTCGAGAGGCATATGCTATGGGAAGGTCTTTTCCAATTGTTCCTTGGCTGAGTATTCCTCCGATAGCATACGCGGATGCGTCAGTGGTAAGATTAAATGTTTTTGAAAAATCCGGAAATTGTAGTATGGGCTCTGTTATGAGAGCTTCTCGTAAGATTTTAAAAGACTCTTCTTGTATTTCTTTCCATTCAAAAGTGACATCTTTCTTTAATAAATCTGTCAATGGTTTAGCTGTTTCGGAAAAATTTGGTATGAATCTTCGATAATATCCAGCTAACCCCAAAAATTGTTTAATATGTTTCGTATTCTTTGGTTTAGGAAAATTTTGTACAGCTTCTATTTTCTTTGGATCAGGTTTTAAACCATTTTCGCTAATTATATGTCCCAAGTAAGTTACTTCATGACGTAAAAATTCACACTTATCGGGTTGTAATTTTAATCGTGCAATTCGTAATCGATTCATTAATTTATTAAATTTAATTTCATGCTCTTGCAAAGAACTTGAATATATTACTATGTCATCTAGATATACAAATAATTCGGATCCTTGAAGTCCTGCCAGCACACTATTCATCAATCGTTGAAATGTGGCTGGGGCGTTTTTTAAACCAAAAGGCATTCTTTTAAATTGAAAATGACCATAAGGTGTTGAGAATGAAAAATACTTGGCACTTCCAAGTTGGTCCAAAATTTCTGTAATATTAGGTAGAGGATATGCATCACCGATAGTTTTTTCATTTAAATTACGATAATCAATTACGAGACGCCATCGTTTGTTTCCTTGAGAACCTTGTTTCTTTGGCACAATATCCATACTGGCGAATTATATGGTGATGTCGATGATTCAATCACGTCTGTTTCCAGTAAATTTTGAACCTGTTTATTAATTTCTTCTTTATGAATTGGTGGAAAACGGTATTGTCTAGTATTTATTGGAATTTCATCTGCAGTATAAATTTTATGTTGTAGCACATCAGTACCTTCGAGTGTTTCTCCAGGGATATGAAATCTATCTTGATTTTGTTCTATTAATTTAAAAATATTTTGTTTTTCCTCTTCATTGAGATGATCAAGTCGTAATTGTTCCAATACATCCTCGAGTCGATTGCGACAACTTGCTGTTGCTACTTGACGAGTGTTGACACTGTTGACTGACTGCTCTGTAATCTCTTCGAATGGCTCCAGTTTCACCATGGGTATGGCAAGGACGTAGTCTTTCAATGTCGCATTCGTCACTCGTATATGAGCTCTCCCTTTAGAATTAGTGACCACTGTTTCTCCAATAAATATTCCTTTTTCCTCAGGAATTTGAGGAATATAACCTTGTTGTAATTCTGGATTGATTATATTTACTGTAAGTGGAATAGATGTTCTCTTTGGAACTGTTATCTGCTGTTCTTCGAAAAATGGTATATATGTAGTTCCCCATTCTACATGTTTCGCGGAATAGTCAACTTTTGCTTGATGATTTAATAAGAATTCGGATCCTAAGATTCCGTTTTGATCTATTGATATTCGGTTGTTAACAACATGGAATAATACTGGATGACCTGCTATCCTGATTGATACCGTCCCTAGGGTGGCCAGCACTTCGGTCGAGATTCCTCGAATATGAATAGCATTATTTGTATCGATGTCCGCAGTTTTTGGGCCCATGAATTCTTTAATGAGATTGACTTCCGAACCTGAGTCTACTAAGAGAGTTATTAATCCTTGAAGATCTGGTGATGTGATCACTATTTTGGGAGTGTTTACAGTTGAATTTAATTGAATATTGATAACCCGTCGAGGTTGAATTCTCCTTCCTCCGTCTTTGACTCCTTGATCTTCACTTCCTTGGAATGACTCATTCCTGGAGAGTCGTCCTGTTTGGTTGTCATAGCTTCCATTGCGGGTGAAATCTTCGGTGAAGATGTATTGATTTTCATTATTGATTGACGCTCCTTGAAATTCCCTCCCTTGGGCGCGCCACGGTTCCCTGGGGAGAACTTCTCGTTTCCCGATTTTTGTTGAGAATAAGGAACTATTTCACCTGATTCTACCTTAGCTTTAAATTTATAACATTCTTTAATTGTATGACCCAGTCTTTTACAGTAATTACAAGAGACAGGTGGATTATTTATTTCTGCCTGCCTATTGGATCTCGGATTGTTTTCACCGTTGCTCCTATCATTGTTGTTAGAAGGATTGGATCGCCAGCGTGCTTCCGTATTATAATCTTGCCTCGGTGGCTGTTGATATTTGTTCCAAGCGGTTTGATAGCGACATTGTGACTGAGACTGATTTCTTCGGTCTCTAAGATTAAGTTGGAATGGTCTCATCCGTTCCTCCTCTTTTTGTATTTGTTTTGAAATTTTAATTGCATTGGCGTATGTGTCTTCTAAATCTCGAATGCTTTCTTGTTGTACTCTGACACGAATTTCAGATGATAATCCATTCAGAAATGCGTCTAATGTATCAGAGTCGATATTTGTTTGTACATCGTCAGATAATACCCCATATTGTGTACGTTCTTCATCCATGATTGCTAATCTTAAATCTTGTACGCGGCTTATGTAGTCTAACATACTCTCATTTGGTTTTTTAAATATATTAGCTAACTCACCCTTAAACTGGTTAAGTGTTTTGTGTTCCCCAAACATAATTTTAATTTTTGTTCCAAAATCTTCCACTGTTTCAATATTCGAGTTTTCAATGGCCATAAACGCATGTCCTCTAAGTTTATTTGTAAGTAATTTAACTAGATATGGTTCCTGACTTGCTGGAAGCATGGATTTTGCTCTTTCACATGCTCTTAAAAATTGATATACTGAGGGCTTATGACCATCGAATACTGGTACAGTCTGTAACGCGTCTTTAATTTTAATCAGGTTTACAGTCTGTGTCTGGTCGGAAGTTACATGTTGCTGTGTTTGTGTCGGTTGTTCGGTCTTTTTCGGTTGGGTTAGTGATCGTAATGTATCCTGTATTTGTAAAATTTTTTCATTGAATTCTCTAAATTTAGGACCAAGTTCTGCTACAAATTTATTACTTTCTTGAGCCCTTTTTATTTTATCAATAGCTTGTTTTAATACTTGTGCATGAATGTTAATATCGATTTCTTCACCACCAGATGCCATTGTTAAATTAAAAAAAAAACTAACGTTTATGATAACAAAATCAAATCAAATCCTCAATTCCTGCGTTCTATCCCACCACGCTGTCACCAAATTTATTTTTGTTACGTCCTTGTTGGGACGTTTTTAGAGAAATTAAAGAGTTAAAGATTTTAATAGGAGATATAACGCAGTTTTGAACCTACCTGCATTCACCGGCTTCGGTTCGGGTAATTGAGGGTACTTTTATATGAAAATGGCTTTACATAAGGATGTGGAACGAAGAAATCGACGTTGGGTATTTTAATGATTTTAAAGATTCATTTTAAATGTAACAATTGAACAAAATATATTTTATAAATGAACAAATTCAGAATACATAGAATTGTGATTAAATATTACAAATGTTAGTATTTACTGATTGATGTTTCTCGCTTCGTTCTCAAATTCGCTCTCTTATTCGCTTAATTGTCTTTTTAAGTGGTGAATCCTACGCTCGCTTGGTTTGGTGAAGATGATGATGATGATTTAAAGAATATAAAAATCCAGCGGGTATACACGCTTTAATTTCGAAATTTTAAACTTCACAAATATTCACTGAATTGAAACAATTTGAACTATAAACTTGACTTTGATTTAACGTTTCAGAGATCTCGATTATTAAATGTGTACTTTTGATTGTCGACTGCCTGCTCCTGATGAGGAGGCTCCCTTTATAGATTTGTTAATCCATTGTTCTTCGCTTAATCTTCTTATGGTGGATGCATGCTCATCAATTTCTTTGTAATCATTTTTCTTCTTAATCCATCGTCTATCTCTTGACCGGACGCTTGATATTCGATTCATTTGCACCGGTCTATTGTTCATCAATATTTTATCAATTTTTATATTCTTCGATGACGAATAAATCTCAACGGAAGTTTCTTTTAGTTAATCGCTCGCATATTATGTTTCGAATTATTTCATTTGTTAACAATCTTATGTAGTTCGCTACAAAATATATCTTATAACTTTTCTTAATTCGATCGCTCGCAGTGCGGTATAAAATACAATAATTCAACATTCAATATAATATTTGATATAATAATTTGTGACTGTTACATCCTTCAAGGCGCGAAACTATCCCCACCACCAAGCACCGCCGGCGTCCCGCGGCCGCCGCGCCAGCGAACGCGCCGCGATACCGTGACGCGACTCGCGACCGCGAGAGGGCCACCGGGCCAAACCGGTTTCTCGCGACTAGGAATGCGCGGTCGCGGATATAATTACCGCGGCCAAACACCAGAAGGGCAGACGAGCCGAGCCCGTACAGTCGAGTAATCCTCGCGGTGAAAGACAAACCGGGAAGCGAGTCCTTTTTTGGAGATTGAGTGTGTGAGCGAGTGAGAGAGTGCACGCCTCGAGGCAAACCGACCGAACCGACCGAACCGACCGACCGACCGACCCACCGTAACACCGACCCTCCGATCGCACTTCCGATCCGCCGACCAGGCCCGAGTGGTGAAATACCTCCGGGAATCCCTCCTTCCTCAGTGGCGAAACGCCGAGCAGGAACCGACCAGGCCCGAGTGGTGAAATACCTACGGGAATCCCTTCCTTCCGCAGTGGCGAAAAGCCGAGTCGGAAGCCGACTCCGAGTGAGACCCCTCACGTACCGACCGACGACCCCTAACGTTGCCCTTTCGACGGACCAGTACGCCTGGACAGCCGACTGAGCCGCCAAATTCTTCCACAGACCGGGTAACCGTCACAAATGGCGCCCGAACAGTAAGGCAAAACGGAAGAACGTCGAATGAGCAACAAAGTAAGGCTGGGTTTACACACTACGGAAAACGGAACTCATCAACAAGGCCATAGAGCAGGGCCTAGACGCCACCGGAACCGTTGAAGAACTCCGAGCACGGATTACCGCACACCTCCGCACCGAGATGCAGAAGACGGAGGAAAACACCGACCCCACACCGGCGCACTCCATGATGGAGAGAATGCGCAAATGGGGAATACACTATGACGGCGACAAAGGAGCCGAAGACTTGCTCGATCACCTAGAAAGCTTCCGGAGGGGATACGGAGCCGATCCAGAGGAGTTTCTACCAGGACTAGCCTTAGTATTCCGGGGAAATGCACTCCGGTGGTACTGGAACAGGAACGACCAATGGACAACATGGAAAGACTTCTGTGAAGACTTCCACCGAAGGTACCTCCCACGGGAACGACTCCTGGATTTGGAGGACAAAATCCGCGAAAGACTCCAGAAACCGGGAGAGGCAGTAGCGGAGTACATCGAAGAGATGGAAACAATGATACGCCGGCACGGCGGGTTCAGCAAGGAACAACGCCTGGAACGAGTGTACAGGAACCTACGGGCAGAACGCAAGAAGTTGATCCGCAAGAGCGAAACCAAGTCGGTGGACGAACTCATGGATAGAGCCCACCCAGATAGCACACAACATCTTAGAGATGTCGGTTTCATGTCGTTTTTATGTCTGAACGTCTACGTCGCCAAACAGACGTAATTCGCACATCTGAAAGATGTCTTTTCGAAGACCTGTTTCAGACGTATGAGGGAATATGCCTTTTGAACGTCTCAAACAAGATGTTAATAGGTTCTCTACAAGTACTGACGAGTCCATAGAGATGGCGTTGGTGAGAGCCGGAGCTCTATCTGGCCAATCAGGAAGCCCCAATTTTTCGCGCATGCGCGGCAATTTCAGCTTCAGTAACGAAACCTTTTCGATGAAATCGGGTAGCACCCCGCAGACTTTTAAACATTTGTTAGTGTATACATATGAAATATTGAAATGATAAATCGAACAAAATATTGTTCTAAACTCATGAGAACAATAATACTGCTACACTCTCACCAATATAACTGCCTCAGGACGTCATTACTCTGGCCGCTCTGCTGCATCATTGTAGATACGCTCCTGTTTTGGCCGTGCATGCGCGAAAAATGTATGCCCAATCATTAGGTGTATAAAAGATGTATCTCAGAAAATACATAAAAACATACCTACTAGTTTTCATTTTTACATATTAAATCTGATTAAATACATTCTTACACGTACCTATTTACGAGTGTTTCACTTAACCTGTGTACGTGAATAATTCCTGTTAAAGTTATAAATTAAATTAAATAAGTGAAAAATCACGCGAAATCCTAACCCTATAAAGTGAAAACATGGACATCGCCGAAGGAAAAAAAAATTCGGTACTAAATATACGGATCGCAGAATCTCGACAAGTACTCGGCAGTAACGGATTGTGGACATACACAAGCGGCGATGAAGATAAAATAGAAGAAACCCGTATTGTGTGGGACTAAAATTTTACCCACCCCTCCAAATTTGGAGAAGAAAACCAACATTGGTATGTAAATACAAAAAGAAGCGCCCTACATATAGAACATTAAATTATTACATTCATAGCTATATATCTCATCCTCTTACTGTAATTAGTATATCTTATTTCATCAAAACATATTTTATTGTCAGTCACTGCCGACTACAACCAGTGAGGAACAGACGTTATCGCTACTCACGAACAGACCCAGAGAGTATGCAAGGAAGTAGCAGACAGAGAAACCAATAAGTTGCAACAAGATTGGTATGTAAATACAAAAAGCAGCACACTGCGATACTCAATTTACTGTAACTAGTACATCTTTTTTCAATGAAACATTTTATTTTCAGTGACTGCCATGAGCAACGATTTGCTGATTGTAAACAGACCAGAGAATGCGCATGATGGCAGCAGAGGCAGGAGCAGACAAGTGACAGCAAAATTGGTATGTAAATGCAAAAAGAAGCACCCTCGGACACTAAATTTACTGTAATTAGTATACTTTTTTCAATACAACATATTTTATTTGCAATTACAGCCACCAACAAGGAATCACTGATTCCAAACAGATTCAGAGAGTGTGGTAAAAGGCAGCAGAAAGAGGAGCCAAGAAGTTGCCACTCAAGCCAAGATGCTGTGCCGAGGACGCTTGTGAAGCAGAACAACCTCGTGCGGATCCTGCTGACCGAAACTCTCCAGCAGGTCCACCGTTTGAAGAAGGCGAACCGGACAGATATATATTCTAATTCTCATTTTTAACCTCTAATATTGTAATTTTAATTAATTTGTATGTATGTATATATTTAAAAATATATTTATTCGTAAATTTTAAAATGATTTATTGTATGTTATTTAACCTATAAGCTTTACCCGAAAGTTTTTAAACAGTCGCGCGAACAACATCTGTAAGATGTCTTTTTTCAGACATCTGGAAGATGTTTTCTATATGAACTACTAGAACATCTGAAAGATATCAAAACGACATTCAGAAGACATCTTTAAGATGGTACGTTGAGTCACAAACGACATAAAACTAACGTAAAACCAACGTAAAACTGACATCAAACCGACATAGGGCGACATCTCTCAGATGTTTGAATGTCTTGCGGCAGGCATCTTTCGAACATCTTTGAGACGTGTCTGTGCTATCTGGGCAAGAGCTCGAAAAGATAATAAACGAAGAACACCAGCAACAGGCAGCCTGCCAAAACCGGAGATTACCGCAGGCAGACAGCGCCGCCGAGATCAACAGCAGTTACGACCGTGCTACCTGCTGTTGGAGATGTGGCCAGCGAGGCCATAACCGCCGGGAATGTCGAAAGACACCACGACTATTCTGCTCATACTGCGGAAAAGAAGGTCGAACAACTATCCGCTGCCCCTGCAACAACATGTCGGGAAACTACAACCAGACCGGAGGAACAGGCGCCAGCCGGTCAACTCCCAACTACACGCCTCGCCAGGAAGTAACACCGACAACCGCATCTACATCTCAGTAGAAGCCTATGGGAAGCAATACACAGCCCTAGTAGATACCGGGGCCACGCGGTCATACCTCCGGCAAGACGTCGCAGAATGGTGCCAAAGCCAGGGCGCCTACGTCCGAGAAGGAAACCTGTTCGTCCGAATAGCCGACGGATCCTCCGTAGCCCTGAAAGGCGAAGTCGAAACTGCCCTCAAGATCAACGATAAAACCATCAAACTCGACTGCCCGGTCCTCCCCACGCTCTCTCAACCAGTGCTACTAGGTGTAGACGCACTACGAGCACTGGGAGCAACCCTGCTCCTAGGACCACACCGGTGGGTATTTCAGGAAGAAACGGACACGGTAGACACACCCGAAGGCCTCAGAGGATGCACCAAAGCACAGGCACAACAGCTGCAGGAACTGCTCGAACGGGAACTACCACAATTCGAGACAATCCGAGGCCACACACACCTCACCGAACACCACATCCGGGTAGGCTCCGCAGAACCGATAAAACAGCGATACACACCGCGGAACCCGGCAACACAGGCGATAATCGACGAGGAGGTCGATAAAATGCTCCGGGAAGGAGTAATCGAGCCGTCTGCCAGCCCGTGGAGCTCCCCCGTGGTGATTGTCCGGAAAACCAGTGGGAAACCACGATTCTGCATCGATTTCCGCAGAATAAACAGTGTGACCGAAAGAGACGCCTACCTGCTACCGCAAGTCCAGGCCACGCTGGAGAAACTAAGGGGAGCCCGCTACCTCTCCACAATAGACCTAACAAACGGATACTGGCAGGTACCGCTGGCAAAAGAGAGCCGACCAATAACCGCCTTCACCGTACCGGGCCGCAGCCTCTACCAGTTCACGGTAATGCCGTTCGGGTTGCATTCCTTGCCGGCCACATTCCAGCGCCTACTGGACTCCATCATCGGACCACGCCTGGAGCCACGAGCCTTCGCATACCTAGACGACATAATCGTGCTAGGAGAAACGTTCGAGGAACACCTCGCCAATCTACAAGAGGTACTAGAACGATTACGCCGGGCCAATCTCCGGATTAACCCAGAGAAATGCCGATTCTGCCGCACCGAACTGCGATACCTCGGCCACCTGGTGACGAACCGGGGCATCCGGACCGACCCCGACAAGGTCGAAGCCATACGGAGCATTCCGCCACCAACCTCAACCAAGGACCTACGCCGATTCCTGGGCATGGTCTCATAGTACCGCCGCTTCATACCCCACTTCGCGGACATCGCCGAGCCGCTACACCAGCTACTGCAAAAACGCCGAGGATGGCACTGGGAAGAAGCCGAAAACCGGGCCTTCGAGGCATTACGAGAACAACTGGCCACCGCACCGGTCCTAGCCTGCCCGGACTTCAGCCAGACATTCTCGCTACAGACCGACGCGAGCCAAAACGGACTATGCGCCGTATTAACGCAGGAAGTGGACCGAGAAGAACGCGTCATCGCATACGCGAGCCGAACGCTCAACGGAGCCGAACGGAACTACTCGGTCACCGAACAAGAATGTTTGGCAGTGGTCTGGGGCATAAGGAAGATGAGACCATACCTGGAGGGCTATAGATTTAAGGTCATCACAGACCATCAAGCCCTCAACTGGCTCCAAAAGATGGACAACCCATCAGGGAGACTCGCGCGCTGGGGCCTCGAGCTCCAACAGTACGATTTTACCGTACAATACCGCCGGGGCGAGCAAAACCTGGTGGCAGACGCGCTATCACGACAACCAGAGGGAGCCGAAACCGTGGAATCCCCAGCCGAGACGTGGTACGAACGCACCCGAAACGCCGTATAGGAAAAACCCGAAAAGTATCCGGAGTATAAATTACACGAAGGACAACTGTACCGCCACATCCCAGACGACGCCGGGCTCCGACCAGAATGGGAGTGGAAACTCTGCGTTCCAAAGGCAGAGCGTAACCGGGTCCTGCAGGAAATGCACGACAATCCCACCTCAGGACATCTGGGACGAGCCAAAACAGTGGCGAGGCTAGGACAGCGCTATTTCTGGCCCCGAATGCGCCGGGATGCAGCCAGGCACGTACAGAAGTGTATTAGCTGCTTACAGTATAAAGCCATGCAACAGGCCCCGGCCGGCAAAATGTTCACCACCCCGGCAATGGGCCCGTGGGAGATCGTCACGGCCGATCTAGTGGGGCCGCTCCCGCGAACTAGCCAGGGATACACAACGCTCGCGGTATTCCAGGACAAGTTCACCAAATGGGCAGAAGTACGACCCCTAAGACAGGCAACCGCACCCGCCGTCACAAGGGCATTAGAAGAACTGGTACTGTTACGTCACGGATGCCCCCGCATGGCGATCACCGACAACGGGAAGCAGTTCGTGAGTAAGGAGTTCAAGGCCCTCTTGAAAAACTACCGGGTAGAACACAGAACCACGCCACCATACACCCCACAGTGTAACCCAGTGGAAAGGACCAATCGAGTCCTTAAAACAACGATCGCGCAGCTAACCGCCGGCGACCACCGCACTTGGGACCGGAACGTAGCAGCAGCGATATTCGCATACAACACCGCGAAACACGAGGCAACCGGACACACGCCAGCATACCTACGGCAGAGAACTGTCAACCACCGGGTCCGACAGAGCACCAGCCGAGGAACGCCGAGAAGAAGCTACAGCCGATGACTACCGGGAACGAGAGGACGGCATCTCACGACTCACCGAGGGCAGGAAAATGGCGCGAACCACACAAGCACGAGCCACCGAGACGCAGAGAAAGCAATACAACCTGCGCCGCCGGAAATGGGCACCACGGATAGGGGAATCGGTAATGCGCCGAGAACACCCCCTATCCTCAGCCACGTTAGGCTTCTGCGCCAAGCTCGCGCCAAAATTCTCCGGCCCATACCAAGTCCGCGAAATCCTCGGACCAACGGTAGTCGTCGTGCAGGCCGGGAGGGGGACACACCACCGAGTCCATGTCCAGGACCTAAAACCGTGCGAAACTAGTACGCCACACGGCCGAGAGAGGGCCACGGCGACAACCGTCGAACCCGAAGGTAAAACACGCGGCACCGGAGTCATAAGCAAGACACAACCACCAGGAAGAGAAAGCAACGCCAACCATGCGAAAAACGGAAAGGCACCAAGCGAGCAGAGCCGCCGCCGTTCCGCTACGGGGGACAACAGCAAGCCGCCCAATGGAGGCGCGGACACGCCACCGACCAGGGGTCGAGAGGACTCGAAAGCGACCGGAAAGAAGGGCGCTGCCCGAGATACCGGTCCGAAGGGGACCACCGGACCCAGTCCACCCACCGCCGACAATCATCAGCGACATCAGGTGGAGGAGGCGGACCGCCCACCAGCCAGCAGCACCACCACCACCACCACCACCGGCACCACCGGCACGAGCACCGTCAACGACGAACGAAGCGCTACAGGAGCTGAACGAGATCCTGGCCCTATACGAGGCAAACCCCCTCGGGCCGCCCGAAGATAGGGCCGGCGCCCCGGAACCACCACCGGCCGCAACAACAGCAGTGGTGACACCTCCGACACCTCCGACACCGCGACCAGCGGCACCGACAGTCGAGGACAGCCAAAGACCGCTGCCAGCCGCAGCAATGCTAACAGACGGCAGGCCCGGAAATTATTCGATCCGGATGGACCAGCTCCGCCCAGGCCGCCGTCACCGAATCCCGTACAGCAGGGGATGGCTTCACCTCCGGGTGACCCAAGGAGGCGTCCTGAACCTCCAATTCAGGGACACCACATAGAGGGAAGAACTGTACATAGCGTTAGATATTAAGATCTGTATATACCGGTAGTTATAAGAAATAGCAAGTAAGGTGTAAAAAGAAATAGCAAGTAAGGTGTAAATACTGTCAGCGGGATGGGGACGTTTCGCGCCCCGAAGTAAGAGGGGGATGTGACGGTTACATCCTTCAAGGCGCGAAACTGTCCCCACCACCAAGCACCGCCGGCGTCCCGCGGCCGCCGCGATACCGCGACGCGACTCGCGACCGCGAGAGGGCCACCGGGCCAAACCGGTTTCTCGCGACTAGGAATGCGCGGTCGCGGATATAATTACCGCGGCCAAACACCAGAAGGGCAGACGAGCCGAGCCCGTACAGTCGAGTAATCCTCGCGGTGAAAGACAAACCGGGAAGCGAGTCCTTTTTTGGAGATTGAGTGTGTGAGCGAGTGAGAGAGTGCACGCCTCGAGGCAAACCAACCGAACCGACCGACCGACCGACCCACCGTAACACCGACCATCCGATCGCACTTCCGATCCGCCGACCAGGCCCGAGTGGTGAAATACCTACGGGAATCCCTCCTTCCTCAGTGGCGAAACGCCGAGTAGGAACCGACCAGGCCCGAGTGGTGAGATACGTACGGGAATCCCTTCCTTCCGCAGTGGCGAAAAGCCGAGTCGGAAGCCGACTCCGAGTGAGACCCCTCACGTACCGACCGACGACCCCTAACGTTGCCCTTTCGACGGACCAGTACGCCTGGACAGCCGACTGAGCCGCCAAATTCTTCCACAGACCGGGTAACCGTCACAAATTGGTTACAATTCTCGCACAAAATTAATAAAACAAATAAGAAAAGAAATATATGATTAAGTTTATTAATTATTATTTATGATAGGACCACCGGACGTGACACGATCGACGAGTTCGTTCGGATCGTCCCAATGCACGCAATCGATTGGATGGTCGGTCAAGCGCATAAAAGTTGGAAGTTTAATCCCTCTTCCACCTCGCGACAAAAACAACGGCCCTATAATTTTCTTATACTTGTAACCTCTGTTTCCCTTTAGCTGATTCCCGCGTCGATGCGCATTCATAAGAGTGAGAATTTTTTTGTACGCGTTCTTATCGTCCTCGGTGTATAGCTGCTCATCAGGTAGTTTAATGAATATCAATTCGTAAAGAACGCGAGTCTCCGCGTACCGTACCCCGTTAACGATGACTTCATCGTTGCTGTCCACGTCGAACGTGGAATTTCCCAGCATCAGCTTATGATCAGCGGTGAAAAAATTTTTTAAATATTCGCGCACCAACGGCCCTAAATTCTCGGATAGATGTTGATTTTCCTCTCGATAACTTTCAGGATTTTCAAAAATATCACGTTTCGAAATTTCCAAAGATGCCGAGCTCGATGACTCGAAGGTATCCTCTTACGGTACCGTCGTCGTCGTCGTCGTCGTCGCAAGCTCGATCTGAACTATCCTTTTTGCGTAGAGGATGGCGGCGTTCCTCCAATATCTGGGTATCTTCTTTTTCTTCGTGGGGTGGGGGACGACGGTGGCGTTTTCTTGATATCCGATAACGCGTTGTCGTTCGAGTCAACAGTAGCCGTATTTTGAACTAGCTGTTTCAACGGTTCGACGATCGGTCATAAATTCACTTGAAAATTCTCCTCGGTCGCCATTTTCCCAACTTTCAATGCCAAATACTTTTTCCGTATGGTATCGCTGATCTTCGCTATGTCGTTCGCGATCGAAGCTCGCAGCTTCTCCTTCTTTTTCTTTTGGTGCGTGTTCAAGACTGGCGCGCTCAGGCGCCATGTTGCCTGGCTGCTGCCATACGGTTCACACGCGATCCCGCCAAGCGAGTGACACGCACGCGCATGCCGTCGAGACTCGCGCGGGCACAATGCCAAATGCGTGATTGGCTTGAATGCAGTTTTGATCCTTGTGGAAAGCTCTGGAACGCTAAATCGGAACCACCGGGGCATGACGGACTTCCAGAGGGATCGAGACAATAAAAGTCAACGACAACGGCTGATTTATGAATTAGTCTACCAAATCGCTCAACTGTTAACCGTCAATTTATAATCTTATAATCAGTGCGCTTTATTTCATCCTTCTTGTACATTTCATTATACATTGTTCACCTACTGACAACTTCTGTTTACATCAGTGTTAAATACAGTGTTTCGGAATGTGTGGAAAAATAAATTCGGCAGAGTTCAACAAACACGTTTTATTCACTCGAACTGGTGAAAGTCACTGTTTGAATTGACACAAAACTATGTACAAAGAAAATTGTAATAAAGAATGCTTGAAGGAGCTAATTTAATTATTTAAAGTACCGACGCGTACCGCAAGGTGATATAAACGCTTTATCGAGAAAACCGGTTTTACAACGCACAGCTTTCGATTCGAGTTCTGCGAGAGCGATGATCTAATTATTAGCGAACTATGGCTAAGTCGACAGATCAATGATCTACACGACCTTTTTCCTGTCTCTTAGCCGGTCGATAATCGATCAGTCAGCGGCGGCCAATAGCGTGCCGCGCTGCTGATTGAACATCGATAGAGTCTAGTCGTGCGCGACAGCCAATCGTCGACAGAGCGGTCGATAGCTCGTCAATATCGATCGCCAGCTACGGCCAATCCCAAACATACAGCATATTTATTGTGAATCCAATTACTCACCGATTTACTTTCCTCTCATTCTTCTCAATTAAAAATCATCCGTTACCGTCTCCCAATCTCTCAATCCTTTCTCTCACATTGTAGCGGCCGCGCTGGACGGATTTATAGTAGGAACACCCTTATTGCACATGGGCCTGGTAAGTGACGTCTTGTAGTTTGGCTACGGCGTTTGGGCCTGTCATCGCCTCGTGATTTCCGTCCGTACCTGGGTACCCTCGATCCCTTCCTGGCATAAAACACTTAGAAACTTTCACTCCTTGGTTTCAGCGCGGACGGCTAGCGTTTGCAACGACAGCGTGTCTGTTTGCCAGATGGCTGGAAATCCCAGGGTTTGGTCGCCAAATGTTGGCCTTGGAAAATTCTCGGGACCGTTGCAAACGCATAGCTTGGTACTGTCCATCCCCAAATCATCCCCAGGGGTGGGGATGAATTTGTCAGAGGTAGGGACGAGAACCGAGGTGATAAAGATGAGAACTCTCGGTCCTCCGGCAGACAGCAACGTGACTTCTGCAATTTTAGATTCCAATCTCCGACTTAGTCAGCAGGGCGCCTCCGGTCAACAGCATTTTAGTTTGCAAGCGAATTGCACCGCGCCGCCGCATATAGAAGCAGTTGTTGTTCTCACGTGTGTAGACAATAGAAATACATTAGTTAATATCAATTGGGTTATTTTCGTCCTTCCACATTTGGAAGGTGGTCCTTCGAGAGTTTAGCGGGCACCTAGCAGTGCAAGTGCATCAAGGCCCGAACGATCATTAAGGATCAACCACGGGTGTAAACACACACGTTCAACCAATTCACTCATCCTAAACTAATTCCATCTTCAAAACGATCGAGCAAGATCGTTTTAGCACAGGGCGACATATTTGATTGGAAGCGCAAGAGAGAGACAGGGATTTACAACCGCGATACAGCACCGACAACCCTTACCGAACAACTGTCTCCGTCACAGTACGACATACTCATTAAATCCACGTCTGTAACAACTGTGATTCGCAGGGCTGTCTTTATCGATTACGAGAAATCCATACTTCTTTCGCCAACAATTCGCGCATAACGCACTAAACGTCTCGAACGACATATCGGTATTTACATGATCCTGATGAATGTGTCGCAAGTTCATGGTATCCTGTTTGAACAGAATCAACATATTGGCATTGTTACGAATTAAATGTTTAGGTATTCTCACGTACGACTGACCCAGGTAAAAGCAATCGACGTGCGAATGTCTACCCAACGCGAAATACTCTCTCATGATATTCTGCTCGTCGCACGCTACATCGTCGCAGATGAATATCGAATTGGGCCGTGCCTCTGCTGGAGGGATTACATCGGCGTTGTCCGCGAACGCGAAGTAGCTTACATCCTCCCCCACGGATGAGAACAGTTTGTTCAAGTATTGATATTTTGGCTGATACAACGATTTCGAGTACACGTGAACGTTTGCGAATCGTAATCCGTTTACGCTTTCCAACAGGCTAATCATAGCGTTCGTTTTACCACATCTTGACGGACCGCTTATGACGCATCGTACAGTCCATGGTAACAGTGATCCATGTTTTCGCATCTTCTCGTCGCAATCGTCGAACGCGCGACACATTGGAACACGAATATCCATAGTTTGTTTTACAAAACGCATGATCTGATTGATTCGATGAGCAGGGTGGGTGTGCAGTATTTATACAAGAGCTCGAACACGAAAAATGCATTCGAAAAATTCATTTACGTTCACGTTGTCGGGAAGAAGCAGCGTACTGTCGTCCAAGCACTTTCCACCCATATATCTGAGCAATGGCGAATACGAACTGGGGTTGCTCGATTTGCGAACTTATTACACGATACCAAACATCAGCGCCAACATCGGAAACAATCGAGAGCAATGCCGTTATGTTTATGTTCGAGAAAATACGCTACGAATTGAACGGAGTGGAAATCGATCGGTCCAGAAATCCCGGTGCGACGACAACTCTCAAGAATTATGTGAGGCTATCCACAACGAGAAGGAATGCATTCTCCAACGCCGGCTGGCTGTATAGCGATGATTGGCGCAGACTGACTGCAACGAACACGGCTTGCGATACATTTCAACTTTTGCGTGCCTATCAACGTTTTATTAGGCTTCTGCGAAGACTACAAACGCGTTGTGATAAATGCTCGACACGAATTGATTTTGTTTCGCTCACGTACCGACGTGAACGCGTTGTACAGTCCTTCCGAGAACGCGAAGCCTATTCTGCATCTGTACAAAATTCAATGGCGAATGCCATACGTTGCATTGGACGAAATACTCAAGCTGTCCATGTTACATATTTTAGACAGCGAAAAACCGATCGGCATGAGTTTTCGATTGTGGGATCTGTACGAATATCCTCTACTACAGATGACTACGAAGCATACATGGGCGATAAAAACGTCTCAGCAAATGGAAAAACCGCGATACGTGATATTCGCTTTACAAACCAATCGAAAGAATAACTTAACGAAAACGGCTACGCGATTCGATCATTGCGCATCCACAAATATTCGACTTTACTTGAACTCGGAAACCTATGTAACGTCTGTTTCGAGAGACGGTTGCCGGCTCAGTCGGTTGTCGAGGATTCGCTTGTTTTCGTAAATGACAACACATGTTTTATGTGGTATACTGAATATGTATTTAATATATTTATTTCTATGTATATACATGTATGTACAAAGGTGATGAGGCGTATTCTTCGCTGCGCGACAGTGGGTCGAGACACAGGTTTCGGTGGTAGAGTGGCGCGTGCGGTTTTATAGCTGGACGGCGGTTCTTAATTAGGCAGGGTAAATACGCGTTGCGTTGCTGGCCGGTGGGTCTCCTACGATCGTTGCGATGCGTAGGCTTCGGTAAGGGTTTTTATGACGGTACAGGAGTTGCTTTCGGGTAGTGCAAGAGCGCTGCGCTGCTTGCCGGCGGGAATCACGTGATCGTTGCGATGCACAGGCCGCGGTAGCGGTTTTATGACAGTACGGGGATTTCGGATGGTACAAGGGCGTTGCAGTAGGGTATATAAGCCGGTTCTACGATCAGACTTATCATTGTAGGCAGATTCCTACCTTACCGGCATTTTACCTTATAGCGTGAGCATACTTTGCGGGGGCGGGGGAGGGGAATTTTTCAAGGACAGTTTCCCACGTTATAGTGCGAGCATACTTTGCGGGGCGGTGAAGGGAGGATTTTTCAAGGACAGTTTCCCACGTTATAGTGCGAGCATATTTTGTGGGGGAGGGGGGTTATCTATGACGAGGGTTTTTACGAATATGATATTCCGAACGTGCTTCGCGAATATGATACATCGAGACGATAATTTTTGTGGGGAGGGGGGACTTTTTCAAGAACATAGTGAGACCATATTATCAGTACACAGCTGTATATAGTTTCCTCTTATCTACCACTACAAATATGATTTTCCGAACGTGTTTCGCGAATATGATACATCGAGAAGATAATTTTTGCGTGGAGGGGGTTATCTATAGCAGAGGTTTTTTCACAGTATGTCATACGATACCCCTGGGGAACACATGCTTTTTCTAGGAAGACTTGACCTTGAACGTGTTCGAACGTCGTTCCTACACATCGCTTAAGACGATTGACCTGAAGGCGATGCGAGAAAGAAAGAGACCGTTCACGATGTAAGAGAGAGAGAGAGAGAGAGAGAGAGAGAGAGAAAGACTGTTCACGATGTAAGAGAGAGTTTCTAATTAACAGAGCGGTGTAGAGTTTCCCCTTATTTTTTCGACGCGACTATCGCGAAATAGCGCGAGCCCGCTTCAGAGCGGTACAGAGTTTCCTCCTTATCCTTTTTCGATGTAAGATCATGTCCGAACATCTTTTTTAATCTCGCGAGCGGAGATTTCGTCCCATCTTCTTTAAAAATTAATACGAATAAGAATTTACGTGCTCAAGGTGTTTTGAATCCGGATTTTATAAGAATTTACGTGCTCAAGATGTTTTGAATCCAGATTTTATGAATAATTTGATTGAAGTTACTTAAAAAGAAAGAGTTCCTAGCAATGATCCGTCAATTGAGTAAACCCACTTTCTTTATGACAGTGTCGGCTGCAAAAAGTTACTGGCCTGAGCTATTGCAAACAGAGATAAAATATCGGTAAAACATTATCTCTGCAAGACGCATTCAATTTGGATTAGAATACCAAAACTGATCTAATTAGAAATGATCCCGTTACATGCGCTCGATATTTCGATCATAGAAGCACATACGCTTGTGTGGTTATTGAGACAAAAACAAAGTAATTTCGGGGAATATGAGGTTGTGGATAGTTATGAACGAGTGGAAATTCAGCAACGTGGAAGCCCACATGAACATATTTTCCCGTGGTTGAAATGAGCAGCTATGTACAGGATGTCCCAGACCACCCGTACCAGCCATTTATAATCTAGATAATAGATTATTTTCAAAAATTCAAAATGTTTCTTTTATAAGTCAGATGCGCTCTATTAAATGGTGATATTTTTAACTTCCGGCTCCGGCCGGAAATAGGAGATTGAGACCGGAAGTTACATTTTTCAAATGGAACATAGTATTTTTTATTACGGATTCGAATTCTATGCGTAATAGCAAGAAACTTTTGTCTGAAACATTTTTTCAAAAAATGACATTTTATGTCCTTTAAGTAACCTTCAAAATGAGTCTTGGCGAAATAAGTGTGTGTGTGTGTGTGTGTGTGTGTGTGTGTGTGTGTGTGTGTGTGTGTGTGTGTGTGTGTTTATTCGGTAGAAAATTTCCATCCTCTCGTATAAATTGCATTGTTGAATGAACTTCTTTCGAAAAAAACTAAAAAATCAAAAAAACTACTTGACCAATATGGACCAAAATCTTATCAGCTCTAAGTTACGACGGGGCACATCGATTGCATCATTCATCATTCTGATCGCGTTGTTACTTTTTCAGAAAACGTTAACGAAAAATTTGATAACACACACACACACACACTAACAATTTGATAAAAATAGTCTAAAATGACTCCAATGACCATGAAACGTAAAGATCTGCTAAAAAATCGATTTTCGATTTTCGGGGTAATTACAGTAACTTCCCTATGAATCGGGAAGTTAAAAATGAAAAATCTAAAGTGTCAAATAACGAATGTAAGATTTTTATTATAAAATAATTGTAATTATAAAAATAATTTTATTGATTATTTATGTTTCTTCATTGAGTCTGCAAACAGAAAAACGTTATTAAGTATTAATTTTAATTAATTAATAAATATATGACATTATTATTTTGTACTTACAGTATCTAAATATATACTTTTATTAAATAAAAAAGTTATAAAAATCTTTATTTATATCGTCTATATCTAATAATAGCTGTTCGTTGCCGAAGTCTGAAATCATTTACTTCGTCATTTTCCTCATTATTGTCAGCATCACCTTCCTCTTGTTCCATTTTTCATGATCTTTTGGTCATTCGTTGCAAACTCAGCGAGAAACATATCATGTAAATCAATATCTCTTCTACTATAATTATCAATTATATTATCCATATAGATTTCGGTGGAGTCTTCATTTAATTTTTTAAAGCATTTTTAGATTTTATCATTAATACACGTTCTGATATAAGATTGTTATTAATGTATACTGTCTTTCTACTTTGCTTTGATAAAGGTAATGATCAAACATGATAGGCTGATTCTTGTGCAGACATTAAATTACTATTTAAAAGGCATTGGTGATATTTCGAAATTTTTCTCTAACAGTCTTATTGCTTATTATCACAATCAATAGTAGCTTCCCTTAATAATTTTGATAAACCTCCTTCATTTTTACTAATGTAATTGGTTACATAACTCGCCGCCGAATATTCGTCAAGTACAAACTGTAAATTCATATTCGATTCGAATAATTGTAAAATGTCTTCATTATAACCATTAATATTTACTTCAAGGCGGGATCATTTTTAAGATACCAGTTTTTGTTTTTAAACTACTTCGAATGGCTAATAGGTATTCTTAATCAGTCCTAATCAGTTTCTCTAGAATTTCATCATAGATCATTACTATATTTTCTTATAAAATTAATTTATTAATTCATCAATAAGTTTATAGGATTTAGGGGCTATTTCATTTTTATTTAATGGTTCCAGTACCATCGTTCTTCTCATTACTGGATAAGGGATATGAAATGGACACCGCTTATTTCTTTGTCCTTTGTAACAACTATGATTTAAAATTTAATATATGCATTATTTTGTCATATCTACATGTGATAAATCGGTCAATTAAATCAATCAATTCTTTGTTATCAACATTATCGTGTCTATCTTTAACACTATTATACATATATACATAGCTGGATATACAAAATGAAATAAGGAGTAATGTTTAACAAACAAAAAAATAATTTGTATATAAACAGACAAAATTCTTACCTGTTTCAATATGAAAAAAACATAAGTTATATTCACTCATATACGAAGTGATCACCATGAGTGTCACAGTAGAACTGATAATGAAAATATTTACAGTGAAATCCTCACTCAAAAAAAATATATTTCTTCGTTTGTTTCCTTTATTATGGTCAGAATGTACCCGGTACAGTGTGTGAGACGAATGTGAGACGTTCAGGGGCAAGGAAAGAAGGACTGCTACCATACGAGTAAATGAGCGCGTGACACACATATACAGGGTGTCCCAAAATTCCTCCGACACCCGAAAATGGGAGGTTCCTTGGGTCATTTGTGGCGACATTTTCCTTTACATGAATGGCGTCCGCGGCTTTGTTTAGGAGTTATTAACGAAAAACACGGACCAATCAGAGCGCGACCTAGACGCGAGTTAGCACAGTCGGCCCGACGCGCCAACTGTCAATTGGCCGAACGTGCCATCGCATGTCTTCCCAATGAAACGCAGCGTCTTAATGTTTAAATCGCAGCTTTCTGCGTTCTGCCGTTCGCAGTTGATGCCGTCACAAACGGACCAAATCTGACTATTTCGGTGTCATTTTAGCACGTTTCCGCGCATAACTTTTCACCGGATACACTTTTTCGATTGCGGATTGCTCTAGAACCTTTCCGAAGATACGCAGGGTCCAAATGTTCTATTCGCAACATTTTACAATCTGCCGCTCGCAATTGATGACGTCACAATCTAACCAAGTACAATTTTTTCGCTCTTTTTACCGCACGTTTCCGCGCATAACTTTTCACCGGATGGACTTCTTCGAATGCGGTTTGCTCTAGAACCTTCCCGAAGAAACGCCGCGTCAAAATGTTCAAAACGCAGCTTTCTGCGTTCTGCAGTTCGCAGTTGATTGCGTCACAAACAGACCAAATACGACTTTTTCGCTCTTTTTACCGCACGTTTCCGCGCATAACTTTTCAACGAATGGACTTTTTCGGATGCGATTTGCTCTAAAACCTTCCCGAAGGGACGTCGCGTCAAAATGTTCTAAATATTGTGAATCCAATTACTCACCGATTTACTTTTCTCATTTTTTCAATTCAAAATCATCCGTTACCGTCTCCCATTCTTTCAATCCTTTCTCTCACTCGTTCAACCAATCTTCAAAACGATCGAGCAAGATCGTTTTAGCACATTTCTTGTCCTTCGAGCCGGATTCACAATAACACCCAGTCAAAACCAGTGGTGAATCAGTATTCCTGTCGGGTGAGAATCGTTCATGGACCCAGTCTCGCATTTACATGGAGCTCACACCGGAGGAGAGGCTCTTGGTCCAGCAGGATCTCGCTGGAAAGATCGAACGAACGATGTAGAACTTCAAAAAAGCCGTTGCTCAGTCCAAAATTACAGAAGGAACAATCCAAGCCAGGATCAACCTATTGGAGAGATACTGGGCAGAGTTCAGGCAAAACCACCAAGTTATCATGTACAAGAATAGAGAAGCGTTCAAAACCACCGATTACGTGCGCAAGCAGCTCGCTGATCTCGTTGAGGAGTCGTATGCTCAACAGCGAAGCGCACTCCATGACTTGTCGTTGAAGTACAGCGACAGGAGCAAAAGTCCGAGTACGTCAGATCCGCCCAAGGATGACCATAGCCAAGCTTCAGCTCCGCTTCCCAGGATGCATTTGCCAGTGTTTGACGGTACATATGTGGAGTGGCCAGCATTTAAGAATCTGTTTAAATCATTGGTGGAGCGCAACAAGAACCTCTCTGATGTGGATCGCTTTCACTACTTGAAAACCAGTCTCGTTGGGGAAGCGTCCAGCCTCATCAAGAACTTGTCCACCACCAGCGAAAATTACAAACGAGCATGGACCACTCTGTCGGAACAATGTGAGAATAAGCGGATTCTCGTACGATCATGCCTTGACAAGTTCGCCTCCATTCCCAAGATGAAAGAAAGCTCCGCACGGGAGATCATCAACCTGCAAAAGGAAGTGTCCTCTGTCGTGAACACGTTGAAAGGATTAGGCAGACCGGTCAACAAAACAGAAGACTGGTTCGACTACTCAGTAGTGCAACCATTTGATTCAGCAACAAAAGACAAATGCGAAGAATCAATTGCTGGTACCAGCGATCAGCCCACGTTCACCTTGCTGAAGGAGTTCCTAACCGAGCGACGTCATCAAATGAAGGCCTCGCTCACTCCAGAATCCTCGACGACGTCTCGAGGAAACAGCTACAGCCAGGTCAGGAACCCTGAAGTTCGACGAGCAAAGGAGCAAACGAAAGCAGTAAGAATCAACCACATACAACGAGTGCATAAACTAATATGTGTAATGTGCAACAAGGAGCATTACCTGATGCAATGCACAGACTTCAAGGCGCTTCCAGTTGCTGAGCGAAGAGGAAAAGCGGAGAAGGGCAAGGTCTGTATCAACTGTTTGGGCAATCACTCCACAGCAACGTGTCCTTCTATGAAGAACTGCTCTACATGCGGAGAGAGGCATCATTCTCTGCTCCACGATGCCTTCCGAGACGACCCAAGGCAGTCCAAGACAGCACATCACACCTTCGACTGTAAAAACAATGAGGGTAAGGTATTGTTGGCTACAGCAATCATTCACGTTGCAGAAAAGTATGGCAGACGGCTCAGGGCTCCGAGATCTCGATGATAAGTGAAGGATTAGCCCAAAGACTGCAACTCACTCGCACAGCAGCTTCACCGGATATCTTCGGGATTGGAGGGCATCGTCTCGCAAAGGCTAAGGGAAGGATATGCCTGGACATCTGTGGTATACAAGGCACCACGATCAAGGTTTTGGCAATCATCCTCACGAAGCTCACTGACTACACTCGTGGCTGCAGCACTTCGTGTCGTACCTGGAGTCATCTTCAAGGGCTGCAGTTGGCGGATCCATTCACAACTGCCTCAAAGCCTATCGAAGTGATACTCGGAGCAGACGTGAACCCTGCAATAATAAGAGAAGAGGTTAGGCGAGGTCAACCAAATGAACCTGTCGGACAGCTCACCATGTTCGGTTGGATTGTCGTGGGAAGAACTGGGTCATTTGCCAACACCGTGCACGCTCAAGTGCATCAAGAAATCATTGGTGACTCATTAAGCTCACTTGTGAGAAAGTTCTGGGAACAGGAAGAACTCCGGGACACTCACTCAACGCTGACTGCGGAGGAGAAGGAATGCGAAAACCACTTCGCAACAACACATGCTCGCACTCCGGAGGGTCGGTACATGGTGAGGCTCCTCTTCCGTACGCCGTGTCCCATCATTTCAGGATCGAGAACAGCAGCCGGGCACTCACTCAACCGAATGGAACAGCGCTTCACTAAGGATCCACACTCCAAGACGCTGTACCATGAATTCATGCGAGAGTATGAGGAATTGGGGCACATGTCATCAGCTAACGAACCAGCTGCCAACGGAAACACCAACTACTTACCACACCACGGGGTCCTCAAGCCATGCAGCACGACAACTAAATTGAGGGTGGTGTTCAACGGCTCCTGTTCCAAACCAGCGTAGCAATCACTTAACGATTGCCTGCACGTGGGACCTAACCTACTGCCGCTCCTCGCTGACGTCCTGCTGAGGTGGCGCAGACATCCGTTTGTCGTAACTGCAGATGTTACAAAGATGTATAGGTGCATAAAGTGCATCCGGAGGATCGCAATCACCAAAGGATCTTATGGAGGGACAACGAGGCACAGCACGTAAGGGAATTTCAACTAAACACAGTCACCTACGGAATGTCTTGCGCACCTTTCCTTGCAGTCAGGACACTGCACCAGTTAGCAGAAGATGAGGGGAATCATTATCCCATTGGAGCACTGGCACTTCGACACGACTCGTACGTTGACGACATCTTAACGGGAGCTGACACCAGTCCGGCCTTGTTGGAAGCAGCGACTCAACTTCAACAGCTGTGCAAGGCGGGCGGTTTCCCGTTACAGAAATGGGCATCCAACGTTGCTGATCTGCACCGCGTTACATCGCAGCCACTGCAAAATTCAACCGCTCAGCCCTTGAGGGATCAACGAATCCAAGGGACGACAAAAACTTGGATCGACGCGACGCACTTCACCCTAGGCCTCCAGTGGTCACCGCAAGAAGACAGTTTCCACTTCATCATCGCCAAGGATCAACCACAGCCTTCCACCAAGCGGGGCTTGGTTTCAGGAACAGCGCAATTGTTCGACCCACTGGGATGGCTCACTCCAGTAGTGGTCCGTGCGAAAATCATGATCCAATCAACATGGTTATTGACACTGGGATGGGACGACCCTCTCGCTCCCTCGTTGGCACACGATTGGAAGAACTATTGCGCTGAATTGGAGCAGCTTGAGAATGTGAGGATACCTCGTCCGCTATTCATCAACTCTAGTCACGCACAGATGGAATTCCATGGCTTCGCCGATGCGTCAGAGCGTGCCTACGGAGCAGTGGTCTATCTGAGGACGCGTGACAACAAGGGACGATGGAGCGTGTCATTGGTTGCAGCAAAAAGTAAGGTGGCCCCGCTCCAACAGGTGTCACTGCCTCGACTTGAACTGTGCGCAGCACATCTTCTTGCACGGTTAATCCAGCACGTCACCACAACACTTCACTACACTGACGCACCAATACGCTTGTGGTCCGACTCCACTGTGGCCTTAGGATGGATTCTTGCGCACCCTTTCAGGTGGAAAACGTACGTCCCCAACAGGGTCTCAGACATCCAGCACAGGGTACCAGAAGCGCAGTGGCATCATGTTGCAGCCGCCAACAATCCTGCGGACTGCGCTTCCCGAGGGCTCTCTCTCCATCACAGCTGCTCAATTGGACCATCTGGTGGGAGGGGCCGGAGTTCCTCCTAAAGGACAACACCTTCATGCCTCCAGGATCCGTCGACCCTGAGCAACTACCAGAGGCGAGGGGTCCCATCGTTGCTATCACCGCCAAAGGTGACGAGGCCAAAGACGACAACGAGATACTGCACCGGTTCTCTACATACACTCGGTTGCTGCGTATCACTGCGTAGTGTCTGAGATGGCTACGGAGACGTCACTCCATGCCAACATCTTTCACCACGAAGACAAGCGCACTGCAGAACGCGCAGACTCAAGTCCTCAGTGTTGCTGATATTGAGGAGGCCGAAAGGACATGGATCCGGTTGGTGCAGCAGAGCGCCTATGCAAAAGAGAAAATCTCATTAATAAATGGACAGAACGTTCATGCAAAGAGCAGCCTTGCACCGCTACTACTAATGGTCGACAGAACCGGGCTCATACCCTCTTAAATCCAGATGAGGCGCACCCAATAGTCTTGCCCCCGAAATCACGACTCACCAGCTTAATCATTTTATCTATTCACAGAACCAATCTGCACGGAGGCGTTCAGGCAACACTGGGAGCTGCACGGCAAAGGTTCTGGATCATCAAGGGCCGGTCAACCGTCAAGGCCGTCATCAACAAATGCGTAACTTGCACACGATGGCGGGCGGAGCCGGCAAACCAATTGATGGGACAGCTGCCAGCGCATCGTGTCCAGCCAGCTCGCGCCTTTCTGTCCACTGGAGTCGACTATGCTGGTCCCATGTGGCTGCGAACCTCCTCAGGGCGTGGGCAGAAAGCCTACAAAGGCTTCATTGCAGTCTTTGTTTGCATGGTAACCAAAGCAGTGCACCTTGAGGTCGTGTCAAATTACACGGCCGAAGCGTTCTTGGCTGCATTTCGCAGGTTTATTTCCCGTCGAGGCATCTGCTCGCACCTTTACAGCGACTGCGGAACAAACTTCAGGGGAGCAGACCGAGAACTCCGCAGCCTATTCACCGCAAGCAGCCAAGAAAACTGCAAACCTCAGGAACCAGATGAGCAGCCTCCGAACACAGTGGCATTTCAACCCACCTGGTGCACCTCACTTTGGTGAACTATGGGAGGCTGCCGTAAAATCCACCAAACACCATCTACGGCGAACTATTGGAGAGGCCAAACTCACCTTCGAGGAAATGACGACGCTCCTCATCCAGGTGGAGGCCTGTCTCAACTCAAGGCCACTGGCTGCTCTCTCCGACGACCCAGCAGACCTCACGGCAATGACACCAGGTCATTTTCTCATCGGCTCGGCGCTGAATTCCATCCCCGAATCATCACTGGTCGACACTCAAATCAATCGATTGTCCCGCTGGCAACTGCTGACAAAAATGAGAGATCAGTTTTGGGCACGATGGCAAAGGGAATATCTTCAAGGACTCACCACGCGTCCACGATGGCGTCACCCAAGAGAAGACCTGGTGCCGGGCCGCCTCTGCATCATTGTGGGAGAAATTGCATCACCTTCACAATGGCCACTCGCGCGTGTGACAGAAGTGAATCCCGGCCCCGACGGCAAAGTTCGAGTCGCGAAACTGGTCACCGCGACCACTGAACTTGTAAAACCAGTGCACAAACTCATTGTTCTTCGATCTCCGCGAGTAATCAATAAACGCGTCGATACTGCCACCGCGCACACACACCGCGCAGCCTACAACTGCGTAGTACGCGACGCGATGCACTTTCGCGCCGGCGCATTCATTCATACGACTCGTGACGTGTTTCGTAACCTATACGCATTATATTCACTACGTTTTAATCTGTCGCGAATTCAGTCCCACTCTCGCCAGTACCGATTAATATGTTTAATCATTTCCTAATCGTTCTAAGCCAACCAAATCACGTTCCGCGAGCACGGGTTCCTTCGACAAGTCGAGGCGGGCGGTATGTTCAAGACTGGCACGCTCAGGCGCCATGTTGCCTGGCTGCTGCCATACGGTTCACACGCGATCCCGCCATGCGAGTGACACGCGCGCGCATGCCGTCGAGACTCGCACGGGCACAATGCCAAATGCGTGATTGACTGGAATGCAGTCTCGATCCTTCTGGAAGGCTCTCGAACGCTAAACCGGAACCACCGGGGCATGACGGACTTCCAGAGGGATCGAGACAATAAAAGTCAACGACAACGGCTGATTTATGACTTAGTCTACCAAATCTCTCAGCTGTTAACCGTCAAGTTATAATCTTTTAATCAGTGCGCTTTATTTCATCTTTCTTGTACATCTCATTGTACATTGTTCACCTACTAACGATCTCTGTTTACATCAGTGTTAAATACAGCATATTTATTGTGAATCCAATTACTCACTCACAATTTACTTTCCTCTCATTTTTTCAATTCAAAATCATCCGTTACCGTCTCCCAATCTCTCAATCCTTTCTCTCACTCGTTCAACCAATTCACTCATCCAAACTAATTCCATCTTCAAAACGATCGAGCAAGATCGTTTTAGCACACCAATGCGGTTTTCTCTATAATTTTCCCGAAGAAACGCCGCGTCTAAAGCTTCAAAACTCAATATTTCACATGTTGGGTGATGAAATGAGAACCAGTGTTTGTGTAGATAATATATATATTTAATATAATGTGTTTTTCGTTTGTTGGGACATGAGAAAGACAAACACAATAAAATTGTAGCGTCGGTCTGCGACTGTGCGTCATGACCAGATGGGGAATCCCCATGCAGTCCCGCAGATCCAGCGTCGCGCCACCTATGCCGCAACGCGCTCGTACGCCATAACAGAGCCCACATTTCAACACTCCCACTCACAATGTCAGTGGCGAATCATCTATACCTAGAAACAAAACAACAACAAAAAAACTAAACCAAATTAATCTTTAGGCAATTTACTTCATACTTTCTGCGTGTGAGCGGCTTTGTTAATATATCAGCCAATTGTTCGTCACTGGCATCATGTTTTACCGTCAAGAGTCCTTGTTTCATAATTTTTCTTGTATAATGAAACTTAATGTCAATGTGTTTCGTTCGTCGATGAAATACTGGATTCGTGATCAACTCCTCAGCTGCGGCATTATCACAGTGTAGCACAGTTGACTCATGTTGACATAATCCTAACTCTTCCAGAATTCTGCGAGTCCATACTACTTCCTTTGTAGCATCATATGCGGCCATATATTCCGCATCTGTACTTGAAGTTGCGACGACTCCTTGTTTACGTGAAAACCATATTATTGGACTACCATTTAGTGTCAGTATCACGCCACTGACTGACTTTCGTGTGTCTGTGCAGGATCCGTAATCTGCGTCTGAGTATGCCATTAAGACATTTAGTGTCTTCGATGTACTGAACTCGATTCCCATGTTACACGTTCCAGCGATGTATCGCAGTACGCGCTTTGCAGCCTTCCAGTGCAGTTCTGATGGATTCTCCAAGGACTGGCTTAATGTACTAACTGCAAACGAGATGTCCGCTCGTGTACCAACTGTCAGGTACATCAGAGAGCCAATTAATTGTCGATATGGTGCGTCAAAAATTGGGCCAGGATTTCCATCTCTCCCTATATTGCGTGTTAGAATTTGATGTGGGTCTCCAGGTACTCCCACTAGATTGCAGTCCTCCATCTTGAATTTCTTTAATACTGCTTGAACATATGCCGATTGATGCAACCTCAATTTTCCTGCTTTTCAATCACGATCAATTTCGAGACCCAAATAGCATTTTGCTTCGAGTAGGTTATCTCGAATTCCTTCTCCATTTCCTTGAGAAACCTCTTGATCGATTGAAGTGACTTGCCAATGAACAGTCCATCATCCACATACAACGCTAGATAAAAAGATTCCCTGGGTGCTGCGTGAACACATGCATCTTGCTGTGAGGCGATCAGACCAAATTTCTGTAGAAATTCGTTGAATCTTGTTTTTCATTGCCTCGGCGCTTGTTTTAAGCCATATAGACTTTTGCGTAACTTGCAAACCTTTTTGCTTCCGTCGTTACAACCTTCAGGTTGTTCCATGAAGATATCTTCCTTGAGATCACCGTATAGGAATGCAGTTTTGATATCAATTTGATAGATTTCATAATCATTTGCACATGCGATTGACATCAAAATTCGTATCGACTCGAACCTTGCTACGGGTGAGAACGTCTCAGTATAGTCGATATTTGCTATCTGCGAGCATCCTTTCACGACTAATCTTGTTTTGTAACGACTTATATTTCCATCCGTTTTAGTCTTGAGTCGATAAATCCATTTATTTTTAATTGCACGACGATCTGGTGGCAAATCAACTAAGTCCCAAGTTCTATTTTTTGTAAGGAATCTTAATTCCTCATTCGTAGCTTCCTCCCACTACTTTGCATCTGGTGAGTTTGATACTTCATTGACGCTTAAAGTACAGACTTCAGCAATCAGGGAAAGAGCTGACTGTCCATCGTTGTTTTCCATTCGAATACTTCCAGTTTTCATTCGTGTTCTGGTTGCAATGGCTGTTGGATCTTGTTTAGAAATGCGTTTTTCATATTTGCGACGTTGTATATTATCCTGAGTTGACTCCTGCATGTCATCATCCTCAGTTGATTTTTCCTTATGCTCATTGCTTGTATGTTTCAATTCGGCTTCGGAGTTTGTTTTTGGTGAGCTCAATTCGGATTCTTCTCCAATTGTCTGTAAGCAGGTTCAATTATTTCAACATTCCTGCGGACAACAACTCTTCGTGTTCCGGGTTCCCACAAGCGATAGGCCTTTTGCTGTGGTTCAAATCCAACCAGAATTAATTGTTCTGATTTCTGTGCAAATTTGTTGCGTTGTTGACCTTCGACCAAGGCGTATGCCTTACTGCCAAACACACGCAAGAAGTCAATGTCAGGCTTTGTGTCAAACCAGATTTCATACGGAGTGCGTCCTCCCAGTCGTTCTAACGGTATGACTCCTCGAATAAAGGCTGCCGTATTCGATGCTTCACCCCACAGATTCAGCAGTAACTTTGCTGCTGCTAACATGGTCCGTGCCATTTCCACAACAGTCCTGTTCTGACGTTCTACTCGGCCATTCTGTTCTAGACAATATTCAGTTGAGATCTCCTGCACAATATTGTAGCATCATTTGTTTGAAATACGTTGATTTAAATTCCTTAGCGTTGTCAGATCTCATTTTCTTTACTCGATGTCCTGCTGCTGACGTCTTCAAGATTACGTCTCGAACTGCGTCTGTGATGTCAGTCTTTGATATCATTGGTTTTACAAATACCATCCCGCTGTAATCACCGACAAATACAGCCACCACACTTAATCCTCCTACGCTTCGAATACTCATTGGACCACAAATGTCAAAATGAATGAGTTCACCTGGTTTTTCTGCACGAGTTATTGATTATGGAAAAGATCTTTTTTTTCAGCGTGAGGAAGAATCCTTTTACGGACTTCCCATGCCCCCTGGGAGGGACATGGGGATATGTGGGACTTACGAGAGCCAGAAGGGCTCACAATACCGTACTAAAAAACCTCACGACAACCTACCCTAAGCTATTCGGGGGCGGCTGGGATCTCCAATGGAACACAACCAGCCACCCCCTCACCCTTGGCCTCGTGTGGGCCCCGTCCCGGGGGGGGGTAGAGAAGCTCCCCCCAGCAATACCTAAGCTATCCGGGCGTAAGCAGGTTGCCCACTTACACCCCCCTTCCCTGGGCCGTTAGGTGGGCTTCGCGAGTCACCAGCAGACCCCGTTCCTCGCTCGAGGAGCCCTTAAAAGGGGCTCTCGGCCGAAGAAAGAGGTCGCCGCGCGCGACAAGGAGGAGACGGAGGCAGGCACCCCGCCCGCGTCCGTCTCCTCCCCCACTCCCACCCCCCTCCCCCCGGGGCCATATGGCACATACAGCAGGGATTCCGAGATTGGGTGGGGGGCCGGAGTGGCCCCCCCATAAAAGACCTCCCCGATTTGGACCGCCACTTCGGGGGAGGCGGGAGGGACTTAATTTGCCCCGCCTCCCCCGGTCCGTCGCCTGCCCCGTGCAGGGAGCCGGCCGCCCCCGCGAGGTCGCCTCGTGAGGGCCAAACTCCTGACGGAGAGTGGGTCGGCTTCCCTCTCCCTCTCCGCGGTCTCCTTCTGCTCCATGATCTCCTCACAGAAGGAGACCACGGCCTTGTACGACCTTCCGCCGCCGACCATGTGGTCGACCACAGCCGGCAGCGAAAGGTCCCCTTCCAATACGCTTCTCAGGACATGGCGCGGAGCCGACCACACCGGACATTCTTCCAGCGTGTGCCGCGCCGTGTCCAAAGCCTCCCCGCAGTGGTGACACTGCTCGGTGGGTTCTCTCCCGATCCACCGCAGGTACCGGCCAAAACAACCATGGCCGGACAGCACCTGGGTGGATCGGTAGGTGAGCCGTACTCGCCTCTCGCACCAATCTTCCATGATCGGCAAGAGGGCCCGGACTATTACCCGACCCGTGTCGGCGGCCAGAATATTGTGGAAAAGACCGCTTGAGTTGAATCAGTCGTATTAGTGCATCGTACACCAACCACAGAATATCCCTTAGCCATGTCTCGAACAGTCCTCATATTCACGTGTCCAAGACGAGCGTGCCATAATTCCACTGGTTTCTCTTCATTTGTTACAACATTTGCTTCAGTTACATTGACAACCACTTCGATATCCATTTTATACATGCGATCAGCAATTCGTTTTCCAACTGCTTTTATTTTGCCATTATTATTCAGTAATAGTGTACTCTTCGTAAATTCAGCCTTCACTCCTCGACTTGTAGCTGCTCCGATACTGAAGAGATTCCTTGTAATTTCAGGAATGTACAATATGTCATACAGGGTATGCGTCTCCAGTCGACCATTTTCAATTGATTTTGTATTGATTTGACCAATGCCTTGCGCACTGACTAGGTTGTAACCGCTTTTTCTTACGTTTACGTTTATTGATCTTATTAATTTAAGCTAACTAATAATTATTAATCCTTAATGGATGTTATGAGTTCGTGCCTCCAGGCACTGGAAAGCGGAGAGGTTAGATTATCAGATAAATAAATTGAGATGTGTTCATAGGTAAAAGTAGGGTATATTATACCAAATAATAGTTACACTCGTTTGTGCTTGTACGACCAATCGATGGCGTACACAATGAATCGATGATCTGAGTATCAATAGTCCGTGCTGTGACCGCGCGATGTGACGCGGTGATTACTAATACAATAGTAGGTATACTATGTCTTTTCTGGATCAGGGTGGTTCCCCCCCATGGGGAGAGGGAGTAACCCCCTCTCCCACACCCCCCTGGAGGGGGCATTGCCCCACCCCTGGAGGGGGAGGTCATCTACCCCCCCCACACTCTCCGGGGTCATGACCCGACTACCCCACCCCGAGGGGCATTAACCCACCCAGGGTAATCCCCCCGGGTAATCCCCCCCATGGGAGGGGGTCGTGAAGAAGTGACATTTCACAAAGTATGGGGGGGGGGTCATGAGGAAGTGACGTCACAGAAGTTACATTACTCAAGGTATCAACTATGTGGTTCACAGGAAGTGCGGTCACAAGCCAGTAGATAGTTGCGAACGACACGTGTTGATACCTTGACGATCTAATCGACAATGGCGTTTCATAGCCTTCTCCAACTGTAAGGTGGTGGTAAGAACCTTCCCTTACCACCTTCGCAGGAATCCCGACCAATTCCATAACTCTCACAGCTTTTGACACGCGCATCCATAAACATGTGCACACAAAATCTGCAGCGACAGCATGTTTTCAGTCAAGACGCTATTTGGTCAACCTTGACATTTTTTATGAAAAATTATACCCCTTAGAAACGAACAAGAATTTGCCATGCACAAACACGTGCACACGAAATCTACAGCGTCAGAACTATTCTGCAGAATATCTTCTCCCTTTTGTAGAAAAATCTTTCCACGTAGCCATAGAGAATTGAATTTCATTGCCACGATTGTCCCCTATCGCAACGAACAGGAATCTCGCAAAAAAAACATGAGCATGTAAAAACTGCAGCATCAGCATTTTTTTCTTTAAGACGCTATTTGATTAACCTTGACATTTTTTATGAAATATTATACCCCCCTTATAGGAATCTCGCAAACACACATGCATGCAAAATCTGCAGCGTCAGAACTAATTCGTTTAAGACGTTATTTGGTTCGTCTTGATATTTTTTGAACGACAGGCACGCCACGTGTACGCTGAAAAAATTGCAGCGACAGTATGTTTTAAGTCAAGACGCTATTTGATGAACCTTAACATTTTTTTATTAAATATTATGCCCATTAGGAACGAACAGGAATCTTGCAAAAACTGCAAATTTTGTAGCAGCAGGAAGTCACTGCGAAATATTATAGCGTATCAGATTTAATTCGTTGAAGACGCTATTTGGTCTTTCTTTTTTTTGTTGAAGACGTTGCACATAAAGGATGACATAAGCGAATGTCTAGTAAAAGATTTTGTATACATTTTTTTGCTCTCAGCCTAACAAAGTCTGTCATTATCATTCCATTGTTCTCGTCTTTCATCAAGCCGAGAACCTTTTTATTTACAAGTGGGATATATTGTTCATTAATTTGTACAAATTCTTTTCAATCGTTAGCAGCATTTGTTCTAAACAGGGTATTTAACGAGTTGTAGTAGCAGTATCCCTTCACGGTTTGGGTATCAAGTTGTCCATGCTTCCGGCTAGACCGGTGTTTTTTTAGTTCTCTGGTTTTGCGATAATTGAAAGCATGCATTTCGCGAGTTTTAAATTACTGCAATAAACGTCTTTTCTAATCTCGCGAGCGGAGATTTTGCTCCATCTTTTCCCACGGGGGATGCATATATAAGAATGGGTGTTGTCAACTCCAAAATCAATCAAAACGTGAAAAAGTTAAAATGCGCGTATATATTGAAACAATTCAGTACGTTGCGGTGGATGCTAATGCATCACTAGATGAAGCATTAAATACAATGGTAAGTACAAAGAAATATTACAATTATTAACTTCCCGATTCATAGGGAAGTTATGGTAATTACCCCGAAAATCGAAAATCGAATTTTTAACAGATCTTGACGTTTCATGGTCATTGGATTCATTTTAGACTATTTTTATCAAAATAAAAACTAGCTGGTTATTGTTGCTCGCTCGTTTCGCGAGCTCGCGGGCAGGACTGCTCTTGCTAGAGGGTTAGTGGTACGCATTGCTAGTGGGGCATACAGCTATTAATGGTGCAGTAGTTTTTTAGTTTTTTTAGTTTTTTTTCGAAAGAAGTTCATAATAATAATAATTACATATATTTTATTTTTATTTTTTTATAATTTATTTTAAAAAAAAATTTTTTTATTTCCCTTTTTAAATTATGCAACTAATGCTAATGTTACCACTTAGAATAATCGAAAATTATCCCAATGCAAGAGTGAGTTATTCATCGCTACTGCCGAGAATACATTTTCAAAGAATATCGATGAAAGTACAAAAACATTTATATTACAATCTTTAAAAAAACAAGCAGTTCAATACGAATTGTTAACTGAGATGAAATTGAAAGTTGTTCGAGATTGGCGCGCCGGAGCGCCATATTAACTCGAATACGTCACGCGAATCACACGCGATCCCGCCGAATATGCGAACAAGCAGCGTGTGCGGTCGAGGCTCACGCGGGCGCCAATACTGCGTGCGATTGGTGGAAATGTGTCTCGATCCTTCTGGAAGATTCTAGAACGCAAAACCGGAATCACCGGAGCGTGACGAACTTCCAGGAAGATCGAGACAACAAAAGAGAGCGACAACGGTCAACTCGCGCATTCTCCTTCTATCTTGAAGACACGTGACTCTGCATTTCTCAGAACACCCTCCTTTGTTTCAAGGCTTTATTTTTGATTAAATTATTGTACATTGTTAAGTTACATTAACGCGGACAAGCAGTGTATTTCTCGAGCAAATACACAGTGCAATTTGTGGAAATTCGGCAATACATTCATTTACTCCTTTTCACACATCCTGTTTGAATAATCCATTCTCCCCTGACTCGAATTAAACGATCCTGTCTCGTTTCTTCCTCGAGCCTGTTGGTCGATCAAGACTGCATCCATTACAACAAAAGTTAATATAAAAAAATGGTTAATGGAGCATGCGAGCAACGAGCATACGATGTTGGTTTAATGCAACGCCATACAGCAAACATTTTGATAAGTAGAAAACTATTGAACTTCCCTGAGAACGTATAAGCTTCTTAAAACGTACACTAAATAATGATAATAATATACTGCAACTAACGAATCGGGAAGTTCTTTGTGTGGCTCGTGGAGAGTCACACACCAAATAACATCCGTACTACTAACCCTCTCGCGAACTCACAAAGCGAGCTACAACACCCCCACCCGCGAAGCTCGCGAAGCGAGCGAGCAACAATAACCAGCTAGTTTATTACAACATTATTGACAGATATTTTATAACCATATTTTATATTTCTAACAGCAATTTGTTTCGGAAGAAGACAAAAATGTTTTTATTAGAAAATGGGTGTTTGCAATGAGGGTGCTAGAAATGCAACTGGAAGAAGGGGGAGGAGTAGATGGAGTAATGACTTTGTCAATGTAAATACGGTGAGTAAAATTAATAATTTTATATATTTATTAAAATAATTAAAAATAATACATAACATTTGTTTTTTTTGTTTGCAGGCTCAATGAAGACATTAGTAGATTTAAAATTTTTTTATATATTATACTTTTTTTTTTAAATAAATTTTTTACTAAATCAAGCATCAATTGTAACCAATTATTAACAGTTCCCTTTGCGCATGATCATTGCATGATCTATTAATTTTTTAAATTTTTTATTTCCGTTCGAGCGCCGATTCTTTCACGATTTCACAGGTATGCACACCATGAGGGTTTGCCTGGATTTCATCAGGATCGACTCCGATCGATGCAATACCGTGTAAATGTTTCGAGACACAAATGTATCGTTTTCAATATCACGAGCGAATACGACACTGAAAAAATTAGCAACGGTTCCTGGACTGCGTTTTCTCGACACCATTTGGTTCTGTTTGCTGAGTCTATAGTTTTTGAAGAGGCTATATATGTGCACGCTCCAAATTAGTCTTGTTTAGTCACTGATTGTGAGGAAAAAAACCGGTGTCATCATGGAAGAAATTCAGAATATTGAACGCCATTTGTGGAACCAATCTGATCGTTTAAGATTGCTGGAAGAATACCTTGCCTGGGAGGAAAGATGCAACAAATGCCTCGAGTTGCTTGAAGAATATAATCGAGCAAAACGTCCCCGATTATCGAATAGTATTCAACAATCATTGATCGCACGTATCGCAGCTCTTGAGAGCTTATAAGATAAATTGTTTATAATAAATGTTTATAATATATGTTTATAATACATTGTCTTTATTTATCCACGAATTGTTTACATTGCTCAATCCTAACCATTTTACATACACCTTATTTCCATTTCTACGCAACACTTTCTCAACTAGGTATACATCTGGATTGACAACGCGATGCAATTCGTGTTCATAGAATCCTCCAGAAACGCGGTTTCCCCGGGAATCTTGCAACAGATAAGTCACCGGATTAGTTGCTTGTACCTTGACTATCTCAAACACCTCAGTGGTCCAATTTGGTGTGTAACCTTTATCGAAAACGGTTTTAAATTTTCTGATGCGTACAGACTGCCCCACGCTGAATTTCGCCGGTGCAGCAATCTTGATGTTCTTATACACGGTGCATATGAGTCGTTTGGAAATGGTAGGGGTGACATCACATGGCCGCATTCCAATAGTTCTGTGCTTTTGTGCATTGTATTTTGCAACTAGATGAGGTAGCACATTGATCCATTTATAGGTTCCATTAAGTGTAAACTCTTTCCACATGCTGTTCTTCAATGTACGATTGAACCGTTCTACGATGGAAGCCTTCATAACCGAATACGTAGAATAATGATTAATACCATGTTTCGTCAAAAGTTCTTGCACCTCACTGTTGTCAAATTCCTTCTCCTGATCGGTTTGCAAATTTTTCGGACATCGATTTCGAAATATCGTTTCGAATGCTTTAGCTACCTGGCTCCCACTTTTAGTCTTGAGCGGTACACCCCATGCATATTTGGATAACACATCGATAACGGTTAATATGTATTTGTTACCACCATTTATGCGTGCGTGAGACTGCATATCTACGAGATCGGCTTGCCTTAGATCGTCATACCCACGAACTAAAACTCGACGTCGCGGGAAAATCCGTCTGGCAGGGGCATGCAGTTCCTCCACTAATTGCATCTTCTCTTTCCTCATGGTCGGGATTTAGGATTGAACAAAAGATATTTAAAATGTATAAAAATAATCGCATGATTCGGTCTATGAATTTTACATTGACATTACGACCAGTTTCTTGCGGACGCATTCTCGCTGGAAACTGACATCTTTCAAACTATGTAAATATATTTATAACATTCGACGCAATGTATGGACTTTAACCATTATTTCTTGCTAAAACTTGCTCCACCCCTTTTGTTGTTCTGTGATGTCATTCTTAGAATTGTATCACGCACCATCTTGAGCATTTGTTCATGTAAGTTATGGACTTTGACTATTATTTCTTCCTGCAACTTCCTACACTTGGCATCACATGCTTTCAAAATATGCGTCATTTCTCTGTCCAAGTATAACTTATTCACAGCATCGGTATCATTCGTTGGGTATGCTAAACGTTCTATCTTTCGATTTCTCGCGTTGATAGCATCCCCGTCGAGGCAAAGTGCACTCCATCGCACATAATTCTTACATATTGCATCACCAGCTTCATTTGACTCGTTTCGAAGCATAGCACCGGACTTGTTGATAGCCATCATAAAAAGGTACTGGTAAACATGATCAGAACGACCTTTAATTTATAATCAATCCCGCTTCTCGGAGCTCCTCTATTATTGAAACAATTTCATTATCATGTCCGGTATGCCCAGCAGCTCGCGATGATACCAACAATCTTATTCTATCCACTGGCTCGTTCGGATCATCCCAATGTACATAATCAATCGCATTATCGGTAACCGCCATGTTCTCCGGTAATGTACTCATCAAATTTGACTTGGAGGCAAACCCTCTTCCAGTGCGAGGCCGTATTTCAAGCAATGATGCAATTATATGTTTATATTTGTATCCCCTGTTATTCAATGAAGGATTTGTAGTATTATGGTTGCGTCTGTGCGCATTTGTTGCCAGCAGAAAACTCTTATATTTCTGTTTGTCAGCATCGGTGTACATCGTATCATCTGGGATTCTCTTGAAAATTAGTTCGAAGAGACCAGGTGTTTCTTTGTATTTTACATTATCGATAATTATATTATCTTCCATGTCTACGTCGAAATTCTTATCTCCAAGAATCATTGCATTTTTATCATGGTACACACCATACACATGGTCAACCTGTTTTTTCTTATCTGTGAAAAAGAAGTTCAAATATTCCTGTGACAGCGGTCCGAGATTCTGAGTCAAATATGTAGTGGCTTCTTCATGCTGTTCAGGATTTTCAGCAATCTCACGCATTGTCGTTTCGAGAATATTTTGTTGAAGTGTTTCTGCTTCGTCTGTCCATACTTCTTCTGTAGGAGGTTCGGAATGTGGACAAAGTCGTTTTGATAATCGATGAGGTGTTGATCTCAAGGGTGTTTCCGCACGTACTCTTTTCAATCCACGATACCGAGGCGTAGCGTTTAGTACAGGTGGCTTCAATCCACAACATTGGAGTGTAGTGTTAAGCATAGGTGGTTGTTCGTGCAACGGTGATGCTGGAGGTGATGCTGTAGGTGATGCTGTAGGTGATGCTGGAGGTATACCTTCATGATATCCAGGTGTAGTATTAAACATAGGCGATTGCTGCTGATACAATGGAGGTGCTGACTCCGAAGGTGTCTCTTGAAGAATTAGGCTCGGAATCGGTTTTGTGTTTTCAATCAATTCTTTCAAGGGTCTTATCACAGGTTGCAATCTATGTTCCAACACCGCATCGATATCCATTTTTCCAGCTTTTAGTACCAAATATTTTTTTCGTATAGCTTCACTCGTCTTGGCAATCTCTTTCGTTAACACTTCTTTTTCCCTCTTTTCCCGTATTTGTTCAACAGAATTTTGTTCCATGTTCAATTGGAAGAGTTTTCAACAACGTTCAATGTCGTTCGATACCCGTTCTACGTCGAACGTGTACGTTCGACACCCCGTTCGACGCCCGTTCTATGTCGAACGTGTACGTTCGACACCTCGTTCGATACCCGTTCTACGTTGAACGTGTACGTTCGACACCTCGTTCGACACCCGTTCTACGTTGAACGTGTACGTTCGACACCTCGTTCGACACCCGTTCTACGTTGAACGTGTACGTTCAACAACTCCGTTTGATACCCGCTCGATGTCGTTCAACAACCGTTCAATACGCGTTCGACACCCGTTCAACGTGGGGTGGTGGTCAAATGATACCATTATACTATGACATAGTCATTAAATCCACGTCGATAACGACCTCTATGCATAGGGCTATCCTTGTCTATAACCACAAATCCATAGTTCTGTTGCCAACATTCTGCACACAGTTCGTTAAATTGTCCAAACGTCATATCTGTATTTACATGATCATTATACACATGATGCAAATTCATACTATCCTGTTTGAATAGTAGTAAGAGATTGGTATTATCGCGAATCAGATGTTTCGGAATTCTTGCATATGATTGACAAAGATACAGACTATCCACTTTTGAATGTCGACCCATGGAAAAGTACTCTCTAATCACATCTTGCTTGTCACATGCTACGTCATCAAATATAAATATTGAATTCGGTAGAGCTTCGTTAGGTGGAACGACATCGCTATTGTGTGAAAAAGGAAAGTAACCAACATTTTCTACAGATGAGAGTAGCTTTTCCAAATATTGATATTTCGGCTGTTGCAACGATTTTGAATATACATACACGTTCTCGAATCGCATTCCATTAGGACTTTCCAACATGCTAATGACTACATTAGTTTTCCCACAATTGGAAGGACCGCACACTATACCGCGTACAGTGTTAGGTAATAACGGTCCATGTCGCAGAATATTTCTGGTAATATTATCAAACTTTCTGTCAGAGATCACCCGAATTTTCACAGGTTGTCTTATGAACCGCATCGCGACTGTTGCAACAATAACACATAAGTGTGGGTATGGGGAATATTTATACAAACGTTGCTCAGAGATATCAATCAGTCTAGAGATGACTTCCATACTTGTGACACATACATATGCTCATCGATAGACCACCTATGAAAAAAGATTGTTACTCCTGCATACGGCGGCGAGGAGCAGGACTTCTAAATACCCTGATAAATAAATTACCGTTTGAGTTACATATGCCCGGATATCAATTTTGTGGACCTGGTACACGGTTACGCAAACGCTTGTCTCGCGGCGATCAAGGTATAAATCCATTAGACTCAGCCTGTAGAGAACACGATATTGCATATTCTCAAAACAAAGATTTGGCGAATCGTCACAAGGTAGATCACATTTTAGCTGATCGAGCACATCATCGCATATTTGCGAAGGACGCTACGTTAGGTGAGAAGATAACTGCGTCAACTGTTTGGGCTACTATGAAAGCTAAGACGGCGCTTGGGATGGGAATCAAGAAAAAGAAGAACACTGGTAACGGTGGTAAGAAGAAGAGGCGAACTCTACCGATAGCAAAGCGAGGCGGTTTCCTCCCGTTCCTCTTGCCTGCATTGGCAGCTATAGGATCGTTGACTGGAGGTGCTGCCGGAATCGCGAAGGTTGTGAATGACGCCAAGGCTGCACGAAAACAGTTGGAGGAAATAGAACGTCATAATCATGCTATGGAAGGTCGTGGACTTTATCTCACACCCTACAAAAAGGGTACCGGTTTCAAGAAAAAAAAAGTTCACTCTATGAAAAACTAGGGATACAACCAATGACAAATGTTCAGCTTGAGGATATAGGAAGAAAGAATATACCACATTTTCGCGGAGTATACATGCGCGATAGTCTTCCGACAAGAGCAAATGTAAACGAGAGTGGTATAGTAAACTTGGATGAAAGCATCGGTCCCGGTACACATTGGGTCGCATATGTAAAACACAATCATACTGTAAAATACTTTGATAGTTTTGGTAATCTACGACCACCCGTGGAACTTATTGCATACTTCGGATCCTCGGCAAAGATTACATACAATCATGCACGTTTTCAAAATTTTAATCAAACCATATGCGGGCAACTGTGTGTAAAATTTCTTGAGGAAAACTCGTTATAAATGCACATTCTCGATACATAAAATTTCATTATGTGCTTTAACCCATTCGTATAAACATGACACCTTCATCGTTGACACTAACGTTAACGGGTAAGAGCAGTATGCTCGCAGTCCAGTACTTTCCCTCGATAGATTTGAACAGCCACGAATACGAATTGGGTCTCGTGGATTTTGAAACGTTTAACACGATACCGAACGTCGATGCTCGCAATAATAGATTTTATTTCGGTGAAAATGATGAAGAAATTGTAATTCCCGAAGGATCATACGAACTGGATGCAATCAATAAATACTTGAAACGGGAAATACTGCAACGATATCCAACTGAACGTGATTCGGGGAACGATGACGAATATCCGCTTATCATACGTGCTAACAATAATACGATGAAGAGTGAAACATACTGTTCCTATAAAATTAATTTTACGAAATCCAATAACATAGGATCGCTACTTGGATTTTCTCTAAACCGTATTCTCCCACCTAAAATGTGGCATGAGTCTGACGCTCCTGTGAAAATCATAAGCATCAACGTGATCAGAGTGGAATGTAGCATAACAGCCGGATCATACAGTAATGACAAACCCGTACACATTATTCACGAATTTTCACCTAGGGTTCCTCCAGGTTATAAGATCTCAGAAACTCCACCACGAGTCATTTATCTTCCGATCGTCGTGCGACGAATAGATGATTTACAAGTACGTCTAGTGGATCAAAACAATCGTTTGATTGATTTTCGTGGAGAAGAAATCACTGTTAGACTGCATGTAAGACGGCGGAACCCGCGCATCTACGAATAAGTGTTGTATTATGCTTGTCTATAACAAAACGGATGAACCTCCAATCGCTACAAAAAATTCGTTCATCGACACAGTAATTCGATCTCGTGCCATACTATCGTCGAGGGAGAAGAAGAACCTGAGCTTGCAGAACATACGTTTTCTACAATCATTGGGATTTGTTGTAAAGCAATAATGTCTGACATTTTGGCCATTGGCGATGCGCCAACTTCTGATAACCGTATAACTAAGATAGAAGTGCACACATATAATCCCTATGCCAATACTACTCTCGGAAATAGTGATGAAATAAGGATACCGATACACCAGCAGGATCTGTATACGCTACCGTGTGAGAGTTTCTTGTACATTGAAGGAAAAGTTATTTTAGAAGAGACTCCACCTGCCGGTACAAGCAACAATGTTACTCTCGATACCAATTGCGCTGCTTTCATGTTTGATGAAATTCGCTATGAATTGAATGGAGTTGAAATAGACCGCTGTAGAAATCCTGGAATAACAACCTCGTTAAAAACATATGTATCCGTCTCTCCTAGAAAAAGTAAAGCATTGGCCACCGCAGACTGGTATCGAAAACTGGGTGGTGAAGATTTCAATTTCTGCATACCATTCAATATGCTATTTGGTTTCGGTGAAGATTATAACAAGATTACCGTTAACGTGCGTCAAGAGTTGGTCTTAATTCGATCGCGAAACGATCTAAACGCGTTGAATGGTTCTAATACTTTAAAACCTAAAATCGAATTATTCAAAGTTCAGTGGCGTATGCCACACATAAGTCTGGAAGAAGTAACCAAATTGTCATTGCTACACATTCTCGAGAGAGGGCAAATGATACCTATGAGTTTCCGCTCTTGGGATTTATATGAATATCCACATTTACAAACGACTACGAAGCATACGTGGGCGATAAAGACGGTAACACAATTGGAGAAACCTAGCTTCATCATATTCGCATTGCAGAATGATAGGAAGAATCAATTGCATAAGACTGCTAATCATTTCGATGATTGCAAACTGTCAAACATACGGTTGTACCTAAATTCCGAATCGTATCCATATGATGATCTAAACTTGAATTTTGAAAAGAATAAGTATGCGATACTTTACGACATGTATGCTAAATTTCAAAACTCATATTATGGTAATCGATTGAGTGAGCCGCTACTGGATGAATTGGAGTTCTTATCACAGGGCCCATTTGTTGTGATAGACTGCTCTCGTCAAAACGAATCTGTTAAAAGTGCAACCATTGATGTGCGCATAGATTTCGAGTGCAGAGATAATGTGCCTGTAAATACAGCTGCATACTGCTTAATCATACACGATCGTATAGTCGAGTATAGTCCATTAACCAACGTCGTACGCAGAATACTTTAACAAGCGGTGGGTGCATGATGTCTCGTGTATCATTCGTTGATTTACAAGGTTTCAAGACAGGGTCAAACGATTTCATTGTAAAGGAAGCAGCCATTTTACAAGATGGAAATAAACTATTGCACTGGATATTCGAGCCACCATTTGAATTCCATCGATTGAATGCTACTGAAGCACGTCAGGTTCGATGGTTAACGCGCAAACATCATGGAATCGGTTGGGCAGACGGGTATGTTTCGTACAAAACAGCTGGAAGTTGTTTGAAACTGGCCCTTGAAAATACGCAGCAAGTCATTGTCAGAGGATTGGAAAAGAAAAAATGGTTATGGAAATTAACTGGAATAGAAGCTCTTGATGTGGATCTGGAAGATGTTCCAAGATTATCGTTGATGCCAAAGGGATTGCATAGATGTGCATTCCACACTGGTGTATGTGCCATGGAAAATGTATTTAAACTATGTAAATTATATACTGAGCGACAAAACGAATTGTTGGCTTTAGGCTTAGACGTAATGCTAATAAAATAAAAATCAAAAGGTTATTCCAGCATTTTATGTGTGATTTTTTTCATTTCCCTGTCTCGAGATTCCTGTTCGTTCCTAAGGAGTATAATATTTCATAAAAAATATCAAGGTCGACCAAATAGCGTCTTGACTGAAAACATGCTGTCGCTGTAGTTTTTGTGTGCGCGTGGTATGCCTATCGTTCAAAAAAATATCAAGACCAACTAAATAACGTTTTAAACGAATTAGTTCTGACGCTGTAGATTTCGTGTGCGCGTGTTTTTGCATGGCAAATTCTTGTTCGTTTCTAAGGGGTATAATATTTCATAAAAAAATGTCAAGGTTGACCAAATAGCGTCTTGACTGAAAACATGCTGTCGCTACAGATTTTGTGTGCACATGCTTATGGATGCGCGTGTCAAAAGCTGTGAGAGTTATAGAATTGGTGGGGATTCCTGCGAAGGTGGTAAGGGAAGGTTCTTACCACCACCTTACAGTTGGAGAAGGCTATGAAACGCCATTGCCGATTAGATCGTCAAGGTATCAACACGTGTCGTTCGCAACTATCTACTGGCTTGTGACTTTACTTCCTGTGAACCACATAGTTGATACCCTGAGTAATGTAACTTCTGTGACGTCTCTTCCTCATGACCCCCCCCCATACTTTGTGAAATGTCACTTCTTCATGACCCCCTCCCATGGGGGGGGATTACCCGGGGGGAATTACCCTGGGTGGGTTAATGACCCTAGGGGTGGGGTGGTCGGGTCAATGACCCCGAGGGTGTGGGGGGGGGGTAGATGACCTCCCACTCCAGGGGTGGGGCAATGCCCCCCCTCCAGGGGGGTGACCTCCCCTTTCAGGGGTGGGGCAATGCCCTCTCCGGGGGGTGTGGGAGAGGGGGTTACCCCCTCTCTTCATGGGGGGAACCACCCTGATCCAGAAAAGACATAGTATACCTACTTACAATTATTGAAATTATTCTCGTGGAACACAATCGATTATGTGCTGTTTCAAATTGAGGTATCTAATTCAGACATAACATTATTGGAATTTCCAATTCGATTCAGTCACGTAAGAGCGATACTATATATATAAAAGAAAAATTGGCTTGATGCAAGATATGAAATGTTTTACCGAAAACTCCCACTGACAAATACGGTCGCGTTAGCGCGATACTCTCTATATAAAAGAAAAACTTGCTTAACGCAAGATATGAAATATTTTACCGAAAACTCCCACTAACAAATACGGTCGCGTTAGCGCGATACTCTCTATATAAAAGAAAAATTTGCTTAACGCAAGATATGAAATATTTTACCGAAAACTCCCACTAACAAATACGGTCGCATTAGTGCGATACTCTTTACATGTACGCCGCTCGCAGAATCTAATAGACGCCCTGGACACTATGTCTGAAAGTCGCTTAAGTGCGTCGCTTAGATGTTAGTAAGTACGGTCGTGATGTTACAAGCGTGACGCCCGACGTCTGCAACCGTCATAACCTGCATGTATTCTGCTGATTGCTCAGAGAAATATCATGCAGGATGACACGTAAAGAAATTCTCACTATTTTCCCTTTCCCAAAGGAGTAATACCTTCGGCACCGTCAGGTGAATCTAGCAGTACTCCGGGCCTAGAGAATATAGTTCAAATTATACTAATTGCAACGTCCAATTTCGCGTACTCCCGTACAACTGTAAACTGTCGAAACATGCGAGGATTCCGCTGATTTCTCAGAAGAATATCCCGTATGCCGACGCATACGAAGCTCGCATTACTACGCTTCACCAAAGAGTGTATTCTTCTACGCCTAGCGGCGGGCCCGAATACACTCCGGTTCTAGAATAGTGAACTTGAACAGTACTGGTCTGGTTGTATAATTTCACGCGTAAGACCCGTACGAAAATGACTGTCAAAGCACCCAGATACCTTGCTGATTTCTCAGAGAGATATTCTGTCTGTCGACGCGTACAAAGCTCGCATTATTATGCTTCACCAAAAGAGTGTATCCTTCTACGCCGTTCGGCGGGCCCAGGTACACTCCGGTTCTAGAATAATTAACTTGAACTGTACTTAGTCAAATCGTTGCTTGCGACGGATAACACACGATTCCTGTTCTAAGACAGATTCCCGTCGTTTCGTACGTTCTTCAATAAAAGACTACTACGCGGTTACGATCTTAAACACTCGCTATTTAAATCACTTGGCTGTGCCCCTGTGCGGTTTGCATCAGTGACTCCTCGGTTTGAGGCGCATACGAAACGAAGGCAATCTAGGCGGTTTGACTAGAATTGCGAAGTCGGTTTGACTTCTCGAACCCGTACCGGTTTTCGCCAGACCCCTTAGGATCATGTGTTATCGGTTCCGCTTCCAGACGTAGAGTGCCAAATTTACTTCGCGCATCGACCTCCTTCGATCTAGATCGAGTGGGGATCGATGCGTGCGCATTATAATTAGGATTATCCGCTATCCTTTTCTTAGACGAGGATAGCAAATCTTGTCGCGGCACGAAGAGGTGGGAGATCGCGTCGGCCTATTCCCATGACAACTAATATGTAATTGTACGGTTACAAGGTCACCATTTCCAAACCTGATAGTTAATTTTCCTTTTGGAAGTGGTTCGAATACCGTAAACCATTCTTTATTTGCTGTCATATGATAGCTCGCATCTCTATCTGCTAGCCAGACATCCTTCCAGTCCTCTGCGACTAGACATTCAACAGCTGTAAATGCTTGTGATTCTCTTGTTGAGACAGCCATGTTTGATTGATTGTCATTGCGCATTTTCTTAGAATAACATTCAGCACGCTTGTGACCAATCTTATCGCAGTTAAGACATCTGCCCTTGAACTTCCTCTGACTGCTTTTAATCACCCAACAAGTTATGGTCATCTCTATTCTGATCTTTGTTTTGATGCTTCTTGAAAATTTAATTAGAATTACTATAGTTAATTTGGTGACGCTTACCTTTGGTATATAAGGCGCAACCTGTATCAGCATCGTCAAGAGTCAATCCAGTCAGTCCTTTATTTAATAACTCTTCTTTCATGAGTCGTGGCAGCCAATTTTACATTGTCTGCTCCTCTTCAGGTACCGAGTCCCACGCAGAGATCAAATTTCTATATCAGGATGGTAAACTATGTAATACCTTCGTTATCAATGTAACTTCATCTTGGTTGTGACCAAGATCTTCCAGTTGTTTCGCCATTTCTTCAACTTTAGCGACATGCTGTGCAACGCTGACTTCATTATCCATTTTATACTCGAAGAATTTTTGTAGTAATAAATGGTTCAATGCAGCATTCTTCAATTCGTAAAGCGATTTGAGTCGAGTCCACATTTCGGCAGAAGACCATAAACTCATTACTTGTCGTACCTGAGTCGATTCCAGCGATAAACCGATGTAAAATCGTGCCTTTCTGTCCAACTTGTCCCATTCTTCCGTATCTCCGTTTGCTGGTTTTCCTCGTGTACCGTCCACTATTTCCAATAAACCGTGATATTTCAGGAAGCCCATCATTTGGAATTTCCATACTGCGAAATCGTGTCCATTAAATTTGCTGCCCGTTAACTTGTCTGTTTGAGAATGGCGCGTCCGAGCGCCATTTGCCACACCAACAGCTCAACCGCATGCCGTCTGGCTTCGAGGCTAACGTGGGCAGACAATCGAGCCCGCTATTGGCCGAAGTTGTTCTCGATCCTTCTGGAAGTCTCACGAACGGACAACCGGAACCTCCGGTGCATATGGTTTTTTCCAGAAGGATTGAGACAATAAAGGAGAGAGAAGAACAGCGCGCATCCGTTATCTTTCAAACGCCGCTCAGCCGATCGAGACAAACTACGAGTCATATTCTGTATTCATTCTGGTTTACATCTTTATTCATTTGTATCTGTTAATACTGCCAAACTCTTCTTAAGTGCTAAATACAGTAAATTATTGTGGATCCGTGCATTGTCACATTCTTATCCCATTATACAGTCCACTACAGTCAAGCCTCAATCCATCCATCACCACATTCACTCAATCCTTTCGTTCTCACATCTCCTTCATCCTGCAATACTATTTCGCATCCATACCAAAATTCCAGTGCCGCAACGTTTCTCCAAACCAGCAACCCTCAAGGCCGGTGTCCAAATTCGCGAGCGCACATTGTCCAATTTATCTCTTGTGACTGTGCGAGAGCAAGTAACCTCAAGTAGATTTGCAGCTAAATACGAACGACACGAATTCCAGTCGATTTCAATAGTCACACAAACACAACACTGGGCTCATAACCTGTTGGGTGATGAATTGAGAACCAGTGTTTGTGTAGATTATACAGGGTGTCCCAAAATTCCTCAGACACCCGAAAATGGGAGGTTCCTTGGGTCATTTGAAGCGACATTTTCCTTTATAAAAATGGCCTCCGCGGCTTTGTTTAGGAGTTATTAACGAAAAACACAGACCAATCAGAGCGCGACCTAGACGCGAGTTAGCACAGTCGGCCGACGCGCCAACTGTCAATTGGCCGAACGTGCCCTCGCATGTCTAGATCGCGCTCTGATTGGTCCGTGTTTTTCGTTAATAACTCCTAAATAAAGCCGTGGACGCAATTTTTGTAAAGTCGCTCCAAATGACCCAAGGAACCTCCCATTTTCGGGTATCGGAGGACTTGTGTGTGTGTGTGTGTGTGTGTGTGTGTGTGTGTGTGTGTGTGTGTGTGTGTGTGTACAGGGCGTCCCAGACCACCCGTACCAGCCATTTATAATCTAGATAATAGATTATTTTTAAAAAATTCAAAATGTTTCTTTTATAAGTCAGATGCGCTCTATTAAATGGTGATATTTTTAACTTCCGGTTCCGGCCGGAAATAGGAGATTGAGACCGGAAGTTACATTTTTCAAATGGAACATCGTATTTTTTATTACGGATTCGAATTCTATGCGAAATAACAAGAAACTTTTGTCTGAAACATTTTTTCAAAAAATGACATTTTATGTCCTTTAAGTAACCTTCAAAATGAGTCTTGGCGAAATAATGTTTTCACTATCTGCTCTTGGCATAACCCAGAATCTACGACGAGAACGTGGCAGATATCAGATCCCGTGTGTGTGTGTGTGTGTGTGTGTGTGTGTGCGTGGTCGTGCGTGCGTGCGTGCGTGCGCGCGCGCGTTTGTGGATATTGTGGAATTAAATCAGGTGTTCGAAATGGTCGCCGTTTGCTTCAATGCACTTAACTACTCTCGTCTCGAAATTATTTGTTGCATTCAAAATTTCATCAGTATTTAGAGAGCGAATAGCGTCACGTATTCTGCGAATCATATCATCTTGTGTTGTAGGGCTTTCGCGATATACCAGATCTTTTAGTCTTCCCCATAAATAATAATCAAGAACAGTTAGATCCGGTGATCGTGGTTGCCAATTATGTGGACCATATTTGCCTATCCATTTATCTGGAAACATGCTGTTTAAGTGTTCACGGGAAATTCTAGATGTTATCACGCGGCCTATTTTCCCGGGTCCCGATACCAGGTAACGAGAGGCGGAAAAACAAGCGGCTACGGGTTTTATAGGTTGGAACCGGGCTGCGTCCAGCCGTGATGGACGCAGTCCACCCGCGATAAACAACGCGAATTCGAACTCTCGTCAAGGTTGTTAATATTTCGGGCGCCAGGCAATCTGAGATGCCCACAAAATTATTCGCGCTAAGGAGAATCCGAATTCACGTTCGCGAGGACCGGAATAGCTGGTTAAGGGCCAGGATTACACGCTGGATCGGACAGGACGTTCTCCACGGCGAGAACGGACCTCGCAAATGATTCATACAGCACTTGGTGTGAACAAAAGATTTATTTACGGCAGGCAAAAATACTGTGTGAAATCGAATATGGCCACGGACTCTAACGAATGAAAAATTAAGATCAGAATATACTATTGTTTATGGCAATTAGAAAATTAGAATCGGCGTGTTCGATACCGCGCCGATACGCACGCGGTTCGCGGATACAAGATGGACGCGTTGGAATCTGTACGACGCCGGTAACACGTGCGTATTTATCCGCGAGGAACGAAGCGTACAGATCCCCGATGTTACACGCGTTTCTTGGATTAAATAATATTACCCGCGTCGGCAGCAACCCGAGATGTTAGGCCGGCGCGGGGTCGAGATGGAATTGACGAAATTAACAATGTGACTGCGCGCGGCTATTTCGCTATTGAACAATTCGCGACATATTTTACACACGCAAACCCTAGCTAATCGCTCTCACTGGGAACTCGCCAAAGGAACACGAAACGGGCAGCCGATTCTCGGCACACGAAACACGTGGTCGTCAAAAGGACGACCCACGTAAAAACCGACACAAAATCACGAACGCTGCTCGAGCCACTTTACAAGATCGCGAATCAATAATATCGATTTTAAGAGAATCTGGTAGGCACTTACCAACGGCAGCAGATTATCTCGCAGCTGAACGGCAGCTTTCTAGATACAACTAAGCGCACACGCGATTATACAAAAACGGCAGCAAGATGACTAATTGCTCGGAGAGCCTACGCAGCAGTGACGCGAATTTTCGGTGGCTCGAGGATGCGGAAGTAAGGCGTCCCCTACTCGCTTCGGTTTTTCGCCCACCAATCACTGTCGCTCGCGGTGTCGTACGCGCTGAGGGCCGGCACTCGACAAGAAGGGCCCCGGACCTTGCCGATTTCTCGATTTTCCTTAACGGCGGACGCGCTTCCACCGGGAATGTCTCATGACATTCCAGAACCGCTCGAGCCGCTCCTGCAGGGACCGATTCTGTTGCGGGACGAGACGTCGACGGGACGATTCTTCTAAGTTCTTCTCGTGGTCCCTTAGTCCCTCGTCGGCGTCTCCAGGTTGTTCAGCCTGGGCTCGAGGTTCCTTTAAATTCCTCTGCAGAGGATGTTGTGTTGGTCCGGCGTTCCGAGTGGGCTTGCGAGTCGCAGCTTGGAATTTCCCCTTTTCCGGCGATTCGTTACGTTGGGGCTCCCTGAGCCCACGCTACGTTCCTGAAATCTTTCCGTCGCGCCAATTGGCACGACGTTCACAAATCTAGAGTATCGGAACTTAGTTAATGTAACGTCCCAGAGAGAGCGCTTTCTGTTTGCGATTTCCTAATTATCCTGCTAGAGGGTGGTCCGGTCCTCGCGATATTCTTTCGGGTTTTCTTTACTAATGTTTTATCGTGACGTGGTTATTTTGCCACGTCACAACTCCTCCCCCCCCCCAGGGAGGACCGGACTACCCCGATGGCAGTTACCCACCAGATTCCTGTGGTCTCGGCAGCTAAGCGTTCTCTTTAGGCGTTTCCTTTCAGTGATTGGACAAAAACATTCTATATATATACACCAACTTAGATACATCACAATCACAAAAGTACACTTACCCCCTATCACCAAGTTTCGGTTGCGCCCGCCCCTGTGATATGGTTCCTACTTCGGACGAGACGTTTCCTGTCCTTTCCTAATGTCTTAGGCGGTTCGCTATTTATTGTCGCCTAATTTCGCACGCATTTTCGTTAAGTGGGGGAATAAGGATTTTAGTATTATTTGGAAGAAAGTAATGCTTCTTAGTTTCCATATACCATTTTTAATGTTTTACCCATGTTTATCCACAATTCTTAACATAATATGGTACTTCTAACCGTTTCATTACGGCAGCAACTAAAAAAAATTTTCTCTTTATAATCGGCAACTAAATACTATGTCTCATTTCTTTTATGTAGTTTATGAGTAGCGGCAGCGGAACAAAACAAATTAATTCTATTGTATTCTATATCAAAAGTAATGTCTTTTTCGGTTTTTAATTTTTAGAATTCCCAGGGCTGTATTGGGTCGGCAGCATAACCCCAGGGATGGTGCGGTCCTCCTTGCTTCCACTCTTGTCCGCACTTGGGGCACGACTGGACGGTGTAGCCTAGTCTTCCGCATCGGAAGCAATACGTTGTGGCCGGTTTGGTGCACCATCGGTGTCTATGATCCGGTGCTCCGCACCTCCAGCATCCGTTCTGCCGGTCTATTATGCCTATTTCACCCGGTTTCACAAGTTCCCGCTGGCCAGCTCCGTTGTTGTATACTACGAGTCTAGCTCGTCCGCGTGGTTTGGATATTTTAATTTCCGGCAGCGATACTGTTATCGGCCCTACCAGTGACCATTCTCGTTTGTCCTGTTCTTCTTTTTCTTTTTGGAAGATTTCGAGTCCTGCCTTGTGTATTCTGGCAAACTCTTCGGACCTTTCTTCCTTGGTGGTCTTTGTATCTCTTTCCGGCAGCCAAAATTGTTTCTCTATTTCTTCTGCTCTTATCATAGTTTTAATTGTGAGGGGTTGTTCCGTGATCTCCTCAATGCTGACGGCGACCGCTTCCTCCGTATCCTCCGCCTCGTTCTCTTCGTCCTCTTCTTTCGTGGCATCTATTTCTGTGAATCTCGTCTCGAGATCTTCTAGAGCCTCCCCCAGTGAAAATCCTGAGGTGTTGAGGGTTCCTTCCCCCCCTTCTGAATCCGGCAGCCCTCCGGCGGATGCGTATTCCGACTCTGACTCATTTTCCTCTTCTTCTACCATGACCTCTTCGAGGTCCTGTTTCGAGCTACTTCTCGGCAGCATTACGTATTTTCTTGTGGTCTGCGTTGCCACCGTCCTCTTCTTCTGCCGATTCTCCTTTATTCCCCAGTCGGTGATTGCCTGGAGGATTTCTTTTCGGTCCTCGGATACTTGGATTTTCTCCAGGAGGGCACACATTTCTTCCTTCAAGCTCGGCATGTTTGTAAATGTTTTAAGCTGAAATAAACGTTTCATGGTGATATAGTTGCTCTTTATACTTTCTAACTCGTCATGGTGGTGGAATATACGCTTTTAGATCGGAGATGTGAGATTTCCCTACGTTTTCGCCGCCTAATGTCGCTAAAGTATATACCCCTGGTGATAATTTCGCCTTTACTTTGAATGGACCTGCATACTTCGGTATTAATTTAGCCGCAATTTTATTTACCGCCGACGACAAAATTCGTTGCCTTTTTAATACTAATTCCCCCACTTTGAATTGTATGTCCCTACGTCTAAGATTATAATAATGTGCCTGCCTCTCGTATGCTTGTTGTAAATTTTCGCTCACCCAGCTGCGTAACGTCGCTAACTGGGTGACCCTATCCTTCCATCCGTCGACCGGTGCGGTTTCCGGCTCGACTGGAGGTTCGGCAGCATTTCGCAAACCTTTGATAGCTTTAGGTTCTCGTCCGAAGTTCAAGAATGCTGGTGATGTTCTTAAAATTGAGTGATATGCCGTATTATACGCGAATCTAAATTTTCCGAGATTTTTATCCCATTCTCGGTGATCTTTTCCTATGTATGATACCATCATTGTTTTTAAGATTCGGTTCACCCTTTCCACCGGATTTGCTTGTGGGTGGTATGCGGGTGTTGTTGTTAGTTTGATACCATATATCGCGGCTACGTCTTTAATTGCCTTGTTCACAAATTCCGTGCCGTTATCCGTTAATAATACGTCTGGTGTGCCCCAACGCGAGAAGATTAGTTCTTCGAGCGCTTTTGCGATGTTTTCCCCGGTCGCCCGGCGGAGCGCTATGCATTCTACCCATTTTGTAAATAGATCCTGGATCACCAGGAGGTAGGAGTGTCCGTTTTTGCTTCGAGGGAATGGGCCCATAATATCGGCAGCAATTACTGACCATGGGATCTCTATACGGCGCCTCCCCATCAACCCTGAAGGGAGTGTTTGCTCCACTTTCGTACGTTGGCATACGGGACAGCGTCTTACGCATTCTACTATAGTTCGATACATCCCAGGCCAGTAATACTTCGACGCTATCCTATGGTATGTCTTCTCTATACCTAAATGTCCCGATTGTTCGTTATCGTGTCCCTCTTGCAAAATTTCGGTTCTCCCATCCTCCGGGATTACCAATTTCCATTCGACGTGATCCGTTCCTAATAGTTCCGCTATTAGGGGGTCTGTACGGCGATAGTATAATTTCCCTTCGCGAATGGACCAGTCCCTATTATTTTCCGGATTTTTCTCTACTGATGTCATTTTCTTTGTAAACCAGTTTATTTTAACGGCAGCGGCTAACGGTATATTGTCTTCGGCATCATTTTCATTCTCAAACGTTCGCGATAATGCGTCTGGCACCTTGTTCAATGCACCCTGTCGATATACGATGTTAAAATCATATTCGAGAAGTTGCAATGCCCAACGTGCTAATCTTCCGGCCGGGTTTCTCAAATTTCTTAGCCATGTTAGACTATTATGGTCTGTAATTACGGTAAAACGGTAACCTTCTAAGTAGGGTCTGAATTTTTGTACAGCCCATACAATAGCTAAGCACTCCAACTCTGTTGCGGAATACTTCCTCTCTGGATTTGTGAGGGAACGGCTCGCGAATGCAATTACTTTTTCTAATCCATCGACCTCTTGCGCTAATACTGCTCCCAGTCCTACTGTGCTCGCATCGGTTTGAAGTACGAACGGCAGCTCAAAATTCGGGCAGGCCAAGGTGGGGGCGGTAGAAATCATTTCCCGTAGAAGTGTGAAGGCAGCTTTTTGGCTGTCTCCCCATTCCCATTTCTTTGTCTTTCGTAATAATCCGTTTAACAGTTCTGCAGCGGTGGCGAATCCCGGTATGAACCTCCTGTACCAGGATGCCATCCCTAGGAATCGCCTCAGCTGCTTCTCGTTTCTCGGTGGTGGATATTCTACGATCGGTTTGATTTTCTCCGGGTCCACCTTTAGCCCTTCCTGACTGACTATAAATCCCAAATACTTTACTTCCTCGCGGCAAAACTCACATTTCTCTGGGTTGACTTTTAGCCCGGCCGTTTTTATTTTCCGTAGCACACGATCCAACCATTCTAGATGTTCTTCGAATGTTTTCGTTACTATTATAATATCGTCTAAATAGGCAAACGCATACGGTTCCATTTCTGGGCCGATGAGTCTGTCTAATAATCGTTGGAACGTGGCTGGGGCTCCTGTTAGCCCATACGGCATACGGCGGAAATGAAAAAGTCCCTTGCCCGGTACTGTAAAAGCAGTTATTTCTCGGCTTTTCTCATCTAATGGTATTTGGAAGTAGGCCTGACTGAGGTCGATGGTCGATATATATTTTGCGGAACGAAGTTTATCCAATATATTTGTCATTAACGGCAGCGGATATGCATCTTTCTTTGAGACTTCGTTGACTTTTCGAAAATCTAAACAGAATCGATATTTTCCGTTTGGCTTTTTGACCATTACAATAGGACTCGACCAGCTACTATTCGATGGTTCTATTATGCCGTCGGCCAACAAGGTATCTACCTCCTTGTAAATGGCCTCTTGCACTTTAGGGGACACCGAATAATACCTTTGTTTTATTGGCGGATGGTCGCCCACGTCTATTTTATGACTGGTTAGGTCCGTTACACCATTCATTTTCTCAAATTCTGCCAACGAAATCTCTAGAAACCTCTCTAACCGTTTTCTTTCGTCCGCCTTTAGTAATTGCAGTCCGCAACAGAGTGGCTGTCCCGATTTATCGCTAAATGGAAACCTTTCTTCCGGACGCGATGCAAAGTACCACTCTGCATTATGAAATTCCGCGATAATCCCGCGATAATAACGCGATGGTATCAATCCCTAGCAGTAACGGCGTCACCAAATTGTCCAAAATTCTCGCGACAATTTCCTTTTCTTTATTGCGTAAGCGGAGACGAAATTTTGCTTGTTCTGTTGACCGGTCTAATGCTCCTGTTGCTAGGAGGAAATAGCACGGTTGTTCGGCCTGTTTTATAAAAACGGCAGCGTTTTTAATTTTCTTCACTAATTCCCTACTCGCGAACGTTATTGTCGAACCCGAGTCTACTAGTGCATTTACCCTGCAATTTCCTATGTACGCGTCTATTGTTAATAATTTTGTTTCACGCGAATTTATTTTTACGCGGGCCGATATTATTTCTTCCGGGGTCCCTCTGGTCCGCTCGAGTGACTCCCCCTCCCATTTCCCGATGGCCTATTGCATTTTCGGCATTGTCTTAGCGTTATCCCCGGGGCCCCGCATCGGAAACAATGGATTTTCGGTTCAGCACGACAGTCTTTCGATCTGTGTCCCTTCTTTCGACAATTCCAGCACTCGAGGTCATTGTCGTTACGTTGGTTGGCGTTCGTTTCAACGCCTCGAGGCTGGTTTCTCGTATACTGTTCCGATCGGTGCGGCGGAGGGTAACGCTGGTTGTAAAATCTACCTGATGTTCCGGCGGCATTCGAAATATTCGCACATTGCTCTGTGCGTCCCTGATAATTATCTTTATTTTTTCTATTTAAACGCGCATGGGATTGAGGGTGTCTCGGCAGCTCTCCAGAAGTATCGCTATCGGTGTCGATCGCGTTTGTATGTTTTACTTTCCCGTACTTTTTAGGATCGTACGCGAAGTCGGCATTAACCATTTCCGATGGTTTTAAATTGTGCCTTTTCGGCCCCTCTATATATCTTTCGGCTTCTAATAATTGGTCTTCCAATTCTCGCAACGATGTTATGGATCTATAATTTACGACTTTTTGCAATTTCGGTTTCGCGCCCCAGTAGACCGTTTTAATTTTCTTTGACTCAGACCACGGATTCTTAAATCGTTTGAATATCGCCTGCATCGTTACTATATATGCGCGTATCGGTTCGTCCTCCCCTTGTATTCTATCCTTCGCGTTCCTTTCTAAATTTTCGTAATAATCCGGATCGCCAAAAAATCTACGGCATTCCTTTTTGAAGCCTTCCCAATTCGACCAGGTACTTTCGTTCGTTTCGTACCAACGCGCTGCTATCCCTTCGAGGCAAACCGGCAAACACCTTAGGATATCCGCTTCGGAAATGTTCGTGAAGCGACGTTGTTCCGCGATACGTTCGAGGAAGGTTTCATGATCTTCCCCGGTTTTTCCGGCAAATTTAATTCGCCATTTTCTCATAATTTCCGAAACGGTTGTCCCTCGGCAGCGTAATGATCCGCTCGGTATGCTAATGTTCGCGGAGGTTGACTTTATTTTCGCGTCTTGATATTTGTCGCGCGTATTAGTGGGAACTTTAAGCGTTATCATATTTGGATTTAATTGATTTAAATCCGTCTTTGTTTGCATTTTATTATTAACTAAATCGCTTGTCGATTCCCCATCTGTAATTCCCCCTTCCGCTTCTTCGAATTTCTCGCTAATGGTTGACTTATTGTCCCCCTCGTCCTCAAGTGGGTTTAGCATCGTACGCGTTTACTCTATAGCCGAAGGTTGTCTCTATTTATTGCTCTTCGGTATGTTTACGTTAAGCTAGGGTACTCGAGCGCGATGACTTTAATGTAACCGGCAGCGAACAATACCGCTATTCAATATCTAATCCGTCGTATATACAAAGAAAAGTTCTTAGGGAACACGGCAGCACAAGCAAAAAAAAATGTATACGCGTTTCGTCTCGCTTCGCTTATCGGAACAATCTAATTTAATTTTAAATTCTCAAACCGGCATCTCCAGCAATTCTTGATTCTTTCGCTAATTTAACCGTCATTTTACAACAATATTACTATTGATTTGACACTAATTATCCGTGCACGACTAATACAACCCGGACATATGTTCCACCACCACATTTATACAATGTACATGATATATAAAAATATGCAATATTCAATTTCAATAAATAATCAATTTTTGACTGGTCGATCCGCCGGTCCTGCCAGGATTCGAATCTCGTCAGCGCTATGCCGACTCGTTTCTCCTTCCTTGGTGAGACTAGCGAATCTCGCAATCACACACAAAATTGCAATAATTTATCTCTGGCCAATATAAAATCGAAATAAAAAATATTTTAAAATATACGGCAAAACAAAAATATAAATAAAATAAAAAAGAATTTCAACAACAATATTATATGACTAGAATGTCAATATTATACACCTAAAATGTTAATGAATAAATTCATTAAATAATTTAAATAAAGAGAATAAATAATTAAAATAAATACGGCAAATACGAAAATAAATAACTGAAACAAGAGAAATAAATAATTTAACTAAAAGAAATAAATAATTAAACTATCACGAATAAATAATTTAAATATGAAAAAATAAATAATTTAAATATTATTGGCCAGAAATTACTTCATATCATAAACCATATAATCAAATAAATCACATAGTCACATAAATCACATAATAAATACATTTCATCATAAAATTTTCATATCATTTAAATGTGCGTGGCTGCTGCGTGGCTCGGCGCTGTTCGACACAATATTTCGCAAATTTCTCGGGGGGCTTTTGTCCGAGCGATTAGCTAGTGTTACGCCAATGTAAAACTTCCGCGTTTGTCTATTCCTATACAGGCAATCCCATTTATCCGATTTTCCATCTATTCGAGGGTCTTGTCCGATCTGCGTGTCTCGATGGGGAACTTCGCAATGTAATTCTTTTGCAATGAAAAATTGAACTGTTCGGGCGCCAATTTATCACGCGGCCTATTTTCCCGGGTCCCGATACCAGGTAACGAGAGGCGGAAAAACAAGCGGCTACGGGTTTTATAGGTTGGAACCGGGCTGCGTCCAGCCGTGATGGACGCAGTCCACCCGCGATAAACAACGCGAATTCGAACTCTCGTCAAGGTTGTTAATATTTCGGGCGCCAGGCAATCTGAGATGCCCACAAAGTTATTCGCGCTAAGGAGAATCCGAATTCACGTTCGCGAGGACCGGAATAGCTGGTTAAGGGCCAGGATTACACGCTGGATCGGACAGGACGTTCTCCACGGCGAGAACGGACCTCGCAAATGATTCATACAGCACTTGGTGTGAACAAAAGATTTATTTACGGCAGGCAAAAATACTGTGTGAAATCGAATATGGCCACGGACTCTAACGAATGAAAAATTAAGATCAGAATATACTATTGTTTATGGCAATTAGAAAATTAGAATCGGCGTGTTCGATACCACGCCGATACGCACGCGGTTCGCGGATACAAGATGGACGCGTTGGAATCTGTACGACGCCGGTAACACGTGCGTATTTATCCGCGAGGAACGAAGCGTACAGATCCCCGATGTTACACGCGTTTCTTGGATTAAATAATATTACCCGCGTCGGCAGCAACCCGAGATGTTAGGCCGGCGCGGGGTCGAGATGGAATTGACGAAATTAACAATGTGACTGCGCGCGGCTATTTCGCTATTGAACAATTCGCGACATATTTTACACACGCAAACCCTAGCTAATCGCTCTCACTGGGAACTCGCCAAAGGAACACGAAACGGGCAGCCGATTCTCGGCACACGAAACACGTGGTCGTCAAAAGGACGACCCACGTAAAAACCGACACAAAATCACGAACGCTGCTCGAGCCACTTTACAAGATCGCGAATCAATAATATCGATTTTAAGAGAATCTGGTAGGCACTTACCAACGGCAGCAGATTATCTCGCAGCTGAACGGCAGCTTTCTAGATACAACTAAGCGCACACGCGATTATACAAAAACGGCAGCAAGATGACTAATTGCTCGGAGAGCCTACGCAGCAGTGACGCGAATTTTCGGTGGCTCGAGGATGCGGAAGTAAGGCGTCCCCTACTCGCTTCGGTTTTTCGCCCACCAATCACTGTCGCTCGCGGTGTCGTACGCGCTGAGGGCCGGCACTCGACAAGAAGGGCCCCGGACCTTGCCGATTTCTCGATTTTCCTTAACGGCGGACGCGCTTCCACCGGGAATGTCTCATGACATTCCAGAACCGCTCGAGCCGCTCCTGCAGGGACCGATTCTGTTGCGGGACGAGACGTCGACGGGACGATTCTTCTAAGTTCTTCTCGTGGTCCCTTAGTCCCTCGTCGGCGTCTCCAGGTTGTTCAGCCTGGGCTCGAGGTTCCTTTAAATTCCTCTGCAGAGGATGTTGTGTTGGTCCGGCGTTCCGAGTGGGCTTGCGAGTCGCAGCTTGGAATTTCCCCTTTTCCGGCGATTCGTTACGTTGGGGCTCCCTGAGCCCACGCTACGTTCCTGAAATCTTTCCGTCGTGCCAATTGGCACGACGTTCACAAATCTAGAGTATCGGAACTTAGTTAATGTAACGTCCCAGAGAGAGCGCTTTCTGTTTGCGATTTCCTAATTATCCTGCTAGAGGGTGGTCCGGTCCTCGCGATATTCTTTCGGGTTTTCTTTACTAATGTTTTATCGTGACGTGGTTATTTTGCCACGTCACAATGTATGCGGTGGGCATCCATCTTGCTGCAGAAACATATTTAGGCGCAATTGTATAGGAATATCTTCAAGTAAGGGTGGAAGATCATTTTCAAGGAAATTAGCATACCTGTGGGGCACGGGTGAATCAAATAGACACGTGTTCGTTCGCGTGGACTTTATTCGTTTTCGTGGACGCGCGTCTGTCTCGATCGACTACCGGGGACAGAGTCCTTTTGCGCGCTTTCGACTGTCGATCCTCGCCCTCGACAATTAGTTGTTTAACAAACGACGATCGCCCTCGGAACCGATCTTCGAGTGTTTCTCAACGGCTTCCGAAGACGATCGTCGCCGCGCATACGATATATGTTGGCGGTCCAACGGCATACTCGTTGTACGGGCCGCCACATCACCCCCCTTGGTGAAATTAGGGGTACGCTCACCGTAAACTTATCGCTAAAAATTCTATATTTACAAGTATATACACGCTTACAAACTACTTACAATCTATGCCTATAACTAAAAGGTCGCCACGTAGCGGTCGGGAAAATGTACACGCCTTCCCGATCTGGTCGTGCGTTCGACCTGCACGCCCGTCTCGGGAATCGGAGCGTCGCTGTTGCCCCCCGTATTGGGGGTCGGTGCATCGCTGTTGCCCCCCCCCCCGCGGCGGGGGGTCGTTCGGTGTACCGCGCACGTCGTCGTGCAGCAGGTACGCGGGTTTGAGGCGATCCAACGACACCGGAACCACTCGATTCTTAATACGAATGTTGAAGTGTTTCGGGTGCCGCTCGACCACCTCGTACGGACCGTCGTACGCCGGCCGCAAGACACGTTTAAGCGCGCCGTGCCTCACAAACACCTGCGTCGTCGTGCCCAGGTCCTTGAACACGAACGTCTTTTTACTTCCGTGGCGCGTTACCCGCGTCGGACGCATCTCACGGAAGTGTTCGCGTAATTTCGCGATGAACGTCTCATCGTTGACGTTCGCGGTTCGCTGGTCTACTAATAATTCGCCAGGTAGACGAATCGGCTCGCCGTAGACCATTTCGGCGCAGGTCGCTCGGATGTCTTCCTTCCAGGTGGCTCGAATGCCCAGAAGTACCACCGGCAACGCGTCGGCCCAGCTGTTCGCGTGGCAAACGATTGCCGCTTTCAGCTGGAGGTGGAATCGTTCCACCATGCCGTTCGCCGCTGGGTGGTATGCGGTCGTCCGTAGATGTTCCGTGCCGACAAGGTGCGACAATTGTTTGAACAGCGCCGACTCAAACTGTCGCCCCTGATCGGTAGTGATTCGGCGGGGCGCACCGAATCGAGCGTTCCATCCCGACAATAACGCGTACGCTACCGTTTCGGCGGTAATATTGTCGACGGGGAATGCCTCCGGCCAGCGCGTGTAACGGTCGACGCAAGTTACGCAATACCGGTATCCCTTCGACATCGGCAACGGGCCGATGATGTCCACGTGGACGTGTTCGAAACGCGCCGAAGGGATCCGGAAAGTACCGACCGGAGCAGAGACGTGTCTGCCTATCTTCGCACGCCCGTGCCCAGGTTTTGCAATCTTTTTGCATACCTGGCCAGACGAACCTTTGTGCGACCAATTTCGCGGTCGCCTTGGCACCGGGGTGCGCAAGATTGTGTAGCGACGTGAACACGTGTTCTCGGAACTCCCTCGTTACGAATGGTCGTAACGCGGAAGTCGAAACGTCGCAGTACAACTCGATGTTGCCGCTCGGTAATTTTACCGTTCTCGCCTGCATTTCGAGAGAGGAGTCGAGTGATCGCAGGAACGTTCGCAGCTCCTCGTCTCCTCGCTGAGATTTCGCGAGTTCCGCGTAATCTATCGCGTTCGATACTTCCGCGATCCGGGATAAGGCGTCGGCGACCACGTTGTCTCGGCCCGCCACGTGGCGGATGTCGGTCGTGAATTGACCGATCAAGTCTAAATAGCGAAACTGCCGCGGCGTATGTTTTTCGGGGCGCTGCGCGAACGCGTACGTTATCGGCTTGTGGTCGGTAAAAACTGTAAACGCGCGACCCTCGACCATGTGCCGAAAATACCGTACGGCTTTGTAGATCGCGAGGAGTTCCCGATCGTACGGGCTTTATTTCCGCTCGGCCGCCGTCAGCTTCTTTGTAAAGAAAGCTAACGGCTGCCACCCGTTGCGCGACCGCTGCTGCAACGCAGCGCCTACCGTGTAATCCGACGCGTCGCTGAAGATCGCAAGGGGCAACGTGGTGTCGGGATGGGCCAGAAGAGCTGCGTGCGCCAGGCTTTCCCTGCACTTGTCGAAGGCCTCGATTCGTTCCGGAGTCCATTCGACCGGGGCTCGTCCCTTTACGTTTCCCTGCAGAGCTGCGTTGAGTGGCGCCTGCATCTCCGCGGCTGCTCGCACGAATCTTCTGTAGAAGTTTATTACGCCCAGAAACTGCCGCAGTTCTTTCACTGTTTCTGGGCGAGGGAAAGTTCGAATCGCTTCGACTTTTTCCGGAAGCGGTCGGGTACCGTTCGCGGACACTGTATATCCGAGAAACGTCACTTCCGGCGCACCAAAAACACACTTCGCGCAATTGACGAGCACCCCGTACTCGTTCAAGCGCGAAAAAAGTTCGCGTAGGTGCCCTTCGTGTTCCTCGACTGAGCTCGATGCGACCAATATATCATCTATATAAACGTAGCACTAGTCTAGGCCGCGCAACACTTCGTCTATGAACCGCTGGAATGTCTGCGCCGCGTTTCGGAGTCCGAAAGACATCCAGGGGAACTCGAACAAGCCGAACGGGGTCGTGATCGCGGTTTTCGCGATATCTTCCGGGTTCACCGGAATTTGGTTATACGTGCGCACCAGGTCTACCGTCGAAAACACGCTTTTCCCCGCTAAACGCTGCGCGAAATCTTCGATGTGCGGCACCGGGTACTTGTCCACGATTGTTCTCGCGTTTAACGCGCGGTAGTCCCCACACGGTCGCCACTCGTCGCCTTTTTTCGGAGCCAGGTGTAGGGCCGATGACCAACAGCTCTCGGAACGTCGCGCTGTTCCGTCCCTCACCATCGTCTCGAATTCTGCCTTCGCGATGCGGAGCTTGTCCGGCGCCAGCCGACGGGGCTTGCACGATACCGGCGGGCCCGGCGTCGTCCGGATGTGGTGCTTCGTCGCGTGTTTGGCCGTGCGATGTCCTCCCGACGGCCGCGTGAGGTCCGGGAATCCCGCGAGGATTCGGTGGAAGGTGGATTCCCCGGAAATCGCCTTAACACTGTCAGCACTGCACAACGCCACACGTCCGGCTGCCGTCAGCGTCGTAACGCCGTCCGTTAGTTTTTTCGCGCGCATATCGACGAGGAGTCCGTAATGGCTCAAAAAGTCGGCGCCGATTATCGGGGTGGTAACGTCCGCTATCACGAACTGCCACACAAAATCGCGACGCAGGACGAAGTTCAACGTGAACCTCACGGAGCCGTACGTCGCGATTGTCGACCCGTTCGCGGCGTAGAGTTCGTAAGCCGTCCTTTCGCGTGCACCACTCACACGCGAACGCGGAAAAACGCACAGGTCGGATCCTGTGTCCACCATGTACGTGATTTTCGTGGTACGATCCGTCACGAACAAGCGGCTTTTAGAAGGCGCGGAGTCGTTCGCCGCCATTAACGACCGTCCCGTCGGTTTCCCGTCGCGTGGGAACACGGGTCGCGGCAATTTTTCTTGCGGCGGAAGCGTGCTTCCAGTGGTACCAGCACCTGCCGTCACCAGGTGGTACCTCGTTCCGTCGATCTCGCGATTTCGACGCCCTTCTGTCGCGAGGACCTCGCGATTTGGACCGCACGCGGCGGGTGTCCCGTTCGACGCGGAGGGCCACGATTTCGCGGCGGAGTTCCGCTATTACCGCTTGGGTGTCGTCCATGCGGTTCGTCGACGCGGCGTTGACCTGCGGGCGGGACGACACTTCAATCACGGTATCGGCAAGGGCCGCGAGGTCGGTGAGCGGGTCCTTCTGCCGTGTCACCAGCACTGTCTGGACGTTCGTCGGCAACCGCCCCATCCACAGCGTTTTCAGGAACTCGTCCGTCACCGAGCCCCCGGCGAGATTTTGCAGGCGTCACAGGAACACGGAAGGCTTCCGGTCGCCGATCTCCTCGTGTTCCAGCAGATTCCGGATATCCTGCTCCCTCGAGTCCGCTATTCGCCGGATTAGCTCGGTCTTGAGCGTCTCGTACATGTCGGCCGCCGGCGGATTGCCGATGATGTCGACCACCACGTCAGCGTACTTGTTTTCCAAGTTCGCTGTGACGTAGTGGTACTTCGTGGCGTCCAGTGTGATCCCGGACAGAATGAACTGCGATTCCAACTGCTGGAACCATATCCGCGGGTTCTTCTCCCAGAACGGCGGGATCTTTATCGCCACTCTGGCTACGCCCGTCGCGGGAGCGGGTATCGGCGGATCGGCCATCGTCGCATGTCGGTTTTTCAAAAACACCCGAACTACACACTATCGCGGTTCGCTCTGCCTTTGCGCGACAGATCACGTCGGGGTCACCAATTATGTGGGGCACGGGTGAATCAAATAGACACGTGTTCGTTCGCGTGGACTTTATTCATTTTCGTGGACGCGCGTCTGTCTCGATCGACTGCCGGGGGCGGAGTCCTTTTGCGCGCTTTCGACTGTCGATCCTCTCCCTCGACAATTAGTTGTTTAACAAACGACGATCGCCCTCGGAACCGATCTTCGAGTGTTTCTCAACGGCTTCCGAAGACGATCGTCGCCGCGCATACGATACATGTTGGCGGTCCAACGGCGTACTCGTTGTACGGGCCGCCACAGTACCGAACTCCGTTTAGATTACTTTCAAAGAAAAATGGTCCAACGATGTATTTTTCAATAATTCCGCACCAAACGTTGACCTTCCAAACATGTTGATGATCAATTTGGCGTAACCACTGAGGATTTTTCTCCGCCCAATAACGGCAATTATAAGTATTTACATTGCCGTCACTGTGAAATGTAGATTCATCAGAAAATTAAATTTTCTGATGAAAGTTTGGTGGTTGTTGACGTATCCAATTGCAAAATTCGAGTCTGCGTCTAAAATCAACAACGGTGAATGCTTGGTGAAGAGACATTTTGTACGGACGAAGCTTGTGTTCATGAAAAATCCTGTAAATCGTGCTATGGCCCATACGAGATTCCATTTCTACACGTCTTACTGAATCATGGGGATTCAACTGAATGTGTGCAAGAATTTCCGACGTCCTTTCGTCCCTAACTGAGCGTCGAATTTTTCTACCTACATTCTGATCCGGTTGAATGATACCTTTATTGATAATTCGTTTAGCTAAACGAGAGAAAACATTGTGTGAATGAAGAGTACGATCTGGGTATCGTTCTCGCCACATCCTTGAAGCTGCTCTAAATTCACCACCACATTCCCCTAAAATGAGCATCATATCTGAAGCTTCTGCGTTTGAATACGGCATAGCGAGTCTATGAGAATTTTGTTACACTTAATGTGTTGACAATGTTGATCTGCAGGTCTGCTGCTAGCATGCTAGCAAGAAGCTGCTGGCAGCAAGCAAGCCGCTAGCAGCGCTAACAGAGTCTGACCGCTAAATGTCGTCAGATCAATGTTGTCAAAACATTGGTCCTCATCTCTACTGTGAACACCAGAAAACACACGCGCGCGCGCACGCACGCACACACACACGGGATCTGATATCTGCCACGTCCTCGTCGTAGATTCTGGGTTATGCCAAGAGCAGATAGTGAACACATTATTTCGCCAAGACTCATTTTGAAGGTTACTTAAATGACATAAAATGTCATTTTTTGAATAAATGTTTCAGACAAAAGTTTCTTGTTATTTCGCATAGAATTCGAATCCGTAATAAAAAATACTATGTTCCATTTGAAAAATGTAACTTCCGGTCTCAATCTCCTATTTCCGGCCGGAACCGAAAGTTAAAAATATCAACATTTAATAGAGCGCATCTGACTTATAAAAGAAACATTTTGAATTTTTGAAAATAATCTATTATCTAGATTATAAATGGCTGGTACGTGTGGTCTGGGACACCCTGTATAGGCGGGTTCTACGATCAGAGTTATCATTGTAGGCAGATTCATACCTTACCGGCATTTTACCTTATAGCGCGACTTTGTGTGGGAGGGGGAGAGGAATAGCTTATAACAGAACCAAATTTTGCGGGGGAGGGGGATGGGGATTACATTATAGCGCGAGCATATTTTTGCGGGGGATGGGGGTGTCAAACTGCAGCGTCAGCTTTTTTGGGTAACCGTGAACGTGTTCAAATTTCTTACTTATGGAGAGTAGGTGGGATGGGGTACTTCTTCAAGTATAGTTTGTGACGTTATAGCGGACCATATTTTTGTTAGTCTAAACGCGTGCGTCACAAATATGACACCTTTGCACCCAGCATGATTTGGTTTATCGTTCACGATAAACAGTCATGGAGGCAGCGTGGTACTGCAGACGTATGCATCAGGTTAAAATGCAATATTTGATAACGGAGTCACACCCACGATGCATTTGCGCATCCTTTTTAAATGTAAGAGAGAGACCATTCACGATGCAAGATAGAGTTGTGGAATCGTACGTGCACTATGGTTTATTTATATATTTATATCGTTCAATATGTACGTTGTGCGTTTTCATAATCTGGAGTAGCAGCATCCTATCGCGGCTGGTGTCGAGTTGCTCAGCCGAGACACACGTCGCGTCACACAGTCCTTTCCCCTATCGAACTTGTCTAATCTAGCGAGTTGTAGCAACGGTATCCCTTCATGCTTTGGGGCATCGAGTTGTCCAAGCCGCGAGATATATGGACACACCATTGTTATCAGTTCTCCCCCGATTTGCGCTAATTGAAAAACGCATTATGCAAGTATAGATATATGTACATAAATTAATATGGTTCTACAAACTATTGTATATGTATAACGTTCCAGATCCCATCTGTGGGTCCAATACATTGTATCTCGCGGTATCGAATCAAAGACAGAGCCGCGCTTCTTTTAGTCCGCCGAGATGATCGTGCTCAGATGTTTCTTTTTTTCAAACGTATCGGCAAGCTGCTGAACTCAGTCAGTCTCGACCTAGCCTTGATAGAGAGAGCATCTATTAAATATCGTTCTAAATCTATATCTGTGTTTTTATTTAATTAAAATATATTCATTGCTTCCCAAACCAACAGGTTATGGGCCCAGGCACATAGTTAAAGGGATTTTTGTTGAAAGTTTCTAAATAAAATAAATTTATAAAAAGTTATAGAGACACAGTTAGTAAAGTGACAATTATAAATTGAAAAATAAGATACATCAAAAGTGAACGGGAAAGTGACGTGTGATACTGTGAAAATGAGTGCAGACACGAAGAAGACAAAGCGAAACATCAAACCCTGCGATGGGGAAAAGTACAGCATCTGGAAATACAGAATTGGGGCACTAATAGCAGAAGAGGATGCACTGAAAGTTTTGGACATGGATCGCCCAGAGAGCCCGGGGAAAGATTGGATGCGATGCGAGAGAATTGCTACAGGAATAATTATTGAAAATTTATCAGATTCAATGTTATGTTTCACAACGGAGACGGATACGGCTAAGGATAACATTTAAAAAATTGGATGCGATATACCAAAGAAAAAGCTTAGTAACTCAAATTGCTGTCGAGAAGAAATTACTGTGTTTTAAATTTAATGAAAATATATCACTCTCAAAACATTTTATACTTTTTGATGAAATGATTGTGGAACTGCAATCTGCGGGTGAGACACTGTCGGAGATGAATAAGGTAGCCAGATTATTATTAACACTACCAAACTCATATGATCCACTGGTCACCGCAATGCAAACCCAATCTGACGAAAACCTGAGCCTCGCATTTGTGAAAATTAAATTGCTGGACTATGAAGTGAAGTTACGAAGCGAGAGGAGTGAAACGAGCGCAAAAGTATTGCATATAGAAACTAAAATGGATAATGCAAGAATACAGAAAGATAATAAATCTAAGACGAGTTTTAAAAGAAAAGAAAATTATCAACAAAAGCGTTCTTTCAAAAATAAAGGTTTTAACAGAAACCATTATAGAAAATGTGATTTTTGTGGCAGAAGGAATCACGAAAAGAAGGACTGCTACTATTACAAAAGAAATTCTACAGCTGAAGAGCGGCCGCGAACGATTCAAAGCGTTCAAGTGCAAGAAGGATATGAAAACTTCGCGTTTATGACAGGAGTTAAAGTAAAAAATAATAAAAGATCAAATAATTCTGCTGAAATAGACTTTGTGTTGGATTCAGGTGCAACAGATCACCTGGTAAACGAAATTGATTTTTTTGTGGGCTTACTAACATTGAAGAAGCCCATCCATGTTTCAATTGCGAAGAAGGGAGAAGTTATTACTGCGACGAAGATCGGCTCTATTAAAATAACGATAAATCTAGGCGTTACCGGAGTTCTGGAGAATGTATTATACGTACCAGACGTCCCGAACAACCTACTATCCGTTCGCCGAATCCGGGCAGCCGGAATGAGAGTCATTTTTAGCGAAACTGGTGTTGTTACAGTAACGAAAGGTGGTAAGACCATACTCACTGGTAAGTCAGCACAAAATTTAATATGTGTAACATTTACTATTGATAAAACTATGTGTGATAAAACATATGCAAATAATATCATAGTACCAAACACATACAAATTGTGGCATGAACATTTGGGTCATATTGAGAGTTCTAAATTCGTTAAAATGAAACAAAATGATTTAATCGACGATAAGAAATTAATAGAAACAATTAATCCTACACAGGATTTATGTGAAGCTTGTGTGTACGGAAAACAAGCGCGTCTGCCTTTCTCAAAAGGAAGGGATAGGAGTTATATAACAAGACCTCTGTTTACCGTCCACTCTGACGTATGTGGGCCAATTAGACCAAAAACAATTGACGATAAAAATTATTTTGTTACATTCATTGACGAATTTACACACTATACGGTCGTTTAACTCATTGCGTTTAAATCTGAAGTGTTCAAAGTTTTTCAAAACTCTGTAGCTAAATCTGAATCACTCTTCAATTCACAAATCGCAAATTTAAATTGCGATAATGGGACAGAATACTTATCGAATCAATTCAAAGCTTTTTGCGTACTAAAGGGTATTCAATATCATTTGACAATTCCGTATACGCCTCAGCAAAATCCCATAGCAAAACGAATGAACAGAACTCTATTAGAAAAAGCTCGCGCCATGATTCACGGTGCTGATTTAAACAAAGAGTTATGGGGAGAGGCGATATTAACAGCAGCCCACTTAATTAATATATCTCCAAGTAAAGCCATCGCGGAGAATAAAACTCCCTTTGAACTATGGCATGGTAGAAAACCTAAATTAAATCGTTTAAAATTTTTTGGTAGCACCGTCTACGTGCATGACAAAAATAGAGAAAGTAAATTTAATAAGAAATCGTATAAAGGGATATTTATCGGCTATGAGAAAAACGGATATAAAATTTTAAACGTGAATACAGGAAAATTCATGATAGCCCGGGATGTCATTTTTGATGAGATTAATTTTAAAAATTCAAGACCCTGTGTACGCACAAATAGTTTTGAAGAAGAAAGTATTGTAGCAATAAAATCACAAGAAGCTGATGAAGTAAAAGAAATCAGCGAAAGTCAAAGGAGCGAAACAATAGTGTCTGATAAAAGGAATATCGAAAACACTAACGCTCAAATTGACTCTAATGAAAGTGATTTGCGAAGGAGTGCAAGAATTAAAGTCAAACCTCATATAAATTATAACGAGGAGTATGATTATCATGCTTATGCACTCGTAAGAACTTGCGAAGTTCCCAAATCGTATAGTGAGATAAAAGACCGTGATGATAAGATTCAGTGGGAGAAAGCGATAAAAGATGAAATCGACTCCCTAATACAAAACAATACAATAATATATTTTTAGCATTAAAATGGATGAAAAAGGAAATCCATGTAAATTCAAAGCGAGATTGGTCGCAAGAGGTTTTAGTCAACAACACTTATTGGACTATAATGAGACCTTCGCGCCTGTAGCTCGCATTGCAACCTTTCGAATGCTAGTAGCCTTTGCAAATCAGCATAATTTATTAATTCACCAAATGGACGTTAAAGCAGCCTTTTTAAATGGTCTACTAAAAGAGGAGATTTATATGTGTGTACCAGAAGGTATTCAAGCGCAAGAAAATCAAGTATGCAAATTAAATAAAGTATTATATGGCTTAAAACAATCGGCCAGATGCTGGTTTCAACTTTTTGAAGTTACTCTCAAAAACAATGGTTTTCAAAACTCTTCTGTAGATCGCTGTTTATATTTCCTCGATAGGAATCATATTTGTAAAAATATATATGTTATTTTGAACGTTGATGACCTTTTAATAGTAACATATGATAGAAGCACATTAAAAAACTTTAAAGATTTGTTCAAGATTGGCGCGCCCGAGCGCCATATTGACAAACCAGCACCGCGCGATCCCGCCAAGACTAGCGCGATCCCGCCGAAACCGCGAGCCATATCGTATGCCATCGAGGCTTACGCGGGCAATAGATCAGCTGTGTGATTGGCCTATTCTCACTCTCGATCCTTCTGGAAGGTTCGCGAACGCTCAACCGGAACCACCGGTGCGTGACGAACTTCCAGGAGGATCGAGACAATAAAAGAGAGTGACAACCGTCATCTCACTCTCACAGCGACAAAACAGCTGATAAAACATACGCGCGATTCCTACATTCAAAGTCATCTTTATTCTATTCAACTCATTATACATCAATTCTGTTACATAGTGTAGTATTGTTTGACAAACCATCTTAAGTGCAAATATAGTTATTTATACAAAGATCCATACACTTTTGCTACCAATCCATTTATACAGTCCACTTCTCTTCCATTCAAATCCAACCGTTACCATACGCATCCATTCCGTTCAATCTTGCATCCTATCTCTCATTCCAGTCACTCTGCAATCCTGTATCACTCTTCTCAGTCATTCCATTCTTCCAAATCCACGTTCCAGTCATTGCGGTCGACCAAGATTGCCCACTCTTACACAGATTATTTAAAGAACAAGTTTTCAATGACCGATATGAACGAAATAAGATTATTCCTAGGAATAAATGTTGAAAGAAAAGACGATATAATCACTCTAGATCAAAGCATCTATTTACAGAATGTTTTGGACAAGTACAAAATGAATGAGTGTAATAGTGTTAGTACTCCATTACCTGCAAAATTAGACTACACAGCATTAAATTCGGATGAGTATTTTGATGCACCATGTAAGAACCTTATTGGCTGCTTAATGTATGCTATGCTATGCACGCGACCTGATTTATGTTTCGCCGTGAACTTGCTTAGTAGATATCAAAGTAAAAATAATAAGGAACTCTGGCAGAATCTAAAGAGAATCTTAAGATATGTGAAAGGATCCTTGAAATACCGTTTAACTTACAAAAGAAACGATTACAAAACTATATTGACTGGTTATGTAGACTCTGATTGGGCAGGTAATGAAATCGACAGAAAAAGTACAACGGGATATATTTTTGAAATGTTTGAAATGAATACGATCTGTTGGAATACAAAGAAACAGAACTCAGTTGCAACTTCCTCAACTGAAGCTGAGTACATGGCGTTATATAAAGGGATTAAAGAAGCCTGTTGGCTGAAATCTTTGTTATCCAGCATAAAAATAGATATAAAGGAACCAATAACAATTTTCGAGGACAATAACGGTTGTATAGCAATAGGAAATAATCCAACAGATCATAAGCGATCGAAACACATCGACGTATGAAGTATCATTTCTCACGAGAAAAAATTGAACAAAAGGAAATAATATTAAAATATACAGGGTGTCCCAAAACAAGTGTAACTCCCGGAAATGGGAGGTTCCTTGGGCCATTTCAAGCGAGATTTTCCTTTACAAAAATGGCGTCCGCGGCTTTGTTTAGGAGTTATTAACGAAAAGCACGGACCAATCAGAGCGCGGCTACAGTGGATTGATTCTGGTTCGACCAATAGTGACACCACTTTAAGCGGGACCTGTCGCCGAGTCGGACTCCGTTCGCTATGGCCGGGCTCTGATTGGTCCGTGTTTTTCGATAATAACTCTTAAACAAAACCGCGGACACCATTTTTGTAAAGGAAAATGTCGCTTCAAATGACCCACGGAACCTCCTATTTCCGGGAGTTACACTTATTTTGGGACACCCTGTATACCAACAGGTGAACAACTGGGAAACAGCTTCACGAAATCTATACCAACAGCGAAGTTCAATTATATGCGCAAGCAGATCGGACTGAAGGAGCCCCAGTGATAAGAAATTGTTAAACGATAATTATGGTTTGATTGGGTTTTTATTTTGGGTTTTCCCCAATCCATTGCAACGAATGTTGAACCATTTGTATATTGCCCAAAAATGTTCTCTCTTCTTGTATTTAAAGATTAATTTCTGAGTGGGAGTATAGATATATGTACATAAATTAATATGGTTCTAAAAACTATTGTATATGTATAACGTTCCAGATCCCATGTGGGCCCAATACATTGTATCTCGCGGTATCGAATCAAAGACAGAGCCGCGCTTCTTTTAGTCCGCCGCACAGTGTGTCGTCCAATGGAAAAAAGTCCGGAAATCAAAGTGTAAGACCAAAAAATTTATGTATGCTAAAATGTTCGTAACAAAACGTAGTTTCTGAAACTGCATTAAATTTTAACTGAATAAATCAATTTATTATTAAAATTGGGGCTGAAACTTTACTGTCAAATTCCGTGCATTATTTTAAACATGCGTTCCTCGCAAGCTATTTGGTTTTTTAATTTGATTTTTAGAGGGTGTGTTTAGCATTATAAGACCTTCAATCTCCCACAAAATTTTTTAAAAGTAATCGCAATTTGTCCTAATTTTTTATGTTTAAGATTTATCAACTTTGATTAGAGTTTAAAAAAAAGTACATCAAAGTACATCCGTAAATTTTTTTACAGTAATTGGTGGCATATTAAACTTTAATTTCGCGTTGGTTTTGTGGCGGCGACAGGCTGACGCCACGTCCCCGCCAATTGTTTAGGTTTAGACATTGTATGAATGAGTCCGGTTGTGCGTCGAGAGTATGGTTCAGTTTGCGTGCTGTGTGCTAGCGTCGAAAGTATGGATCAGGTTGCGTCTGTGCGATAGCGTCGAGAGAATGTTTAGATGATTGGGTTGAACGTCGCGAAGGGTCTGAATGTTTAGTTTCGGTTTATCGTGAGAATGAGCTGCGTGAATGAATAAAGGATCTTTGTTCGTGTGAATGCATCAACGAGCGAATGGCTAGTTCGTAAGCGTAACTTTTAGTCTTGTTCGAAGTCTGGTCGAGAGCAGTCACGCGGGCTACGCGATTGACTGGCAAATAAAGTATAACAGTTTAACCACAACTCGTGGCTACTGAGTATTTTCTCGTCGAGCAATATCCTCGTTCCTTATTGCGACATCCCACCTTCATTGGTGACCCCGACGTGATTTTTCGCGAGTGAAAAGTTTTCGACGCGAAGCGTCACGCGAAAAACAGTCGAACATCGTGCGTTGGGTGAAGTGTGGAGACCATGGCTACACCGACCGAGCCATTCCCGGGAGGGAGCAGCCTACCCACCGTAAATCGCGTGGCGGTGAAGATACCGGAATTTTCGCCGAAGGACCCAGAGCTGTGGTTCGCGATGGCCGAACGCAGCCTCGACGCGAGTGGGGTAACCACCGAGATGACGAGGTTCGGATACGTGCTGGGAGCACTCAAGCCGGAATACGCGGCGGAGGTCCGCGATATCATTTTGGATCCCCCAGCCCAACCGTACACGAAGCTCAAAGCAGAGCTAATCAAAAGAGTGGGTTCGTCGCAAGAACAGAAGACGCGACGTCTTTTGGAACATGAGGAGATAGGCGATCGGAAACCTTCACAGTTTCTACGCCACTTGCGGTCTCTGGCAGGACCAACCGTGTCGGAGGAAATTTTACGCAGCTTGTGGATGGGCCGGCTACCTGCGAACATGCAGGTCATTCTGGCATCGCAGCGGGACGTCGAACTCGACCGAGTGGCTGACTTGGCCGACACCATTGCGGATACAATGGGCCCGCGCGTGCACGTTGCTGAGGCTTCCGCAAGACCCTCCGTGCGCCCATCGACGAGCATAAGCGACCTCGAGACGCAGCTGTGCGTGAAAATGGCACAGCTTACAGCGACGTTTCAGCAGGAGCTGGCCGCGATTCGCCGCGAAATTAACGCGGATCCACGCCGTTCGGGTTTTCGACGGAACGCGCCGGGAGGAGCGCGAGCGCGATCGCGATCTCGGGAGCGCCGAGCCCAGCGACGTGGTGGAAAGTGCCATTTCCACGCCAAGTTCGGGGAAAATGCGTTTCGCTGTGAACCACCGTGCAACTGGTCCGGGTCGGGAAACGCGTCGGGCAGTCGTTGATGGCGACCAACGACCCTTGCCCATCGTCGCGCCGTTTGTTTGTCACCGACCGGGTAACAAAAGAACAGTTTCTGATCGACACCGGCGCCGATCTTTGTGTTTTCCCTCGGTCAAAGGTTCGCGGTTTTCGCGAGCGATCCTCGTACGCGTTGTATGCGGCAAACGGGTCGGAGATTGCCACGTACGGGACAATTACGCTCAATCTCGACTTCGGGCTCCGCCGCGCGTTCGCATGGCGATTCGTCGTGGCCGAGGTGTCGAAACCGATCGTGGGGGTGGATTTTCTCGCACACTACGAACTTTTAGTGGATGTGAGAAATGGCAAACTATTGGACAATGTGACGTCGATGACTGTGCCAGGACGTTTAGTGCGCGGGTGCGGTCCGTCGACGCCGTCGATAAAAACAATTTTCGGAGACTCGCGGTTCCATGAGCTCTTGCAACGTTTCCCGAACATTACGCGACCGGTGGGAACACCCGCGGAAGTGAAACACGGGACAGTGCACTATATCCGGACGACGCCGGGACCGCCCGTGGCTTGCAGGCCCCGTCGTCTCGCACCGGACCGCCTAAAACAAGCGCGGCAAGAGTTCGAGACCATGATGCGTCTCGGTATCGCGCGCCCTTCGGAAAGTGCGTGGTCCGCGCCGCTGCATATGGCACCGAAAAAGGGACAGGACGCTTGGCGACCGTGCGGGGATTACCGGGCGTTAAATGCGCGAACAGTGCCGGATAGGTATCCCGTGAAACATATCGAAGACTTTGCACACGCGTTGCACGGGAAAACAGTGTTTTCGACCATAGACCTAGTGCGCGCGTACAATCAAATCCCTGTGGCCGCGGAAGACATTGCCAAAACCGCGATAACGACTCCCTTCGGACTATTCGAGTTCCCCTGTATGTCGTTCGGTTTACGAAACGCGGCACAAACATTCCAACGTTTCATTGACGAAGTGCTACGCGGTTTGGATTTCGTGTACGCGTATATCGACGACATACTGGTGGCATCGTCGACAGAAGAGGAGCACGTGCGACACTTGGCCGAAGTGTTTACGCGCCTTGACAAGCATGGGGTAACAATAAACGCAGCGAAGTGCGTTTTTGGCCAGGCGCAGGTGAAGTTCCTGGGTTATGCCGTATCGCCCGAGGGCACCAGCCCATTGGAATCGAAGGTGGAGGCCATCGTCAACTACCCGCAGCCGACCACCGCTAAGCAGCTGAGACAGTTCCTGGGCATGCTGAACTTCTACAGACGTTTCATGACCGGGGCTGCGCGGGTGCAGGCGCCCCTCAACGATTTGCTGCACGGCAATATCAAGGGTAACGCGAAGCTGGTGTGGTCCGAGGAAGCTGCTGCGGCCTTTGCCGAAGCGAAGGAAAGCCTCAGGCAGGCGACTTTGCTGGCGCACCCAAGGGACGACGCGCCGCTGGGCCTGTTCTGCGACGCGTCCGACTTTACAATCGGAGCGGTGTTGCAGCAGCGTGTCGGAGAGGACTGGCAGCCGTTGGCTTTCTTCTCCAAAAAGCTCAGCGCCGCCGAGAAGAATTACGGCGCTTACGACAGGGAAATGTTAGCCATATATTTGGCAATAAAACATTTCAGGCACATGGTGGAGGGGCGAACCTTCACGATCTACACGGACCATAAGCCGATCACGTTCGCATTCCAGCAGAAGCCCGAGAAGTGTTCGCCCAGGCAATTCAGATACCTGGACTTCATCGGGCAGTTCAGCACCGACATCCGCCACATCGCCGGGGAGGAGAACGTCGTCGCCGACGCGTTATCCAGATTGGAGGAGGTTGTTGGGTCCTTCAACTACTCCGATTTGGCGGAGTCCCAGAGCCACGATTCGGAGCTCCTGGCGTACATGCGCGGTGAAGTCGAGAGCGATTTGGTGTTCGAGCGGATACGTCTTCCGGATGCGGGCGCCGAGGTGATCTGCGACGTGTCAACGGGAAGACCGCGACCTTTCGTCACGAAACCCTTTCGTCGTGCCGTGTTTGATTCAGTACATTGCCTGGCGCATCCGGGTGTTAACGCGACGGTGAGGCTCGTGACGGAGCGATACGTGTGGCCGTCCGTAAAGGCCGACTGCCGAAGTTGGGTTCGCAGGTGTGTACCGTGCCAGCGCTCCAAAATAAACAGACACGTTTCCGCGCCGCTCGGAAAATTTAACGCGCCGTCCGCGAGACTGGAGCACGTGCATATAGATATAGTAATTCTCCCGGTCTCAGAAGGACACAGGTATTGCCTGACCTGCGTCGACCGGTTCACGCGTTGGCCGGAGGCTTTCCCGATGAAGGACCAGGAGGCCTCGACCGTGGCGCGAGCGTTTTACGAGGGCTGGATTTCCCGTTTCGGAACCCCGCTGCGCGTGACGACCGACCAGGGGCGACAGTTTGAGTCGCGTTTGTTCCAGGCTCTCTCGCAACTAACAGGTGCGACCCACTGGCGGACAACGGCCTACCATCCAGCAGCAAATGGGATGGTGGAACGGTTCCACCGCCAATTTAAGGCAGCAATCCGCTGCCATCAACACACCCGCTGGACGGAGATTCTTCCCACCATATTGCTGGGCATCCGCGCAGCCTGGAGGGAAGACTTGCAGTCTACCGCAGCGGAGCTGGTCTACGGCGAGACGCTGCGCCTACCAGGAGAATTCCTGGCACCACGAGGCGGACAGCCGGAGCCGCTGCCAGGGGACTTCGTCGGGAAGCTGCGCGAGCATTTCGCGACCCTCGCCCCGAAGGCCGGCAGCAACCATGCAGCCAAGCGAGTGTTCGTGTACAAGGACCTGGCCACGGCGGAGCACGTTTTCTTGCGAAACGATACTGTTCGAGGGATCCTCCAGCCGCCGTACGACGGGCCATACAGGGTCCTGAGTCGAGGCGCTCGGACGTTTTCGCTGAACATCCGGGGCAAACCGGTAACTGTCACCGTGGATCGGCTGAAACCAGCGTATTTGCTGGATGCAGATCCCACGCAACCGACGACACCGGAGACAACGCGGCCAGCGTTATCGGGGCAGTCCGAGAGACCACCGCCAACACCGTTGGAGAGCACGGGGCAACCGCTCCGTCCGGGGACACCATCGCGGGGGCCGGCGCTGCCGCCTCCCATCCTGACCAGAAACGCGGGCGAACGCGTCACACGGTCCGGAAGAAAAGTCCGATTCCCGGATCGTCTCCAAGTCTCGTGATTGAGTCAATCACTGGCGGGGGGGTGATGTGGCGGCGACAGGCTGACGCCACGTCCCCGCCAATTGTTTAGGTTTAGACATTGTATGAATGAGTCCGGTTGTGCGTCGAGAGTATGGTTCAGTTTGCGTGCTGTGTGCTAGCGTCGAAAGTATGGATCAGGTTGCGTCTGTGCGATAGCGTCGAGAGAATGTTTAGATGATTGGGTTGAACGTCGCGAAGGGTCTGAATGTTTAGTTTCGGTTTATCGTGAGAATGAGCTGCGTGAATGAATAAAGGATCTTTGTTCGTGTGAATGCATCAACGAGCGAATGGCTAGTTCGTAAGCGTAACTTTTAGTCTTGTTCGAAGTCTGGTCGAGAGCAGTCACGCGGGCTACGCGATTGACTGGCAAATAAAGTATAACAGTTTAACCACAACTCGTGGCTACTGAGTATTTTCTCGTCGAGCAATATCCTCGTTCCTTATTGCGACATCCCACCTTCAGTTTAAATCTGCTCACATTTGCTCAAGGGGAGAAAATAATAAAAAACCATATAAAGACTTATAAATTATATATTTAGTTTTAAAATTGTTTAAATATTTACAATCTTCCAATTCAGTATTACAGAAAGTACCAAAAGGTTCCTTTGAGATTTTGTATTATATTAATTTAAAGCACATTAGACTTCTTTCTAGGTAAACAAACGGAATTCTTAAGGACTCCTAAGTTTTAATTCCTCGTTGTGAAGATTTACAATTAGATAAACAATATATATAGTATAGTACTTTTTTTTTTAAATTTTCGTTAAAATTGTAAACCACTTTTTATTCAATAAAAAGTCATAAAAAACAAGATCATCGCAACTAAAAAATAAAATTTTTGTTTAAATAATTTAAAAAAAAATTTTTTTTACATCATTCGATTCGGTTTTGCATTTTATTTCAAAAAGTATTAAGGTACTTTACTCGAAAATTGCATAGTTTAAGAGTTACGACTTTTTTCCCGAATTCCCATATACGCGACACACTGTGCGTCACCGCGAGACTTGCGAGATAGGTAATCGAGCGTGGTCGGGGCGGTGCGCGGAACAGTGGATTGAAGTTCGGCGTGAGCTTGTTGTCCTTGATCATATTCTTGACATATACTTTTTCGCCTACTTTTAATTTATAGTCCAATGCTCTTCTCCTTCTGTCGTACTATCCTCTATTCAGTACAAAGAGAATAATTTAATATAATATAATATAATATAAAATACTCTCGTATTGCTGTATATTATTAGATTTTGTATCCACGCTCTCAACGTCTTTTCGTGTCTCTCGTGCTTCAATCAACTGTTCCGCGCACCGCCCCGACCACGCTCAATTACCTATCTCGCAAGTCTCGCGGTGACGTTCAGAGCGCGTACACTACAACCCTTTTTTATTTAACCAAATTTTTCTTTTAACATAATTACAATATAATACCTGAATCAAGTTTAATTCTTATTGTTATTCTCGTTTGACTCTCCATTATCATCTCTTTCCACCACCGACCATTCACCATCATTAACCCTTTTTAGATCGATTTTATTTCTTCTGTATTCCTTGCCCGTTGAGTCATTCCTTATCTCAACATCTTCAAGAGACAATTCAGGAATACGATACCAGCAGCATTAGACATTGAACACAGAATGGTGGATGCGGAGTTTAAAGATCAAGACATACAAAAAAATGAAAGGAAAGGAATACGGAGACAGAAGGAGAAGAGCATTGGACTATAAATTAAAAGTAGGCGAAAAAGTATATGTCAAGAATATGATCAAGGACAACAAGGTCACGCCGAACTTCAATCCAGACACACACACCGTAACAAGCGTGAACGGAGGAGATGTTGAGATAAGAATGACTCAACGGGCAAGGTATACAGAAGAAATAAAATCCATCTAAAAAGGGTTAATGATGGTGAATGGTCGGTGGTGGAAAGAGATGATAATGAAGAGTCAGACAAGAATAACAATAAGAATTAAACCTGATTCATGTATTATATTGTAATTATGTTAAAAGGAAAATTCGATTAAATAAAAAAGGGATGTAGTGTACGCGCTCTGAACGTCACCGCGAGACTTGCGAGATAGGTAATCGAGCGTGGTCGGGGCGGTGCGCGGAACAGTTGATTGAAGCACGAGAGACACGAAAAGACGTTGAGAGCGTGGATACAAAATCTAATAATATACAGCAATACGAGAGTATTTTATATTATATTATATTATATTAAATTATTCTCTTTGTACTGAACAGAGGATAGTACACGCGTCTAGCTCGCGCTCTGATTGGTCCGTGTTTTTCGTTAATAACTCCTTAACGAAGCCTCGAATGACATTTTCGTAAAGGAAAATGTTGCTTGAAATGACCCAAGGAACCTCCCATTTCCCGATGCTGAGGGAATTTTGGGACACCCTGTATATGTCGAGGCGTGCTGACATAGGCAATGATTTGAAAATTTGTATTATTATTATTAATGTCATGTTTGTTTTATTGATTGTAATTTATAAATTTGTGTTACTATTACGTTTGTTTTATTTTTGAAGAAATGTGAGTCAAGGTCCTTTAGGAAAATGGTTTAGGTCCTTGTTGAACGTGACCACGGGTGGTAGAATGGACACGTTCCTGATGGTTACAGTGTATATGAAAAGAGGACAATATCAATGAGATATTGATTGATTTGCGTTGTCAAGAGAGTAGTCTTTTGATATAGACAGAATCAACTAGATTTTGACGAAACAAGACGTGTAAGGATTAATTCTACAGCACCCGTGAGCTCGTTGACGCATTTTGAAATGACGAATCGAACAAGAGATTGGCCTGCCACGACATATATATATTTTTTTTAACCTATCTGTTTTTGCGCGAACGCCTCAGCTGCGATGATATCGGCGCACGAAGCTGCCAGTTCGCAATCGGTCAACGAACTTTGATCGAAAGATTCGCTCTCGACGATTGCTTTCATGATATTCTTTGCATCGCTATCCTTGACCGCAACGACAAAATTCATTTTAGCAGCAATCGTGGGAACATTGTCGATCAGCCACGAATACTTGTTGTACACGCAGAATTCGAGGTTGTACAAGTTATACATAGTTTTTTTCGTGATGTACAAAGCTACGAATTGATTTGATAATTTCACTAGATTCATACCATTACGATTAACTGTTTGAAATCTTAAATCATCACTCATTTTTCGACACTCTTTCTGCATAGACGGTGAAAGTAAATCAGAAATACACTCCTTTGTGCGCAATAACTCTGTCCATGCATAAAAAAAACGTGATCTCGTTACCACGGTTATCCCCTATAGCTAGTTCCACGCAAATGTCATCACCAACGCGCACGCCAATTTCGAGATATTTAAAATAATTGCCGGCTATGGAGTATCTTCGACTTAAGACCCATGCGCTGTACAAACTTCTCGACGTCGCACAGTGTGACGTTTCGAACATTTAGGAGCATTTAATTCTTAATAGTGTTGTTTCTTTTTTTTATCATGTATTTTGTTAAAATTACTCCAAATATGATTACTTCTAATAACTTTAACATGATTTTTGTTGTATTGGCCGAAAATACGTATTTTAACTCTTGCAAATTACTGCGTGAATGGGTATTTAATTTAAACGATATAAGGAAGTTGCAAACACAGTCTTACATAAACATATTCAAAGTTTTAATAAACTAAATAGATGTAGAAAAATACACTATGAACAAGAGCTTTCCATTTACAACACCAGATACATATGTATCTATTCTTTTCAACTGTCAGAACAGGAGTCGACTTCATCGTATTCAGACGAACAATCACTATCGTCTTCTGTACTATTTAATTTAGGCACTGCAAGTAATTGTAGTATTCCTCGGGTAAGAATTCCTTTTCTTCTTGTGGGAATGTTCCTTAAACTGGTAATCAGAGGGTCTGACGATATGAGCAGCCTATTCATAAGGTCTGTATTCGTGGCAATCCTTGAAAATTTTCTCGTGAAAAGTTGACGAAATCTTCTATTATCTTTATTTCTCGCCTCTTGTGCTTCTTCCAAATGTTGACCAATCGGAATAATACAAGAGGCAATTACAAATTTTCCATGATATAGCACTTCGTGTACGGTACTTGGCATGTAATACCAAGAATACATTTTTAAATATAAACTTGAAGTGTCATTGCCATATTGTTCAAATTTGTTGGCATTTATAGCAAATCCACAGTTTAACACTTCTAAAATAATATAGTGTGCAGGCTTATAAACACGTTCTTGCTCGGATAAACTGTGTTAGACGACTAGCGACTGCACGAGGTTATAATGCGTGTGGCTGTGGAAAACAAATGAAAACTCCCAAAGACGCAGACCAACGCAGAATTTTTTTTCATAGCCGACTAGAAAAGACTTCAATGTATACACATTGTATAGTCTAAAGTTCATATTCGCCCATATAAGAAAATTTTACTCTGTAGAACATTGGTACATACTGAAAAGATCTTTGAGTTTCTATGATTATTAACCATAATAAACTAGCTGGTTATTGTTGCTCGCTCGCTTCGCGAGCTCGCGGGTGGAGTTGTTATTGCTCGCTCGCTTCGCGAGCTCGCGGGTAGGACTGCTCTTGCGAAAGGGTTAGTGGTACGCATTGCTAGTGGGACATACAGGTCTTAATGGTTTTTTTATTAACTTCCCGATTCATAGGGAAGTTACTGTAATTAAGGTAAAAGGCCATATTATGAGACAATGTCCCTATTTATGAAACATTAAAAACATAAATGAAAGGGGAATATATTATAAATACATGCATATCACAATTTAAATAAAATTATATGTATATAAAAATATGATCTTTCAAATTTCTATGTGTACAAATATTAATGTTGATTTAATGTATTTAATATGAAAAAATGAAGTTGAACTGTCCTCTCCAAGTCTGCATAGAATTACTTAGCTTACTCTGAGCTGAAGTACGAATACACTTAGCTTTTTGTTTTAAGCATATTTACAAATTTTAATGATTTTAAATGATGTTAAATAACTTAATCGAAAGCTGAAAAGTCGTAGATTGTAATTAAATAAATGCGATTAGGATTCTGGCGTAATTTTATTAATTATAAAGCTGTCTCATATTATGTACACTACCCTTTTAGAAGTCCGTATTTATGGTACAATAATTTGCTTGTCCCATGTTCCATGGACCTGTTGATTCTAGCCTGGCACCAGTTTATGAGACAGCAACTTGGAGTTTGTTTACTGGTATTATTTACATGAAAATAGTTCTTAAACCTACGTTTTTACCGTTTTTTTCATAGTGTTCATCTAATTCAACTTCTATTTCTATCTAACATACGTGTAAGTAAGTCTATTGAAGTTTTGGGTTGAAAATTATAAAACTAACCTATAAAATTTTAATTTTAACCTATAATATATAATAAAGTATTTTTAATGCAAATTGAAATTTACATTTATTTATTAGAATAAGTTTGTTTACTTACAGCCTTTTAGTCTAGTATAGTATTAAGTTTAGTATTAAGTATGGCAGGCACAAAAAATATCAGGAAAAAAAGTGCCAATACTAATTTAAGTAGAAAGTCTTCGGTATTAGTCAGTAAGGCAAATATCAAGAAAAATAAGAGATTAAATTATACTCCTGAGAGTTTAAAGAATGCAATTAAAGCATTAGACACAGGAATTTCCCTCAGGAAAGCTGCTAATGCATACGGAGTTCCCGTAGCAACCTTAGCTAGGAGGAAAAACAATCCAGAGGTTGTAAAAATGAAAACTGGACCAACAACAGTTCTCACGGAAGCTGAAGAACTTGAAATTGTTAATTGGATATTGTATAGAGCAGAAAGGGGGTATCCTGTTAATAAAACAGAGCTTCTAGATTGTATTCAAAAGTATATACAGTCATTGAAAAAAGAAACTCCATTTATTGAGAACCGTCCAGGCCGTCACTGGTATGAAGGATTTAGGAAACGCCATCAGAATTTAACAATTAGATCTGTACAACACCTAAGTATAAGCAGAGCTGCTGTAACAAGGCAAGATTTGAAAGACTGGTTTAATGAGCAGGAAATGTATTTAAATACTAAAAATTTGCTAGATATTCCTCCAAACCGAATATTCAACTGTGACGAAACAAATATAGCACTATGTCCTGACTCAGACAAAGTTTTAACTAAAAAAGGGTGTCGCTCTACGTACAAAATTACAGATACAGGGAAAGAAAATCTGACTGTCCTTTTTATGTATAGTGCAGCAGGTACTCGTGCCCCGCCTATGATAATGTTCCCGTATATTGCAAAAGTACCAAGGGATATTATAGAAAATACTCCAAAGGGCTGGGGTATTGGAATATCAGAGAGTGGATGGATGACCACTGAAACATTTTACGAATATACAGGGTGTTCGACTACAGGTGGGAGAAAATTTAAGGGGTGGTTCTCGACGATAATATAAGACGAAAATTAAGAATAAAAAAATTGCGATTTCGACTTCGTTAATTAGATATTAGCAATTAAAAATTGGCCCAAAAAGCGGCAACATTTCGACACAGCTGTACGTTGCATACGTCACACAGGCGCGCGACAGTCTCGTATCAAGTGACAAACGCATGCAAACCTTGGTTCTCATTTGGGGCCCCAGCGAGGTGAAAATGTTTAAAAAATCGTTGGACGACATTGAACCTACCTACTCGTTAAAATCCACGAGGGCATTTCTATTATCCGCCCTATGGAATTATCGAGTAGAAGGGGTCAATGCCCTTTCACTTTGAAATTCTTCTCACACAAATCCACAAATCCTTATCCTGCACTATAATTGTTCATAACACCGTACATAATACACTGAAACAAACCACTTTAAAATGGTATCCATTGGGTCCATAAATGTTGAATAAAATCCTCACAAATGCAAGTATCCAGAAATATGCACATGCATACTGGAATCGTTCACAGCTAATTCACGTTTGATGCATGTGAATTTGACTTTCGCACACAAAAATAAAATATCAGTGAAATTATTGTGAAGTACACCCACTTAATTAACACCCTAATTGAATGTTTTAAGAAAATGTGTTTCTGCGAGGAGAATCGTTCGTACACGTTCGCGTTCGTATGCACACTGATTCAAGGCAGCTGTGAGGTCAATGCCAGATCGATAAAACAAATGAAGATCTACAGCAAATTCCCGCCCAAATATCACGCGTTGCTATACCAATACATTCTCTATCCTGTTTTCATGAATTTCGTGACTCTTTCTCATTCTGTCTGTGACCGCCAAATGTCTCATGTGTGTGACATTCATCACGTCAGCTGTCTCCTCTCAGAAACACATTCTCTTAAAACATTGAATTAGGGTATTAATTAAGTGGGTGTACTTCACAGTAATTTCACTGATATTTTATTTTTGTGTGCGAAAGTCAAATTGACGTGCATCAAACGTGAATTAGCTGTGAACGATTCCAGTATGTATGTGCATTTTTCTGGATACTTGCATTTGTGAGGATTTTATTCAACATTTATGGACCCAATGGATACCATTTTAAAGTGGTTTGTTTCAGTGTATTATGTACGGTGTTATGAACAATTATAGTGCAGGATAAGGATTTGTGGATTTGTGTGAGAAGAATTTCAAAGTGAAAGGGCATTGACCCCTTCTACTCGATAATTCCATAGGGCGGATAATAGAAATGCCCTCGTGGATTTTAACGAGTAGGTAGGTTCAATGTCGTCCAACGATTTTTTAAACATTTTCACCTCGCTGGGGCCCCAAATGAGAACCAAGGTTTGCATGCGTTTGTCACTTGATACGAGACTGTCGCGCGCCTGTGTGACGTATGCAACGTACAGCTGTGTCGAAATGTTGCCGCTTTTTGGGCCAATTTTTAATTGCTAATATCTAATTAACGAAGTCGAAATCGCAATTTTTTTATTCTTTATTTTCGTCTTATATTATCGTCGAGAACCACCCCTTAAATTTTCTCCCACCTGTAGTCGAACACCCTGTATAACAAATGTTTTTCATCCATGGCTGGTACAAGAAAATATACAGTTCCCGGTAATACTATACTTGGATAACCACACGTCACATATAACCATACCAGTAGTATCCTTCTGCCGAGACAGGCAAATTGAACTTATAGGATTGTATCCAAATTCCACTCATATATTACAACCTCTGGACATAGCTTTTTTCCACCCTTTTAAGCAAACATGGAAACGAACAGTACCAAAATGGAAAGTACAAAATAATAGAATACAAATTAAAAAAGGAGACTTTCCACTTGTGTTAAAAATGGCACTAGATAGTTTAAAAGATGAAAAAGACATAATACAAAGTGGATTCAAAGCATCTGGATTAGTGCCGTTTAATCCTAATGCTGTCGATTATGATATTTTAAACAAACCAAAAAGAAGTATTTCTACTCATACAGACGGAAATGTAAAAGAGCATCAAATGACATCAAATAATGTGATGGAAGAAAGAAACCAGCATTTGCAAACATTTGAGAAAAATATATCTCCTGAACAATTATTAGAATTTAAAAATTCAAATGGACAGTGGACAGGCAATATTGAGAAGAAAGGACTGTTTGAATACTGGCTTCAAATTGGAGGAACATCTTTTGGTATAAATACTTATGAAGATTTCAAAATCAGAAATTACAAGTCTTTTTCAAATATGATTTTATATTTACAAATAATTTATTTGCTTTTAATCAAATTTTTTATATGTATGATGCATGATTTTATACCTTTATTTATATCTTTAGATCATAGTTTAAGAATGAAACCTACCATCAGGAGTATTGAAAATTTAATTGATTTTAAAGTTAAAATAGTGAGTCAAGACACTGCTAATGAAAATAAGGAGGGCAATTCAATTTTACCTCCAGAGAATATACTTTTTGACAATGATATACAACATATCATACCAGAAACATCTGTTGCAAACAACGAACCAGTGATAATACACGTACCAGAAAGTGTACATGTACAAGAAAATATTAAATTACAATTTGTAGATGAGACTCTATTAAATGATACTACACTGGATGGTGCAATCATATGAGATATACCAATGAATGACATTAACTTATCACCTGAAAAGAGCAAATCTTTAACTAGTCAATCAACGGATAAGATCAATGTAGCCCAGGAGAATACTGAGCTGATCTATAATCAAGGTAAGTCAAATGAGCTTAGAAAAATATGGATTATGATACAAGTGTCAATACTTACAACATTTTTCAACAATAGACAATAGTAACATTCCGAATGACAATTTTGCAAATGCATTTACCTTCCCATCACAATATTTATCAAAAAAAAAAAGGATTAAAGTAGAATCTTCTAGCAAATCTAAGCTACCATCAGCTGGAACTTCAGATGCCTGGTGGCAACAGCAACTTGAAAAAGAAAAGCAACAAAAGATAAAAGAAGAAAAAATTTTTAAAAAAAAGAAACTCCAAGAGGAGAAACTGAAATTATCTAACGAAAAAAAAAATTACAGGAAAAAATAAAAGAAATACAAAAAATAATCAAAGAAGAAACAAAATAGATTAAATGTTTAAATTACGAAAATTAATTATTTATTTTAATTTTATGTACCATTTTATTTATGTTTTATTTATTACTTTATTTTACAGTTTATTTAATATTTTATGTACAATGTTATATAATACATAAAAAACGAATAAAAAACTAAAATATGAAAAAAGAGTGATTTTTTTATCTGTTCCATAAATAGGGACATACAGTATGAGACACCAGGGACATGGTGTATCCAAGCTGTCTCATAATACGTACATGGACATTACTTCTATTTTTCAAGCTTATAATTATTTTTTAACGTTATAATTACATTATAAAAATTATTTATACTTCAGAAAACACGAAAGAATGAAATAATGCACAAATTCGCAGCATTTTATGCTTTTAACTATTTAAAATCATTGAAAATATCATGTTCTTCTCTAGCATCTGTCTCATAATATGGCCTTTTACCTTACCCCGAAAATCGAAAATCGATTTTTTAGCAGATCTTCACGTTTCATGGTTATTGAAGTCATTTTAGACTATTTTTATCAAATTGTTAGTGTGTGTGTGTGTGTGTGTGTGTGTGTGTGTGTGTGTGCGCGTGTGCGTATGGCCGTTTTTTACACACACACACACACACACACACACACACACACACGCACGCACGCACGCACGCACGCACGCACGCACTCACGCACGCACGCACGCACGCACGCACGCACACTAACAATTTGATAAAAATAGTCTAAAATGACTTCAATAACCATGAAACGTGAAGATCTGCTAAAAAATCGATTTTCGATTTTCGGGGTAATTACAGTAACTTCCCTATGAATCGGGAAGTTAATTATATGTATAATATTTAAAAACGAAAAATATTGAAAACACACTACAAAGGATTGAATAACCACTAAAATAAATATAATAAAATTGAAGTTCAAATACACAACCTTTTATTTAGGTAAAGTATCACTGCCGATTGATGTATTTTCACCATTTGTATAGGCAGTAGAGTTCCCTCGAGGCTTATTTTTCATATCTGAGTGCGACGAAAAAGTAAAAACAATGTCGATTGTGGATTACTGAGGTATTGCCTTCAAGGTAAGAATAAATACGCAATTTTTAAAAAATGTTCAATTTTTGAATTAAGTGCTCCTAAATGTTCGAAACGTCACACTGTGCGTCGGCGGTTGCATCATCGATGATCGTGAAATGGAGCTGCTGTTGTTGGGAAAACCCTCGGACGACGACGACGACGGCTGTATCATTGATGATCGTGATATGGGCTGCTGTTGAGAAACCCTGCAACAGATTTAAGAAATTAGACGTTTCTTCTCAATTTCTTTTTTCACAATTTTTTTTCATGTTTCTCTACTTACATATTATTTGGTCTCCTCTTTTTGTACGGCTCCTCGACGTTGGAACGATTACATTCAGCAGATGGATGACGGTTATACTGCATGGTGCTGTCTACGTTTTTAGCAGTGGTTGTTTCGATCTAAAGCTTGACGCCCGGAATACGTCGTTTTATAGGATCTCTCCCTACCACTTCTTTTACAAATAAGATCAGCAATCCCCTCCTCTGACAGTTACAGACTTCAAAGTCTTGCAATAATCTCTCTAGCACTTCCTTTTCTATTTACGGGGATAAAAATACGATGACTCAGTTTTTTTCTTAATCGATGCTGTAATGTTCCCAAGGAAGAGTATTGATCAAATTACTGCAAGTATACCGCTTGTCATCATGCGGACTCAATGCTAATTTCTTTTCCGACATTGAATACACCTGATGCCGTACGGACACTATACGATTACCGCTAACGCTCTTTTCCGTATGATTATGAAGGCATTCGACATAGTCTTCGAAACTTATATCCCGTGCGGTAACGTTTGTTCTGATTCCTTTGATCTTTTTAGTGTCCTGATCATTGTGGCGTCCGGAATTCGGGTTTAAGCATGTACGGCGAGGCAATAACCTCCGAAAGGTTACATCGACAAAATAAATTGTAAGCAGTTTGGCGTGGCAACAACCTCCGACAGGTAACATCAGCGAAATCAATGTAAGCGTTATGGCAAGGCAGTGACCGCTAAAAAAGTCTAACTCTGTGAAACACATGATATAAAAACTCTGGACACCACACGGGCGACAGACAAAAGTTGAATAAAACTGGAAAACGTAACGTCGTGTTGGGTTCAATAAGTCGCCACTCCTGATCAAATCCCGATCCTAGAATTAGACAGTAAGAATCCGCTTTGAAGCATTGTTGGAACCCGTCTGGGCACAACATCACCGTGCACGCGAATCGCATACATTTTCGAACGAAGCCCACGAACTCATTCATAATTTTACCGCCGTTCTCATCCTTCATCAAACCGAGCTGTTTATTGTTCGCGATAGGAACACCGTAAACGTTGTTCGCAACATAATTACTGGTGTCGTATCTATGGATATCACGTTTCATCAGCGCCTAGTACGCGTCATCGCAAGCGATCTCGTATATCAAGCTGTTCGTGTCCGTGTACAAAATCTTACAATTTTACTGAAATTTTGGATACATGTAATCGTAATGAAAGCTGTACAAATGAAATTTTGAAATATCCAATATGGACATGCCCACGTAGATTGGTTTGAAAAATTTAACGAGCATCTTTTTCAACTGAATCGCGACAAAGTCCTCGGAAAACACTCTACCGCTGTGAAAATTTGGTCTAGCTATCAATCGTTCAACGCCGTGTCTACCACTCCATCGAGAAAGTAATTTCACGATCGCGTGATTTCGAACATTCTCCATAGTTTTTCCAAACACGGCATTGTTCATTCATTTGAACAAATTCTTAGAAAAATCGTTGGTTGCGTTGGCGCGTAATTTCGTGTTCAAATCGATATAGCCGTGCAACTATCGCGACTGTCGAAACTCTAGAATTCGACATATTATCCGCAATTTCAGATTATGTTTCAAACTTTGTTGGAGGTACCGATAATGTACAACGTATCGCTCCTTATCGCGAAGTGTTGCCATAAACTTTTTCTGCGTACTCGAGTCGGTCGCCGCGTCGTGACTTGCACAAAACGAAAGATCCGCGTGAGCATTGTGAATTTCGCGCGGATACTCTAAATCCACCTCCAAAATGTATCCTACGGGGCTATTGATCGGAATGGATTCGACGTCGAAATTGTCCGCGTCCACCCATCGAAAATCTCTGTACGGCAGATGTTGCGACATAGCACAACCGTATAGATTATTCACGTCAAAATACATTAAGTAGGTGGATGGCTTGGTCGAGTCGTGTGTAGACAAATATTTGTTGTTTGCATGTGCATATCTGTGCGAACACTGGCTCAATCCGCCGCGTATTCCTCGCTCCACGAACAAAAGCATGTCAACGTCAGTCAACAACTCCAATTCGGTCTTTGTCATTTTCAACATCACGTCCCATGCTAAACCAGGGAGCGTGTAATAATGCGCCGGATCGAGCTTGTAATTCTCGAGACAGTCATCGCGAAAATTTTCAAAAACATCCTCCAACAACAGCACATCCAATTTTAAGTACAAGTCACTGTACTGCCCAAGCGTTTGTATAGCAAAATGCGACCAAACCGTATTCGCGTGAAGGTAATCGACGTCGGATATCTCGCTGCCATTCAACCGATCGTAAAATGCCTCGCGCGGCGGCGAAAACACCTTTTCTGGTCAATAATTTGAAATCGTCGCGAGGAAGATGTGCAAATTCACCTCGTACAATGCGTAATTTACTTTCGTCCAAGTATGACGACAGCTTGTCCAGACTCGAGTTCAAGAACTTGAACGAATCGATGAAGCGGAATTTCAACAATTTTGCATGCTTTCGCTCTTCACCCGACTGTGTCTCGATATGAACGGTTTTCGTGAAAGAGATATACTTCTCTTTTGTCAATGGCAACACATCTATCCGTCCCTCGATCAAGTTTGCTAATTCTTTGATGATGAAATGTGCATCGTAACCTGATAAATTATGAAAAAAAACTGGTATGACGTATGAAGATTGATAGCTTAAATTACAACCGTTGTGCGCCGGACCGCGATACGTGCTCGTGAAATGACAATGATCGTGCACCCAATCGCGCGTAAATTCTCCTTTTCGCGTTGAGCTCGGCGGTCACAGGACTCCGCGTGAAATACAAGCCTTTACGGCACGAATTCCGCCGAGCTCCGATGTTCGACGCGTTTCTAATTTGACTGGGCAAGGGCCACGGCAAAGTCGCGAGAGAACGAAACCGGCACGTCGCGTCGTCCCACCGTGGAACGTCTCGAGAAAAGCTCGTTACTTATCGCAAAGGTCGTACGTCCCGAATATTCCGCGCGCGGACATTCGCGGACGCAACGACTCCACGGCCTTGCGTTCCTCTCGGGAGAGCTACTCCTGGTACGCAGATACGCCTGAGGACGCGTGGTACACGACACGAAGACGGAATTCGCAAATACGCCCCATGCCAACACGAATGAATTCACATGGGAAAATCACTAAATAAAGGGCCTGATCGGTACTTACCAAATGGTCTTTGATCGTCTCGATCGGCACTTCGGCAAATACTTTTATTAATCCCGATTTCACGTATATGTCGGCGCGACAACTATTTTCAACGCAGTCCTACGACCCAGTGACCCAATTCGGCTTGGCTCGGGAACGCGGAAGCGAGGCGTCCCCCTACTTCCTCATCTATCTCCTCCTAGGCGACGCTCGGACCTATCGCGTGATTCTTCGCAGCAATGACGGAATTTGCGTCTATGGTCCCGGGCTTCCGGCAATTTGTTGATTTCACATGGAAATCACAAATTTGACGGGACCACCGGTAAAGCTACGAAGTCTATTGGCCGCGGTCCGAGCCGTTCCAGGATTGTTCTCCGCGCAATTCCTGGGCGAGAGTCGGCGAGGTTGGGCTGTTAATCGTCCCGTATTTTCGATATCCTCGTCGGCCTCTCCGGTTGATAAATCCAGGCTCGATCCTGGTCCAACCGTCTAGTTCGCCACTGACGTGCTGCGATAGGTGTTCCGAGCATCTTTCCTCAAGACTTGGCGCCAATCAGCGGCATGGGATAGGTACCGGGTTTCTTATAGACTCCGGCTATTCCTGAAACTTCGTGTCGCGCCCAGCGGCGCGATATTTAAACGCGATAAATTTGTTCCGCTGGAACTCGGACATCCAGGGAAGGCGATCGTGACGGCCGTTCTCGTTAAAGTATCGGCCGAGGTTGACCCGGCCTTCAGTTCGTGTTCGGAATGACGCTGGCAAAATCTGTCACGTCACAACGTGTACAATGTCGTCCAGGACAATTATCTTGATCTGTCCGGCTCTCTAAGGGACTGGATCGCTAAATGTGAGGAATCGGCGAACGATAAGGAGCCTAAAAATTCAAATGAAACGGTCACCGCAACGAGCACTCAGAGGTCACACGCTGTGTTGCCAAAAATGGCTCTACCAACGTTCGACGGTCAATACAAGTATTGGCCTTCATTTCGTGACTTGTTTACGTCACTGATAATAAACGAGTCGACACTGTCACCTGTAGAACGACTCCATTACTTGAAATCCTGCATGAAGGACAGCGCCTTGTCTATCTTGAAGAATGTCCAGACGACCGCTGATAATTTTCAAGTCGCTTGGGACAAATTGACAAGCCGTTTCAGCAATCCTCGCTTGTTGGTACAAGCCCAAATCAAGACACTTACGTCATTCGCTCCCTTACGAAAGGAATCAGCCGCTGAAATGAAGCGACTATACGATGAAACGTTTGACGCTATCGACGCTCTCAAAATCTCGAAAGGCCTGTAACTAACGCTACCGATTGGATCGTTCAACTGACAGTTGAACGATTGGATCGTCAGTCTCGGCGTGATTGGGAAGACACTATGCAGAACTCTAAGGAACTTCCGACTCTGGAGTAGCTGAAAACATTTATGGAAGGACGCATACATACATACGAAGCATTAGAGTCGCCTCAATCCGAAGCACCCGCCGACACCAAGAAATCCGCTGCAAGAACTTTCAGAATTCATCAGGTGTCTTTTTTCTTCAGGAGCTGTCGTACAACATGTCACCAAGCACGTGAGTTGATCCTCGAATGTCCTTCTCGGAACGGCTCGCGTTACAGTTTCAGGCCCTCGAGAACAAGACTGTCCAGCTCGTTCTCTCATCGACCCGGGGAGCGAAGTTTCGCTCATTTCTGTGGCTCTGGCTCAGCGACTCGGTGTGAAAAGGAGTGAAGCTCGAGTTCCTGTTCTCAGAGTCGGAGGCACCAAGGCCAAGCTCGCCAGAGGGAAGACTACGCTGACTATCGCTCCTCACTACGGTGGAGAAAATCAATTCGAAGTTACCGTCTTCATTATTCCAGAGCTCTCATGTTATAGGCCGCGAAATCTACCTGCGTGGCTGAAGTGGCTGAGTGGCCTCATGTTAAGGACCTAAGACTTGCAGATCCGGTGTATCAACTCGCTGATCCTGTCGACATCTTACTAGGAGCCTATTCCTACAATCTCATTCTTCGAGTAGGTGTGAAGCGAGGGCAGGAAAACATGCCGGTTGCTTAGGAAACAGCCCTAGGTTGGATCCTCACGGGAGGAATTGACTCGAAGATCGGCGACGATGCAGCAAGTAGTCCAAAGTTTCCCGTTCACCACTGCAATGTTGATCGTGAATTAATGAAACTGTTAACTAGATTCTGGGAGCAGGAGGAAATTGAAACGGCGATTCCAGGGACAGAGGAGGATCGAAGGACAGAAGAGCATTTTGCGACTACTCACCTTGGACAATCAGATGGGCGATTCGTGGTACGTCTACCATTCAGTAGCGCAGCTTATCTGGGGACCTCTCTTTGCACAGCTCTTCGAACCTTGGAGTCTCTGAACGGCCGGTTCAATCGATCTGCGGAATTCCAGCGAGCCTACACCGAGTTCCTGGAAACGTACGAGTCTCTGGGAAGGGTACTATCTTCCACACCATGGGGTCTTGCGAGAGGCCAGCTTTACCTCCAAGCTCAGGGTGGTATTCAACGGGTCGATGCCATCTTCTAACGGGAAGTCAATTAACGACTTCCTTCTCCGAAGCCCAAACCTGCTTCTCAACCTCGCCGATGTTCTCCTGAGGTGGCGACTGCACGAGTTCGTCTTTTCTGCTGACATCGAAAAGATGTACCGTCAGATCGTGGTCCACCCTGAAGACCGGAAGTGGTAGGGGATCCTCTGGGGGTCTGCGCAAAAGAGCGAAGTTGCGGATTACGAGCTGAACACCGTCACTTACGGGCTCGCTTGTGCTGGCGATTCGAAGTCTTCACCAGCTTGCAAAGAGTGAAGAACAGCTATACCCCCTTGGCTCCCGCGTGATTCTCCGGGACGTCTACATGGACGACGTCCTCTCCGGGGCAGACACTCTTCCTGAAGCACGGCGGAAGCAACAGGAAATCCGAGAGCTCCTGATGGCGGGCGGATTCCCGCTTTGCAAGTGGCTTGGGGTATGCGTAAAAGCATTTTCCTCATGTAAAAAAAGGGTGCATAGATAATGTTTATGTACTAAATTATCTGGTGAACAGGCAGGTGAGGAAAAAAACGGGGTTGATAGTGATGTTCGTGGACTTATGGGCGGCATTTGATTCCGTGGATAGAGAGGTCTTGTTTAGGGCCATGAGGGAGAGAGGGGTGAAAGAAGGTTTGGTAGGGAGATGTGAAGAGGTATTGAGGGAGACAAGTAAGGTGAGAGTGGGGGAAGTGGAAGGGGATAGATTTTGAACAGCGAGTGGGGTGAGACAGGGGTGTCCTTTAAGCCCTCTGCTGTTCACGTTAATGTTGGCGGACATAAACGAGTTGTTGGAGGACGGATACTGGGGAAGGGTGAGGGTAGGAAATAGGAAAGTATACACACTGGCATATGCAGATGATATAGCGATGTTGGCGGAGGGGGAAAAGAAAAAATTACAGTTAAATGTAGAGAAATCGAAGATGATTAGGTGCAGGAAGGGGGAGGGAGGTGGATGAAGATGGAGTGGAGGTGGAAGGGAAAGTGATGAAGGAGGTTGGGAAATATACGTACTTGGAATATACGATAAGGAGAGACGGGTAGCAAAAGTGTCATAAATAAGGGTCACACTCAGAATTGTCAGCATGCATGGCATCGGCGTTTTGGGCACCGAGACCCGGTCGCAATTAAGGAGTTGGCTGAAAAAGGTCTAGCGACGGGTATTAGGGTGAAGGACTGCAAGACGCGCGTGACCTGTGAATGCTGTGTAAAAAGTAAAATGGCACGAATACCTTTTCCCAAAGAATCAGTCAATAAAAACCAGGAATTTTTTGACCTTATACACACCGATGTTTGCGGACCCATGCAAACTATGACTCCAGGTAATAAGAGATATATTTTAACAATTATAGATGACTTCTCCAGATATACGAAAGTTTGCCTAATGAGTCGGAAAAATGAAGCAACTACATTCATAAAGAATTTTATTGAAATGGTAAAAATAGAATTTAATAAAAAGCCTAAGGTCATAAGGTCGAATCGAGGAAGGGAATATATAAACGAAGATTTGCAAAGTTATTTAAGAGATCAAGGAATCAAGTCTCAGTTCACAGCTGCTTATTCGCCACAACAGAACGGGGTAGCAGAACGGAAGAATAGATCCTTGCTGGAAATGGTAAGATGTATGCTGCTGGCGCAAATCTTGAAAAGAAATACTGGGGCGAAGCGGTATGTACAGCAAATTACTTGCAAAATAGGTTGCTAACCAAAGCAACAGGTATGAGCTGTGGTATCGGAGAAAACCAGATGTAAGAAATTTGCATGTATTCGGATGTAGAGCATATGTATATGTTCACAAAGAACAGAGACAAAAGTTAGATGACAAAGCAGAGAAATTTATTTTTGTCGGATACTCTGAGGAGTCAAAAGCATATCGGCTATTGAATAAGGAAACAAATCGGGTAAAAATTAGTCGAGATGTAATTTTCCTGGATGGGATCCGTGAAAAGAGAATTGATACAGAAGATTTAATGCACGATGAATTTACACCTTCAAGGGACGAAATAACGGATACAATAAATCAAGGAAACGTGCAAGAGAAAATCACGGAAGAAATATCGTCAACGAAAGAAATATCATCAACGGAAAACAACAGTGAAGACAGTTTTTGTTCTGCAGATGCAACGGACAGTGACTTTCATGTGAATTTAGACAACAGAACAATTCAGTCGCAAAGCAAAAGTTCCGAAAGGTCGAACAAAGGCATACCTCCTAACAGGTATATGGCAGCGTTCGTAAAGGCAAAACTAGAGGACAGCGAACCCAAAGATGTGCAAGAGGTATTGTCAGGACCACATAAAATCAAATTTCTGTATCTATGGGTCGATGACCAGCTTGCGGCATGATTGGCCGGCGCCGACGAGATCGATTATGATCGATTGTCACACGCGGAACGTGTGACTGATTGGCGGATCGCTTATCGATCCATCGATCACTCGTCGCTCGGTGACGTCTAACCGCCAACTGATCATCGGCTCTAGTTCTCTCTCGATCTCTCGTAAGAAAACAAGCTATCTCGATCTTTCGTTATTGCGCGTCTCTTGACCGGTAATCGGAAGAATATCTATCTCCGGGTTCACGATACTTTCGTGAACGTCTCAAATTCACAGTAAATCCTGATTGTAAAATAACATTTATTAAGAGCACACAATACCGCTGTGTCTCCTCATGTACATTAATACTGTTGATTAAGTGTAGTTTGACGAAGCCTTGCGTGAATAAAACAGTGACGGTTTGTTCTAACCCAGTGCTTATTGAATCCTCTCCTGTCTAACAATATCGAAACTGAAGCATTAGATTGTGTCACGTCGCCTATTTTCCGAGGCCGGAAAACAGGGCGTCTACGGGTCTTTGATAGGCCTTTTAGCCGGGGCACGCGCGACCGCGCGACACGTGGTCCACCCACGACAAACAGATCTCCGCAGCTTTGGAATTAGCTCTCTTTTCCAACGATAGCAACGGAAAATTCGGGCGCCAGACACGTTGACGTGCCACGTGAACAACTCGGAAACGACACGAATCGCGAGAGCGATCTCCGAAGCCACGAGAATTTCCCGTGGCAAGAATGATTCCCACAGCGAAATTAGACACGAGATTTGGCAAAACACTCTTTACTAGAGACACATGGTCACGAGCTGTCGGCAGGTGCCGGCAGCAGTCAAAAAGTTTACCTCGTTTTTCGCGTCGAGCTCGGCAGTTACAGGTCTTCGCGAGATTTTTACCTACCGCAGAGGTTCTCGCGGCAGGGACATATCTCGATCGGTAGCCCTCTGGTCTCCGGCAATTTGTGGATTCCTCAGAGACGATGTTCCGGCTTGCTTCGTGGTGACTCTCAAGGAGGGTACGAGCTGCTCTGGTGGTTTCATCGCAATTCCTCCGGATGAAGACCTGACGGGGATGAGAAGATGTTCGTTTCTAATGCGCGAGGTCCTCGTCGGCTCCTCCAGGCTTGCTGCTTGTCTAGCTCATTCTAAAGAGGGAAGTTGATCGCAGGTCGTTCTGCTTACGATTTAACAATGTTAGAATTATGGTTAAATAAATGAAAACAATTTATTAAAATAACTAAAGCAACAATATTTGTAGGATATAATCTTAACTTTCGCGTGGTTACGGTTCCGAGTCATTACACATACTGTTCGAAGGACGCGTGCTCTAATTTTCTTTTACATACCTTACGCGATACTCGCACACGCACAGGTACTACGCTGTGGGAAGCGTACAGGTGTGCGTATAGCTCGCATTGCTCTATCTCTCTCTCTTTCTCTCTCTCTCTCACACTCTTACGCTATACAATACATATATTTGTATCATTTCCGATACGTCTCCTTACATTTATATTGTATGTTTCATTTAATATTCATTAACATTCTAAACTTTTCGAATTTTACTTTGCAAAGTGCTTTTGTAAAAATATCTGCAACATTATCATCAGAGTTTATTTTAATTACTTCAACCAAATTTTCCTTTACACTTTCGTGCACATAACGATAATGAATTTCTATGTGCTTCGAGTTCTTTGTAAAATTTCTGAAATTTGCTGTATTTATTGCTCCTGAGTTATGTTCATAGATCCTTATTGGATCAATTAAGTTTATTCCAAATATTTTTAGTAATTCTCTTATAAACTTTAATTCGCTTACTGCCTCAGAAAGTGCTAAATACTCTGCGTACGTTGAAGCCTTAGTTACACATTTTTGTTTTCGCGATTTGCAGTCAATTACATTTCCAAATAAGCTAATTACATATCCCGATGTAGACTTTCGATCAATGTGATCACTTGCCCAATCGGCATCTACATAACAATTTATGATTTCGGCATTTTTATTTCTTTGATACCGTAAACTCAAATTTTTTGTTAAGTACAAATACTTCAATATCCGCAGAGCATACTTAAAATGTGTTTCGCTGTAACAATTTTGATACCTACTCAAGTAGTTTACGCTTTGACTTACATCTGGTCTTGTGTAATGAGCGATCTTGATCGATCTGGATTGAAAGGAATCGGAATCGTGAAGCGTGGATGAGCAGGAGTGTGAATTACTGTATTTGAATGTGAGGCGATTGATCTGAATAGGAATGAAAAAGGTTGTAAAGATCTACGATAAATCAACTGTATTTAGCACTGTTATAAAGATTGTCTGAGATGTACACTGATGAATTTAAATAAATGTAATACAATGAACTGATGAAACCGAATTGTTGACAGGCGTGAAATTTGCGTAACGGATCAGCTGGTTTGATCTAAGTGAGAGGGGAAAACCGTTAGTTCTCACTTTTATTGTCTCGATCCTTCAGGAAGTTCGTCATGCGTCGGTGGTTCCGATTCATTGTTCGGGAACGTTCCAGAAGGATCGAGACAGGATTTTGACCAATCGCGCATCTGGCTTTCTGCCCGCGCGAACCTCGAGGGCAGACGCTAATTGCTCACGTTCAGGCGGGATTGCGTGGTCATATCGTGATTCGCTGCTGAGTCGTGATGCGTCGCTCGGCGAGATATTATGGCGCTCGCTCGGCAATTTTGAGCAGTTTTGAACATCTTGTACTAGAATTTATATATAGTGTAACGAGTCCGTTTTGCCGGCGGCTCGTTGCAACGGTTCTCCGCGGCCGAATTAGCTTGTCGCGCCAAGGTTCGCGGACGGAACGCGGAGAGACGGGATTTACGGCAGGAACGAAATAACACTTTTATTCATGTCGGTTCACAGTTTCGCCTCACTGCACTCTCGCTCGCAGGTCGCGGATCATGCGGAATTGTTTCGCGAAAGTCAGGTTTCGACGGCACAGTGTCGCGGTCACGGAAAAGGCGTCGTCCCGACGCTATCGGATATCGAGGTCCCTCGTTCGGATCGTCACGATGGACTCGCACTGGGAAACGGGCTCACGTCCGTCGGCGTCGTTGTTGCAATAACATGCGAGCGTGGCAAGACAGAAAGGCGGCACGGTGCGTACACGTCGTTACGACGTTCGATGCACGTTGTTGCGTCGTGGTTTGATGAATTTAGGAGGACACTCGCGAACGTTGCGCGGATGGATTCCACTCAAGGTTGTAAGGCTTGAACCCGGTAAAAGCGGACGCGTAGACTCGCGAATGTCCCCGTACGACGTGTGTTACTACCCGCCAAATTAATATTGGGTAGCCAGTTCAATGGATTACGTCAATACAAGACAATGATTCGATCGGATATAATTTAGCACAAACGTTAAAAGAAGCGTTTCGTCCCGGACCTGCTAGTGGACTCATCAGTAAGGCTGATCTAGCAGGTCCTGCCTTATACGCGCGCAGATTTGAATAATCCTAATTCGGATTTAATCGTGACAATATGACGCTCGCGGATCTAATGAAAGACGCGATTCCGTATGCGAGGGATCTCGACTGATGTGATCCCGTTTTGACGATTGTCCCCATCGTTGGGCAACGATATACCGCGATGCAAACTTGTATTGAACGAATGACAAGACAACGGCCGGTGTGTTGTATTTGTCTAACCGAAGATTCAAAAGATGCTTGTCCGAAAGCTAAAAAGGAACTGTCGGAATTCGACTACTTGTTCGTACGCGATGAGACCGAAAATCCACTGATTGGTTCCTGCTGAAAGTTGCATGCACCAATCAGCACACTTTGACTGTTTAGATCTCCTTCCCATAGCTATGATGGAACCTTGGGAAGGAGGAGTGAAACGATATTTGACTCGGTCAACGACGGAGCTCGGTAATTTGACACTACCTAGGGTTATCGTTCGGAGAGACAAATTTATGGTCCCTTGTCCTTAAAGCGTACAAAGAATTAGGCATCTGCCAATGCCTCGACTGGTCGCTGAATGACCCTAGTTTATTTAATCTTCGAAGAAGACTTTAGTCACGAACGCACCATAAATATTGTCCGAAAGAAACTCAAGTGTCTTGTTCTTGCGCGACGGAACACACGTGGTCGGTCTCCGGAAATCGCATCTCGTCGTCACGATCGTCGTGCGTCGGGCACGCGGTGATCTCGAATCACGCGATCCCGGCTCGCTGTTACCACAAGCTCTCGAGAACGAACATCGGACGGCGGCTCGGACACGCGGACGTTTTCAAACTCCCAAATTTGTCGCGAATTCTTGCGGCCATGCTCGTATTCGTTGTCGGAGCGAATCATGAGGAGCCCCGGTCGGTCGACGAGGGGTACTGCGCAGCGCGGTGTGTCACGGAAGTTCCGGTGACGTCGTGTGTCCGGTTGAACCACTTTTGGCTTCCGGTTGCCGCCGAAAGTGGTTTCCAGGCGGGAAAAGAACGCGGTGTTATCGGATCGCGACACGTTTCGGTACTGTCGTGTTTCGGTGTTACTCGGCTCTCGTCGGTGCGGTTCGGGTTCGCGGTGAGCATTCCGTATCGTAACAGGCCTGGTACGAACAGGTCTGTTACAATAGTAAAGCACCTATTAAATTTTTGTATTTTATATCGGATACTGTTGAAGATTATTGCGATTCAGTCAATTTGTTACCTGTATTTATTGTTCAGTACATCATACATCTCACCCAGAAATTGTACATATAGCATTTACAATCATCAAATAAAATGACTATGATCTAGCGATCAGTTCGGCGCGCCGTCGTCCTCGCGCCGTCCCTCGTTCCCCACGAGCTCCTTGGGTGGATCGAGCAGCTCGAGCCTCGCGGGCGCGACGGGGGGGAGCGGACGCGGTGGATCGACGCGCCCAGCTGATCGTTCAGTTCAAAATTTATCAACACCAACGAAACTGTATTATACGTATCGATCAGCCTTCCGAATCGCGTACGCAAACATTTCGTTGACTAACCGAAGTTTAATTTTGACTCTCTCTTTTTTACCTTAGAGTCCCGGTATCGTTCCAAGTTAGGAAACGATCGAGAATCTAAAACAGATACACATTGTTCAGCCTTATCGATTTTCAAATTTGTTTCCATGGGAGTGCTATATAATTTACTATTTTGTATACTATAATTATTTGCTAAGGACTCGATATGTGTTCGCGATTCGCTCACCACGGCGAGGTGTTTGTTTCGCGCTCCCCTCGCTCCGTGGTGACGTCATCTTCCGAACGCGGGCCCCGCGCGAAACGAGTCTTCGTTTCCCCCCGTCACCCTTCTCGCGATCTCTCGATCATTCCCCAATCCGCGATCCTGTGTCGTCACATGATCCGTTTTCGTAATTTCTCCGTTCTTCTTTCGCTCGTTCAAGTGATTCGCGTCGTCGACGTAATTGCATATTAAAGCGAAATTCAATACGGAAAGGTTTAAGCGAGTTTAATTGTACGGTTTCATTCACATTCAAAATACAGTCCACTTGTAGTCGTTATAATTCAAGTGTTCCGTGTAACTTCTATTTTATCCTTCAACTTCGCACACAGCACTGTGTGATTCCGGCACGTCCTCGTTCAGTATCGCGCGGCTTGCATCCCGTTCCGATACAATATGTCTTGTTTGACTCAGCTTCATTTCATGCTTATGATAATTATAATCTATTTCAATTCCTAAATATTTCAATTCATTTTAAATCTGTCGGATAGCAATTTCTTTATTCTACTTATTTCCTTTTTATCTCTTCCACAAATTAATTAGTCGTCAACATATATTAGTAAGTAAATAATATTTTCATTTTTTTCAAAAGTATATAGACATAATTCTACATTACTTCTTCTAAAACCTCGTTTTGTGACATAATCATCAAAGCACTCATACCAGTCCCTAGGACTCTCCCTTAATCCATACAAAGCTTTTGATAATTTATACACCCTGATCGTTCCATCATCATAACCTCTTGGTTGATTGACATATACCTCGGAGTTAATTTTACCATTTAAAAAGGCAGTTTCTACATCCATTTGTTTTATTATCAAACCATTTGGCAGCAACATGAAAATAAAATTTTTAGCGTTTGATTTTTCGCAACTGGGGCTTATATGTCGTCTACTACATCGGTTTGTTGAAAGCCTCTTACAACTAACCTCGCTTTATACTTATCATCTGCTTTTCATGTATAAACCCATTTTACATCTAGTACTTTATTTCCTTCAATTTTATCTATTAATTTTTGTTAAAGAATAGTATGGATCGTGGAAGGTGCAGAAATGAATAACTACACGAACAAGCTGAGTATTAATTGCAAACGGCAATCGGCATGAGTCCAATATATTTAAACTTTAATAGTCGAACTTATTACATTAAAAAACCCGACACCAGTTAAAACTAGTAGAGATTAATAGAACTCAAGTAACAGAAGTTAAGTAGAAAAAAGAAGGAGAGAACTAAGACCAAAGAAGTGCAATGGTCTTATAGCGGTAGCGATTTTACAGCCCAAGCGAAGCTGTAGTTTGAGAGTCAGTACGGTCGAGGGGAGAGGTAGTAAGAAGTCGGTATTGTCTCGCGTTCTTATTATGATTTTAGGCAACCCCGTCACCTCTCTCTCCCCTGTCCCATACTGACTCGCGTGCTGCCGAGTAGCTCGCGCGATCCGCAACAATTTTCAAGTTTTATTTTTATTTATGCAATCTGTTTCTTTGTTCATAGCAATCTTCCAATTTTTACTATCATTATTATTTATCGCCTCCTCAAATGTACAAGGCGTATCTACTCTACAGTACCTTACATAAATGTTATAACTTTCTTTTTCTGGGTATCTTACTGGGCTTTTTTTATCACGCATAGATGTGCGTGGGACTTTTAAATCTACTTTTTCAGCATCACCCTTTTTCTTTACGTTGTTGATCATGAGTCTCATCCGCGTTTTCAAAAACATTATCATCAGTTAAATCACCATTTGTGCTGGCTTCGCTTTCATTCCCGTCATTAACTTCATCAAGATTAATACATTTTATACCCTTTTCTACGACATCTACATGTCTTGCTACTATTATCTTATTATTTACAAGTATTCTGTAGCCTACATCACTGTAGCCCAATAAGATACCCATGCTGGCCTTCTTGTCCCACTTTGAAAGTCTTTTTTGCTCCGGTATTCTTACAAAAACTTTATTACCGTATAAACGTAAATGTTTAACATCTGGCCTTTTTTTAAAAAATATTTCAAAAGGAGTTGTACTTTCAATTGTATTTGCTAACGTACGATTTTTTAAATAAGTCGCCGCACATATTATTTCAGGCCAGTAACATCTATGCATTTGTGCCTCTGAAAGCAAACAACGCGCCATATCCACGACTGTTCTATTAAATCGTTCCGCCGTACCATTTAGTTCGTGAGTATACGTTGGGCATTTATTTAAACTAATACCTCTTTCTTTGGCAAATGTATAAAACCTTCCATTTAAGTACTCTTTGCCGTGATCGCATCTCAATACTTTTACCCTTTTTCAGTTAAATTTTCGCATTCATTTATAAACTGAACAAAACAATCAGAAACTTCATCTTTAGATTTAATGCAATAGACTTTAGCTATTTTGCTATAATCGTCAATAACAGGAACGAAATATTATTCTCCGTTTAACCCAGCTGTTTTAAAACTACCACACACATCTGTATGAATAATTTCTAATATATCTTTAGCTCTACTTCTATTGTTATTAAACGGTAAATTATGCATTGTATTTTCAATACAGGCTTTACATTTTATAAACTCTGATTCAAGTTCGTTTGGTATTCCTGTTAACAGCTGGTTTTTGCATAACGTATTAAGGTAACTGAAATTTACGTGGCCTAAAACTCTGTGCCACCTTTCCTTTTGGCTCATGTTATTATTTTGTTTGGCAGTGTTTACAAAAGTTTCACAACTTTTCAATTTACTTTTCACGCTATAAATTTTATGATCTTTTAACGCTACTGCCACAACTTTATCATATACATCAATACTTTTTACTGTAGTTCCCCTAGATATAATCGTATTTGTTACGCGTACAAACGTCCGCGCGTCGGAGCGATCCCGCACGCTCCGTGGTTTCGCAACTTCGTGTGGGTAATTCGAATAAAGTGTATTCTTTAAAAACGTGTTTATTGCGTTCGTATATAAAGTTCTGAGACAACTAAATGATTGAAACGATCTTCTGGCCGGGGGCCTCGCTTTCCCCACTTCGTGACCAGATCTTCGTTCATTTGTTTCGTCGGGCAACGCCGATGCCACCAAGCCAACGGCCGCGCGTATTTTTTCGAAAGAGCGGATATCTCCTCGGAGATATAAAATATGAATACGCTATTTGGTATATACAATGCAAAAGCGAAACCCATGTCGGCGGGTCTCCGATTGCCTAAAGTCGTCCGATCGCTGTCTTCGAGTGAGCCGCGTGTTCTTGTTCGATATTGTTTCGTATGACTTGATATAAACGTCACAGGCGGAACTCGTTCTTCGCCGGACGCTGATTCGTACAAATGCGCACTTGTGTGGAACGCGATCTTCATATTATGTTTTATATTAATATTTGTAACGGATAGGTGGAACGCGATCTTCACCTTATATTTCGTCTGAATTTATATGTATTGTAGGCAGGACGCGATCTTTGCTTTGTTCGTATGGTTATATGTGTTTTAAGCGGAACACAGTCTTCGCTTTGTTAGGCCAGTTTGATGGCGTTGCATTGTCGTCGGCTCACTCTAAAGTGTCGCGATGCGATAGTATTATTCTCAGCTAGTTTTCCAAAGATTATCAAATTTACATTCATATCTTTCGCGTAAAACACGTTTTTCATATTTACTTCATTACTAATGCCAAAAGCGTTAAAATAGCTTCCAACGTTACCAATTTTCGTAGCTTGTACCGACCTGTTACCTCCTAGGTATATATTTGTGGGAATTGTCTATGTTCAGTGAGCGGTTAAGAGTTTTGACTTTGGCAATAACTTTATTCAGATGAACTGTCTCTGACACCGGCTAGGTTTTGACTGACTCGTCTTCCTAGCGTTACCAAAAAAACAGAATGGTTCTTTATCCCCACTCTCGTGAATGTTTCCAAGGGAGGGAAACTTCACGAGAGGGATGTGTCACGAGTTTAACCTGGTAGCGGAATTTCCACGAGACCCGACGCCCTCAATGTGCGTCCCAGGTAGCGGGTCCTTGCTCTCCGTACCGACGACTTGGGTCTTGTAGAAATTCGGGGTTTTACGACTCTTCGCAAAGCTATTGAGACTGTCGTTAATAAAAAATACGTCAACCCAAACAGATGTCTTAATGACCCTGCCTGACAGTTTCCTCAAAAATAGCTTTTATTGTTGCCAGACTCCCAAAACCTCTCCAGCATCTGCACAGCAAATGTTATTTTATTTTATGAAGCTGGCCGCTACATCACCCCCTTACCAGTGTAACGCTATACTAGCTTATTACTACTTATTAACTACTTATTAACTACTTATTAACTACTTAATGTTAAGACCAGAAATGAATATGAACTATGTTTCTTAACTAAATCGTTACACGGTTAAACCAACTTGCAAACGTTCTGGAAACCTTACATGTCTACCGGAATGCGTCCGTATCGGAGTCTGCGGATCTCCCCGCGTGATTGCCGGAGTTGGCTGTTGAGGCTCGGTGTCAGTAGTTTTTTATACATATTTTCGTGTCTCTCAAAACTGAAATCGTCATTTAATATGTAGGCTGGCTTAAGACGGTCTATTGATATGCGCGTGTCTTTATCTTTACATCTAACTACATACGTCTTATCAGCTCGTGATATAACCTCGTACGGTCCCTCATATGGGCTCTGCAAAGGGGTTTTTACAGAATCTGTGCGAATAAAAACGTGTGAAGTAGTGCCTAAATCTTTGAATATAAATATCTTTTTATTCCTGTGTCGCGATCCCGCTACCGGTCTTATCTCACGAAAATGCTCTCGCAATTCTTTAATTAAGTCTAACGGCATCGGAATATTGTCTGGAACGCTTACTAAAAATTCTGACGGCAGTCGCACATTTTCGCCATAAACTAAGTCGGCCGCTGACGTCTTCAAATCTGGCCGAAACGCGGCTCTAATACCTAATAATACCATAGGTAACGCTTCTGTCCAACGTTTATCGCTATGGCACTTTATCGCGGCTTTAAGCTGTCTATGTAAACGTTCTACCATGCCATTTGCCTCTGGATGGTAAGCAGTCGTACGGAAATGAGTTGACCCAAGTAGTTTGTTTAATTGTTTAAACAAATGAGACTCAAATTGACGTCCTTGGTCTGTAGTTATGCGGATCGGTGTGTCGAATCTAGAAACCCATCCAAAGAAAAATGTTCTGGCTACGGTGTCCGCTTCGATGTTTGGAAGTGGAAACACCTCGGGCCAGCGTGTGAATCTATCTACACACGTGAGACAGTACCTTTTTTGTGGGACGTGGGAGATTGAGAACTCCCACGCCCCGGGACGGTAGATGTTGTAGCGCCCCTCTCCTCCTTCTCTGTTGCTCGAGCTGTTTTTTGGTCGGGGCCCCGCTTTCCGCATTTCTCCCGACCTCAGCCCGGGCTCTCCCCACGCATGTTCTTGGCACTTCACGTGAGACAGTACCTATAATTGTCCGAAATTGGCAGCGGACCCACTAGATCAATGTGTACATGATCGAATCTAGCGGTTGGCGGCGAAAAATTCGATATAGGACTCGATACATGCCTCGTTACTTTTGCCCGTTGGCATTCTATACAACTTCGCGTCCACTTACGACAATCGCAATCTATACCCGGCCATACAAAACGCTGCTTTACTTGTTTAACTGTAGATTTGATTCCGGGATGAGCTAAATTATGGATTGAGTGGAATACACGCTTACGAAACGGCGGTGTAACATATCGTCTAGCTACATTTGTGGACACGTCGCAGATTAAGTCGATATCTCTATCCACACATCTAACCTTTTTTAGTAATAATGGAGTATCAGATGCTGTGAATAATTTATCTAATTCTTCATCTGTTTCTTGTGTCACGTCCGGTGGTTCTGTCATAGATAGTAATTAATAAATTCAATCATATATATGATATATACTTTCTGAATTCCTTTTCTTGTTCTATTAATATTGCGCGAGAATTGTAACCAATTATTATACCAAATATTATATTGAATATTGAATTATCGTATTCTATACCGTACTGCGAGCGATCGAATTAAGAAGAGTTATAAGATGTATTTTGTAGCGAACTACATAGGATTGTTAACTCATGTAATCTATTTCAAAACTAAACTACTTTTTTTTAATTAAAAGCTTCACCGAACTAATTCATAGTGAAACTAGCTGGTTATTGTTGCTCGCTCGCTTCGCGAGCTTCGCGGGTGGGGGTGTTGTAGCTCGCTTTGTGAGTTCGCGAGAGGGTTAGTAGTACGGATATTATTTGGTGTGTGACTCTCCAAGAGCCACACAAAGAACTTCCCGATTCGTTAGTTGCAGTATATTATTATCATTATTTAGTGTACGTTTTAAGAAGATTATACGTTCTCAGGGAAGTTCAATAGTTTTCTACTTATCAAAATGTTTGCTGTATGGCGTCGCATTAAACCAACATCGTATGCTCGTTGCCCGCATGCTCCATTAACCATTTTTTTATATTAACTTTCAATTTCATCTCAGTTAATAATTCGTATTGAACTGCTTGTTTTTTTAAAGATTGTAATATAAATGTTTTTGTACTTTCATCGATATTCTTTGAAAATGTATTCTCGGCAGTAGCGATGAATAACTCACTCTTGCATTGGGATAATTTTCGATTATTCTAAGCGGTAACATTAGCATTAGTTGCATAATTAAAAAAGGAAAATAAAAAAACAATTTTTTTAAATAAAAAAAATTTGTTTAAATTATAAAAAAATAAAAATAAAATATATATAATTATTATGTTTGTTTCTTCGGTGGAAAATTTCCGTCCTCTCGTATAATTTGCATTGTTGAATGAACTTCTTTCGAAAAAAACTAAAAAGACTAAAAAACTACTTGACCAATATGGACCAAAATCTAATCAGCTCTAAGTTACAGCGGAGCACATCGATTGGATCATTCATCATTCTGCTCGCATTGTTACTTTTTCAGAAAACGTTAACGAAAAATTTGATACCATAGAAACGGACATACGCACGCGCGCGCACACACACACAGACACACACACATACCGACATTTTGATAAAAATGACTCCAAAGACCATGAAACGTGAAGATCTGCTAAAAAATCGATTTTCGATTTTCGGGGTAATTACAGTAACTTCCCTATGAATCGGGAAGTTAAATACGTTTTAAACAAGTGAAATAATTCGAAACATAATATGCGAGCGATACGTGATAATAGACCGGTGCAAATGAATGGAATATCATACGTCCGGTCAAGAGATAAACAATGGATTAAGAAGAAAATGATTACCAAGAAATTGATGAGTATGCATCCACCATAAGAAGATTAAGCGAAGAACAATGAATTAACAAATCTATAAAGGGAGCCTCCTCATCAGGAGCAGTAAGTCGTCAATCAAAGTTCACACGCAAAGTACTACACTCTCTCGACAGTCGGCTATTAAAATTTCAATCATATACATCATTATTCAAGTTCAGGAAAAGTTTAGTTCTAGTGAAGTTAAGTTGTGAACAAAGGCGTGTACATCCGCCGGATAAACTCAGTGAAGTAAAAATAAAATCAAAGGCGTGTACACCCGCCGGATTACAAATTATTATCTTCATTGTCATCAACATCATCATCATCAATAACATAGCGATCCAAAGGAATACCATCCATCATTATCCACAGCACAGCGACCGAAAATTTTGTAAAAGCGAATCAAGTAAACGGTAAATGCGAACAATTTATAATAAGATATTAACCAATTCTATGTATTCTGACTTTGTTTCATTTATAAAATATACTTTCTTCAATTGTTACATTTAAAATCAATCTTCAAAATCATTATAAAATACCCAACGACGATTTCTTCGTTCCACATCCTTATTTAAAGCCATTTTCATTTAAAAGTACCCTCAATTACCCGAACCGAAGCCGGTGAATGCAGGTAGGTTCAAAACTGCGTTTTATCTCCTATTAAAATCATAAAATCATTAACTACTCTAAAAACGTCCCAACAAGGACGTAACACTTGCGATCTCGCTAATTCTATGTAGTTCAAAGCCTCAGATATGGTTTCTACACGAGATAAACCATCCACTACTTCATTATCTGTACCACTAATGTGTCGAATGTCGCTAGTAAATTGACTAATATAATCTAAATATCTAAATTGTCGTGGTGTGCTCTTTTCTGGTTTTTGTTTAAAAGCGTATATAAGTGGTTTATGATCGGTGAATACGGTAAATAATCGGCCTTCTACGAAGTGCTTGAATTTCTTAATGGCAGCATAAACAGCTAATAGTTCGCGATCGTATGCACTATACTTTTTTTGCGCAGGCGATAGGGTTTTTGTGTAAAAAGCTAACGGCCTCCACGCATCTCCTTCCCGCTGCTGCAAAGTCGCGCCTAAAGCATAATCGGACGTATCTACCATAATTGCGATCTCTGTACAATTAGTCGGATGCGCTAACATCGCGGCGTTAACCAAACTATCTTTTAATTTTTTGAAAGCTATTTCCGCGCTGTTTGACCATATGATCGGAGCGCTGCCTTTTGCTTTCTTACCACTCAATAAATGGTTTAGCGGTAATTGAATATCTGCGGCGTTCGGAATAAATCTTCTGTAAAAGTTAATCATGCCTAGGAATCTACGTAATTGTTTTATGACTGTTGGTCTCGGAAACTCTACTATTGCCTTGACTTTTTCTGCTAGTGGTTTTGTGCCATCTTTATTTACCGTATATCCCAAAAATTTCACTTCTTTTTCAGCAAAAACACATTTGCTCGGGTTAATCGATACACCGTATTCTTCAAGTCTCGAGAAAAGTTACTCTAGATGATTTTTATGTTCCGACTCGTTATCTGACGCTACCAGAATATCATCGAGATAAGCAAAACAAAAATCTAAACCTCTTAAAACGATATCTATAAATCTTTGAAACGTTTGGGCAGCATTTCTCAGACCGAACGACATTACTGTGTATTCGTATAACCCGAATGGTGTCGTAATAGCGGTTTTCGTAATATCATCTGGAAACATAGGGATTTTATGATATGCTCTGACTAAATCTAATGTTGTAAATACTGTTTTACCCGCTAATAATCTTGCAAAATCCTCTATATGAGGAATAGGATAACGATCCGGAATCGTTCTCGCGTCCAAAATTCGATAATCGCCGCAGGGTCGCCAGCCGCTATCTTTCTTGGGAACCATGTGTAAAGCCGAAGCCCACTGGCTCTTAGAAGGGCGTATGTGACCCTGGCTTATTAATTGTTCGAATTCAGCACGCGCGATTTTGTACATTTCGGTCGTAAGTCGTCGCGGTTTACAAAAAGACGGTGTTCCGGGGGTTGTCGTTATGTAATGTACTACATTATGTTTTTTCTCACCAGTACCCGGAAAAGGTCTCGTTATCTCTGGAAATCGTGCTAGCATCGCATGATACGGTGAAGTGTCTATGATGCACTTGACTGATGCGGTGTCATTTGTGGCGATCCTCCTGTGCGTCTGCAACGATGTTGTCTGATCTGCAAGCCTTTTGTTGCGTAGATCCACCAACAATCTGTAATAGCTGAGGAAATCTGCTCCTATTATAGGTTTCTCCACATCGGCTATTACGAATCTCCACAGGAACGCCCGTCGTAGTCCAAAATCCAAATTGAACACTCATGTACCATACGTACTTATAATAGAACCGTTTGCCGCGAACAATTCGTATTTAAATTTTTCGATCGGCCTTTGACTCGCGTACGAGGAAATACGCAAAGATCCGACCCGGTATCTATAAGAAATTCTTCTTTTGTTACCTTATCGGTCACAAATAAGCGGCTAGTCCTCAGGCCGTCACTGCCTACCGCACTCAGTGCCGGTCTCCCTCGTTTCCCGAGGTAGAATATGTGCTGGGCGATCGGCACTTGGTTGATCGCGCGCCGAATATCTGGTGGTACCAACAATGACTTTTGTCTCTTGGAGGTCGATTCTTATTTTTTGATGACGAATCGCTTCTCCAACTACCGTTGGAATTGGATCGCGATCGCCGACGGTTCCGTGCTGCACTTCTGTCGATCGATCTAGAGCGAGAGGTTAACTCCTCTATTTTCAGTTCCAGCCTCTCAAGACTCTCGATCACCAATTCCATGACCCGATCCGATGCGTTAACTGCTGCTACTCGCGGCTGTCCTGCACCTTCCACGTGAATCTGGTCTGCGATCTCTGCTAATTTAGTCAATGATAGGTCCGACTGTGCCGTGACGATCGCTCTTGTCATATTCGGGAGTCTTCCTGCCCACAGCGTCCGTAAAAACTCGTCCGATACTGTCGTACCGGCTAAATTCCGCATGTGTCGGTGGAATTGCGATGGAGTGCGGTCTCCAATTTCCTCTTGCTCTAGCAGCTGTCGAATCCTCTTTCCTTGTGACGCTGTCAATCGTTTGATTAACTCTGTCTTCAAGGTTTCGTATTTGTCTTTTTCGGGCGGGTTCTTTAAAATGTCCTGTACGTCCACGGCATATTTCAGCTCTAAGTGCGATATCACGTAATAAAATCGCGTCGAGTCCGCAGTTATACCGTTTAGAATGAACTTCGCCTCTATTTGACCAAACCAAATCGTCGGCTGGTCTGGCCAGAACGGCGGTATTTTAATCGCGACACGACTCACACCCGGTGCCACAATATTACCGAACCTCGATGTACTCGGACTTTGATCTCCTCCGTCCATGGTCATTTCTCTATCTCACTCACACACAAGAACAAGGAAAAAAAAGAAAATACCGAATTTCACTTATTCACTTGTGAACGTCGGGATCACCAATGTGGGAAGTGTCTATGTTCAGTGAGCGGTTAAGAGTTTTGACTTTGGCAATAACTTTATTCAGAAGAACTGTCTGACACCGGCTAGGTTTTGACTGACTCGTCTTCCTAGCGTTACCAAAAAAAAACAGAATGGTTCTTTATCCCCACTCTCGTGAATGTTTCCAAGGGAGGGAAACTTCACGAGAGGGATGTGTCACGAGTTTAACCTGGTAGCGGAATTTCCACGAGACCCGACGCCCTCAATGTGCGTCCCAGGTAGCGGGTCCTTGCTCTCCGTACCGACGACTTGGGTCTTGTAGAAATTCGGGGTTTTACGACTCTTCGCAAAGCTATTGAGACTGTCGTTAATAAAAAATACGTCAACCCAAACAGATGTCTTAATGACCCTGCCTGACAGTTTCCTCAAAAATAGCTTTTATTGTTGCCAGAGTACCAAAACCTCTCCAGCATCTGCACAGCAAATGTTATTTTATTTTATGAAGCTGGCCGCTACATATTTACCGGTTCTTTAAGTTACATACAATTTTTAAAATAATTTTCGTTATTAATTATATGGTCTGTACAACAGCTATCGAGTAACCGTTCAATTTCGCTATTATATGACCTTTTCGCTTCGCTGCTGTGCGTCGTGTGGGCTGTCGCTCTCCATGCGCTCGTGCCTGGTCTGTTCGGCTCGCTCGTATTTGATCCACGTTGTCCATGGAAGTTACTGCGCCCTATTTTGCCTCTGCCGCGGCTTTAGACCACGGCCCAGTGGTGGTCCTCGCCATGTGCTTCCTTTGGCTGCTGCTTGGCCGCTTTCTTGGCAGTCCCTTGCGAAATGTCCAGGCTTTTCGCACTTCCTCTTGCCCATTATGGAAGAATGGTGCGAGAGGCGAGTTCGGCTCACCTACAGATCCACCCAGGTGCTGTCCGGCCATGGTTGTTTTGGCCGGTACCTGCGGTGGATCGGAAGAGAACCGACCGAGCAGTGTCACCACTGCGGGGAGGCTTTGGACACGGCGCGGCACACGCTGGAGGAATGTCCGGCATGGTCGGCGCCGCGCCGTGTCCTGAGAAGCGTTGTGGGAGGGGACCTTTCGCTGCCGGCTGTGGTGGACCACATGGTCGGCGGCGGACGGTCGCACAAGGCCGTGGTCTCCTTCTGTGAGGAGATCATGGAGCAGAAGGAGGCCGCGGAGAGGGAGAGGGAAGCCGACCCCCTCTCCGCCAGGAGTTTGGCCCTCGCGAGGCGACCTCGCGGGGGCGGCCGGCCCCCTGCACGGGGCAGGCGACGGACCGGGGGAGGCGGGGCAAATTAAGTCCTTCCCGCCTCCCCCGAAGAGGCACCCCAAATCGGGGAGGTCTTTTGTAGGGGGGACCGCTCCGGCCCCCCACCCAATCCCGGATTCCTGGCCATATGTGCCATGTGGCCCTGGGGGGAGGGGGGTGGTAGTGGGGGAGGAGGCGGACGCGGGCGGGGTGCCTGCCTCCGTCTCCTCCTTGTCGCGTGCGGCGACCTCGTCCCTCGGCCGAGAGCTCTGTTAAGGGCTGCTCGAGCGGGGAACGGGGTCTCCGGGTGTCGTTGGGCGGAGCGAGCTGGAGACTCGCGAAGCCGACCGAACGGCCCAGGGAAGGGGGGTGTAAGTGGGCAACCTGATTACACCCTGATAGCTTAGGTATTGCTGGGGGGAGCTTCTCTCCCCCCCGGGACGGGGCCCCACACGGGGCCAAGGGCGAGGGGGTGGCTGGTTGTGTTCCTTTGGAGATCCCAGCCGACCCCGAACAGCTTAAGGGTAGGTCGTAGTGTGGTTTTTCGTGGGTAATAATGCTGACCTTCTGGCACTCGTTAGTCCCACATAACCCCTTGTCTCTCCCAGGAGACTTGGGGTGTCCGTAAAAGGGGTCTGCCACACTTTAAAAAAGGCGGTTGAGGGATGGTAATATGATAATTAATTTTTTTCTCTAAAACGACTATACTTTATATGTAGAAGTTGCGATAATTCATTTTTTGTTTGAGAATGGCGCGTCCGGTAGCCATGTCTGCCGTGCAACGCTGCTCGGTACCGCCAAAAGCTACCGCGATCTCGATAAGCGAGCGACACGATCACGCCGAGTGATCGATCAATCAGCGGCGCTGCGGAAATGCGTGGGCAAGCTATCGACCATCCAATTGGTCAAGACCCCCTCTCGATCCTTCTGGAATGCTCGCGAATGCTCTATCGGAAGCATGACGCAGACGAATATTCGAGAAGTATCGTACACATAAAAGAGAGAGAGCAATGACGTCTCGGTCTTATTACGCCACAAGTCAGCTGATAACATTCAAACGATCAAATGCAATTTCAAGTTCTCATTTTATTTCGTATATTTGTTACATTCTGATTTCACAACTCTTAAAACGACAATCTTATTGTCTGAAGTGCAAAAACAGTATATTTATTGTAAATCCGGTTTTGTCAGCCTTTACTCTCCTGCACCGAGACCATTCAAACTAACCGTTACATCCATTCCACATTTTCACACGTTTATACAGTCCACTCATTCATTTCATTCACTTACACAATCCCCAAATTGCATCTGTTGGTCGAACCAGACAACTACCTTCACATTTTTGCTATAGGAATTGTAAAAAAATTTAACTTTTGCAATAAAATAAAATACAAAGAGATATTCTCAAATAATTTTATTTTTAAAATAATATATCGTTACAAAAAGACCTTCTCCAATCATTTTTACACACATTATATTTGTTTTTATCCTATCTGTTTTTGCGCAAACGCCACGGCTGCGATGATATCAGCGCACGAAGTCGTCAGTTCACAATCGATCAGCGATTTTTGATCGAAAGATTCGCTCTCAACGATCGCTTTCATGATATTCTTCGCGTCGCTATCCTTCACCGCAATTACGAGATTCGTAAATTTAGCAGCAATTGTGGGAACATTATCAATCAACCACGAGTACATGTTGTGCATGCAGAATTCGAGATTGTACAAGTTACGCATAGTTTTTTCCGTAATGTACAGAGCTGTGAACTGATTCGATAATTTCACTAGATTTATACCATCGATATTAACTGTTTGAAATGCTAAATCATGCCTCTTTTTTCGCCTCTGTTTCTACATGGACGGCAAAAGTAAATTAGAAATACGAGTATCTTCGACTCAAGACCCGTGCACTGTGCAAACTCCTCGACGGCGGTGGTTGCATCATTGATGATTGTGAAGTGGGGTTGTTGCTGAGAAAACCCTCGCACGACGACGACGGTGACGGCTGTATCATCGATGATCACGATACGTGGCCGTTGTTGAGAAAACCTTCGCACGAAGACGGTGACGGTTGTATCATCGATGATCATGAAATGGGCTACTGTTGAGAAACCCTGTAACAGATTTTTTAAAAAATTAGACGTTTTCCTAATTTCTTTTTTCACAATTTGTTTCATCTTTATACTTATATATTATTTAGTCTCCTCTTTTTGTGCGGCTCCTCAACGCTCTAACGATTACATTCAGCAGCCGGATAACGGTTGTAATACATTGTGCGGTCAACGTTTTTAGCAACGGTTATCTCGATCTGAAGCGCGACGCTTGAAATACGATTTTTTAAAGGATGTCTCCCTACCACTCCTTTTACAGCGAAGATCTGCAATGGGGAAGCATCCCCTCCCAACAGTTACAAGCTAGTCTTCAAAGACCTACAATAATCTCCCTCTCTCTACCACTTCCTTTTTTCTTTACGGATAAAAAATCGTGACTCGATTTTTCTGAATCGATGCTGTAATGCCCCCAGCGAAGAGTATGGATCAAATTACTACAAATATATCGCGTATCGTCGTACGGATTCAATGCCAATTTGATTTCCGACATCGAATACACCTGATGCCGTACGAACACTATACGATTACTGTTATCGTTCTTTTCCGTATGATTATGAAGGTTTTCTTCAGGTATCTTTTTCAGGTATATTCTTCAGATTTTTTTCAAGGTATTCGACATAGTCTTCGAATCTTATATCCAGAGCGGTAAGTTTGTTCTGATGCCTTTGATATTTTTAGTTTCGCAATCGTCGTGTACGCGAGTTGCATATATTTTCGAACGAAGCCCTACAAACTCGGTCATAATTTTACCACCGTTCTCATTCTTCATCAATCCTAGCTTTTTATTGTTCGCGATCGGAACACTGAAAACGTTGTTCGCGGTATAGATACTGGTGTCGTATCGATGAATTTCACATCTCATAATCAAAGCTGTACAAATGAAATTTTGATATATCTAATATGGACATGCCTGCGTAGATTGGCTTGTAAAATTTAACGAACAGCTTTTTCAGCTGAATCGCGACAAAGTCCTCGGAAAACACCGTACAGCTATGAAAATGTGGTCTAGATATCAATCGTTGGACGCCGTGTCTACCGCTCCATCGAGAAATTTTACGCTCGCATGATTTCGAACGTTCTCTTCATCGTTTTTCCAAACACAGCGTTATTCGTTAACTTGAACAAATTCTTGGAAAAATCGTTGGTCGCATTGGCGCGTAATTTCGTGTTCAAATTCAATATAGCCGTGCAACCATCGCAATTGTTGAAACTCTAGCATTCGATGAATTTTCCGCAATTTCAGATTATCCTTTAAACTTTGTTGGAGCTATCGATAATGCACAACGTATTGTTCCTTATCGCGAAACGTTGCCATCAACTTTTTCTGCTTACTCGAGTCGTTCGCAGTGTCGTGACTTGGACAAAACGGAAGATCCGAGTGAGCATCGTGAATTTCGCGCGGATACTCTACATCCACCTCCAAAATGTATCCTACGGGGCTATCGATCGGAATAGATTCGACGTCGAAATTGTCCGCGTCCACCCATCGAAAATCTCTGTACGGTAGATGTTGCAACATAGCCCAACCGTACAGATTATTCACGTCAAAATACATTGAGTAGGTGGATGGCTTAGACGAGTCGTGTGTAGAAAAATATTTGTTGTTTGCATGCCCATATCTGTGCAAACACTGGCTCAATCCGCCGCGTATTTCTCGCTCCACGAACAACGGCATGTCAACGTCGGTCAACAACTCCAATTCAATCTTTATCATTTTCAACATCACGGCCCACGCTAAACCGGGGAGCGTGTAATAATGCACCGGATCGAGCTTGTAATTCTCGAGACAGTCATCGCGAAAATTTTCGAAAACATCCGCCAACAACAGTACACCCAATTTTAAGTATAAGTCACTGTACTGCCCTAGCGTTTGTATAGCAAAACACGACCAAACCGTATTCGCGTGAAGGTAATCAACGTCGGATATCTCGCTACCATACAACCGATTGTAAAATGCATCGCGCGGTGACAAACATGTATCGTTTAATTTATCGTACGATGTCAGATAGTCGTATGGAAAAACACCTTTTCTGGTCAGTAGGTTAAAATCGTCGTCGGCAAGATGTGCAAATTCACCTCGTACAATGCGTAATTTACTTTCGTCCAAGTATGACGACAGCTTGTCCAGACTCGAGTTCAAGAACTTGAACGAATCGATGAAGCGGAATTTCAACAATTTTGCATGCTTTCGCTCTTCACCCGACTGTGTCTCGATATGAACGGTTTTCGTGAAAGAGATATACTTCTCTTTTGTCAATGGCAACACATCTATCCGTCCCTCGAACAAGTAAGCTAATTCTTTGATGATGAAATGCGCGTCGTAGCCTGATAAATTATGGAAAACTACCGGTATCACGTACGAAGATTGATAGGTTAAATTACATTCGTTATGAGACGGACCGCGATACGCGCCCGTGAAATGACAATGATCATGCAACCTCGCTGCGTCGGAAATGTCGAACGGTTTCTCGCAGACATGGCAATGCGTGGCCCCACGAAAATATAACTTTTCCGTTTTAGTTCATGGATTCATCGGTACCGTTTTGTCAAATATCGGTATCGTTTTGTAAATATATTTTGTCTCCCCTTCCGTTTCATCTCGGTTAAATGAAGCATTACGCATCTCTTGCGCTCCCATTCGAACACGTTCACGGAAATATCATTTTCTCTTTCAAATTTTTGAATGTCTTTGAACGATATAGACAGTTGAAAACCTTCGGTTTTTTGAAGCACGTCTTTGTAGTGTAGATACGATGATAAACGTGACAGATTTTCCTCGACCGGATAGAGACCCGCCACGATTGCCCAATAAAAGCCCGCATCGTCGTTGCTGTTCACGTTCACGATCGCTCTTTTCAGCAGTATCGCTCGAGGCACGTAGCTTGCGACGATGCAACCGGCTTGCAACGGTTGGTATTTGCTAAAGTTCACGATCAAATGTAGTATCTTCGACAGCGCCAACCCGCTGTCTCGCTTTTGAAACTCTTCCAACGATGTCAAAATCGTAGGCACAACGTCTGTCTGATACCAATGCCGCAGATTGCTCGTCCGAAACAACGCGACGTTTCGTGTACCGAAACTTTTCACAGAAACCTCGCCGCCGTGCAGCATGAATTCCGCCTCGAACGTTACATTAGCTTTCAACGATGAATGCATGTTTAAAAATTCCGTAACGCCTCACGTAATCATTCTTTTCGCATGTTGTAAAAATTGGCGAGGATCGATATGTTCGACATTGATAACGATTCCGGTCGATATGCGATTTTTAAACTCTGACTCAACATTTTCCTAACGTTCAAAGATTTTGTTTGAGAGTGAGCGGTCTTGGTCGACCGAATGGACTGGAACTTGGACTTGGAAGATTGGAATGACTGAGAAGAATGGGACAGGATGGCAGAGTGACTGAAATTAGAGATAGGATGCAAGATTGAACGGAATGGATGCGTATGATAACGTTGGATTTGAATGGAAGAGAAGTGGACTGTATGACTGGAATATTAGCAAGAATGTATGGATCTCTGTATAATAAAACTGTATTTGCACTTGTGGTTGTCAAAGGGTGTTACACTGCGTAATGAAACTAATGTACAATGAGTTTCAATGGATTGAAATAAAATAAAGATGACTGATATGCTTTGTGTGGAATCACGTGTATGTTTGATCAGCTGATTACTGTCGCTGTGAGAGCGAGATGACGGTTGTCACTCTCTTTTATTGTCTCGATCCTCCTGGAAGTTCGTCACGCACCGGTGGTTCCGGTTGAGCGTTCGCGAATCTTCCAGAAGGATCGAGAGTGTGAATTGGCCAATCACGCAGCCGATCTATTGCCCGCGCAAGCCTCGATGGCATGCGATGTGGCTCGCGGTTTCGGCGGGATCGCGCTAGTCTTGGCGGGATCGCGCGGTACCGGTTTGTTAATATGGCGCTCGGGCGCGCCAATCTTGAACATTCCGCCCGCCTCGACTTGTCGAAATTTCCCGTGCTCGCGTAGCAATGATCGGTGGACTGCGTGACGTTGACAAATGGTTAAAATAGTGATTTAGCGAAAGTGTGTGGATGAGATGAGCGCGAGTGCTATGGAATTCGCAGCAACATGGAGAACACGATCGAATTATTGCAATGAGGTAGATGAAGTCGCGGAATGTGTTAATGGAAAGTGCCGGTGTGTTGTTGTGTCGCGTCGCGTACTACGCAGTTGTAAGCTGCGCAATGAGTGTGCGCGCGGTGATGAGTGTATCGACGCGTTCATTGATTATCCGCGTCGATCGATTGAACAGTGAGATTTCGCGTTGATCTCACGACTTCGGTGATTGCGGTGATCACTCTCGCGACACGAATGTTTTCGACGTTCCCGAAGTAAAGTACCGTCACGCGTGCTCGTGGATATCGCGAGTGAGGTGACGAATATCCAACGTTGATGCTGTGACGGCCGGGCACGTGGACTTCCTTCGAGCGACGACATCTTGGATAGGTGTTTCGTCCTGGTGGAAGACGGTCCGCCGTGAATTGACGTGCTCACGGCATTGTGTTGTCTGCAGCGATGTTGAAGTGGCATGGGCGACATCGGCAGAGTGGCAGGAACGTGCGGGAGCGACGGATGCCCTAACAGCTCGTCCATGGATTGGCGAACTGGCTCCGCCCGCCATGACAGACCTGCTGCACATCCTTGGCTTAACCCTTTGGACCCGAAGCGGCCCTTGAATGCCCTGAGGTGGAACAACAGGGCTTGATGGGCATGGTTCCCATTGATGAAGTGGAAAGAGCGTGCCGGAGTGACCTGGTGCTCCGACCGCTCGCCCTTGAGTTGTCGAGCTGGCTCCGCCCGCCATGGTGGACTGGATGCACGACCTCGGTCCATCTCTCCGTCGACGAAGCGCCCTTTGGTTGTACTGATGAGGGGCAGCAATGCTGGATGGGCATGGTCCCCATCGGTGGCGTCGAAGAAACGTGCTGGAGTGACGTGGTGCTCCGACAGCTCGTCCTTGGATTGGCGAACTGCCTCCGCCCGCCATGGAGGAGCTGTTGCACGTCCTTGGATCGACCCTCTGGTGTTGGAGTGCCCTTTGTGGATCCAACAGTGCTGCCGAACGACTCTGGTGTCGTGATGGATGCCTCCTGGTGTGGTTCTCCTAAGAGAGAACATAACCTGCAAAAGAGTGAGGTTAGGTTCTGCGGGCAAGACAATAAATGAGCCTCGGATGGATTCCGAGTTATCTTGCCCAGGTGGCCTCGACTCTCTGTAAGCTGATGTCGTCTGGTGCGGGCGACAAAGGTGAGAGGCTGCTCTCGAGAGTTGAGCAACGGTCGTCCCATAACCTCTCATTTCCTTCGTTGCAGGTGGAGTTGTGGACCAGTCGCCTTCAGCACCTCTTGAGTTTGAGTGTGTCCGCTGCGATGGAGGCTGGTTGCTGCGTACTGGAAATTGCAGCCGCGCAGTTGGTAGTCGCTGGAGCATGGCATAGGCTACGACTTCCTGGTGCGCTTGGTAGTGAGAGCGTCTGTAGAAACGCCCTTTGATTACCCCTTTGAACTTGGAGCGCTCTTTGGAGTTCCAGAGCTGGAGCTGCATGACCCTGGAAATTGGTTGAACGCCTCCATGTGAGGTTCTCCTGTGAGTCAACATAACCTGAAAGTCAGATAGGTTAGGTTGTGGGTGCAGGACAATGTATGAGCCGCGTGGGGACTCAATGGTGCCTTGCCCTGTTGACTCTCGACTGTCAGCAGGCTGGTGATGTCTGGAATGAGCGTCAATGGTGAGTAACCGCTCAGTGTTGTTCGTGGACTCGCCGATGATAGCTCGGTGCATCTGGGCATGCACGGAGCTGGAACACGAGTCCACCTTTCCAGGATTGCTCCAGCCATGAACCATGAGTAGTCCCTCTGTGACGCGTTGAGCACCTTTCCTGACTCCGTCCCTTTTGTTTGCAGGGAACACGTTGGCTGATCGCTCGGAGTCATCGGGATCTGCTCCGGAAAATGCTTCGCGGCGACTGATGTGGCTGAGGCTGGTCTCTGATGTCGTTTCCGTGGAACTGCAGGACATAGCATCGATGGAAGGCCAGTCCATGCAGTCTCGATGATGTTGAGACGTCCGAGGTCTCGATGGCGACCTTGAACTGGAGCCTGGAACGGTCTCCGCAGCTGATTCAGCAGACGTAGAGAAGCCAGCTTGTCTTTCATCCTTCTGGGCGTGATTGGTCCTGGACACGCTGAGCGATCGTTTGGAAATGTCACGATCTGCTCCAGAAGGTGTTTCGATGTGACTGTTGTGGCTCAGACTGGTCCTTTGCGTTGTTTCCGTGGACCTGCAGGAAACGGCATTGCTGGAAGGACAGTCCATGATGGCCTGATGAGATGAAGGCGACTGTGGCCTGGACAGCGACCTTGTATTGAAGCTCGAAGTGGTCTTCGAGGTTGGATCGGTGCAAGCGGCCTTCTTCCGTTCCTTCTGAGCGTGGTTGACCCTGCACACGCTGAACAGTCGCTTGGGATTGGTGCGACCTGTTCGAGAAGGAACTTCGAGAGAACTCTTGTGGATTTCACTGGTCCTCTGCGTCGTTTCCGTGGATCTGGAAGGAACGACAGTGCTGGAAGGACACTCCACGAAGGCCTCATTGGACTGAGACGGCTGTAGTCTGGACAGCGACCCTGAATCGGAGCATGAAGTTATCTCCATTGACGATTGAGAAGGCGAGGAGAAGCTAGATTGTCCTTCTTCCTTCTGTGCGTGATTGGCCCTGGACACGCTGAACGATCGTTTGGAACTGGTACGATCTGTTCCAGAAGGCGTTTCGAGGGATCTGTCATGGATTGCACTAGTCCTTTGCGTCGTTTCCGTGGACCTGCAGGAAACGACATTGCTGGAAGGACACTCCACAACGACCTCATGTGACGGAGATGGCTGTAGTCTGGACTCTGAGACGGTTTGAGAGCTAACAGCATACCATGCCTGAGTTTGCGGCGGCGGATGTGTGAAGCTTTCGTCGTATTCATAAGCCAGGTCTAACAGTCTAGCTGATTGTTGTAAGTAGGATTCCTCGACTATGTCGTAGAATTCATTGCGCACGTAGTCACTGTCCTTGAATTCTGCTCTGCGAACGTACATGATTATGTCGTGATTCCCTTCAATTTGTTCAAAAAGTCATCGTCTATGATTTGCAGCCTGGTTTGGATGGCTTCTATCGTGACTTCGGACTGGGATACTGATTTCCAGAAGTCCTCCATAGTCTTGTTGATCTTCTCTGCCAGAGCCTGTTGAGTTTGGAGCAGTTCCTCAGGTGAGATTTCCATTTTGACTGCGGCTGGTTCGCTGGATGGTCTTCTCACTGGCAGAACTGAGTTGATCACTGGTTTGATCACTGGGTTGATTCCTGATTTGACACTGATCTATTCACTGTTTGTAGATCCGTGGAGGTAAGGTTGCCAGAAACGATGAAATCCGGCTCGAAGGACCAATGTTTGAGAGTGAGCGGTCTTGGTCGACCGAATGGACTGGAACTTGGACTTGGAAGATTGGAATGACTGAGAAGAATGGGACAGGATGGCAGAGTGACTGAAATTAGAGATAGGATGCAAGATTGAACGGAATGGATGCGTATGATAACGTTGGATTTGAATGGAAGAGAAGTGGACTGTATGACTGGAATATTAGCAAGAATGTATGGATCTCTGTATAATAAAACTGTATTTGCACTTGTGGTTGTCAAAGGGTGTTACACTGCGTAATGAAACTAATGTACAATGAGTTTCAATGGATTGAAATAAAATAAAGATGACTGATATGCTTTGTGTGGAATCACGTGTATGTTTGATCAGCTGATTACTGTCGCTGTGAGAGCGAGATGACGGTTGTCACTCTCTTTTATTGTCTCGATCCTCCTGGAAGTTCGTCACGCACCGGTGGTTCCGGTTGAGCGTTCGCGAATCTTCCAGAAGGATCGAGAGTGTGAATTGGCCAATCACGCAGCCGATCTATTGCCCGCGCAAGCCTCGATGGCATGCGATGTGGCTCGCGGTTTCGGCGGGATCGCGCTAGTCTTGGCGGGATCGCGCGGTGCCGGTTTGTTAATATGGCGCTCGGGCGCGCCAATCTTGAACAGATTTCATACGGCACATAATCGATGTTAAACTAAATTTCTCGCCTACCGGCAATTCATCCTTTGCACAGGCTAGATAATTTACACAACACTGCAGAGACTCGATGTATGAACGAAACCATTCCTGATACTCGTTCATAGTTTTCACCAGCCTTGACATGTGTGTCAAACACTTGAACATATTTTTACACTTTTCAATCATCTTGCTACTCGAGCATTCGCTGATGCTCCCGGTATAATTATGAAAACTGAATTCGTATAACTTTTACCGCAGCAAACGCGTGCAACGATGGAACGTTCGTATGATAACAATTCGCATTCCATCGCGTCCTATTTATTCATTGCTAGATCATACCCTCTCTGGAAAATATGGAACCGCTCGGGAGTAGAAAAAATGTTGCAATAATCTCACACTCGCGAAATGCATGTTTCAATTAACGCTACGCTAATCGTGAGACTTAATACAACAGACGTGTCTCGGCTTGGAAACTCAACACCAGCCACGAAAGGATGTCGCTACTATAGATTATGAAACGCTCGTCTCATATCTTGATCGATATAAACAATGTACTTAAACGATAGCGCACGTACAATTCTATGACTCTCTCTTACGGTCTCTCTCTCTTACATCGTTCAGGTCAATCGTCTTAAATGAACGTGAACGATCTTGAACGATATAAACAATGTGCTTAAACGATGGGTAGGAACGACATTCGAACATGTTCGGACAAGTTCAAGGTCAAGTATTCCTGGAAAAAGCATGCGCGTGTTCTCCAGGAATATCATATTACATACCACGAAAAAACCTCTGTCATAGATAACCCCCTTTCTCTCCCCGCAAAAATTATATTCTCGACGTATCATATTCGTGAAGCACGTTCGGAATATCATATTCGTAGAGGTACGATAGGAATGCATCGAGTAAATAAGGGGAAACTATATACAGCTGTGGACATAATAATAAGGTCTCGCTATGACGCCTGTTCTTTAAAAAATCCCCTCTCCCCCACACCCTTTTTTTACGTGAGAAAGAATCCTTTTACGGACTTCCCATGCTCCCTGGGAGGGACATGGGGATATGTGGAACTTACGAGAGCCAGAAGGGCTCACAGTAACGCACTATAAAAACTCACGACAACCTACCCTAGGGTATTCGGGAGCGAATGGGATCTCCGAAGAACACAACCAGCCATCCCCCTCGCCCTTGGCCCCTTGTGGGGCCCGTCCCGGGGGAAGAGAAGCTCCCCCCAGCAATGCGTAATCTATCCGGGTGCAAGCAGGTTGCCCACTTGCACCCTCCTTCCCTCGGCCGTTCGGTGAGCTTCGCGAGTCACCATCGAATGTGCTACCTCGCCTCTCTGGGCATACGCATTATTCGAAGGTGATCTACTTCTAGCGAGGCGGCTCCTCTACCAAGAAGAAGGAGCGATTTGTTTGAGAAGAAGGACCTCATTGTTGTTGAGAAGAAGGACCGAGACGTTTGCAGTGGACGAGTCCTTCGGCCGCTGACGTTTGTGGGAGGATATGGTATTCGACTCGCCCAAACGCCAACGCTCACGGGGAACCACGGGAAGGCGAACTCGCTGCGTGCCGCTCGCACGCACACCCGACCCTTAAGGGCGACGGAAGTAATGTATAGGGTTGAAGTACGAATGATGTGTGTGTATTGTACGAATGAACGTGTGTGTATTAACAGACAACCCTATATATAGTTAAATTTATAAAATAGAGAATCGGAACAGAAGAATTCTAAAATTGTAATTGCCAACGAATTGTAAAAAAGAAGATCAGATCGAAACGAACGCGCCCGTGACAAACACGTCTGTCAATGATTATAATAAATACGGCTTTTCCTTACAAATGTAACCACAATGGTTACACACCCGAATCGATCCCCACCGCGACGGCAGTAATATCGATCGTTATCCTTGTTTAGAAAAGGATCGCAGGATCGATCACGTAATGAGATGCGCGCGCATCGATCCCCTCTTGATTTCGATCAAAGGAGGTCGATGCGACGAGCAGATCGAGCACTCTGCGTCTAGACTTGTTCTGATAAGCACGCATGAGTCAACGTGCTCTCATGAATCGATCGGGATTCGATTCTCATCGTAGAAGTCCATTAAATTGCGTACTGCCAATACAGCAATTATTAAAGAATTTAATTAAAGTTTGTTTATGAGCGAGTGACAATTCGCCTATCGAATTTAATTGATATTACTCGAAATTATTTAGTAAAATAATTGTTATATTATGTAAATTAGAAATTCGTGTGTGGAACGTGTGTATTGCCACGATGGCAGAATATCTGCGTATTGACTACGAGTCGAGAATAAATGGGATTTAATTTGCAAATTACTTTTTGTTGCGAAAATAGCAAGCGATTATAAATAATTATAAATTAAATAACTACAATTTACTAGCATTAAAGTGTGTGTTGCGACGTAGTCATGTGGCATGGTGTGAGATTTATAGTCTAAATAAAATATAATTCAGTTGTGATTCATGGTACGTGATTCAAATCCAATCCTACGTGTGAAGCAGCTCAAATAATATTTTGCGAATAGATATCTGTTCGGTTTCCGTGATTTCGGTGTGAGTCAATATGCACGCCGGCTAAACAGTATCGTTTTCCGTTGTGGATTATCGTTACGTGGAATGTGACGAATCCTAAAGGACGTGTCATAGCTTCGCAAAATATTAAAGCCGTTCACGCATAGATCAATATAGAGATTCGCTGTGTCTTCGATTATACACACAGTATTCCATTTCGCGCGATCAATCGTTGTTGTCGCGCATAGAGTGGATCCAGCAAGCGGTCTGCGTTTAACACGTGTCGGGACGGTCATATATTCGACGCCATTAGTACGCTCACAAAATTTCTGCCACGTTATGAGTTTGCCTACCGAGAAGGGGCCGGTCGCCCTTCCCGGAACCATCCGGCAAGACCGATCGTCGTTCTGTTTCGTTAGCCTGATTTGCAACGAAGGTACTCATTATTTCCATTAGAAGCACGCGTATAGTTGGACGGTAAGAGAGTCGCCACGGCCACGTATTCGTGCCCTGCCTAGACGCTCTAACCTTTCCCATTTTGTTTTGAACACTTGTGCAGGTAGAGACTGTCTGCCGCTCCTGTGGCATCCCAGCAGTGCCGTTCAGTCTTTTCTATTCTGTGACAAGAATTTATCTAATTCTGTAGAGAGTGACTGTACGCTCGGACGCGTGAGGAGTCGCCACGGCCACGTATCGTGCCCTGCCTAGACTCCTCGGCCAATCCCACATGATACAGTTAACTTCTGTGCAAATTAGATATTAACTAAATTAAATTCAATTATTTCGTGTCCCGATTCAAAAATTTGTTCTCCGCTTCGAACTCGTATGCAGATAGAGACTGCTCGCCGCTCCTGGGGTATCCCAGCAGTGCCGTTCAGTTTTCTATATTCTAATACGAGAATCCATCAAATTCTGTAGAGGGTGACCGCACACACAGACGAGCGATGAGTCGCCACGGCCACGTATCGTCCCCTGCCTAGACTCCTCGACCAATCCTACATGATCCGGTCCACTTCTGTACAGATTTGTAATGGAATACTGCACTTAAACCGCGTGACGCAACTTTGAGAGAGTTGAGCGCGACGTGAACGCGAGGTGTTCAGGATTAGGAGCGATCAGCTATCAAAAGATACGTCTATATGAATCGGAGCGGCATTCGATATATTCGGGTCGTCGCGAACTTCCGCACGTTACTGTTTTGCTCTGATATTATCAGAGACCGTGTCCCTGTGTAAACAAAACAGATTCCAGAATATACTTTCATTTTACCCGATTTCTGTCTGAAACAATTACTGCTCTTCGCCTCAACCTTTCCGCTATCCAGTGCCTGGAGGCACGAACCTGTCGGGATAAAGGACATCGGGTCCCGTAAGCAACCCGGTGTTGTAAGTGAATCTTGTCGATATTCTGACTTTAGAATCAGGCTCACGGTTGTGTCCAGGCCGCTGCAAACGTCGCCACGGCCACGTCTCCGTGCCCTGCCGAGAGCCTCTCGCTGTTGTGAGCAATGACGGCAAGTTTCTTGACTGCCTCGCATAGATTTTTCCATTAACTTTACTAAAGATTCAATTAAAAGGAAAGATACAAAGGATCATAAATAGTTCGGTTACAGTAAGGATGGGAGTGGGAAGGTAAGCGGCGCTCTTCGACCTAGGATTTAGTCTGGCACGCCAAGACAAGGTGGGACGCTCACCTGTGTCGTTTATAACACCCTACGAAGTTACAACACAAGTACATGTACAAGTGCCGCCTGCTGGGGTCGTAGGGTGTGCCTACTGCCGGTCGATTGCCCCAGGAGGCAATCCGACGACGAACTGTCGCAACTCAGTTCGCCGCCCAGTACTAAAGTCTCAAGCCTCGGTCACTTAGTGACTCACGAAGGAGTCGTTAACAATAGTTAACAGCCGTATTAACAATACCGCAATACTGCACCACCACTGAGTACTTCATCATCTCGGAGACCACGGTGTTGAGCAGACACTCACGTAAGAGTCTCCGTAGGCATTCTCCGCTATAGCATGCACTCTATAGGGGTACCTATGTTTGCGAGATTACTCCCGCAACGTTCAATAGGTCATCGTTGAGATCGGTTTGGCGAGTCCCTGCCACACTTCTGTTGCTGCAAGCGCCATCCGTTGCCCTATTTTCACGGATAGGGATTGGGTAGCTCACGACAAGCAGCTTTATGGGTCAGCGTCGTGTGGTCCGCCGTTTACCCGATAAGAGAGCTGCGGTGGACGTTGCCACTCACGCAGGAGCTCTCCCATTGCGAAAAACAGAGCCCACTTAGTCACTCGAGAGTGTCCAGGTCTCACCACGTTGTCCCGGAAAAAGGGAAAGCGGGCGGCCGAAGTGGCCGCAGCGCAACCCGCTCCGGTCCCATCATCCCCCGCCGAGACCAGCCTCAATTATGGACCCCAAGCGCAGGCGGGGAAGGGGAAGGGGGGAAACCGGCGCCGCGACTACCGCGGCAGCCGAAGACGGCGACTGTAGTAATATCCGTGCCGGAAGGGGTGGAGGCGTCGTTGACCGGCGCCATGCAGAGGGTGACTCAAACCTTCAGCCTCGAGTCCGTCGGTATCACTGGCGGACTCGCGGTCGGTGTAGCCCGAACCGGGGCCCTCATGTTGAGGGTCCGCGGGGAGGGCAGCCGATCGAAAGCCACGGTACTGGCTGAGAGGATGAGGGTCGCCCTCGGAGGGACGGGAGTTTTGGTGAACACCCCCACCAGGACCGCAGAAAGCCGGCTTCGGGGCCTTGGCGTTGAGGCCACCCCGGACATGGTCGGAGTCGCCCTCGCCGAGGCGGGCGGATGCGGTCCTCGGGAGGTGAAGGTGGGGATGGTCAACAGACCCCCGTCCGGGAATGGTCCCGGCACTTGTTGGGCCCGCGTGCCCTTAAGTGCCGCGAAGAAGCTGGCTGGCGCCGGTCGCGTGAGGGTGGAGGTCCTGGAGCAGCGTGAGCTCCAGTGCTACCGATGCCTTCGTCGGGGCCACACGTGGTCGCGCTGCGACTATAAGGGGAACGAGAGCCGGGACAACCGGTGCTTCAGGTGCGGGGAGAGGGGGCACAAGGCGGCGACTTGCAAGTCGCCGACTAACTGACCCCTATGTGGGGATTTAGGCCTACCCGCGGACCATCGGTCCGGGACGCGGGCTTGTCCCACCTTCCGATCTGGTACCCCCAGACCGAGAGGAGGGAAGGGGAAGGGGCGCGGGACCCTAGAGGCCGCAACCGCACCGGTCGAGCCGGCTCCACCTCCTCCTTCGGGGGGGTCGATGGAGTTGGGAGGGGATTAAGAGGCTCCGCCCTTCTGGCGGGGTCCAAAACGGGGATTGACCCTCCTCCCACGATTCGGATACGTCCGTATCGCCGGAGAGGGGAGTGAACACAGTGGTCTCGGGACCGCCTCGTCTCACGGGATGGGGGGCTCGTCCCGGGGGTGTGCGAAATGCACCCCTTCGAGGGGCGGGCCCTAACCGCGAGCGGAGACCCCCTCGTCCGCGCCGGGCAGAGAGAGTGACAGCCGATCACGCTCTGGCAGCGGGCGGACGACGGGGTCAACGGGTCATCGGGTGTCGAGCTGGTTTACTAGGCACCCATCGGGTGACCAGGGAAGGGGGGAAACTTGGCTACCTTCGCCATGGTTCCCAAAATTCGAGTCATAGGCGTGGGAGAGCTTCTCTGCCCCTCGGGGTGGTCTAATGGAAAGGCAGCGGGCGGTGCGGTTGTGTACTCCGGTGATCCCGTACTGCTCGCAGTAATGCTTTGGGAAGGTCGTGTGGTTTTTAGTCGGGAATCCGACATTGGCCTCTCTCATCTCCCAGCGATGAGGGGGGTTATCTCTGTTAAAAAAAGAAAAAAAAGGTCTCACCACGTGGAGGGGGGGTTGGTTAGGTAGGGAATAGTACCCTAACCCTTTAGGACCCCTTCGCGAGTCACCAGCTCGCTCCGCCCAACGACCCCCGGTGACCCCGTTCCTCGCTCAACAAAGCGTCGGACCACACGTGCACCCCATATAGGAGCTTGCTGTGCACCACCCCCGTATAGATGCGGGGGATACGTCCATCGGGCCCCCCAATGTTGGGCAGCAGCCCCGCAAGCGATACCGCCACCCTTAGCGCCTGGGGGGCCACCCGATTCAAGTGCGCTTGGAAGCGCCAGCGACTGTCGAGCGTCAGGCCCAGATATTTCATCTCTTGACCGACCTCGACAGTGGCATCACCCACGCGGATTCCCAGTTGGGGCGGCCGCCTACGGGAGGCAAGGCATGAAGCCACATTGCCCCCGTTATATCAGCGGCTATTTTGAGCCCCAACCCATGAATCCCACCCACCACAGTGTCCACCACTACAGTTGTTAGGGCTATAGTCCCTCCCCACGTCTCCCCCTCAACGACCATCAATGTGTCATCGGCATGGTAGATGACACTGGCGTCGCGAGGGAGATTCGCCAGCAGCACCGAGACATAGGGTATGTCCCACAGCAGCGGCCCTAACACCGACCTCTGCGGGACCCGTCGGTGCATGCTTTCCCTCTGCATGACTCCGCACCGACTAGGGTACTCGAACCACCTGTCCCTAAGGTAGTGCACACTGTGGCATACGCCGATGACCTGCTGGTCGTCGTGGAAGGGAACTCTCGTGTTTCCTTAGAAATGACGTCAGCCCTGGTCACCGGCGCGCTACAGGCATGGTGCAGTAAAAATAAAATGGCCATATCCCCTCACAAAACAGTTATGCTTCGAGTGAGGGGCAGCCTTAGCATTTCTCGTCCGCCCGTTATCAAAATGGATACCGCCAGCTTTGTTTTCGCTAAGAGCCTTAGGTACCTGGGGATCGTGTACGGTCACTCGTTAAGTGTGTCCGAGCACGTGATCCGGATATCTGACCACGCGAAGACAAAGTTCAGTGGCATCTCGGCCCTAATGGGATCCAAATGGGGATATGATTTCCGTGCCCGATCTCTGCTATTCCAAAGCATCTTCCTTTCCATAATTTCCTACGGTGCGATTGGTTGGGCCCACAAGCTCACCCAAAAACACGTTTCCACTCTCCAAAGTGCGCAGCGCACTGCCCTTCTCAGAGTATGCGCTGCGTACCGCACCACGTCTAACGATGCGCTCTGCGTGCTGGGACTCCAACCCCCTATAGATTTATATTTGACGGAGAAGCGACTCCGCTTCCTCGTCAGAAAAAATATCCCATTCGAACACCGCGGGATTATCTTCGCCCCTGGCCTCTTCGACGACCCCCGCGACCATATTACGGCCACCCGTAAAGCCCTTCGCGACAATACCCTCGAATTGTGGCAAAACAGATGGGCCAGCTCGGTCAAGGGAAGAACCACTTTCGGTTTCTTTCCAACATTGACGGAGAGGGCCCGCTGTCGCGTCCCCATCACCTTCTACACAACGCAGTCCCTCACCGGGCACGGTGATTTTCGGGAGAAACTCTGTCATTTCGGATTGACAGACTCTCCTGACTGCGCCTGTGGCGAGGGAACTGAGTCATCTACCCATGTACTCCTTCGTTGCAAATTGCATGCGACGGAGCGAGAACCACTATCATCTCTAATAAATTCACTTGGGCATACATGGCCACCACCTTTTAATATTTTCGTAAGCGACGACGTCGCCGAAGCGTTCAGCTCCTTCACACGCAAAGTGCTGCAAAAGAAGGAGATGCGGCCGGCCACCGTTGACCGCGCCGCATGACCTGCGCTAGTCCCCCTCATCCTCCATCGTCCGCGACGCGCTCCCCCTTAGACGCCGGCCCCAATAATTACATTATTGCATGCCCTTTCAGCATTTTGCATGCTCTCTATTGCCTTTAGCGGCTTTTGCAGAGCCAAACAGGAGGGGGTGTCTTTGCGCGTTCCGTGCCTTCGCCGCTCGGTCCCCGGGTCGAAGGTGGAGGCGCGGTGCGCGGGCCCCCCTCTGACATGGTCCACCCGAGTCCATAAATCGGTACCTCGGGGTTGGGGAGCCCAGCGATCGACGAATGGCTAATAGGCTTCCGTCGATCGCCCCCCAACAATAGGCGTTGGCTTCGAGCTGGCAGTGGTGTCTGGCCCGGACTGTCAAGGGTACGAACTGGCGTTTCCATCGCTCTGCGCGCGCCTCGCGAGCGGTGGGATGAAATGTCAGCTCAAAATCGGTCAGCTAGAAGACCGTGCTCAACCAGTAGCGGCGCGAAACTGCAAATCTCGCGCCAAACTGGTACTCGAGACTTCGTCTCGAGGTGCGTTGATCGTGCATCACAACGATCCCAATCCCCGATTTCCGAACGTCTTTAGGAATAGGGGAGGGGCGGGTTGGCCAACAGGCTAAGGTACCGTCTCCGGAACCAAAACAGTAGATCTTGTCCCTAAGGTAGTCCCTGATGACCACTCGGACGTAGGGAGGCACTCTGTGATACTCCAGCGCCCTCACTACCTCATCCCAGGGCAGGGTGTTAAACGTGTTGGTGATATCTAAAGATACCGCTAACAACACCGTGCCCGCTGCGACCGCCCTAGTCCGGAGGAAGGCGAGACGATCGATTGCGTCGATCGTAGAACGCCCCCTCCGGAATCCAAATTGGCAGTCACTGAGCTAGGGACCATCCGTGGACAGGTGCTCGATGTGTCGGTCTGCGAGAATCTTCTCGTAGACCTTCGCCACCTCGTCGAGGAGACACAACAGCCGGTGGGACGCAGAGGGAAGCTCTGCGGGCCTTCCTGCCTTGGGGAGGAGGACTAGCCTGGCAATTTTCCAATTCTGGGGGAAGGTGCCCCGGCTCAGACATGCATTCAGTATGTTTAAAAGAGGCGGGGCTAAGACGTCGAGCGCCGCAATCAATATTGGTCCGGAGACACCGTCTTGTCCGGGGGCCTTAACGCCCCTTGCCTTATCCTCCAGACCGCCTGGGTGAGCTCAACACCGGAAATCCGGAGTCCGTCGTCCCAATCTTGGGACGTAATGGGCGGGTACTCCCGCTCCCCCTGTATAGGGGGGAAGAGGGTAGTAACGACCCGCCCTAGGAACTCCGGCTCCAGTTGCTCCATCAACGGGGGCGCCCATGGGCGTAGTTTGCTCAATATGATCTTGTAAGGGCGCCCCCATGGGTCAATCTGAAGAGTGCCCAGTAGCTCGTCCCAAGCTTTGGCCTCGGCGGCAGCTATCAATCGCTGCATGGCCACTTGGGCCACCCTGTAAGCGACATACTGGGGGGCCATCCTTGCCTCGGCTTCGTCGTCATCCTCATCGGGATCCCGACGAGGTCGCCGCGCGCGGGTGTACCGGCGCTGGGCACGGATGCTCACCTTACGAGCATCCTCCATCTCGCCCGACCACCAATACACTTTTCTCTTCGGGGGGTGGTTTCCTATCCGGAGCATCGAAGCGTCGCATACGCTTTTCATGATGCCCCGGAACCACTCCACCCCCCCTTCCGCGCCGCGCTCTGTGGCCTCAGGCCACACGCAGGCAAGGGCAGCGGCCCTCAGGACGTCCCCGTCTAGTCTTTTCAGCGCCCATCGAACGGGCGCTGCCTGGGCTGTTCGTCGGGGGGCGGTGCCCGCGGGCTGGGCGGCCTCCATTTCCATTGTTATGTAGAGATGATCGGAGAGGGATTCCCTCTCCTCAGCCACCCGCCAGGCGGACACGCGCGGCGGCGGTCGAGGAGGCTCAAGTGAGATCCACTATGGACCACCCGTTCCACTGCACGCACGTAGGTACGGAGCCCCGGTTCACCAACCGGAGCTCCAAGCCCCCCGCCCAATCTTCCAATGCCTCGCCACGCGGAGTGGTCCCGGGGTTTCCCCATGTGGTTGACTTCGCATTGAAGTCCCCCAGGACCAAAACCTGGCCGTTCATGTTGGGGGCAAGCAACGCCCCCAATCGGTCCAGGTATTCTCCAAAGTCGGCGAGGCCACAGTTGGGTGAAATATAACAGCCCACGACCAGACATCTTCCCCATTGCAACGCCACGACCCCCCGGCCACGTTCGACCACGGTGCCAGGGGGGAAACCACGGCAGATGTTGTGCCAGATCGCCACGGAGCCATCCTGGTCCCTCACCCAAGGAGGGGTGTCGGGAACCCTGTACGGCTCCGTGACGACCGCCAACGCAACCCTCCACTCCGCCAGGCCCTGGATGAGCAGGTCTTGGGCCCAGCGGGAGCGGTTCAGGTTGATCAGCGTCACCGGGAGCTTATGTGGCATTGTCGTTCGTTCGTGCTCCCGGCTCCGCTGATGATTTTCCAGCCGGAGGTGGCACTGTCTCCACCTCCATCATAGCCTCCGCTTGGGACGGGGACTCAGGGGCGGGGGGCGGCGTGGCAGTGGATGTCCCGCTCGTCCCCGCCTCCGCCGGAGCTTTGGTAGCCCCCTTGCCACCATTGCTCCGGCCCTTCTTCGACGGCCGGGAGCATCCTTTGGTCCCCACCTTGTGCCCGGCGGACCTGCCCATCTCTGCACGGATGGAGCAGTTTGGCGCCGCCCAGCACTCCTTAGTTGCTTTACGTGTCCTATGGCCAAGCAACGGAAGCATTGGAGGGGCCTGGCGGCCAGTGCTTCCACGCGTAGAGAGGACCATCCGACCCTCACACGTCCCACCCCGATGAGTGCGCGCGCCGCCGCCGCGGGACACTGCACCCATATCGTGCCCAACCCGGCAGGTTGGGGCTTTATAGCTCCAACCTTGATTTGCTCGGGTGGGCACTTACCAAACTCGGCGATAGCCGCTGTCACATCCTACGGGGTGACAGAGTCGTCCAGGCCTCTCAGACGGAACTCTGCCGTCTTCATGTGCCTGGCGACCTTCACCCCCGTTTCCCGGAGGGCGTCCGCCATCTTCGCCGCCAATTTGTCTGTCTTGGCGGCACCCTCCTGACCACGGATCTCTAAAATAAGACCTCCATGGTCTCGGCGAGGGTGGTTTTGCACCCCTCTGGGGCGGTCAAAGTAACAGCCGCCGAACGTGGGGGTGCTACCACCCTAACCTTGGCAGGGCCACCGTTCCACCGTTTACGAGATCCGTTCCCGCCGTGGGGAACGTTCCGTCCGATTACCTAAGAACCCTGTTCCCCGAGCTATTCAGCCGGTCGCGAACGTACTTTCGAGGATTCCCGCCGAAAAATTCGTGTACAGTGGCATCGTCAGATGTCTGGCACCCGATTAGCTAATTTGCGGTTCTTAGATCTTATTCGGCAACCTCGAAAGTCACGACGATTATCCGGGGTGAGCTGCGTTCACCACGGCAGCAAGCAGCTCAGCAGCCTCGCCTATAAAATCCCGAAGCGATCTGCGTCTTCGGCCCCTTTTCGAGGACCGAAGCCAACGGCCGCGTGATAGTATATGTCGTAAGAGCATACGAAACATAGCATACAGTAACAGCTTGCACATCGAATAAATGCAGTATTATTGCCTTGACACTTGCTTCTTTACACTTCTACAGGGAAGCAGATTTGATTGACGTTTTGAAAAATTGTATTTCGTCGGTGGCTCCACCCTAATGTGCACAGTTTCAATATTCATTCATAATCGGTATTTAAAATTATCGGTAAAAATGAAGACGGCCTTATACAGGGTGTTTACCTACAGGTGGGAGAAAATTTAAGGGGTGGTTCTCGACGATAATATAAGACGAAAATAAAGAATAAAAAAATTGCGATTTCGACTTCGTTAATTAGATATTAGCAATTAAAAATTGGCCCAAAAAGCGGCAACATTTCGACACAGATGTACGTTGCGTACGTCACACAGGCGCGCGACACTCTCGTATCAAGTGACAAACGCATGCAAAACTTGGTTCTCATTTGGGGCCCCAGCAAGGTGAAAATGTTTAAAAAATCGTTGGACGACATTGAACCTACCTACTCGTTACAATCCACAAGGGCATTTTTATTATCCGCCCTATGGAATTATCGAGTAGAAGGGGTCAATGCCCTTTCCCTTTGAAATTCTTCTCACACAAATCCACAAATCCTTATCCTGCACTATAATTGTTCACAACACCGTACATAATACACTGAAACAAATCACTTTAAAATGGTATCCATTGGGTCCATAAATGTTGAATAAAATCCTCACAAATGCAAGTATCCAGAAAAATGCACATACATACTGGAATCGTTCACAGCTAATTCACGTTTGATGCACGCCAATTTGATTTTCTCACACAAAAATAAAATATCAGTGAAATTACTGTGAAGTACACCCACTTAATTAATACCCTAATTCCATGTTTTAAGAAAATGTGTTTCTGCGAGGAGAATCATTTGTACACGTTCACGTTCGTATGCACACTGATTCAAGACAGCTGTGAGGTCAATGCCAGATCGATAAAACAAATGAAGATCTACAGCAAATTCCCGCCGAAACATCACGCGTTGCTATACCAATACATTCTCTATCCTGTTTTCATGTATTTCGTGACTCTTTCTCATTCTGTCTGTGACCGCCAAATGTCTCATGTGTGTGACATTCATCACGTCAGCTGTCTCCTCGCAGAAACACATTTTCTTAAAACATGGAATTAGGGTATTAATTAAGTGGGTGTACTTCACAGTAATTTCACTGATATTTTATTTTTGTGTGAGAAAGTCAAATTGACGTGCATCAAACGTGAATTAGCTGTGAACGATTCCAGTATGTATGTGCATTTTTCTGGATACTTGCATTTGTAAGGATTTTATTCAACATTTATGGACCCAATGGATACCATTTTAAAGTGGTTTGTTTCAGTGTATTATATACGGTGTTGTGAACAATTATAGTGCAGGATAAGGATTTGTGGATTTGTGTGAGAAGAATTTCAAAGTGAAAGGGCATTGACCCCTTCTACTCGATAATTCCATAGGGTGGATAATAAAAATGCCCTTGTGGATTGTAACGAGTAGGTAGGTTCAATGTCGTCCAACGATTTTTTAAACATTTTCACCTTGCTGGGGCCCCAAATGAGAACCAAGGTTTGCATGCGTGTGTCACTTGATACGAGAGTGTCGCGCGCCTGTGTGACGTACGCAACGTACATCTGTGTCGAAATGTTGCCGCTTTTTGGGCCAATTTTTAATTGCTAATATCTAATTAACGAAGTCGAAATCGCAATTTTTTTATTCTTTATTTTCGTCTTATATTATCGTCGAGAACCACCCCTTAAATTTTCTCCCACCTGTAGGTAAACACCCTGTATTTGTTCGATATGTAAAAATTCATTTCACCGATATTACCAACATAACCTTGCTGACGGTGCTGTCCTGTATAACGGCACCCGCTGTTCCACGCAGACTCCACGAGCTGCCTCCCATCTGGCCGGAAGAAGCTGCTGGAAGAAGTTCCGCCAACGATTCTGAATCCCCAAGGGACGTTCCTTGGTAAAGGGCATTCTTCACAATTGCGCCACTTGTTTGCGATGGCGGGCGGGTACAAAACAGCAGTTAATGGGAGAGCTGCCGGCTCATCGGATCAATCGAGCATGCGCCTTTCATTCCACCGGCATGGACTATGCGGGTTCCATTTAGCTGTGTACTGCTGTACGACGTGAACACAAAGCCTACAAAGGATACTTAGCGGTCTTCGTCTGTATGCTGACAAAAGCTGTCCACCTGGAGGTTGCGTCAGATTACACAACTGAGGCGTTCCTGGCTGCATTCCACAGGTTCATTTCCCGTCGAGGTATATGTGCTTGTATCTACAGCGACTGCGGAACAAATTTTCAGGGAGCAAACGCAGAGCTGAGACGTCTCTTCAGCCCCAGCAGCCAGGAAAACCGCAGCATTAGGGATCAGATGGCCACCCTGAGGATCCAATGGCATTTCAATCCGCCTAGAGCACCTCATTTTGGTGGACTGTGGAAGGCCGCAGTAAAGTCCACCAAGCACCATTTGCGACACATCATAGGGGAGGCCCGACTCACCTTCGAGGAGCTCACCACGCTGTTGACTCAGGTGGAGGCCTGCCTAAATTCCAGGCCATTGGCAACACTCTCCGACGATCCCTCAGATATGGCAGCGCTGACGCCGGGGCACTTTCTAATTGAATCTACACTGAATTAGCTCCCCGAACCATCCTTGATAGACAAAAATGCGTGATCAATTTTGGACGAGATGGCAGAGGGAGTATCTTCACACTCTCACCATGCCTCCAAAATGGCCACGATCAATGGGGGATCTCTCAGTTGGACGCCTCTGCATCTTCGTTGGCGAAACCAGCTCTCCTTCTCAATGGCCTTTATCACGCGTTACCCAAATTCACGCTGGGACCGACGGGAAAGTTCGCGTCGCGAAGCTCGTCACCGCGACCACCGAATTATCTAGACCCGTTTGTAAACTTATCGCACTGCCGATCAACGCGTCGAGTCAATCAATGCGTCGATGCAACGCAGGCGCATACGAGCGGCGGCGCAGTAAACAGAAAACGTGTAGATGAATCGCATGACAATCTCGGTCACGAACATTCACAACGTTGATTCATTATCAAGATCAACACAAAAAAATTCTTTCCCATTGTTCCAAACATTTCTGTGTAGCTTCTTCATCACCATTATTATCACTGTCACAATCACTGCACTGGCTAAGGTGCACACAGTGGTACGGTCGATTCAACATCGCTCGCGGACATTTCGACTAGTCGAGGCGGGCGGAATGTTCAAGACTGGCGCGCCCGAGCGCCATATTACTTCAGCAGCACCGCGTGACGTCAGTTTGTGTATCACGCGATCCCGCCCGAAAACAAGTACGCGCCGTGTGCATGCGAGGTTAGCGCGGGTAACATCCCAATCACATGATTGGCAGTCTCGATCCTTCTGGACTGCTCGAGAACGCTCAATCGGAATCACCGACGCGTGACCAGCTTCCAGAAGGATCGAGATAATAAACGACAGAGAGAACCGTTACACGGTCTATCTTTCGAAAGGCGCTCAGCTGAACTATTCAAAGTCACGTGCGATTATTTCATATTTCTTTATTTCACTCTTTTCACATATCTTCATCTACAGTTTCTCATCTACGACAATTGTACAGTATAAGTGAAAAAATACAGTTAATTTATTGTAAATCCGGATTTCTACCCATTAATTCACATTCACGTATCCTCATTCAAATTCTCCCATTACCTTTCACCTGTTCTACCATTCCATTACTCAGTCACACATTAAGCGATCCTGGCTCGCAATTTCCTCTCAAAACAAGTAAATTCCTTTCAATTTGGTCGACTACGACCGCTCACTTCTAAACACTCATATTTATGTTCTTTTTCTTAGATAAATTGCATTGTCATAACATTTCATTTGAAATTCAATTTCAATTTATTATATTTCGAAATTTATTGAAATGAGTTGAAGGAAAAAAAGTGTTGTTCGACGGAAAAGAACATTATATTTTTTATACGACTGCTATACACTTATTGTAACGTTCAAATATCAATAATTTTAAATTTAGACTACTCTATAATTTAATAGAAAAATTAAAATTGATATGTACTGTCACGTCGCTCGCGCGCGGAGGTTAGAAAACCTCCGGCAGAGCGACTTCGGACTTTTATAGGCCCTTTAGCAGGGCCGCGGGCAGCCGTATAACCGAGGTCCGCCCGAGACAAAGGACGTCCAAAGGTTCGAAATTTCCGCCAGATTGTTCGGGCGCCAGACACCGTGAAAAGTGTCACGCGAAACGCGATACGAATTTCGGGCTCGGAGATCGAACCTTCGAGACACGCGGATCGTGAACGAAGACGCGACGGGGTCAGATGGTTCGGACACGGGAAGGGCGAGGATAGCCCTTACGGCAGGACGGGTCTCACGGGGACTTGACGACAACGTAACTGGTCTCGAGTTAATGTTTATTCCTTGTCAAAATTTGTACAATTACGCGATCACGTGACCGCAACCCGCGAGCCCGCACTCTTCGTACAGATTTGCGGATGGAAGATCGGTCGCAGCGCGTTTGTCGTTAATTCAAATCGTGCGAAACGGGTACGGTTGACCGGTACCTACGATAACGATTTCCCGACGGACGGGATCGCGCGAAGCGCAGATGGACGGCGCGATACGAGACTGTCGCGATAGCTTTCGCACGCAAAACGCACGACGGACGATACGCACGGCAACGAAATTGAAACGCGTTCGCTACGCGGCACGGCACAGGATTCGAACAGTTGACCGAACGTCGCACGAGATATAGTCGTGAGACGCGGTGCCTCCGAGGAACTTCCGATCGCGCAATTTAAGGGGGCATTCTCTTGACGAAATATCGCTCAAAGGGCCGTCGATACGGCCCGACCCTGCGCGAAAGGTCGAGGACGGGACGACGAAGGTTCGTCCTCGCGCGATAAACGTCGAGCCAACACGCAACCGATGTATCGAAAGAGATCACTGTTCGACTGACCGTTTTCGCCTCTCTCGCTCGAACTCCCGTGAGTCTCGGCTAGCCCTTTGACACCCGGACTTTCCGCCTGAGTATTCCGGCTCGCACGGAAATCACCGGTAGGTCGACGAATACTCGCCCGTGACTGAGATTCCGAGGAGTTCACCCGTACTCGCGAAGGTGGGTTTTCGGACGTGTTATAGGTTTTCTGGGCTCGCGAGAGCTTAGGGCAGCGATCGTTCGAAATACCGTTTCCCAATCGGCGATCGTCTAATCGTGACGGCTAGCGCGACAGTGATCATCGATTTTCGGGCGCGTGCCGCATCGATTCTAGTTCCCCCCACCCGACCTCCTTCCGAATCTCCTAGGGCGCCGTACTCGCGCGCGGCGTTCGCGTAACAGGGGCGTCGCGACGAAGGTCCTTGGCTCCTGGACCCTAACGCGAAAACGTTTCACTTTCGTGGAACGTGATGGAGGCTCGTGCCTCGTCGTGGCTTCTTGGTGGCACCATCCTCGCCGGAACCCTATTTATGGCGGGATGAGGCGGCGTCAGGACCGCGAAATGATACGATGTTCGGTAAGGGTTCCTGTCCCTTCGGCGCCTCCAAGTCGGTTGACCGGGTGCCCTCGATAATCCTTTGGTGGCGCGTCCACTGGGCTTTGATATAGGCCATTTTGGTTTTCGTCGGACGTCCTCCCGCGTTGGAATCGTTTCCTAGGAAAATGTCGAAGGTTGGGGCCCCGTTTCCTGGTCCGTTGCTCAGCCCTGAACCTTGCCGTTCTCGGCGCGCACGCTAGATGTCAATGCGCGCTGTAAATTACGGAAATTCCTCGAGGAACGCTCTCGAATCCTGTGTTTCCTGGTCTCGCGTCTCGTTATTGCACGGTCCGGTCCTTCGCACTAATAAAAATGTGCTCGCACATAACGGCGAAGTGACGTCGCTGATTTGCAACGTCACAGTACATTAAATAAATTGTATATTAATTTTTAATTTATACCAGAAGGGATAATAAATAAATGCAGCAGGGAATAATGAATATTACATTTTTCAAATATTTAGATTATTTTTCTTTATTAATCGACTACTAACTTCTTACAAACGTTCAAATCGTAATATTTAATATTGAAGAAGTTAGCAAATATTTCGGTTTGCATCTATGATTTCGTTGAGTCTGGAGGGTGTTCTGCTGCTGTCGCCACAGCTGTCGTCGTTACCGATGCTACTGTCATCATCGCTGCTGCCGTTGCCGACGCCGCTGTCGCCGCCGCCATGAACGTAGTTCATCCCATTGAAGCCTCTGTAACATACATTTAAATAGATACATTAATTGATGAATTAATAATTAGATTCAACTAAATGAAACACGTGCAATGCTTACCCGTGTATAGCATTCATTAAACGCGTGTCGAGCAGTGGTTGGGTCGCACGGGTTACCGTCCACGTGTAATCAACCGGCACTTTGTCGGAGAAGACTTCCTTGAATCATTCCAAGTATCGTATCAAATACCCAAACTGAAAAAAATAAACTTTACTGTCTACATTCATAAACTTGACACAATACTCTTCTGGTTCTTATGTATTGCAACATACTTACGACACTGTGGTAGTTATCAACAGGAGCACCCTCGAACCTGCGTACTTCCTCCATCGTTCGTACAGGCAAGTAATCCGATCACTCCTCCAGATGTTCAGCCGACATTGTTTCGTCCGTCATGGTCAACATCAAAATCGAGCAAAGCCATTTTTGCTGCTACATGCTTCTCCAGGGTAAGTTGGCTATCCATATATGGTCCAATCTGGAAAAATATTCATACACATGAAAATTAACAGTCAATTTTGGATTATATATTTCATAAAAAGTATAGCAACCGGATTAGATGGTCAAACGTGTCCGACATCCGGAAATTGATCTTTTCTCATATTATTTGATAATTATAAAATTTTACAGTTATATTTTTACAAACCTTGATTTGTAATAGAGTGGATATACTTGTACTTGTATTTTACTTTTATTAGAATACACTTACGGTATTCTTATACCACAGTTCATTCTATTGGTCTTCGTATTGGTAGTTGCCGCCCTCATTGGAGCCTTCGCCCTTCGCCCTTCGCCGTCGAGTTAGCGTTAACTTTCTGGTGTAACGCCTTAGTAAGACAGTAATGGTATTTTTGAGTTATTTAAATTGGAATATTTGCTGAACTACTAACTCTTCGACATACATAGGTTATTTCTTTTTTGTAACAAATGCCCAGTTGTGTCGATTGATGTAATAACTAGCTGGTTATTGTTGCTCGCTCGCTTCGCGAGCTCGCGGGTGGGGTTGTTATTGCTCGCTCGCTTCGCGAGCTCGCGGATGGGGCTGTTGTTGCTCGCTCGCTTCGCGAGCTCGCGGGTAGGACTGCTCTTGCGAAAGGGTTAGTGGTACGCATTGCTAGTGGGGCATACAGCTCTTAATGGTTTTTTTATTTATTTTGTGTGTGACTCTCCACGAACTTCCCGATTCGTTAGTTGTAAGCGGTAACATTAGCATCAGTTGCATATGTGACGGTTAGCGAACAGATTCCGTTGATTTTCCCACAGGAATCTCTTCAAAAGTCGTCTCTGGCAGGAAACGTCCTAGATAACCTTTTCATATCTTAGTTGACCCCTTTTAACGAAAACCGACTTCTGGCTCGACTTAATGGAAATCGACAAAAACTAGAGTCTGGTCCTAAGCGGCGATTAGATCATGAACATACCACCCCCTTCAATTTTGGGGTATACATACCCGTACATTTTTACTCTCAGGGGGTAGTACTTCTGTAGTCACGAATCGTGTCGCGTCGTGCTGTATTCTCGTAAGTCGATTTCCAGTAAGATCGGGCTAAAGTTCCCCTTCGGACCAACCTTTGAACCGTATAGATTCCGTAGTCCGGTAACAAATCTATTAAGGCATTTCGTAAAATCACTTCGAGACCCCCGCATTTTGCCAGTGCGTTAACATCGAGCATCATAGGTAATATTCTATTATTCTTGCACACTCTATCTCGCGACACATATATATATATATATATACAGGGTGTTTACCTACAGGTGGGAGAAAATTTAAGGGGTGGTTCTCGACGATAATATAAGACGAAAATAAAGAATAAAAAAATTGCGAATTCGACTTCGTTAATTAGGTATTAGCAATTAAAAATTGGCCCAAAAAGCGGCAACATTTCGACACAGCTGTACGTTGCGTACGTCACACAGGCGCGCGACACTCTCGTATCAAGTGACAAACGCATGCATACCTTGGTTCTCATTTGGGGCCCCAGCGAGTTGAAAATGTTTAAAAAATCGTTGGACGACATTGAACCTACCTACTCGTTAAAATCCACAAGGGCATTTCTAATATCCACCCTATGGAATTATCGAGTAGAAGGGGTCAATGCCCTTTCACTTTTAATTTCTTCTCACACAAATCCGCAAATCCTTATTCTGCACTATAATTGTTCATAAAACCGAACTTATGTACTGGAATAAACGCTCTCACCACTATTTACAATATGATACACACGCACTACGAGTTTACGAAGAGTACAATTTTACTGAGGAGAATGAGGAGAATGTAAAGAACTGGTAATCCTTTAATGTTGAAACACTGCATTTTATTGAAGCGAGACTCGCTCACAGACGAAACGGACATCTTGAGTCGTGTGATTTCTGCCGTCGGATCGCGACGGAGATCTTGAGCGGAGCCTGACGGGGCGCCGCCATGAACGGAAATCTTCGACGCGTGCGACGGAGATCTTGCCACGGGCAGAAGCACGACACGCGACGCGAACAATCCTTTGCAATTACAAATGGTTTTCAATGTGGCCACCATTTTCATTTACACACACGCGAAGTCTTTTGCGAAAGTTTTCTCGTACGTTACTGAAATCTTCCATTGCGTTCTTGATAATGCTGCACCCGTACCGCACTCTAAATTCTAATTCTTCCTCATTGACAACTGGGATCGAGTACACAATTTGTTTTAAATAGCCCCAAAAAAAGAAATCCAGGGGATTTAAATCGGGCGATCTTGCTGGCCAGTTTATTGGTCCTCCTCTTCCAATCCATTTGTCAGGAAATTCTTCGTTTAAATAATTCCTGACTGCTCTCGTATAATGTGGTGGTGCTCCATCTTGCATAAACCACATGTTCCTGCGTACGTGAAGTGGTACGTCTTCTAGCAATTGCGGCAACTGCAGTCGTAAAAACTCCAAATAATTTTCTCCAGTTAATCTTCGAGGCAAAATATGTGGTCCAATTATTTCATTTCCAATCATGCCTGCCCAAACGTTAACGGAAAATTGCCGCTGCGTATGCGTTTCCCGTATAGCATGTGGATCGCAAGGTGGATAGCAGGTGGGAGAAAATTTAAGGGGTGATTCTTAACGATGATATAAGATGAAAATGAAGAATAAAAAAATTGCGATTTCGGCTTCGTTATCTTAGCTATTAACAATTAAAAATCAACAACGCGTCTAACAAAAGTGTACTTTGTGCACGTCAAAGAGTTGAATGTTGTCCAACGATTTGTTAAACATTTTCACCTCGCTGGGGCCCCGAATGAGAACCAAGTTATGCGTGCATCTGTCACTCGGTACGTGACTGTCGCGTTGTTAATAGCTAAATAACGAAGCCGAAATTGCAATTTTTTTATTCCTCATTTTCGTCTTATATCATCGTTAAGAACCAACCTTTAAATTTTCTCCCACCTGTAGTCGAACACCCTGTATATATATATATATATATATATATATATATATATATATATATATATATATATATATATATATATATAAAATATATATATATAATATATATATAATATATATATATAATATATATAATATATATATATAATATATATATAATATATATATATAATATATATATATAATATATATATATATATATATAAGACAATTGACTGAGGATTTTCAATAATTAACCAGAATTTGTAACTTAAAATAACTTCTTCGCTAACCCTTAGTATTAACTTCCTTCTATCTGTCCTGTCTAGATTTTTCCCACGTGCTCTATCCTAAATCCCTATTTGTCGATTTTTCAGATTCCCTCTTTATCTACTCTACTGAGACGCGGTGTATTCAACTAAAGAAAGTACACTTTCTTTACATCTCCCCCCCGCCGAGGGTGAAACTTTTCAAATACTAATTGTTCTTTAACCGTGACTACTCCTCCAACTCTTTTTCATCTGTCTTCTTCGTCGACTGAAGTTGGTAGTAATTTGCTTGTGTGGAAGAGGTCCGTGTCAGATCTCCTTCTCCCCGTTTCTAACTTATAAATTGAGTTTGATATTTTATCAATTATTTCGAATGGTCCAATCCTCAATTTGTCCATTTTCTTCCTATTTAGTTTATTTCCGTTTTCCACATAAGCTTTATCTCCGATGATAAATATATTTTCCTTTCTGTTTTTATCGAAAAGCTTTTTATTATAGTTGTGGGATTTGATTGTATTTTCTAGCGCTAATCTTTTATCTCTATCCCAGCTATCTTTATTATTTATTCCTTTTAATTCATTTGGTCGAATACTTACATCTGTGCCATCTAGTAAGTACTCTGGTGCGAAACCTGTAACTGAGTGCTCTGTTGTATTATATTTTTTTACACATTCTTGCGCTATTGTTGTCCAGGCTTTTTTTATTATTTTTCTCATTAACTTTGCATCTTATTTTGTTTACTATGGTCTGATTCAGTCTCTCATTTAAACCATTAGAGAAGGGCGCATTTACCCCAGTGAATATCATTTTTATTCCCTCCTCTTTCAGAAATTCTTTAAATTCTTTTGCATTAATACCTGGGTATTGATCTGCGAGTATCATATTTATATGGTCTGTTTCTAGTACCTTTTTTGTTAGTTTTATGAAGTCCTTTGCACTTTGTGTCTTGGAGGTTGTAATGAAGGCGTACCTTGTGAAGTGGTCCACTAATAGATGTAAATATTTTTTGGTGGATCTAGATCCTCCAAAACCTCCGATGGTGTCTATTGATACTATTTCAAATGGTTTTGATGCCGGACCTAAATGTGACATCAAACCGAGTTTTCTTTGATCTCTTGATTTATTTTCTATGCACACTTTACATTTCTTACATGCTTGTATTATATTTTTTGTTAAATTCTTTGCTGTGTACACTGGGCCAATTTTTTTTATCATTTGTCTGATACCTATGTGACACCAATTTTTGTGCACTTGATCTATAATCTTTTTACTAAATTCTTCCGATAGTATGATTTTTTCTGTCTTTTTCGTTCTTTTATAGTATATTTCATTTTTGTGTTTTAGGCCTTGTCTTTTCTCCTTTATCTCCTTATTCTTTTCTTGGTCCGCTATTATCTCGTCTAATTTTATTAAGTTTACTGTTTTTAACAAATCTTCCTCGTTTTCTTCCGGTTGCAAGACCGGGTTCCTGCTCAAACAATCAGCTCCTAGGTTCTCTTTTCCTGGTACATACTTTATTTTAAAATCATACTGTGATAAGTAGTATGTTAGGTCACCTAGTTCTTCGTCCGTACGTGTTTTTATATTCATATTTTCCAGGGGCTTATGGTCTGAGTATACTGTAAATTGCTTGCCTATGAACCAGTACTGCCAGTATTTTACCGCCTCTTTTATTGCCAAGCATTCTAAATAGATGGCTTTTTTCCGTTTTTGGGCTTCGTTTAATTTTCTTGAGAAATATGCAACCGGTTTATCTCTACCATCTAATTGTGTCTGCTTTAGGACTGCCCCGATACCTTCTATTGATGCATCTGTGTATATTACAATAGGGAGTTCCTGGTCAAATATTTCCAAGACCGGCTGTGAACATAGCAGTTCTTTTATTTTATTAAATGCAATTTCGAATTTTTCAGTCCATATGAATTTTTCATTCTTCCTTAGTAGTTTGTGTAGTGGATCTAGAGTTATTGCGCTGTTTGGTAGATATTCGTGATAAAAATTTATTTTTCCTAGGAATTGTCGGATGTTCTTCTGTGTTTTTGGGGTTGGAAAATTTTGTATCGAAATTAAATTATCTTTGAGTGGTTTTACTGAGTTGTTTTGTATTATATGTCCGAGATATTTCACCGAGTCTGCAGCAAAAGTGCATTTCTTAAACTTCAATCTAAAACCCTCTTTTTTTATTGCTTCTAACGTCTGTTCAATGTGTCTTATATGTTCTTCGAACGATAATGAATGTATTAAAATATCATCAATGTAATTTATTACGAATTCTGTTAGCCCGTGTTTTCTTAATATGTTGCTTAAAATCCGTTGGAAGGTTGCTGGTGATGTTTTTAGGCCAAATGGTAAACACGTCCACTGAAAATGTCCTCCCTGTGTGACGAATCCTGTTTTATTTCTATCTTCGATTCGCAGTGGTATGGACCAGAAAGCTGAATTTATATCTAGAGTTGTGAAATATTTGCAATTCCTAGCTCTTATTATTATATCCTCTATTAACGGGAATGGCTGTTCCTGTGGTACTATGATTTTATTGAAGTCTCTGAAATCGATGCAAAGTCTTGATTTTTTGTTTTCATCTTTTTTAAACGCCAATGTTACCGGTGCTGCAAATGGACTGTATGATTCCTCAATAAGGTTTCTCTCTAAAAGTTTTGCAACTTGTTCTTCTATTTCTTTTTTATCTTCCATGGAACACCGGTAAGGTCTTTTACTGCAATATTTATCGATTAATAAATCGATTCGTGCCTCGTAATCTTTTACCGTGCCGATATCATATTTGTCTTTTGCAAATACCGTCTTATATTTCTCTATAATACTTTCTATTTGACCTCTTTTCTTTTGTTCTAAGTGACTTATTTTTATCTGGCAATCTCCATGAATGTGCTCATTGAAATTTATTGAGTATGTTTCTATTTTTTCTTCTTGTGTTTTTATAATCTTTTTATCGATTGTGCTATCTATCTTTCTCGTATTTCTATCTTTCACTTGTTTTATTTCAAGGTTTTCATCTTGTATTAGTTTGAATTTCTTTATCATATCTAGACCTATGATAAAATCCTCAAAGTCTTCTCTTTCGACTATAAATACATCTATCTCTTCTTCAATATCAAAGATTCTTATTTTAATGGTTATTAGACCTTCTGTGCTTTTTACACCATTAACCGTTTTTAAAAGTATTTTGTTCACATCTTCCCTTCCTTCTATAATCTTGGTTAGCTTAGCATTTATAAGAGAAATTTGTGAACCTGAGTCATATGTTCCTTTTACTTCTAATTTATTCTCTAATAATATTTTTATTTTGATTAATGGTGTAGTTATTCGTTTTTTGTTTCCTTATTTAATTCTACCTCTATTACCGAGTTACTTCCTATACTCTCAGATTTTTTGAATCTTTCTTTCTCTCCTTCTCTTTTCTTAAACCAACATGACTCTTCTGGGTGATATCTCATGCCCTTATTCAAACTTTCACAGTTTTTGCCTGGCTTCTTTTCTTCAAATTTCTTTCTGTACTCGGCTCTGTCTTCTTTTTTTCTTGCGATGTTGTTTTTATTTGTCCAACTTTCGCATTTTCTAATTTCATTGAATAATTCAGTTGAGTCTTTGCATTTCTTCTTGTCTATTCTATTCCTTATGAATTCAGGCAAGCCTGCTGCTATAAGCATTACTAGGGTGCTTGAACTTATATCTTTATCCATATCTAATAATAATTTCTCCTTTCTCATGGCATATTCGATTAGTAAACCCTCTTTATATCTAAATAATATAGCGTACATCCCTGTGCTCCATCCTTGGTCTGAAAAAGTCTCTAAAAATCTGGCCTTCCATACAGACCATTCAGCATCTACTGTCAACTTTGTCAGTGTTGCACTGTGCCAGTCTAAACATGCTTTATCTAAAAATAATCTTAGTATCTCGATCCTTGTGTTATCTCCCATGATTTCAAACCGTGTGCATTCTTTCTCGAATGTTTCTAACCATTGTTCAGCATTTGAATGTTTACTTGTGAATTTCTCAACCATAAACTTCTCTGCTATATTTTTCAAGTTTCGTTGGCCTTCCTTCTTTTGTGTAGTTTCCCCTTCCTTTTCTATTTTGTCTATTATTTCCTCCAAGTATGTATCGTTATACATTATGTTTCCCTCTTCGTCCATATATTCTTCCTCCATTTCTTTGGTTAGTGAAATCCACACTTTCCTTACCTGGTGTCTCTTGGTTAAACTCTTTTTCACTCTTTTGTAGACATCCGTTTTCATCAGTTCTGTGTGTTTATCTATGTATGTCATATCTCCCGGCAGAGCATACTGCTTGTTGTCTTCTGTTGTAATTGAGGTTATGGCGATGGTGTTCGTTTTTGGTTCTTTTGGTGATGCCACATATTTAAATTCGAACATTAGCTTTGTTGCCATTTTAACAAGAATTGTCGTTTTATAAGACAATTGACTGAGGATTTTCAATAATTAACCAGAATTTGTTTCTCTGTAAACCAAAATTTTTACGAAAAATACGAGGTCCATGCCGAAGAATTCATCAAATTGATGGAAAACGATGTCAAGGAAAATTTCATCGACGGTTTACCGGATCGAGTTTCCTTCAAGGTGTCGGCTCTCTCTAAAGATATAAAAAATCTGGAAGAAGCTTACGACATCGTGCTACAGATAAACAAAAAATTAAGGAATCGGCGACAGTCGCCACAAAATGACTCACCATCAAGGTGGTCCCGCCGAGACTCTTACGACCAGGACTCTCAATATCACGATCGACAAGTGTCGTATCCTCTATCTCCGAGTAGATATGACCGAAACAGAGATCGACACGCGAGGCTATCTGGTTTTTCGGAGGAAAAAGGAGGACGAGCTTCTGCCTGGACCTTGCGTCACAGGAGCCCTTCAAACTCCCCCTCCAATCGTTCCGACACTTCAAGTGTAAGAGACGATGAAAAACGGTACACCATATTAAAAAATACCGACAAAGAACGTTTTTCAAAATCGTATTGTTGGCATTGCGGAACATCGGGACATGATAGAAAATTCTGTAAGAATCGTCCACGCAATCCGAAATTCCGACGAGATTCGCGAGATTCATCGGTCGAATCAAACAAATCTTTAAACTTCGATCGCGCTCACCGTACCGGCGACACGATGAGCGAAACCAAAGAAGTTCGCCCAAGAACTGTCCGCTTCGAGGAAAAACCCTTCTCAAGGAAGCACCAGCCCCGCGAATCAACATCAAAATCCCGGAACTGGAATCAGGAAAGGGAGAATTTTTAATTGATGGCGGAGCCTCAGTCAATCTAGTAGTTCTCAACGCTTTGGGTACAGGAGCAGAAATTATCTCACGTGAAGAAATCGAGATAACGGGACTCACGAGTATTCCAATTCGTACCTTAGGAACTACGACTTTACACATTCACGAAGCTCCTGCGTTTTTCTACGTAGTGAAGCATCTTACAATTGAAGCAGATGGACTTATAGGAAGCCCATTTTTGAAACAGGAACAAGCAGAAATTTCTTATTACCATAGGACAGTGGTATTAAGAAGTAAACCTACCAGACCTATTCGATTCTACAACTACCAGCAGGAATCGGAAACACCCACCAAACATCGTATAGATGCCCGAACGTCTCAGCAGATTGCAATTACAATAGCTAATCCGAAAGTTAAGGAAGGATATTTACCACGCATAAAAACTCATGATAAACTGTACATAGGAGAAGCTGCAGTTATAAATGACAGAGGAAAATGTCATGTTATGGCAACTAACACAAGTGAAGAAGCAATGGACATAGAAATAGAACCACAAATTTTGGAACCTTATGATATTTTAAGTACTTCAGACGAAGATATTTATTCAGAAGTACGACACCATCCCAATTTCAAAACTAAAGAAGATAGGATACAGGGAATCTTCGAAACGCTAAATCTAAGCCACCTGAATAAAGAAGAACGATGGAGCATTACAGCATTGATAAAAGAATTTCCCGATCGATTTTATCTTCCTGGAGATAAATTAGGGAAGGCTTCCGATTTCAAGCACTCTCTACATACAATTGATGAGATTCCGATCAACACGAGGCAATATCGCTATCCTCCTGTACATCAAGATGAAATTAAAAAGCAAATTAATGGTCTATTATCCGAAGGTATTATAACCCCATCTAAATCTCCGTACAATTCGCCTTTGTGGATTGTACCCAAAAAGCCAGATGCGCAAGGAAACAAGCGTTGGCGCATGGTAATAGATTTCCGTGCGCTAAATGAAAAAACCATTTCCGATAAATATCCGCTTCCTCAGATCACAGAAATATTGGATCGTCTCGGTGGAGCTAAATACTTCTCCGTCTTCGATCTTGCCAGCGGATTTCACCAAATAGAAATGGATCCAAAAGATAGGCAGAAAACAGCTTTTACCACCCCTAATGGGCATTACGAATTTTCACGAATGCCGTTTGGTTTGAAAAATGCACCACCTACTTTTCAACGCCTGATGGACCAGGTACTAACTGGACTCCAGGGAACAGATGTTTTCGTTTATTTGGACGACATCGTGGTTTACGCTTCATCACTACAGGAACATAACATTAAAGTCAAGAAATTAGTGAATCGTCTGCGAGAACATGGCTTGACGCTTCAGACCAATAAATGCGAATTCTTACGGAAAGAAGTCACATATCTTGGACATATTATTTCAAGAAAAGGAGTAAAACCGGACCCTAGGAAACTAAAAGCAATTCAGAATTTTCCAACGCCTACCTCACAGAAGAATATCCAACAATTTTTGGGTCTAGTGGGATATTACCGTCGTTTCATACAAGATTTTACCATAAAAGCAAAATCATTAATTGATCTTTTAGGAAAGGGCAAGAAATTCAAATGGGCTGAAGAACAAGAAAACAGTTTTAAAATGTTACGAGAAGAACTCTGTCGAGAACCAATCTTGCAGTACCCAGATTTCAACAAGCCATTCATCATCACAACAGACGCTTCTGAATATGCCATTGGAGCCGTGCTTAGCCAAGGTGAAATCGGTAACGATTTACCGATTGCTTACGCATCACGCAGTCTCAATAAAGCAGAAAGAAATTATTCTGCCACTGAAAAGGAATGTTTAGCAATGGTATACGCCGTTATTTATTTTCGACCGTATCTTTATGGAACAAAATTCACACTGGTTACCGACCATCGCCCGTTGGTTTGGCTTCATTCAGTAAAAGATCCGACATCAAGACTCATGAAGTGGAAACTTCGTCTTTTGGAGTATGACTATCAAGTTCTCCATAAATCTGGAAAAACTAATACAAATGCGGATGCACTGTCGCGTAATCCGACTACCGTTTGCCTTCCACTTATACCAAGGGAGCTCCAGGATCCCGACTTCAAGATGCAGATACCAAAAACAGACGCCGGCGGTGATTCAATCGGACACCGCATCAGACAATTACACAGAGACCGAGAGAAACGGCCGAAATATCGGGTCTCAAGCAGTTCAGACGAAATAGGAGAGCCCACCCTGGGTAAGGTGCAGCATTCACCGATTATATACAGAAACAGATCTCTCCCAAGTCTGTCTCGAGAGGTGACCATGCCAGACGAAAACCAGGACACCACCCATCGTTTTTTACCCGCTGCAAACTCCACAGAAATTTTCTCTACAGATAAGAATATGAGTACGTCCGGTGACTTAATTTCGATTGAGGAACCGACGGAAGACACTGTCATAGAGAATTCGAACAATGCACAGGAAGACCTGCTCGATATATCACAAGAACCATTTCCTGAAACAAGTGGAATTTTACAACCCACTGTAATACGAACTCCGAACGATACCAAACACGTGGCAAGGGCACGAGAACCTTTTTACCGCACAGCCGACCCTTACCCATTTTTCGACGCCACCACCGATGGTTCGTCTACCGAAACTGACCTGGAGGCGCCGCCGGAACCGAAACAAAGAATTAGCATTTCTTCAAACACCCTCACTGCAAAAGAGGATCATTATGTACATTTTGTATCGGTTGATTGCAATTTAACAACCCCCGTGGGAAAACTTTTATCAGACACTGGATTAATAAATAAGCAGGAACTTTTAGCTGCACGACCAGAGAAGGGACAGGTCATAATTTCCAGCAATGGGTTATTTAAAACATTTAGCGTAGTAATATCTAACAATTTCCACGATAAACCAAAAAGAGTAGAAATAGTTAATGGACTGAAAACCCTTCAATCTGTCCGCCACCGGAGATCATCATAAATTATCACCCAACGAGTTTCTCAAAACGTTAGAGGAAGTCTTCATAGACTCACCTTATCAAATTACAATATGTAATTGTATCATCACTACACCTTCCATAGAAGACAGGCAAGAAATCATTTATGAAGCACATGATAGCTTGATAGGAGGACATAAGGGAGTTACAAAAACTTATAATCGCATCCGTTCAAAATTCCATTGGCCACACATGCGCAATGAAATTCAAGAGCACATCCGAAAATGCAAAAGTTGTCAAGAACAAAAATTAGTAAGAATAAAGACTCGTCAGCCTATGCTGATCACTAACACACCGTTAGACGCATTCGACAAAATTTCCTTGGATACCGTTGGACCATTACCGATTACACCTGGGGGCAATCGACACATCCTCACCATGCAGGACAATTTAACTAAGTATTGTATTGCAGTGGCTATACCTAATATTCGAGCCACCACCATTGCAGACGCTTTCGCACGGCATTTTATCGCAATTTACGGAACACCACGCGCAATACTCACGGATAAGAGAACCAGCTTTATTGGAACTCTTATGAAAAACTTGGCGGAAATCTTTAAAATTAAACAAGTTACCACTTCCTGATACAGACCACAAACAAATGGATCATTGGAACGAAGTCATATTGTCCTCACAGAATATCTGAAGCACTACATGGAGAATTACGAAGACTGGGATTTATTAATTCCTTTTGCGATGTTCTCTTATAATACATCAGTTCATGAAGCTACCAATTTCACACCGTATGAATTGGTTTTTGGCAAACAGGCTCGAGAACCAACATCATTCCCAACTGATACCGATTTGAAAACATATGGAGATTACCTAACGGAATTAGTAACGAATATTGTGGTGTACACAGTTAATAATAAAATAAAGATGTGCCGCGGGGCGTGTCAAGGGTGTGATGGTGGGGTCCGGAGGGCCCGTGGCCGCCCGTATTGAGGGGCAGTCGATCGTAGGATCGAGACAGTGAAACACGCCGCGTGCACAAGTAAACCAAGTGTTATAGTGTATTATTGTTATTACCAATCTCCCGTCCCATCTACGCGTAGAGCTGACGGGAAAGGACACCACAATTGGCGACGAGGATCAAGTAAGTACGTATACAAGATTGCTTTGTAAAAAAAAAAAAAAAAAAAAAAAAAAAAAAAAAAAAAAAAAATTCTAACGGAAAATATGTAATAATAATTGGTAATTTAGCTAACGCTAAAAGGTACCTAAACCAAGGTTGTATCCTTGTAGATTAGTCAACCAAAATAGAAATTAACGACACTGTCAGTTGGTACAGGAAAGAGGTAATTTAGTTAATACTAAAAGGTACCTAAACCAAGGTTGTATCCTTGCAGATTGGTTAACCAAAGTAGAAATTGACGACATTGTCAATTAGTACAAAAAATAGGTAATTTAGCTAAAACTAAATGGTACCTAAACCAAGATTGTATCCTTGCAGGGAGGAATAGATGCTCAAAATGTCCCAGATCAGTCCACTGGATGCCTTTGATTGCGAAGGAGACCTTGCTTCCGTCGGTTTACGTTGGGAAAAATGGAAGAGGGGATTTGGAAATTATATACTAGCAGCGAATATTGATAAGCCAGAACAAAAACGAGCAACGCTCCTGCATATGGGGGGCTTACAACTACAAGAAATTTATTACAACATTCCTGACAGCCATGCAACAGAAGAAGGCAGGGATGTTTTTGAAATTGCTATAGAAAAATTGGACAATTACTTTTCGCCTAAACAGAGTCAAATATATGAAAGGCATCTATTCAGATTAATGAAACAAGATCCAGGGGAAAGATTTGAGAAGTTTTTGGTAAGATTACGACGACAGAGTGCAAAATGCAAATTCACGAACGCTGACGAGAACCTCATAGACCAGATAACTGAAAAGTGTGAGTCGAGCAAACTGAGAAAAAAATTACTCACATTAGGTGATGAGGTAACTCTCGATAAAATAATCACGGAAGCAAATGCGTTAGAAGCAGTGCAAAGGCAAATGGATAACTTTGATCCAACGAAAGTAAACCTGACCCCTCAAATAGTCAACCGTATAGATACTAAAAGTAGCAAGACAATCTCAAGATCATGTACTCGATGCGGGAGTGACAAACACTCCAGCGATTATATTAATTGCCCAGCTCGAAATAAAAAGTGTTTAAAATGCGGATATTTAGGACATTTTCGAGTACACTGCCGCACTAAAGCAAAGAAACGAAAAGCGGCGATAGATACGTACAATGGAAGCAAGAAACCTAGATCAAATCACGACGGAAAAACTAACACAGAGGTAGATTTTATATTTCACATAGATGATGACGAAAGCATAACGTGTCGAGTAGGCGGAGTGAACTTGGAAATGCTAATAGATTCGGGGAGCAAGTGCAATATCATAAACGATGCGACTTGGAATAATCTAAAACGATGCAATATTACGTGTCACAATCTGGTAAAGAATCCAAACAAAACATTTATGGCTTACGGCAGTCAAAAGCCCTTAACAGTCTTAGGTTCTTTTAACGCGGAGATCGTTGTCGGTAATGTAGCAAAATTAGCGACGTTTTATGTTGTAAAAAACGGGTCTAGAAATTTACTAGGCAAAGAAACCGCCACAAAGCTGAAAGTGTTGAAGGTAGGGGTAGATATCAACGCGATGGGTAGCGGGGTTTTTCCTAAATTTAGGGACGTGAAAGTTAATATCCCCATCGACAAATCGGTTAGACCCGTCTGTCAACCATATCGTAGAGTGCCAATACCGCTTGAGAATAAAATAAAGGAACAAATAGAAAATTTATTGAGGAGCGATATTATTGAACCAGTAAATAATCCGTCAAGTTGGATTTCGCCTATGGTTCCTATCCTCAAGAGCGACGGTGATGTAAGAATTTGCATTGATATGAGACGTGCAAATAAAGCTATTCTTAGGGAAAATCATCCTCTACCTACAATGGAACAGCTTATTCCAAAATTCAGAAAAGCTAAATTTTTTTCGAAACTCGACATTAAGAGTGCATTTCATCAAGTAGAGCTTAGCGAAGAATGTCGGTACATCACAACATTTATTACTAGTACGGGACTTTACAGATATAAACGCCTCATGTTTGGTATTTCATGTGCCCCCGAACTTTTCCAAAAAATTCTAGAGAAAATCTTATTACCATGTAGTGGAGTAGTTAATTTCATTGATGATATCGTAGTATTCGGATGTAATGAGAACGAACATAATATCAGACTTGCCAAAGTTTTGGAAACCCTAAACGATTATAACGTATTGCTCAACGGGAAAAAAAGTATTTACAAGGTAAAAACTATTCAATTCCTAGGTCACGAATTATCCGATAAAGGTATCAGACCATTAGATAAATATACAAAGGTAATTGAAACATGTAGACAGCCCAAAACCATAGAAGAACTCCAGAGTTTTTTAGGCCTTGTCAATTTCGTTGGAAAGTGGGTCCCTAATTTGGCAACGTTAACGGATCCAATTCGGGAATTATTACGACTTAAGCTAAGCAAAACTGCTGACATTACGCGACATTGGAAGAACAAACAGTCACAAGCCTTCAATAAGTTGAAACAGTCATTGACAAACATACAGACGTTAGGATACTACGACCCAGATGACAGAACACAAGTAATTGCGGACGCCAGCCCGGTGGGTTTAGGTTCGGTTCTCATACAATACGATTCGAATGGACCACGTATCATTGCTTTCGGTAATAAAAGCCTCACAGAATGCGAAAAGCGCTACTGTCAAACTGAAAAAGAGGCTCTTGCTTTAGTTTGGGCGGTTGAACACTTTAAGATGTATTTATACGGAAAGAACTCATTTGAACTAATTAGCGACCATAAACCCCTCGAAGTTATATTCGGACCTAATTCTAGACCGTGTGCCAGAATTGAACGATGGGTTTTACGACTCCAGTCTTATAACTATAAAGTAGTATATCGTCCTGGTAAAACTAACATTGCCGACCCTCTGTCGCGATTATGTGCAAATGCAGAACCCTTTCCATTCGACGACGATAATTATATAAACTTCGTAATCGACCAATCTTGTCCAATAGCTGTACCCTTACAGGACATAAAAAACGCGAGTGAACTAGACGAAGAACTAAAAATGGTTAGAGGGGCTCTACACAATAGAAATTGGAAACACGATATTAACAATTACAAGATTTTCGAAAACGAACTTTGTAACCAAGATAGCATTGTACTGCGAGGAACTAAAATTGTGATACCTACAAAATTACGCGCTAGAGTACTGGCAGCTGCCCACGAAGGACATCCGGGAATAGTAGCTATGAAATCCAGGCTACGCTCAAAAGTATGGTGGCCTAAGATCGACAGAGATGCTGAAAATTACGTAAAAGCTTGCAAGGGTTGTACCCTGGTCTCAGCACCCAATCCCCCAAACCCCATGAAAAGACGCGCGTTGCCAATACAAGCATGGATAGACGTTGCTGTTGACTTTCTTGGGCCGCTTCCAAGTGGGCATTATCTTTTTGTGATAATAGATTACTTCAGTAGGTATAAAGAGATTAAAATAACAAAGTCTATAGGTACAGCAGAAACAATTGACATGTTAAAAGAAATATTTTCGAGAATCGGTATACCGGTTAGTATAACAACGGACAATGGTAGACAATTTACAAGCGACGATTTCAAGAAGTTTTGCTTCGAATACGGCATAATCTTACACCATACAATCCCTTACTGGCCGCAACAGAATGGGGAAGTCGAAAGACAAAATCGCGATATATTAAAAAGACTCAAAATTAGCCAGTGTAAAAAATCAAACTGGAAAGATGACCTTCTAAATTACCTAATGATGTACAACAGTACACCCCATTCAGTCACCGGAAAGACTCCATCCGAGTTGTTCTATAGGAGACAGTTTAGAGATAAACTGCCTTCAATCATAGATATCGAGAACTCAGAAACCGATTTAGAAGTAAAGGAAAAAGATTTTGAAATGAAAGCAAAAGGGAAGGAACGAGAGGATCGGAAGAGAAGGGCTGAGGAAAGTAGCATAGAAGTTGGAGAAAAGGTTTATGTAAAAAATATGATTAAGGATAACAAACTAACAACGGAATTTAATGAAGTACCACATACGGTACTCAACAAGATGGGGAATGATGTCGACGTAAGGAACGAAGAAACAGGCCAGCAGTACAGAAGAAACATAATTCATCTGAAAAGGGTTGAAGGACAGTGGGCAGTACATGGAAACAACAAGAAGGCGAAGTCAGGGGATGAGGACGACGGCCAAGCAACCCAACCCAGTCACCCTGTGAATGCGGCATGTCGTTCCCCATCCATCTTATAATTATCATGCTGTTAAGTTAAAGAAATATTGTATTGTTAAGGTAAACTGCGGGTAATATTAAAATTCGACGAATAGATAAAGGATTTATGTTTATTATAAGTAAAAAAAAAAAGTGTTTATTTTCAATTATTGTAACAAAAGAGAGATGTGGTGTACACAGTTAATAATAAAATAAAGATGTGCCGCGGGGCGTGTCAAGGGTGTGATGGTGGGGTCCGGAGGGCCCGTGGCCGCCCGTATTGAGGGGCAGTCGATCGTAGGATCGAGACAGTGAAACACGCCGCGTGCACAAGTAAACCAAGTGTTATAGTGTATTATTGTTATTACCAATCTCCCGTCCCATCTACGCGTAGAGCTGACGGGAAAGGACACCACAAATATCATCAAAATTCGCGACATAGCAGCAGATAATTTGAATAAAACAAAAATTCGCTCAAAAGGGGATTACGATCGCCGAGCAAAACCTGTCACATTTAACGTGGGTGACTTCGTCTACGTACTTTTACAACCTCGTACTAATAAATTTGACCCCCACTATGTAGGACCGTATAAAATAATAGACGCGACGGACTTGAATAACGTAGTATTACAGACACACAATAAAACAATCACAAAACATCAGGATAAATTAAAACATGCTTATTTTACACCAACAGCTGAAGATGAGCACGATCCTACTTTATCTGCTCCTATTGCCGTTGATCACGAGCCAAGCTCAGAAGGAGAATGATTCAACAATAGAACAAGTACAGGAAGAAACTGGATTATTTTTCGAAAAATTACCGGACCTTCGAACCTATCAAACTCAATGGCGCCTGGTAACTTCACTCGATGTCGATAAATACCTACAACATGCACCACCGGTTCAACAGCTGATTTCCATGCTCAACCAGCTGTGCAAAAACCATGAAGCAACAAAATGTCTCAATGAAAGCCTTGGACCACGACTGCTCAAAAAGGAGGAAAACACGCGTTATTATCGTAACCTCATAAGATCCACCATAGGTGATCACCCCTACTTAAAGGGAAAATCATCTCGACGTAATGCACCGTTTGGATTCATGGGGACGATCAGCAATATTTTATTTGGAACTTTAACTGAAGAAGATGCAGATTACTACAATCGAGAATTGAATAAAATATACAAGAATCAACAGGAAATTACGGAAGTAATAGCAAGACAAACCCATATCATTAAGGGTGAATTTTCAACTGTACATACAAGATTGCTAAATTTAACCAAGGGAATGTCTGAACTCGTAAAAGCAGTCTCCGAACATTCTCAACAATTATATGAAACGCAGTCAGAAATAGACAAGCTACGATTCGAGGGTGCTATCAGGGAAGCATTATTCGAAATGGAAAAGGCTTTAGACGATTACAGTACTAATTTGCTATTGTTAATAGATGCCATACTTTTGGCAAAACAGGGGATTCTGCACCCGGCAATTTTCTCACTCCAACAATTACTAAATTCAGCCTTGAAAATTAGGCAAGCTTCCTCCCATGAATTCCCTTTTTCACCTGAAGAGTTGCTAACGGAGCAGCTTGAAAGGATTACAAAGCTGAATACAATTTTTATTAAAGGCAGGATAGTTTTTGAGCTCACTGTACCATTATTAGACCATCAGGTATTTAATCTCTATAAAATCCACCCCTGCCCATCGTTGCAAACACTTGGACCAAAAACAGTGGCATCATATATTCAACCACGATTCACATACATCGCAGTATCATCTGACGAACAACAATATTTCCTGCCTACCGAAGATTATCTAAAGACTTGCCGTCATCACCATAATCAAATTTTGGGACCTGCTACACTGGCATTGTATCAATCAAATCAACACGCTACCTGTGAAACCAGCTTATTATTGAACCCCACAACAATAAACTGGAGTACCTGCAATATAAAGGTGACCGGGAACCCGGGACGATATTGGCAACCACTAAACGCACCCGCTGCGTGGTTGTATTTTATGCCTGAGGAACGGAACGCACAAATTTATTGTAAGGGAAGAAAGACGACAGTGAAAACTTTCCATAAAATAGGAATCTTCAAATTAGAAGCAGGCTGACAGACTACAATCAACTCCATGCAATTAAAGGCACTGGATACAATAAAAACTTCAGAAAATATAATATATTATCCTGCTGCATCATACAATCTATCTCTTCTATTACCAGAGATATCAGAACATCACATCAGGGTAATAGAATTGAATGAATCGAACAAAGAAGATCTCAGCAACCATTGGGATGAGCTTCCCGCGGCTATATCTCTCGGTGAAATAGAAAAACAGGTGAAGGGTATTACGACCCATCGAGATCTGATCAAACATCAACAGATCTCAACTTTTTCCTCTTTTACAGTAATAATAGCATTTTTTATTTTAATTGGCATATTCATTTTTAAATTCAAAGTTCATCAAAACCGATACAAGATACGCCGCGATGAAATAGAGCAGACAGAGACGAAAACAGTGGAACCATTGTGTTTGAGATTAGAAGGGGTTAAAACAAGCCACTTCACTTAAACGTAACTTTATTTCCCCAACTTGGGTTCGTACAGAATCGTAACAGGAACTATGTACAAAGCGATATGTAACTTGGCCAAAACATCAGCTTGTTTTGGCCAGATTTGTGAATAAAGAATGTTGAGTGGATAACAAATGATTATCACTTTGAACCGAAGATATATTCACGAGTAGTGCTCGTGAATCCCGATAGCGAATCGTTTGTCTAACTCGCGAAAAACCGGTCAAGAGACGCACGACGTTTTCAGTAGCGACGAGAGAGAACGATTAACGTCCGTTGAGATCGGAGTCGAACAGCTGGCAGTTTACCGTCACCGTCGAACTATTGATTGGCGGATCGATAGAGCGATCCGCCAATAGTAATCCCATTTTCGGGGTCGATAATCGATCGTAATCGATGTCCGACGGTGCTGGTCTAAGCTACTGCGAGCTGCTTATCGACTCTCGATCTCGCTGTTACGCGCGAATCCGCCAATAGTGAGGCGACGCAGTAAATCGGCGCGTTCACGCTGCCGACACGCTCAGCCAATCCCAAACACATTGGAAACAAGCGAACAACCCCCACATGTGAGGCCCTCTGCCTCAATTTTTTAAGGGAGGCGCTACCCCCACTCTTCAGTTGAACCACACATCTGGAGGGATAGGGAGGACGTTAGGTCCTATAAAAGCGGAGCACTGGGTCTCCAAAAATCAGTCACAGTATCCTTACTGAACAGCACACCCCAGTAAATGGAATTGTCGGACGAAAAACGGAGCATTGCGGTCCAAACCGATCAAGACGGCTGTCCTGGAGAGGGTCAAGTGATCGTTGCTCGTCCATACCAGAGGGCAAGGTCAGGAAGAGTGGTGAAGGCAAGATCAACGTTAACGCGGCGGATCAAAATACGACCAAGCCGTCTGTCGCTCTTCGTGGTGACCGAAGACAATATACGCGACTGGACACCGGGAGAGCGTCGGGACAAAAATGATCCTGCAAATAAAGCCTTGCGGGGTGAATGTACCATTCCGGTGCATCACCCTGGGGGTTGAGGACCAGATGACCGCCTGGATCACCGCAGAGGATCCCCCCGAGGAGGTAAAAACCTTCTTCATCGCCTTCGCCCACCACATGCGGATGCGACACCACCTGTGCGTGCCCTTGTTGACCGCCATTAAACCTGGGCTCCTCACGGCGGTTCAGGACAACTCCCGCTGGTTCCGAGGCGAGATGAAGGAGATACGAGCGGGGAAGGCGATCATCTTGCTGGGCGACATTGGCACGACGGTGGAGCGAGAGATCAGCGAGGTGTACATCCTACCACCACGCTTCCGGTCCGAGCCTTGGCAGGCGATCCGGATTCAACTTGAGGGCATCCGCCCTAGCAACAGCCGCCCCATCGCGTATATAACCGCGATGGCAAAACATGTCATGGGACATAGGAGAGGATGCGTCACTAAAGCATCAACCAGGGAGGACGGACACATCGAGGGTCACCTGCTCCTGGACAGGCTTCCGGGTCAACCGCCGCATGATGTCGCCCAGGGTTGGGTCCAACTGGGTTACGCAGTCCCGACCTGATCGACACACCTAGCCTATAAGTATACACACAACACACTACACCGATACAATTCTTCTTTCTCCTTTTTCTGTGACTCGTTTGTTTGCTCCAAAAAAAATTTTTTTTTCTCTATTTTTATTTTTCCTTCAAATCTGTGGTACCTAGGACGTTTCCTTCCTGATGAGAAAGCATCACGCGAACCGCGATGTTTCCTCTTGGTGGGGAGATGTGACGGTTAGCGAACAGATTCCGTTGATTTTCCCACAGGAATCTCTTCAAAAGTCGTCTCTGGCAGGAAACGTCCTAGGTAACCTTTTCATATCTTAGTTGACCCCTTTTAACGAAAACCGACTTCTGGCTCGACTTAATGGAAATCGACAAAAACTAGAGTCTGGTCCTAAGCGGCGATTAGATCATGAACATACCACCCCCTTCAATTTTGGGGTATATATACCCGTACATTTTTACTCTCAGGGGGTAGTACTTCTGTAGTCACGAATCGTGTCGCGTCGTGCTGTATTCTCGTAAGTCGATTTCCAGTAAGATCGGGCTAAAGTTCCCCTTCGGACCAACCTTTGAACCGTATAGATTCCGTAGTCCGGTAACAAATCTATTAAGGCATTTCGTAAAATCACTTCGAGACCCCCGCATTTTGCCAGTGCGTTAACATCGTGCATCATAGGTAATATTCTATTATTCTTGCACACTCTATCTCGCGACACATACATATATATATATATATATATTTCAATGTAAACTATTACAAGTTGAATATATCTGAGTTTTACCTAATCACTTGTAAATTCTTTAAACCCTTAATTATTGTTATACCAATCCTAATTTAGTAATTGAACGTTCCCACATGATACAATCTTACCGCTCGGATTGTATCAATTTAAATTATACTTGTTACAAGGCTTACTAACAACCCTATCACCTATCAAACTCTTAGACGGCATTCCAATCGCCTAATCGGGATATTTTCCAACCTAGTACCTACCCGATTTCATATTGGGATCATCCACATTACCTATACGTCCACACACAAATTAAACGGCAACCTAACAATCGTATCAAGGATCGTCCGTTTTCCCTTGAATCCAACCTACTAGCGGCTCCCTGACAATCGCATCAAGGTGCGTCCGCTAAACTCTATAACCTCCTTAATAATCTTTCAAGTCAGAGTTTCCCCTCCATCACACGTAGGTTCATCCCTGAAACTTCACTCATACTAGCGGCTCCCTGACAATCGTATCAAGGTGCGTCCGCTTTAACTAACAGTTTTGAGACCATATTCCCAGGGTAATAACCCTTCGCCGGCCACTCGTGCTGCTCGCGGCCCTGGCTCGTAACACATAATTAAAAAAAAAAATTTTTTTTAAATTAAAAAAAATTTTTTTAAATTAAAAATGAAATATATATAATTACGTTTGTTTATTCGGTGGACAATTTCCATCCTCTCGTATAAATTGCATTCCTGAATGAACTTCTTTCGAAAAAAACTAAAAAATCTAAAAAACTACTTGACCAATATGGACCAAAATCTAATCAGCTCTAAGTTACGACGGGGCGCATCGATTGCATCATTCATCATTCTGATCGCATTGTTACTTTTTCAGAAAAAGTTAACGAAAAATTTGATAACATAAAAACGGCCATACGCGCGCGCGCGCACACACACACACACACACACACACACACACACACTAACAATTTGATAAAAATAGTCTAAAATGACTCCAAAGACCATGAAACGTGAAGATCTGCTAAAAAATCGATTTTCGATTTTCGGGGTAATTACAGTAACTTCCCTATGAATCGGGAAGTTAAAAAATTCCTCATTCTACTTTAAAAAGTCAAGGTGACCTTGTAACCGTACGGTTACATATTGGTTGTCATGGGAACAGGCCGACGCGATTTCCCACTTCTTCGAGCCGCGACGGGATCTGCTGTACTTGTCCAAGGAAAGAACAGCGGATCATCATCGGACACTCGATTTAAATCGAAGGAAGTCGATGCGCGATGTAAATTCGGCATTCTACGTCTAGAAGCGGAACTGAAAGCACGCGACTCTAAATGGTCCGGCGACAACCGGTACGGGTTCGAGAAGTCAAACCAACTTCGCAATTCTAGTCAAACCGCCTAGATTGCCTTCGTCTCGTACGCGCCTCAAACCGAGGAGTCACTGATGCAAACCGCACAGGGTCACAGCCGAGTGATTTAAATAAACGAGTGTTAAAGAACGTAACCGCGTAGTAATCTTTTATTTGAGGTACGTACGAGACGACGGGAATCTGTATTAGAAATGGAATCTTGTGTTATCCATTGCGTGTAACGAGTTGACTAAGTACAGTTCAAGTTAATTATTCTAGAACCGGAGTGTATTTGGGCCCGCCATCCGACATAGAAGGATATACTCTTTTGGTGAAGCATAGTAATGCGAGCTTCGTACGCGTCGGCATACGGGCTATTCTTCTGAGAAATCAGCAGAATACCTGGATGTTTCGACAGTCTCCAGTTGTACGGAAATACGCGAAGATAGACGTAGCAACTAGTACAATTTGAGCTATATTCTCTAGGCCCGGAGTACAGCTAGATTCACCTAACGGTGCCGAAGGTTTTACTCTTTTGAGAAAGCGAAGTTAGTAAGAATTTTTTACGTGTCATCCTGCATGATATTCCTCCGAGCAATCGGCAGAATACATACAGGTTATCACGGTTGCAGACGCCAGGCGTCACGCTTATAACATCACGATCGTAATCGCTAACATCTAAGCGAAATAATAAAGCGAATTTCAGACGTAGTGTCCTCGGCGACTAATAGATTCTGCGAGTGGCATTTATAAAGAGTATCGCGTTAACCAGACCGTATTTGATAGTGGGAGTTTTTGATAAATATTTATCTTGCTTTGTGCAAGTTTCTTTTATAAGAAGTATCGCGAACGCAACCGTATTTGAAGTAGGAGTTTTCGATAAATCATTTATCGTGCCTTGAGCAAGCATTTCATTTCGTTATAAAGGGTATCTCTCTATGTTGTAATGGATGCAGTCTTGATCGACCAACAGGCTCGAGGAAGAAACGAGATAGGATCGTTTAATTCGAGTCAAGGGAGAATGGATTATTCAACCAGGATGCGTGAAAAGGAGTAAATAAATGTATTGCCGAATTTCCACAAATTGCACTGTGTATTTGCTCGATAAATACACTGCTTGTCCGCGCTAATGTAACTTAATAATGTACAATAATTTAATCAAAAATAAAGCCTTGAAACAAAGGAGGGTGTTCTGAGAAATGCAGAGTCACGTGTCTTTTAGATAGAAGGAGAATGAACGAGTTGACCGTTGTCGCTCTCTTTTGTTGTCTCGATCTTCCTGGAAGTTCGTCACGCTCCGGTGATTCCGGTTTTGCGTTCTAGAATCTTCCAGAAGGATCGAGACACATTTCCACCAATCGCACGCAGTATTGGCGCCCGCGTGAGCCTCGACCGCACACGCTGCTTGTTCGCAAATTCGGCGGGATCGCGTGTGATTCGCGTGACGTATTCGAGTTAATATGGCGCTCCGGCGCGCCAATCTCGAACATTCCGCCCGCCTCGACTGGTCGATTTTCTCCGGTGCGTAGTTGTGACAATTGCGAGTTACTACGACTGAACGTTGCGAGTGTTGACAAACGTGAAGTTCAAAAAAATGGAAGGTGACTGATGAATGGCCGCGAGTGACGACAACGGTTGGTCGCAGATGGTCTGCTAACTGCGCCGGCGCAGGAGTGAATCGCGTCGCGAGTGACGCAGTTGTACGATGCGTCGCTTGTGTGCGCGTTGAATGCATCGATTCATTCATTGATCTGACGCGTCGATTGGCAGGACCACGAGTTTATGCACCGGTCGTGTAAACTCGGAAACTGCGGTGGTGACCTTCGCGACGCGTACTTTTCCGTCGGATCCCGGGTGAATTTGTGTGACCCGCGCGAGTGGCCATTGAGACGGTGGAGTGATCTCGTCGGTGATGAGGCAGAGACGACCGACCACGAGGTTTTCCATAGGACGCCGCCATTTTGATCTTGCAGTAAGTCCATGCAAATACTCGTTCTTCCACCGTACCCAGAATTGATCTCGCATTTTTGTTAGTTGCTGCCACCGTGTGAGCCTATTGTCCTGTTCGTCGTGCAGGGATGGCTCTGGTAGTGCGTTGAGTGCGGAGCCAATTAGAAAGTGCCCAGGTGTCAGCGCTGCCAAGTCGGCTGGATCGTCGGGAAGGGCAGACAGTGGCCTTGAATTTAGGCAGGCCTCTACCTGGGTCAGCAGCGTGGCCATCTCTTCATACGTGAACCGAGTCTCGCCTATGACTCGCCGCAGGTGATACTTAATGGACTTCACCGCGGCTTCCCAGAGACCGCCGAAGTGAGGTGCTCCGGGTGGATTGAAGTGCCACTGCGTTCTGAGGGTGGTCATCTGTATCCTGAGGCTACGATTCTCGAGACTGCTGGCTGTGAAGAGGCGTCTCAGTTCCCGGTCTGCTCCCTGGAAGTTTGTCCCGCAGTCGCTGTACAGGTGAGCACAGATACCGCGGCGGGATGTGAACCTGCGAAATGCGGCTAAGAAGGCCTCTGTTGAATAACTCGTTACAACTTCCAGGTGCACAGCCCTGGTGGCCATGCATATGAACACCGCCAGGAACCCCTTGTATGCCTTGTGCCCCCGCCCCGGGGTGGTCCGCAGCCAGAATGGACCAGCATAGTCTACGCCAGTGGAGTGGAACGGGCGTGCTGGTGTGATCCGGTGTTCTGGCAACTCCCCCATCAATTGCTTCGCCGGAGCCGCCCGCCATCGCAGACAGGTTATGCATTTGTTGAGCATGCAAAAGCGCTGTCGCACAGCCCCTAGCGTCGCCTGAACCCCTCCATGCAATGCGCTTCGATGGATGGCTGAAACATAGAGCTGAGTGACGCGGGATTTGGGAGGGAGGATTACAGGGTGAGCCTCATCCGGATTTAAGAAAGCCTTGCTGAGCCGGCCTCCGACTCTCAGCAGCTCGTTGTTGTCCAGAGATGGTAGCAGTGGTGCGAGGCTGCTTTTGGACGGAACGCATTGGTTGGTTGAAATCAGCCTGATTTCTTCCCCGTAGGCCTCCCGCTGCGCCAGTCTAATCCAACACCTCTCGGCCTCGAGGATGTCCACTGGGGTGAGAATTGGCAGCTGCGCTTGCTCGCGCGCTCTGGTGTTGGTGGTCCTGGTTGCAGCTGGGTTGTGGCAGCCCTTCCGCCATCGCAGACACCATGCCGTGATTCTGAGCAATCTGTCGTATGAGGAGAACCGATTGAGAAACTCGTTCTCCTCACTGGCTCTTCCTTCTCTGCTTGCTACTGCCACGGTGGGGCCTCTCTCTTCTGGAAGTTGCTCTTCGTTGGCCGGTTCGGTTTTGTTATGTTTGATCTCGTGTTTCAGGAACGCTGGCCCTTTCCACCATAGATCCCAGTCGAGCAATTGAGACGGAGAGATGCCTCGGGAGGCACAGTCGGCAGGATTCTCCACTCCTGGTACGTGGTGCCACTGCGCTTCAGGAACCCTCCGCTGGATGTCTGCGACCCAGTTAGCCACATACGTCCTCCATCGGGAAGGATGTGCTTTGACCCAGCCTAGTGCCACTGTGGAGTCGGACCATAAGTGAATAGAAGTGTCACTCAAATTCAGTGTCGTGGCTGTGTGTTGCATCAGACGAGCGAGAAGATGTGCTGCGCATAGTTCCAGGCGTGGTAGTGACACCTGCTGCAGTGGCGCTACTTTACTCTTGGCGGTGACGAGTGATGTAGTCCACTGTTCCTCCGTGTACCGTGTCCGCAGATATATGACTGCCCCATATGCACGTTCCGAAGCATCTGCGAAGCCGTGGAACTCCCTCTGTGTTGAACTGGAGCTGCGAAACAGAGGACGAGGTATTCTTACCTTCTCGAGCAGTTGTAACTCTGCACAGAAGATGGACCACTCTTTGGCTAATGCCGTTGGAAGTTCTTCGTCCCAGTCCAGCCCCAGCAGCCAGGTCGACTGGATCATGATTTTGGCCCGTACCACGACCGGTGTCAGCCATCCCAGCGGGTCATACAACTGTGCTGCCTGGGATATCACGCTCCGTTTCGTCAGCGGTTTCGCTTCTGCCTTGGGGATGATGTATTGGAACGTATCTTCCCGTGGAGACCATTGGAGGCCAAGCGTAGACTGTGTTGTGTCTGTCCAAGTTTTCCGTTCCTGCTCGTTACCTTGATGTGGCGTGGGCTGGATCGTGGCATTCTCCCATGTCTGTGGTAGAGCATCGTGCAGATCGCCAACGTTGGACGCCCATTTCTGCAGTGGAAACCCGCCCGCCTTGCACAGCTGATGCAGTTGAGTTGCTGTCTCCTTCAAGGCTGGGATGGAATCAGCTCCCGTCAGGATGTCATCGACGTATGCGTCGTGTTTGAGTGCTGTTGAGCCAATGGGGTACTGTGCTTGCTCGTCGTCTGCCAACTGGCGCATTGTCCGGACTGCTAAAAATGGGGCGCACGACAACCCGTAAGTGACAGTGTTCAATTTGTATTCACTCACGTGTTGTGTGTCCGTGCTCCTCCATAAGATGCGTTGGTAGTCGCGGTCCTCGGGGTGCACCAGTATCTGCCGGTACATCTTGGTGACATCTGCTGTCACCACGAATTGATGTCTGCGCCATCTTAGCAAGACGTCGGCTAGGAGTGGTAGTGAATTGGGTCCTGCGTGAAGACAATCATTGAGTGATCGTTGGGCAGGCTCGGACCATGAGCCATTGAAGACCACTCGTAATTTTGTTGTCGTGCTGCTCGGCTTCAAGACTCCGTGATGTGGCAAGTAGTGCACGTGTTCCTCGGGTTGTTGACTTGTCAGAGTCATGTGACCCAGTTGCTCGTACTCGGAGATGAAATCCTGGTACAGGTTCTTAAAGCCCTCGTCTCGCTTGAAACGCAGCTCCATCCTCCTTAGTGAATGCCAGGAGGCTGCTCTCGAGCCTGTTGTCATTGGACCGGACTGGCGGAACGGTAGTCTCACTTGGTATCGTCCCTCAGGCGTGCGAGAGTGAGTGGTTACGAAGTGGTTCTCGCACTCCACTTCCTCTGGTGTCAGTGCTGAGCGAGTGTCCGGCATGTCCTCCTGCTCCCAGAATCTGCGAACAAGCGAGCCGAGGGAGTCTCCCACGACCGTTTGGTGCACTTGAGCATGCGCAAGGGTGGCTGTTGATCCAGCGACCCCTGTTATTATCCAGCCAAAGATTGTGAGCTGGCCAACCGGATCGTTTGCGCTGCCCTTTCTGACTCCTGTCTTTATTATGGCAGGATACACGTCTGCCCCCAGCAGGACCTCAATTGGAGATGACCTTGATGGAGTGGGGTCAGCCAATTCCAGTCCCTGCAGGTGCTTCCAGCGTTGTTGATGACCAGTGCAGCTGTGGGAGTAGTTGGTGAGTTTCGGCAAGACTATCGCCGTGACTTTAATAGTGTCATCAGTTCCTTTGCCGGAGATGGACATCGTCACTCGCCCCCGCGCCTTGGCCAGCTGTTGACCTCCGACCCCGAAGATTTCAAGCTTGGCCGCTGTTCGAGGAAGCTGCAACCGCTGAGCCAACCCTTCGGTAAGCATTGATATTTCTGAGCCCTGGTCTATGAGGGCTCGAACTTGATGCTGTCTGCCGAAGCTGTCTGAAATCAAAATCATGGCTGTGGCTAGCAGCACCTTACCCGTCACGTTTTGGCAATCTAGTGAGTGGTGTGCTGTCTTTCTCTGCGCAGTGTCATCCCGAAAGGCATCATGGAGCAGTGAATGGTGTCGTTCCCCACACGCCATGCAGCCCCTCGTCGACGGACATGAAGCGACGGAGTGCCTGCCGAGACAGTTGAAGCAGAGATTCATCTTTTCCACTTGCTTGCGCACATCCCTTGGATGAAGTGACTTGAAGTCGGGACACTGCATCAAGAAGTGTTCCTTGTGGCACTTGGTACATGCCACCTTGTTGTCTCGTTCAGCATGGTTGACTCTTGCGGTTTGTTTCCTTTCCCTCAGTTTGTTGGACGCGGCATTCGAGGTCGATTCTTGCCACTTTGAATAGCCAACCCTTTTTTCAGGAGCAGCCACTACTAGCATCGGCTCTGGGGACGACTCGAGCTGATGGCGCCGTCGAGTCATGAAGTCCTTGAGCACTGCAAAGGTCGGAGGTTCGGGGCTGAGTCCAACTTGCTCCTCCCATTTGGATCGCGTTGTGGGCTCGAAGAGGTTCACCACTGAGTAGACAAACCAGTCCTCGGTTTTGTCGATTGGTCTGCCCAGACTCTCCAGCGTATGAGTCACTGAAGCTACTCCTTTCTGGACCTTGGTGACCTCTTCTGACGTGTTAGCTGTCATCTTGGGGAGCGAAGCCAGTCGATCGAGACACGCGCGGACTAGAATGCGCTTATTCTCGTACTGCTCCATCAAGATTGCCCATGCTCGATCGTAATTCTCATGAGTGGTAGGCAGCTCAGAGACGAAATCCGCTGCCTGCCCTTTGAGACAAGATTTCAGGTAGTGCAAGCGGTCCACGGAGCTCAAGCTATTATTGCGCTCAACTATGGATTTGAACAGATCCTTGAAGGCCGGCCACTTCACGTATTCACCGCTGAATTCTGGCAACTGCACTCTGGGCAATGAAGCCATTTTTGTGGGTGACTCGCCTCTGGATGAAGCGGCGGACTCCTTCTCCGAGGCTCTGGCCTTGCGTTCGTTGAATGGAGTCATCATCTCCAGCAGCTTCGCCTTCTGCTGGATGAACGCTTCCTCTATGGTATCCGCCCACTTACTTTTGAAGTAGTCACTGTCCTTGATGTTGTCTGTGTGTCGGAACATCAGGACGTCGTGGTTCTTCTCGAATGCCAACATGTACGCGTCCAAGCGCTCAATCCTGGCTGTGACGTCAGCCTTGGTCATCTTGGCCTGGGCGACGGACTTCTTCAAGTTCTCGCTAATGCGGCTTATTTTTCCTCCCAGATCCCTCTGCTTGTAGAGCAGTTCATCGGCGGAGAGTTCCATGGTGAGACGAGACTGAGTCGTGGTATGAACTCTTCACTGAGCGAACTCTGTTTCAACACTCACTTTGCACTGATTGCAGGTGAAAATCCGGCTCGAAGGACCAATGTTGTAATGGATGCAGTCTTGATCGACCAACAGGCTCGAGGAAGAAACGAGATAGGATCGTTTAATTCGAGTCAAGGGAGAATGGATTATTCAACCAGGATGCGTGAAAAGGAGTAAATAAATGTATTGCCGAATTTCCACAAATTGCACTGTGTATTTGCTCGATAAATACACTGCTTGTCCGCGCTAATGTAACTTAATAATGTACAATAATTTAATCAAAAATAAAGCCTTGAAACAAAGGAGGGTGTTCTGAGAAATGCAGAGTCACGTGTCTTTTAGATAGAAGGAGAATGAACGAGTTGACCGTTGTCGCTCTCTTTTGTTGTCTCGATCTTCCTGGAAGTTCGTCACGCTCCGGTGATTCCGGTTTTGCGTTCTAGAATCTTCCAGAAGGATCGAGACACATTTCCACCAATCGCACGCAGTATTGGCGCCCGCGTGAGCCTCGACCGCACACGCTGCTTGTTCGCAAATTCGGCGGGATCGCGTGTGATTCGCGTGACGTATTCGAGTTAATATGGCGCACCGGCGCGCCAATCTCGAACACTCTATTTGAGACTATCGCATAACCGATTGTGTGTTCTACAATATCAATTTCAATATAATTGTATTGCTAATCAACGCTGTACATCTCGCGGTCATAACAAGGTCTTCTGATAATTATATCCACGACACATTGTGTACACCATACGAACGGTCTTACACATACAAATCACTGTATAAACACAACTTGGTACAATATACCCTACTTTGTCACGTCGCTCACGAGCGGAGGCTAGGAAACCTCCGATCGAGCGACTTTCGGGCTTTTACAGGCCCTTAGGCCGGGCCGCGGGCCGCCGTATGCCCGTGGTCCGCCCGAGACAAAAGACGTCCGAAGGTTCGAAATTTCCGCGAGATTGTTCGGGCGCCAGACACCGTGAAAAGTGTCACGCGAAACACGATACGAATTTCGGACTCAGAAACCGAACCTTCGAAGCACGCGGATCGTAACGAGGACGCGAGGGGGTCCGGTGGTTCGAACACGGAAGGACGAGGACAGCCCTTACGGCAAGACGGATCTCACGGGGAATGAACGACAACGTAATTGGCCTCGGGTGGGTGTTTTATTCGATAGTCAGTTTGTACAAGTGGGCGGTCACGTGACCGCAACCCGAGAGCCCGCGCTCTTCATACAGAATCTCGGACGGTTGGTCGGTCGCAGCGCGGTTGTCGTTGTTTAAGATCGCGCGAAAGGGTACGGATGACCGGTACCGACGATACGATTTCCCGACGGACGGGATCGCGCGAAGCGCGGGTGGACGGCGCGATACGAGACTGTCGTGATAGCGCGCGTACGCAAAGCACACGACGGACGATACGAACGGCGACGGAGTTGAAACGCGTTCGCTACGCAATACGACACAGGATTCGAGATGTTTGCGAGGCGTCGGACGAAATATTCGCGAGACGCGATTCCTCCGAGGAAACTTCCGAGCGCGAGATTCTAAGGGGGGAACGCTCTATGCGAAACACTGCTCAAAGGACCGTCGGGACGGCCCGAGCCGACGGCACGAGACGCTCGGCGTCTCGGCCTACGCGAAAGATCGAGGACGAAACGACAAACGTTCGTCCTCGCGCGAAAAATGTCGAGCCGACACGCTAACCGAATATTCGAGAGGATCACTGTGCGACTCACCGTTCTTTTCACCGCCGCTAGTCCCTTCCTGTGGGCCTCCTTCCGCCACACGATAATTCGGGCTTCGCTCTCGCTATTCTTCGGTGGCGAACGAGAAGTCCGCTGGGGCACCACTTCGGACGCGAGACGGCCGCGAGACCGGCGTGCGCTATTAGGATGCTGAGGCGCAACAACATCGCGTTCGCAATGTCGCAACAAATTCGTATCGTCTCGCGAGAGGCTAACGCAACAGTGATCATCGATTTCCGGGCGCGTGCCGCATCGATTCTCGTTCCCCCCACCCGACCTCCTTGCCGAATTTCCTAGGGCGCCATTTCACGCGCGACGTTCGTGTAACAGGGGCGTCTCGACGGGGTCCATGGCTCCTTGACCCTAACGCGAAAACGTCTCACTTTTTGTGAGACGTGGGGGAGGCTCGTGCCTCGACTCGGCTTCTCGGTGGCACCATCCTCGCTGGAACCCTATTTATGGCGGGATGAGGCGACGTCGGGACCGCGAAATGATACGGTGGTCGGTATGGGTTCCTGTCCCTTCGGCGCCTCCAAGTCGGTTGACCGGGTGCCCTCGATAACCATAGTGGCCCGTAGTCGGGCTTCGAAATGCCATTGGGTTTTCGTCTGACGTCCTTCTGTACCGGAATCGTCTCCTAGGAAAATCTCGAAGGTCGGGGCTCCTTTGCCTGGTTCGTTATTCGGCCCTGAAACTTGCCGTTCTCGGCGCGCACGCTAGGTGTCAATGCGCGCTCTAAATTATGGAAATTCCTCGCGGAACGCTCTCGAATCCTGTGTTTCCCGGTCTCGCGTCTCGTTATTGCACGGTCCGGTCCTTCGCATTATTACCAATGTGCTCTCATATGACGGCGAAGTGACGTCGCTGATTTGCAACGTCACAACTTTTACCTCCGAACATATCTCAATTCATTTATCGGATAATCTAACCTCTCCGTTTTCCAGTGCCTAGAGGCACGAACTCATACCATCCATTAATACTTATTGATTTAATAAATAATTTGAATTAAACAATAAAGAAAAGGAAAACTATCGAAGAAACGGTTATAACCTTGATATCTCTAAAACAAATGTCATAAAAACAAAATTTTTGTAGCATCGTATCAGCCCCATTTTACCATTCAACATTGTCCCCACCATATTTTACGTATTTTTAGAAACATCAAAGATATTTGAGGTGAAAACGTTAGGTAACTCATCCTGTATATTGCAATATACTTACGACACTTTGGTAGACATCCTTAGAAGTACCCTCAAAGCTGAGTATTTCCTCTGCAGTCTGTACGGACAGGCAATCGGATCGCTCACCCAGAAGTTCTACCGACATTGTCCGACCTAATGCCCCGTTGGTTGTGGAAAAATTTGTACATTAATTACAATTATTACATACTAACGATTACATATAACGACGTGTTACTTACTCCAGCTTCTGCTCTAATTGTTGCAGGGAATGCGGAATTTCCATCCTAAAACAAATACATACACACATTATAGAGTACGGCCGCTTCCTAACTTACTCTAACGACGACATCTTACTTCTGTTCCAGCTGTTTGCGAGAGTCCTGCACTAGGGACCTAAAACAAAGGTTGATGAATTAATAAATTAATATTAATTAATTTTTGATGGACTTTATTAAATATACGTAGTGGAATTCTACAATACCGCTGTTACGTCCCGGATGGGGGTCGTAACGTGTTTATGGACTTTCGCGATCTTCGGTCCACGTGGCACGTACGTCCACGTCTGACCAGGCCCGATTTTTCGGTTGTCCGAGAGAGATAATAAACGGGAACTGGGAATTAGCGAAGTCGCGTTGCTGCTAGAATGGGAACCGCGATTTACGACGCGTAACGGTACTCTTATACAATCGCGAAGGTTCCGGGCGGTCCCTGACGTCACAGTGATCGTGGCACGGCGTGCGAATTGAATTCTTGGGAGGACGGATTATGACGCGATAATCCGTGTTCCTCCGATTGTACCGGGCCCTGGTGGGCTCAGACGTATGAGGGGGAACACCGATTTAAGAGATCTGACAAATTTGACGTTTAATATGCAACTCGGGGAGATCCGTGCGCGAGGATCCGTGTTCCTCCGATTGTACCGAGCCCTGGTGGGCTCAGACGTACGAGGGGAACACCGATTTAAGAGGTCTGACAAATTTGACGTTTAATATGCAACTCGGGGAGATCCGTGCGCGAGAATCCGTGTTCCTCCGATTGTACCGAGCCCTGGTGGGCTCAGACGTACGAGGCGGAACACCGGATTTTTCTTGACCACAATTTTCCGTAGTTGGATCGGCACCGGCGTCGTATCGCGCGCACTCACTTGCACTTGTGTTCCTCTCGTCCGTGTAGAGATGGTTTACTTGGGTCTCGCTGCCCTGTCGTCGGACGACAGGGGGAGGGAGCGGATAGGCGGTAGAAAATGGGGGTTTTAGTAATATCACCTCAGGATGAGAGATCGGCGGAGGGCGTAACGCTCGTAGCGCGGGTCATCGACACAAATGTCTTCGAGCGAGGGGAATTTCGGGACGTAGTCGCACGGCACGAGTTTCCACGGGGGAGGATTCGCGGCGGGACGAACCTCGGGCGTTACGGTTTTCGCGATTTGGGCGTACCGCTCGTATCGCGGATCTCTAGCGTCGATCCCTTCGGGTGGAGGGTAGCTCGGCGTGAATGTGATGGGGACTAGTTTCCAAGGCGTAGAACTCGCGGGTTGACGGGCCTTAGGTCGTTTATCCCGGACGATCCTCTTTGAACTAACGACTCGAACTGTTCCGGTAAATGTGATTTCTCAGAGGATGCGCGGGGGTTTCGGGATCCCGAGATTCCGGTCGTAGGTGGTCCCTTTTCCCTCCCGGAAGAGTCCTCCGAACAATCTCTTGAGTTGATACTTGCGACCTGCGCGACGCGGCATTCGAAACACTATAAAGGCACAACCACACTGACGTAATCGCACGACACAAAAGGAGAACAGAAAATAAAAGAAAAGAAAATAAGTAAATTAAATCAACGTGTAATAACTAAAAGAAACTAACTGAATACAAAATTACGCGATGGCAACGAAAACGAAAATTAATTGTAGCACTGCGCGACGGCGAGGTGACGAACGCGATATAAAAGAAATAACTAAACCTATGGAAATAACTATAACTAAACTTAGAAACTAACGCAATTCAAAAGTCGATAACCGAAACTAAAATTATTTAATTATAATAGAAGAACGCGCACTAAACTAAACTATGAACTAGAATTATAAATGAAATGAAATAGAAGAAAATTGAAATCAAGAAAACGAATATAGCAAGATGCGATACGATCAGGTCAGAGAACTAGAACTAGAAGAGTGAAGCGGATTCGAGAAACTGTTGCGAAGAACTGTCGCAGAGAGCGAATCTTGCCATATTTATAATGGGAGCGCGGACCATAAGAATTCGGTGGAGCGTGACATTAATTGTTCTCGATCATACGATTTATACTATTGTTCTTCGAGTCACCATTATTCGCGAATGTTCGGTAAACACCTGTAATAGCTGTTGCTATGCCAGGGTTCGCTCGCACCGGCGTCTCATGGTTGTGGTTTGATATGAATATATATATATATATAAATATATATATATATATATACAGTGTCCCAAAATTCCTCCGACACCCGAAAATGGGAGGTTCCTTGGGTCATTTGAAGCGACATTTTCCTTTACAAAAATGGCGTCCACGGCTTTGTTTAGAAGTTATTAACGAAAAACACGGACCAATCAGAGCGCGACCTAGACATGCGATGACACGATCGGCCAATTGACAGTTGGCGCGTCGGGCCGACTGTGCTAACTCGCGTCTAAGTGGCACTCTGATTGGTCCGTGTTTTTCGTTAATAACTTCTAAACAAAGCCGCGGACGCCATTTTTGTAAAGGAAAATGTCGCTTCAAATGACCCAAGGAACCTCCCATGTTCGGGTGTCGGAGGAATTTTGGGACACCCTGTATATATATATATATATACAGGGTGTCACAAAACTACCCTAGGAGCCAAAAATGGGAGGTTCCTTGGGTCATTTGAAGCGACATTTTCCTTTACAAAAAAGTTGTCCGTGACTTTGTTTAGGAGTTACTAACGAAAAACACGGACCAATCAGAGCGCAGCTATAGCGAACCGAGTCCGACTTTGTGACAGGTCCCGCGAGGCGTGGTGTCGCTATTGGTCGATTCAGAATCCATCCGCTGTAGCCGCGCTCTAATTGGTCCGTGTTTTTCGTTAATAACTCCTAAACAAAGCCGCGGACGTCATTTTTGTAAAGGAAAATGTCGCTTCAAATGATCCAAGGAACCTCCCATTTCAGGGAGTTACACTTATTTTGGGATACCCTGTATATATATATATATACATATATACATTTTGATACATAAATGTACACTTTGATTGACCCGGGACGAAAATAGAATTAAAATCGGCGTAACGGCCACGATTCGTTCGCGCGAATTATAGATCCCGAGAATTTGCTTGTTCGCGCAAATGCTGAAGCAAAACGTTGGTACGACGTAACACCGCGTATACAATGTTAAAGGCGTATTAGTTGAGTGTATATGACTTTATGACTAAAAATACAGTGAGAATGGTTTCTTTACAAGATGTGACAACGCGACGTGTTAGGCTCGATAGTTTTCTTGCGACTGACTGCGGTCCTCGCTTTTTCCTTAGTACTACGGTCGCTTATACCTAAGGGCTGTAAACCGCCCCTTAAACCTACAGTTCTGAGAAGTGGCAATCGTTGCATACCAACACCCGTCCTCAACGATGGTCACTTATCCGCATTTAATTGTTAGCCCATTAATCCGCAACGCTCCGCCATATACTTTAACTTTACCGCCCTAATGGTTTCGTTAACATGTCCGCTGGCATGTCATCAGTTGGACAATACTTATATTCGACAATTCCTCGCTCCTTTAATTCTTTAACAAAATGGAACTTTGTGTCGATGTGTTTTGTTCTGTTACTAAACTTCTTATTCTCAATTAGTTTGAGACAACTGTGATTGTCCTCATAAACTGTTGTCCTTTCTTCTGGTTTCCTATTAAAATCTTGTAGCAGATTCCGTATCCAGACACCTTCCTGAGATGCGTCCGCAACTGCAATATATTCCGCCTCGGTAGACGATTAGGCTACACATGGTTGTTTCCGACAAGCCCAGCTATTGGTGCTCCAAAGTATTGAAATAAGTAACCGCTATTTGATCTTCGGTCTGTCTAATTCTGGGCCCAATCCGCATCCGCGAAACCCACTAAACCACTCTTATCGTCTCGTCGACCGAGTCTTAGTTCGTAATTTATAGTTCCCTTTAAGTAACGAACAATTCTTTTCGCTTCTGTCCAATCAGCCGCAGTAGGATTTTTGTTATGCTAACTTAGGATCGCAACGCTCGCTGAAATATCTGGCCTGGTATTAGCTGCTAAATATAACAACGCGCCGATTAATTGTTGATACTTATTACTATCTGGCATTGACAATAAACAAACCGTCCCTGCTCTTCATATAACCTGAATCTAATGGTATACTACAACTTTTCGCATCCTGTAAACCAAAACGATTTAAAATTTTCTTTATATATTCGGTTTGCTTCATACAGTAAAAACCGTCTTTATCCTTTTTAATTCCTATACTTAAATAATGCTTTAATAGACCTAAATCGCTAAGATGAAAATATCCTTTTAAACAATATGCTACTTTATCTATATTGTTCACATCTCTCGCCGCTATTAGAATGTCATCTACATAAACTATCACGTAAACAACTTCACCTTCACTACACTTTATGTATAGGCATGCATCTGCCTTGCTTTGTTTAAACCCGTGGTTCTTTAACAACTCACTTAATTTGTCGTTCCACACTTTTGCTGCCTGCTTCAATCCATAGATGCTTATCTTCAATTTGCAGACATAATCCTCTTTGCCAGGTATGGAATGACCTTCGGGTTGATTCATGTAGATGGTCTCCTTCAAATTTCCATTCAGGAATGCTGTCTTCGCATCGAAGTGTTTTACTATTATACCGTTTTTACCTGCAATAGCTAAAAGGGTCCTTAGGGTGGTTTGCCGCACTACGGGTGCAAAGACCTCGTCATAATCCGTGCCATATTTCTGTGAAAAGCCACGTGCGACCAGTCGGGCCTTGTACTTTTCAATGTTCCCTTCGGTGTTCCGTTTTAACTTGAAAACCCATTTACAAGTAACGATTTCTCGATCCTTTGGTTTGGGTACAATGTCCCACGTTCCATTGTCTTCCAAAGATTTCATTTCCTCTTCAATGGCATTCTTCCATTTGTCTTTATGTGGTCCCGATACAGCTTCTTTGAAATTTCGGGGTTCACTGCCTTCATTTAACGTTACCTTTACGGATGCCGCCATGTACCTGTCTGGTGGCACACCTCTGTTTGTCCTTTCAAACTGTCTGCGCTGCGTCGGACTTACCCCTTCATTGCGTGTATTGGCATTAAGATCGCTACCTGCTTCAAAATCGCTATCCGCTTCATCTTCAGAGTAGAAAGTATCTTCCGTGTTGCTTTGTGTTGACAACTCCTCTTCGATGATATCTTGTTGCACGTCTTCCTGATTAGACCTTTGGAAAATAACTTCATCGTGCAGTAACTTATTGCTATTTAATCCCTTTTCGCGAATTCCGTCAAGGAAAATCACATCTCGGCTAATTTTAATCCGGTTAGTTTGGATGTCCAACAGTCGATACTGTAACCGAACTATTTGCTATCCTTCGTATATCTCTTTTTTTAAATTGAATCTATGGTAGAATAAGTGGAAAGATCTATGCGAGGCAGTTAAGAAACTTGCCGTCGTTGCTCACAACAACGAGAGGCTCTCGGCAGGGCACGTAAGCGTAGCCATGGCGAGGCATCCGTAGTACGAGCGTTCCAACAAGTTAATCCTGACTACTTTTGTTTTAACTAATATCTGTATTGAATCTGAATATCACGGAGATTCGATCAGCACTGCTACATGATCACAGGAGTGGCGATTGATCCCGCGGATAAATGAAATATTTTCAGCTGTGCACAGACGCTGATGCAGAATCGGCAGGGCACGAATACGTGGCCGTGGCGACGCTGCAGCGGCCTGAACACAACTATGAGCTGGATTCTAAAAACTCAGAATACAGATGAGATTCGATTGCAACACTGGGTTGGTTACAAGACCCAATGTTCTTTGCCGCGACATGTTCGTGCCACCAGGCACTGGATAGCGGAAAGGTTGAGGCGAGAGTCAATAATTATTTGAGACACAAAATCTGGTAAAAGAGAGGTATATTCTGTAATTTGATCTGTTGACGCGGGGATACAATCCCTCGGAATACCAGAGCGAAACAATAAAGTACTGCAATACGCGACGACCCGTGTACGTCATACACTCTTCCAATTAACGCGGACATACGTTTAATTACGCGCGAGCACCGCGTGTCATCAACATTCCGCGCTTGATCCTTTCAAAGTTGCATCACACGTTTTTGAATGAAATAAATCACTGTGAATCTGTGCAGAAGTAGACCGGATCACGTAAGATTGGTCGAGGAGTCTAGGCAGGGCACGATACGTGGCCGTGGCGACTCCTCGCTCGTCTGTGCGTACGGTCACCCTTTACAGAACGTGATTGATTCTCATATCAGAATATAGAAAACTGATCGGCACTGCTGGGATGCCACAGGAGCGGCGAACAGTCTCTACCTGCATATGACTTCAAAACTGAGAACAGTTTGGGAATCGGGACACGAAATTACTGAATTTACTTTAACCAACTTCTACTCTGCACAGAAGTCGACTGTATCACGTGGAATTGGTTGAGGAGTCTAGGCAGGGCACGATACGTGGCCGTGGCAACTCCTCACTCGTCCGAGCGTACAGTCACCCTCTACAGAGTTAGTTTGGTTCTTGTAACAGAATATAGAAAACTGAACGGCACTGCAGGGATACCATAGGAGCGGCGAACAGTCTCTACCTGCACAAGTTTGCAAAACAGAGGAAAGGTTAGAGAGTCTAGGCAGGGCACGAATACGTGGCCTTGGCGACTCTCTTACCGTCCAACTACACGCGTGATTCTAAAGGAAATTATGAATGCTCTTATTGTAGATCAGACCAGCGAAACAGGACGACGATCGGTCTTGCCGGATAGTTCCGGGAAGGGCAATCGGCCCCTGCTCGGTAGGCAAACCCACAACGTGGCAGAAAGATGGTGATCGTACTGATAGCGTACGAACACGTGACCGTCTTGTGTCAATTTAAATATAACATGCTTGCCGTATACACTCTATTCAATCGAATATTATCTATAACTCGCAAGAGACCACGATGCTCTATATATAGATTCACGTAATAACAACGTTCAATTGTTCGCGAATCAATGAACCGTCCTTTAGCATTCGTCACATTCCACGTAACAATAATCCCCAACGGAAAACAATGTCGTTCTGACGACACGCATATTCAAACATTCCGATATCACGAGAACTGAGTGTAAACCTTTCTGCAAAATAGAACTTATAATGCCCCGCAAGTGGGATTAGAATATTTTAATCACATGCCATGAATTACACAATAAACTGAATTTTATTAAGACCATGAATCGCAAGAATATACTGCATGCCTACGTGGCACCATGCTCTTTCAAATACGAAATTCTCAATTATTTGAATAACATTACTCGCACAAAATCTCCAATCATTTTAATTTAGAATTATCTCACTAAACAATCTCAATTATTTGAATAACAATCGTATAATTTTATTCTCGACTCTTAGTCGTTACGCAAATATCCTGCCATCGTGGCAATACACACATCACTCGTACGAAATCTCCAATTATAGAAATTATAATTATTTCACAAAATAATCTCAATTGATATAAACAAAATTCGCTAAGCGATTTGTAAATCGCTCTTGAATAAGCTTTCAATTAAATCCTTTACATAGTTTGCCGTCTTGGCAGTACGCCATTTAATACTCTATTATGAGCAACGAATCCCGATCAATTCGCGAGAGCACGGTGACTCATGCGTGCTTATCAGACCAAGTCTAGACGCAGAGTGCTCGATTTCCTGCTCGCATCGACCTCCTTTGATCGCAATCAAGAGGGGATCGATGCGCGCGCATCTCATTACGTGGATCGATCCTGTGATCCTTTTCTAGACAAGGATAACGATCGATATTATTGCCGTCGCGGTGAGGATCGATCCTGGTGTGTAACCAGCATGGTTACAATACGCCTTCGATTCTTCCGAGTATCCTACGAAAGTAAACTTTTCTGCCTTGTCGTCTAATTTTCTCCGCTGTTCCTTATGGATATGCACATATGCCTCGCAGCCAAAGATATGTAAATTGCTTACATCTGGTTTTCTGCGAAACCATAGTTCGTATGGAGTCCTCCCTGTTGCTTTTGTAAGTAATCTATTTTGTAAATAGTACATACTGCGGTACATACTGCTTCACCCCAATACTTCTTTTCCATATGTGCATCCAGCAGCAAACATCTTGCCATTTCTATTTTTTCTCTCTGCAACTCCGTTTTGCTGTGGTGAATATGCAGCTGTAAATTGGGATCGAATTCCTTCCTTCCTTAAAAATGATTGCAGATCGTCGTTGATATACTCCCTTCCTCGATCTGACCTTACAACTTTAGGTTTCTTATTGAATTTGGTTTTCATCATTTCTACAAATTCTTTGATAAATTTTGCAGCTTCACTTTTGTAACTCATCAGATAAATATGAGAATATCTTGAAAAATCATCAATAATTGATAAGATGTATTTCTTGTTACCTGGAGTTACGGTTTGCATTGGTCCGCAAACGTCTGTGTGAATCAGGTCCAGAATTGATCCACTCCTGTTAGTTGATTCTCTGGGAAACGGTATCCGTGCCATTTTACCCTTTATACAGCACTCGCAGGTATCGCGCGTTTTACAGTCTTTTACGTTAATACCTGTCGCTAGACCTTTTTCGGCCATCTCCTTGATAGCGACCGGATCACGGTGTCCAAAACGCCGATGCCATGAATGTTGACAGTTATCTGTATGTCCCGTATTTATGGCCTCATTGGCCGCGTAGACCCTTTCCACCGTTTTTAATTTGTACCTTGAGCCCTTACGTCTTCTATACTCATCTATTAGTTTGCCTTTTACAAACTGAGTACTGAGTTCGCATTCCGCTCTGCTTTCCAGTGCCGTTACTAGAGTCTCGTATGATTCTGGTAGACTCCCTAACAGAATTGCTGCTACGAGATTGTCAGGTAATTGTTGTCCAAGAGCGGCCAGTTGATCGACATAGTTGGAAAATGTGATAATATGCTCCTCCATATCACCTCCTTTCTTTAGCACCATCCTGCATGCCCGTTTTAACAAAAATACCTTATTTGTTAAAGTAGCTTTCTGGTGATATTCTTTCAATGCAATCTATGCGTCTCGTGCTGTCCCAGCGATGCTTATATGCTGCAATTGGTTGTCTCCTACCAACAATCCAATGGTAGCACGCGCTTGATCATCCCTTTTTGACCATGCAGCATCCCCTGTAACCGGCACTTCCTTGATCAAGTCCCACAAATTGTCCTTGATCAGTAGGAGTTCCACTCTATAGCTCCACACTGGATAGTTTTCACCATTCAATTTCTGTATAGCGAAACGAAATACCGCACTGTCTGCCATGGTTTCACTTTATGTTTCTCTAACAGAAATGTCAATGTCCTTAATTATTTTTAGTCTGCACACAACTAGTTAACACCCTTTAATACACTGGATCCTGGGCCCATAACCTGATGGACTTTATTAAACATACGTAGTGGAATTCTACAATACCGCGTATACAATGTTAAAGGCGTATTAGTTGAGCGTATATAACTTTATGACTAAAAATACAGTGAGAATGGTTTCTTTACAAGATGTGATAACGCGACGTGCTAGGCTCGATAGTTTCCTTGCGACTGACTGCGGTCCTCGCTTTTTCCTTAGTACTACGGTCGCTTATACCTAAGGGCTGTAAACCGCCTGTTAAACCTACAGTTCTGAGAAGTGGCAATCGTTGCATACCAACAATTTTAATTACTATTGCATTACTTACTCAAGCTTCTCTTACAGCTTGCGGGAATGCTCTTCCTGCTTCCCACAGTGCTGTTCCATCAACCTAAAACAAAGGTAGCTAATTTAATATTAATTATTTTAATTATTATTGTTTTACTTACTCAAGCTTCTGTTCGAGCTTCTGCTCCATTTTGTCACAGGACTGCTGCACTACGAACCTAAAACAAAGGTTAACAATTAATAAATTAATATTAATTAAATTTAATTATTATTGTATTACTTACTCAAGCTTAAATACCTACTGCTCCATGCGGTGCAGCAGTAGTATCATACTAAAACAAATACAAACGTGATACCATCTACTATACAATTTTATTACTGTTTCGGATTCCCAAAATAATTCGACGGATGAGTGGATGACGATCTACTTCCCTCGACGAGTTAACTCTATTTGGACTACTTTTGCCATTGGCCACGCCATGTCTGGTCTAATTATTCGATCGATAATTGAAACGGGGATGAGATCTCGCGAGGTGTCGCGCATCGTCATCCACTCTCTACTCTTACGTCTTCTCCCAGCGAGAAAAGTTAGTCGTTACGCACGTCTCCGATCGATACCACGTATCAATTGTTAACGCTTCCGCGTACCCTTTGTCTCACCGCTAGTGCAGTAGTATTTAATTTGGAAGCCACGTTCCACGTTAACTCTCGTAAATCTGACGACTCTCACCGTTGAGAGTTAAACTGACGCCAGTCAGAAATAAATCCTCTGACTAACTCTACCCGAGTCTATCCTTTCTCGCGGACCACAACGTGTGCCTCTTACGTTCCTTCACGATCCAAATTACCCGGAGCTGGCCGCTTACACACCACCTTCTCCTTTTTACGAGTTACTAGGCAATTCGTCGAATTCGCAACAATTACAATTATTACTAAAAAAACAAATGTGCTACTTGCGCTTCTCACCTGTTTGCCTGCGGAGGAGGCGCCCGGAGTGTCGGTGGCGGGAAGGGAGTCGAATTCGCGGGGCGATTGGTCGTTGGAGAATACTGGATCGGTAGATAGAACTGCATGTTCGGAAACGACTCTTCGGTTGAGCATTGTTGCAGACATGACTGCAATTCCTCGGTTACGGGGGGGTTGTATTGTTCCTTCGCAACAACATTCGACTTCCTCGGCACTTTACGTGCTGGCTCTGGCTCTGCCTCCTTCGACGATTTTGATACTTCATGGGCATCCGTACAAACCTTTTTGGACGTTGCCGGTTCTGAAATGCATGAACATTGAAAAGAAATATTATCACGAATCAAAGAGTGGAAAGAAAAAACTAGACGATTTTCGCTGGCACTCCTTGTAGGCTGTGCTTGACACTATAACGTAATTTTAATTGGATATCTATGGTCCATAATTATATTTTTTTACACAAGACGGAAGGTAAGTGTAGTTAATCTTTGTAACTTACCACCATTAACGAATTTTTCAACTTCTGATAATGAAAATAATAGAGAAATAAGATATTGCCAATAGTTGAAAAATTCGTTGATAAAAAGTAAGTCGAAAAACTTTAATACTTACCTTGCTTTCTGTGTACATGAACATATATTAGATTGGGGAAAACCCATTATTTTTACGTTATCTCAAGCGGAGAAATGATGTATTTCTTTTTCCCCAACCCAATATAGAGGGTGTTCGCGATAATTTGGACCAGAATTTTTTTCGTAAACAGTAATCATTAAAAGAAACCCTAAGAGGAGGAAGTTATAGTATATTTTACTAGCAATATGATAGCTTATCTACATTTTGTGTGTTTGTAATATTTTTCTTAAAATAGAGGTGACCTTCATTTTATTTAAATAGAATGCTACATATTTTCTTACATCATGTAAAAGCGGGAATTAAGACAATTTTAGACGATTTCTTCAGATTCATACAAGAGCAAAAATAAAAGACATAAATTTAACATTTAGTAATATTGTATTCATTTATGTTGTATTCATAAGACTACATCTCGTGTTCAATGTGATTTCCATTGGCAAAATGTTAAATTTATTTCTTTTATTTCTGCCCTTGTATGACTCTGAAGAAATCGTCTGAAATTGTCTTAATTCCCGCTCTTCCTTGATGTAAAAAAATATGTTGCATCCCATTTAAAAAAAGGAAGGTCACCTCTATTTTAAGAATAAAATATACTAAAATAATAAAATATAAGTATAACTTATATTTTATAATATATAAATATACTATAACTTCCTCCTGTAAGGTTTTCTTTTGTTTGGGATTGGCTGAGCGTGTCGGCAGCGTGAACGCGCCGATTTACTGCGCCGCCTCGCTATTGGCGGATTCACGCGTAACAGCGAGATCGAGAGTCGATAAGCAGCTCGCAGTAGCTTATGCCAGCACCGTCGGACTTCGATTACGATCGATTATCGACCCCAAAAAAGAGATTACTATTGGCGGATCGCTCTATCGATCCGCCAATCACTAGTTCGACGGTGACGGTAAACTGCTAGCTGTTCGACTCCGATCTCAACGTACGTTAATCGTTCTAACTCGTTCCTCTAGAAAGCGTCGCGCGTCTCTTGACCGGTTTTCGCGAGTGAGTCGATTCAACATCGGGATTCACGGGCACTACCCGTGAATGTATCTATCTAACGCATTAAAACTCATCTGGTTTCAACTCACATTCTTTATTCAACAATCTGGCCAAAACAAGCTAGTGTTTTGGCCAAGTTACATATCGCTTGTACATAGTTTCTGTTACAAATCGAACGAACCCTAGTTGGGGAAATAAAGTTCATTTCTAAGTGAAGTGAGTTGTTTTACCCTCTTCTAATCCGTAACATTTGTGGTCCTTCGAGCCACAATTCGCACCTCAACTTCGGAATTCCTCAGACCGATTCATAAGCTGATTCCCTTGTTGACAGCAGACGACGAGGAAAGGGATACTGGAGAGATGCATGAGGCTGGACCCCCAAGCGAACAACCCGATCAGTAATCATTGTTTTAGAAATAGAATCGTATCACTGTACATATTCATTTCAGTATTTTTGCATATCTCATCTCACTCACCGTTGTATCATCACTCATTTCACTGTACATTTTCATCACCATCACCATCACTGTATATTACTTTCACCTCTAACGCCCGCTTACTAGCACTTTTTCAGATACTACGCAGCACGCTAACACGTGGTGGACCCGCTCGGCCCGGCCGTTCATTCACGCTATCTCTAACACGGGCTGCATCTGTTTAATTTCGTCATTGGCTGACGAGGCGGGCGGAATGTTTGGGATTGGCCGAGCGGATCAGTAGCGTCTGCCGCTCGCGATAGGTCATTCGCTTATGAGCACGAGTGATCTGGATCGAAGATCGATCGTGAGCTCGCGAAGTCATTGGCCGACACCGCCGAGAGAGATTACAATCGATTATCGAGCGTGACGACTCGCGCTGATTGGCGGATCGCTCTACCGATCCGCGAATCACCTGTTTACGGCGGTGGCGGCCAACGGCCAGCTGATCGATCTAGTCAGTCTCGATCTAGCGTTTCTAGAAACGGATTTCGCTACACATCAATCACGCGCACTTCGCATTTGCAAACGGTTAATACCGATCACTTTCGGTTTTGAACCAGATACGTTCTCTGCACTACAGAGAACCCTTTTATTGTTAAAAGTACTTAATAATTACATTGTTTAGTTGTACAAGTGTTCACTGTGTAATTACGGAAGCGGACGAACTCCAAGTCGGGAGAAATAAAGTTAAAGTGAACACGCTACTTAAGGTTCTTCCGATCCTCCCTTCCAATCCTGAATATCTTTTAATGTTTACCATTGTAACCGTTTATTTGAATTATTAACTTCCCGATTCATAGGGAAGTTACTGTAATTACCCCGAAAATCGAAAAACGATTTTTTAGCAGATCTTCACGTTTCATGGTTATCAAATTTTTCGTTAACGTTTTCTGAAAAAGTAACAATGCGATCAGAATGATGAATGATGCAATCGATGTGCCCCGTCGTAACTTAGAGCTGATAAGATTTTGGTCCATATTGGTCAAGTAGTTTTTTAGATTTTTTAGTTTTTTTAGTTTTTTTCGAAAGAAGTTCATTCAAGAATGCAATTTATACGAGAGGATGGAAATTTTCCACCGAATAAACAAACGTAATTATATATATTTCATTTTTATTTTCAAAAAATTTCTTTAATTAAAAAAAAAATTTTTTTAATTTAAAAAAAAAATTTTTTTTTAATTATGCAACTAATGCTAATGTTACCGCTTACAACTAACGAATCGGGAAGTTCTTTGTGTGGCTCGTGAAGAGTCACACACAAAATAAATAAAAAAACCATTAAGAGCTGTATGCCCCACTAGCAATGCGTACCACTAACCCTTTCGCAAGAGCAGTCCTACCCGCGAGCGAGCAACAATAACCAGCTAGTTTTCTATTTTACGTTAATACTATTAACCAAATCCATGTTTCTTTAGTGACTTTGAGAAAAATGTGAATGAATTGAAAAGTGCAGGAGCCAGCGTAACGGAAAAAGAAAAACTTAACTATATGTTGAACACTCTACCAGCATCTTACAGTCATATAGGAGATCTAATTGACGCCATGAAACCGGAAGACAGAATAGTGGAATATGTGAAGAATAAGATCAAAATGTCAGAACTAAAAAATAAAGAAGATAGTGAAAAAGTGAGATCAAATGCTTTTGTAAGCCAAACAAAAAGCGTAGTAGGAAGGAAGGACATAACCTGCCATAAATGCGGAAAAACGGAGCATATAATGAAAGATTGTTGGTCAAGAAACAGTGATTCATGAAATCGTGGTCAATCCGGACAGAATCAAACACGTGGCCGAGGAGGCGCACACCAGCAAAGTCGTGGAAGAGGTGGCGGCTATAGAGGGGGATACCAGCAGCATGGCAGCGGCCGCGGCGGCGGCAGCAGCGAACGTCGACAAGGGCAAGATGGAAACTTCCAGAACAGGAGTGTGAGCACATTTTGTACAGCGGTCGATTGCAATTCGTTAAATTTAGAGGTTAATAATACGGTACAAATACATTGGTTACTAGATAGTGGATGTACAGACCATATTATTAATGACGATAAATATTATAATAAATTTATACAATTGAAAGAACCGGTAAATGTAAAAGTAGGCGATGGTCGAGTACTTAAAGCGACAAAAATAGGAAACGTGGTTAGTTATTTTCAAGTATACGAAAGACAGGAAGAAATAAATATGGTTAACGTTTTTTTTTTGAAAGAAATGGAATCAAATCTCGTGAGTTTTGCAAAAATAACTGATAATAACAAAATTATGTCTCAAAATAATACATCAAAAATGTATAATAAAAATAATAGATTAATTGCTATAGCTTGGAAAGAAGGTAGTTTATATCAAATGCAAAGTGCATTAAATTATTCTGGGAAATGCTCAAATGCAACAAGTTCAATGACTTCCAAAGAAAAGTGGCATCGTACTCTGGGTCATGTAAATATTAAATATCTGAATACTCTATGTAAAGGTCAACTATTGGATCGAATACCAAATGATATAGAGTCTGAATATATGAAATGTAGAGTTTGCATTGAAAGTAAAATGCATAATGTCCCTTTTGAAAATAATAGAACTAGAGCCAAAGATATTGTAGAAATAGTACATACGGATTTAAATGGGCCACATGCAACGGAAGGTTTAAATGGAGAGAAATATTTTCTAACTTTCGTGGACGATTATAGTAAAATAGCCAAAGTTTTTACAATTAAATCAAAAGCTGAAGTGTATGGTTGTTTTGTTAAGTACATAAACGAGGTAGAAAATTTGACAGGAAAACTATAAAGAAATTAGGGTGAGACAATGGAAGGGAGTATATAAATAGAAATATTCATGAATTAATGAGAGAAAAGGGAATTCAAATAGATGCCTGTCCACCTTATGTTCATGAGCTCAATGGAACAGCGGAAAGATTTAATAACACAATAATGGATATGTCCAGATGCTAATTGGCTGAGGCAAAAGTGCATAGGCGGTTAGGGCCAGAAATTATATGTGCAGCTGCATATCTGAAAAATAGAACATTGGCTAATACTTTTGATAGGAAAACGCCCTATGAAATATTTCTTGGTAGAAAGCCTAGTGTGAAACATTTACGTTTATACGGAAGCAGAGTTTTCGTACGAGTGCCAGAACAGAAAAGAGATTCAAAATGGGATCAAAAAGCTAGATTAGGAATTTTATTGGGTTATACTGAAGTAGGCTATCGAGTATTATTGGATAATAAAATAGTCATTGCTAGACATATCGATAGTAGGTATACTATGTCTTTTCTAGACCAGGGTAACCCCCTCTCCCGCCCCCCTGGAGGGGCATTGCCACACCCCCGGAGGGGGGATGTCGTCTACCCCCCTCACACCCTCCGGGGTCATTGACCCGACCACCCCTAGGGTTATTAACCCTCCCAGGGTAACTGCCCCCCCAGCGTAATTGTCCCCCCATTAGGTGGGGGTCATAAAGAAGTGACATTTCACAAAGTATCAACTATGTGGTTCGCAGAATGTGACGTCACGTCCCGATCTCAGCGATTGCCAGTTTGGGTTCCGGAGGGGGCGTTCTACGATCGATGCTATCGATAGGCTCGCCTCCCTCCGGACCAGGACGGTCGCTGCGGGCAGGGTGTTGTTGGCAGTATCGCTTGATATCACCAACGCGTTCAACACCCTGTCCTGGGATGAGGTAGTGGGGGCGCTGGAGTACCATCGAGTGCCCCCCTACCTCCGAGAGGTCATTCGGGACTATCTCCGGGACAGGCTGTTTGAGTACCATGGCCGGTACGGTGTAATGCAGAGGGAGAACATGCACCGAGGAGTTCCGCAGGGGGCGGATCTAAGACCGCTCCTGTTGAACATAACATACGACTCGGTGCTGCGGGCTACTCTCCCCCCGTGACGCCAGTGTGATCTGCTATGCGGATGATACACTGGTGGTCGTGGAGGGAGAGACATGGCAGGGAACGATAGCCTTGGCGGCTGTAGTGGTGGACTCCGTGGTGGGTAGGATCGAGTGGTTGGGGCTCAAGATAGCCGCCGGCAAGACGGAGGCAATGTGGCTATACGCATTGTCTCCGAGACGGCGGCCGCCCCAACTCTGGATGCCCGTGGGTGATGCCGTTGTCGAGGTCAGGCGCCACTGTGCGGAGGCTCTGGACACGGAGCGGCACACGCTGGAAGTGTGTCCAGCGTGGTCGGCACCGCGCCGTGTCCTAAGAGACGATATTGGAGGCGACCTCTCGCTGTCGGTCGTGGTCAACCACATGATTAGCGACAAGAGGTCGAACAAGGCTGTGACCTCCTTCTGCGAGAAGGTGATGCAGCGGAAGGAGGTGGCGGAAAGGGAGAGGGAGGCCGACCCCCTCTCCGAGAGAAGGATTGCTGTGGCGAGGCGACCCCGCCAAGCGGCCCGCCCCACGCTACGGGGCAGGCGACGGACCGGGGGAGGCGAGATTCGTCAAGTCTTCCCGCCTCCCCCGAAGAGGCATCCCAGACGGGTTGCTCTTTTATGAGGGGACTATTCCTGCCCCTTTCCTCTGTTCCTCCGGGGGGACGTAAAGATCGTAGGGTCGCGGGGAGGGGGTGGGAGTGGGGGAGGGACGAACGCGGGCGGGGTGCCCGCCTTCATCCCTCCTTGTCGCGCGCGGAGACTTCGTCCCCCGGCCGAGAGCCCTTTTAAGAGCTCGTCGAGCGAAGAACGGAATCACCGGGGGTCGTTGGGCAGAGCGAGTTGGAGACTCGCGAAGCCCACCGAACGGCCCAGGGAAGGGGGTCTAAGTGGGTAACCTTTTTTTTTTTTTTTTAGCGTGAGGGAAATGCTTTTACGCATACCCCGTACCCCCTGGGAGAGACCACATGTGTGGACTCTTTCCCGATCTATCCGACAATGGCGTTTCATAGCCTACCTGTAAATGGTGGTGGTAAGAACCTTCCTTTACTACCTTCGCAGGAATCCCCACCAATTCCATAACTCTCACAGCTTTTCACACACGCATCCATAAACACGTGGACACAAAAACTGCAACAACAGCATGTTTTCATTTAAGACGCTATTTAATGGACCTTTACATTTTTATGAAATATTATACCCGTTAGGAACGAACAGGAGGTTGCAAAAATTTGCTCGCGCTATAATGTGCATGTGTACCCGTGGGGAACTGTCCTTGAAACATGATACCGGATGCAGGTAATCCCCCCTTTCCACGCTTGCATCATCTTCCTAGTTTGCAAAATTCCAAGCTTGCAAAATATGCTCGTGCTATAGAACTGACATAAGCGAAGGTCTAGTAGAGCAATTTTCTTTTGTTAAATAATACAATTTATTAAAAAATTAGTTTTTTGTCGCTCAGTATATAATTTACATAGTTTAAATACATTTTCCATGGCACATACACCAGTATGGAATACACATCTATGCAATCCCTTTAGCATGAACGATAATCATGGAACATCCTCCAGATCCACATCAAAAGCTTCTATTCCAGTTAATTTCCATAACCATTTTTTCTTTTCCAATCCCCTGACAATGACTTGCTGCGTAACTTCCAGAGCCAGTTTCAAACAACTTCCAGCTGTTTTTGTACGAAACATATCCGTCTGCCCAACCGATTCCATGATGTTTGCGCTTTTAACCATCGAACCTGACGTGCTTCAGTAGCATTCAATCGGTGGAATTCAAATGGTGGCTCGAATATCCAGTGCAATAGTTTATCTCCATCTTGTAAAATGGTTGTTTCCTTTACAATGAAATCGTTTGACCCTGTCTTGAAACCTTGTAGATCGACGAACGATACACGAGACATCATTCACCCACCGCTTGTTAAAGTATTCTGTGTACGACGTTGGTTAACGGACTATACTCGACTATACGATCGTGTATGATTAAGCAGTATGCAGCTGTATTCACAAGCACATTATCTCTGCATACGAAATCTATGCGCACATCAATGCATGAGTTGCATCAGTTGCACTTTTAACAGATTCGTTTTGAGGAGAGCAGTCTATGACCACAAATGGGCTCTGTGATAAGAACTCCAACTCATCCAGTAGCGGCTCACTGGATTGATTATCATAATATGAATTTTGAAATTTAGCATACATGTCGTAAAGTATCGGATACTTATTCTTTTCAAAATTCAATTTTAGGTCATGATATGGATACGATTCGGAATTTAGGTACAACCGTATGTTTGACAGTTTACAATCATCGAAATGATTAGCCGTCTTATGCAATTGATTCTTCCTATCATTCTGCAATGCGAATATGATGAAGCGAGGTTTCTCCAATTGTGTTACCGTCTTTATCGCCCACGTATGCTTCGTAGTTGTTTGTAAATGCGGATATTCATATAAATCCCAAGAGCGGAAACTCATAGGTATCACTTGTCCTCTCTCGAGAATGTGTAGTAATGATAATTTGGCTACTTCTTCCAGACTTATGTGTGGCATACGCCATTGAACTTTGAATAATTCGATTTTAGGTTTTAAAGTGTTAGAACCATTCAATGCGTTTAGATCGTTTCGCGATCGAATTAAGACCAACTCTTGACGCACGTTAACGGTAATCTTGTTATAATCTTCACCGAAACTAAATAGCATATTGAATGGTATGCAGAAATTGAAATCTTCGTCATCCAGTTTTCGATACCAGCCTGCGGTGGCCAATGCTTTACTTTTTCCAGGAGAGACGGATACATATGTTTTTAACGAGGTTGTTATTCCAGAATTTCTACAGCGGTCTATTTCAACTCCGTTTAATTCGTAGCGAATTTCATCAAATATGAAAGCAGCGCAATTGGTATCGAGAGTAACATTGTTGCTTGTACCGTCAGGTCAACATTAGGGAAAATCTGCTATCTGCCCTCGAATCTTACAATAACGAAATCCATCCAGAACTAAAAGGAAAAATATGTCAGAACTTCCTGGAAATGCAGAGCTTAATGTACGAAGTTTTACTAGCCAACAGCAACCTCGCAGGACAACTCCAAGCGACCAAAAGCCAAGAAACAGGATATATCAGGAAACCAGCGCCAGAACGACAGATGACCTATGCTGAGCGTGTAGGCATCAACTCAAAAGTTGCAACACTTTCCAACTTTAGGCAAGACCCTCCGAGTGTAATCACTACCAAACCGACAGACGACAAAAAACATGGCTCCAGCGACGCAACCAAGGAATCGGTACTTAAGATAATCTCACCGACAAAACAGGGTCTCCAGGTCAAAAACATAAGAGAAATTCAAGGAAACGGTATACTAATCGAGACAGGCAGGATGTCCGACATTAAACACCTAATGAGCAACAAAAAGCTAACAGAAGCAGGTTTCACCTTAACAGCACCAGCAAAGAAAAGTCCACGTATAATAATATACCGGACTCCACGACTCACAGATGAAGAACTTCTGGAAAGTATTGCGGCACAGAACGACGTACCCTCTGAGGACAAGCAGAAATTTAAACAGCAGATAAAGATTGCATTCAGGACCGGCAACAAAGATCAGGATACGTGCAATGTCATTCTGGAAGTCTCCAATGAGGTAAGGGAATACCTGAACAAGAGACAACGTATTTATATTTCGTATGCCAGCTGCTCCTTCCAGGATTACGTAGCAGCAACCCGTTGCTACAAATGCCAGGGCTACGGGCACACGTCCAAGCACTGCAGGAGTGAGAAGGACGTCTGTGGACACTGCGCATCCCACGGACATAGTTTCAAAGACTGTCCCAAGAAAAATTTGGAGGCCACCTGCCCAAACTGCAAGAAGATGGGCAAGCCACACAACCATAGTGTGAAAGATAAGGAGTGCCCCGCTTACATCAGCGCAATAAATCAGGTCGTAGCCCGAATTGATTGTGGCCAATAAAACCAACAGAATCGATATCGAGGGAATAAAAATTGCTCAGTTGAACATGCGCAGATCACAAACGGTGTCACTTGAAGCCGCCAAGATGCTCAACAAAGAACTTTTCGACGTGCTCATAATGCAAGAACCGTATAACATCAAAGGAAAATTCATCGGTTTCGGCAACCGAGTCCTACAGTGCCACGGCGGGAAGCCGGGAGAACAAGTATATTCAGGAATCATTGTGAAGAATTCATCGCTCTCCGTACTGAAGCTCGCCTATCTGAGCAACGATCACTGCACGTGTGTTGAGATTACCGGAGCCACAGGGAACTTCTACCTCGCGTCCATATACTTTCAATGTTCCCACGACATCGACCCGTACATTAAAATGGTGGAGGAAATCATGAAAGCGCTACCATCCGAAAAACTGATCATCGCAGCCGACGTAAACGCTAAATCAGCGCTCTGGTACAGCAAGGAGACAGATCCACGAGGGAAAAGACTTGAGGAAATTATAGCTCAACTTAATCTCTACGTCATGAATCAGCCAGGTAATCCACCCACCTACCAATCTGAGCAGGGCTGCTCGAACATCGATGTAACCCTCGCCACTGAGGCTGCGGTCAGCATAATAAGGAACTGGCAGGTTAGAGAGACACAGACAACGAGCGATCACAATCTCATCACCATCAATATACACTCCAGAGAAACCCACAACACAACAACACAGTTACCACGCTTCAAAACTACCAGCGTAGACTGGAACAGATTTAACAAAGTTCTAGAGAGAAACGTAAACAGAACCCTGCTCCCACAAGAGATCGAAAACAGAGCACAAGTGGAGGATCTCACAAACGCTATCAGCCGATGTGTAATCGATACTTGTGAAACGTCGCTGCAAACCAGGAAGAGACGCGGCAGATCTGTCCCTTGGTGGACAGCAAAACTTACACATCTAAAGAAGAACACGTACAGAGCCAGAAAGGACTACCAAAACGAAAAAGTCAGCACCACCAAACAGGAGAAAAAGCAGCTTTACAGGAAAATTAGAAGAGAATACACAGCGGAAATTCACAGAGCCAAAAATAAAAGCTGGCAGGCTTTCGTCACAAAGGACGGAAACACGAATCCCTGGGGGATAACGTACAGGTTGTGCATAAAGAAAATTACTCCAGAACAGGCACTTTCCACTTACACGACCACAGCACGAATTCAACCGAAGACCTGGGAAGAATCCGCCACAGAACTACTCAATGCATTAGTACCCGATGATACAAGTGATGCAACTGACACACAGAGAAACAAAAGAGCGAACTCCACTACGCTGCCTAACACTGATAATGCACCCGAATTCACGAGCGACGAGGTGAACAAGGCGATTAACAGCCTCAGGAACGGAAAAGCACCAGGCCTGGACCGTATTGAGGTGAAAGTAGTGAAAGCAACGTACGGAAAGCTCTACGACCACTACTTGGAATTGTTCAACAGCTGCTTGAAAAACGGAGTCTTCCCCAGCGCCTGGAAGACAGGCTCCATCCGAGCTCTGCTGAAAAGCGCTGACAAGGATGACTCCCTTACAAGCTCGTACAGACCTATATGCCTCCTGCCGGTAATTGGAAAGTGCTTGGAGAAATTAATAGTTCTCAGACTACGACCACTACTCAACGACCCACAATTCACATCGGAACAACAATATGGATTCAAAGAAGGAAAGTCAACGACAGATGCCATCATCAGAATGTGAACTCTGGTTGAAAACACACAACATAAGTATGCTCTTGGAATTCTTTTCGATATTTCTGGAGCTTTTGACAACGTCTGGTGGCCGAGCATCCTGCACCGGCTTCAAGAGCGACAATGTCCGCGCAACATATATAATCTAATAGCCGACTACCTAAACAACAGATCCGTTAAACTGGTCGGCAGGAATTCTGAAGTACAGAAAAACGTCACGAGAGGATGCCCTCAAGGCTCTATACTCGGACCTAACCTCTGGAACCTAATTTTCGACGACCTTCTAGCTACTCTAGCCAACAATGGCTTTGAGGTTGTTGCATATGCGGACGATTTAATCATCATCATTACTGGGAATGCCACAGCTGAACTCGAGAAGAATGGGAAGTAGCGGCAACGATCACAGAGCAATGGTACACCGAAGAGAAACTCACACTATCAGTTAAGAAATGTGAGATGATCCTCCTCAAGGGTAATCTTGACATACGCGGACCACCAACCATCAAAATCTATGGCAAATCCATCAGAATGGCGAAATCTGTACGTTATTTGGGCGTTCAGATAGACTCAGGACTTCACATCACATCTCATATCACCAACATCAGGTCAAAGTGTTCCGAGAAATTCAACAGGCTCGCAGTGGTCGCTCGCAGAAATTGGGGCCTAAAATTTAAGTGCCTCAAAATTTTATACACAGGACTCTTCATTCCCATAGCCAAGTATGCCGCGGCAGCATGGGCGGACCGCATGAATTCCACCCACGCCAGGTCGATTACAGCAATCCAAAGATTTGCACTCCTACGAACCACAAAAGCATATGCTACTTCCGCAACAGATGCATTACAGGTAATCGCCGGAACTCCGCCGATTGACCTAAAGATCAAAGAAGCAAAGCTCCGATATCAAGTTAGATGCAGAATCCCGTTCACACTCCCCGACTACCGGTTCCCTGAAGACCTGGAAAATGAACACCCACACATCTCAATCACAAGAGCAATTCACGCAGAGTGGCAACATCGCTGGCAGCAGTCCGACACAGGAAGACATACCTACAGCATTCTACCGAACGTTCAGGACAGAATGGACAATAATTGGCTCTAATTGAATCACTACAATGTGCAATTTCTTATAGGCCATGGGGATTTCGCGGCCAAGCTTAAGCAGCGAGGACTTGCGGAAAGTGACCGCTGTGCATGTGGACAGGAAGAGACGCCCCACCACCTACTGCTGGAATGTAATCTTTACACACAGGAACGAGCTGACTACAAGAGCACACTGGAACAGCTGGGAATACGATGGCCTCCACAACCACCAAGCTGGATTGGTGAAACATATATGGAAAAATTCAACCTGACCGCTAAGAAAATCCTAAGGAAGAAGGAAGAGTCATGGACACGGATCCGGGACAGGGACAACACTCAAAGGATGAGGCGATATCGACAAGGCCTCCATGAAGCAGGACGAAGGACAGGAGAAATTGGAACAAGGTAATGTTAAGTTCCAAATTAATAAACGAAGGACAAAGCTAACAACCGTTTCTCTCTGTTATATTCCAGGTACCATTAACACCACCCCGACAACCAACGCAGGCGGCACCTCGGTGCTGAGGTTTGTGGGGTGTAACGGCAGTGGGAACCACTGCCAACCTGTAAGAGACCGAGCGTTAAGCTGGTAACTCCGTGTGGCCCCCGCTGGTAACGTTCCGACGGCGGTGCGTTCTCTCGGAAATGCCCTGCATTGCCTCGATAACGCGCCGACGGAGAAACGGCTAAGTGAGTTACTTCCCGCACGGGACGGTCTACCCTCCTGATGATCCATAAGCGGTGAAAGAGGGGTTTTTCCAAGCTCAGTCCATTTTCCATCTACGGACTTTCCCCTCGCAGGTGTTTCGTTGGACGGTTTGGCCGTTTGGCCGCTCCTGCCGGTATGAGGGAAACCTCGAGGTACGGCGCTCCCCTCGGGGAGTGAGCAATACTAAATGTACCGTCAGGTGGAGTCTCTTCTGAAATGACTTTTCCTTCAATGTACAAGAAACTCTCACACGGTAGCGTATACAGATCCTGCTGGTGTATCGGTATCCTTATTTCATCACTATTTCCGAGAGTAGTATTGGCATTGGGATTATATGTGTGCACTTCTATCTTAGTTACACGGTTATCAGAAGTTGGCGCATTGCCAATGGCCAAAATGTCAGACATTATTGCTTTACAACAAATCCAAACGATTGTAGAAAACGTATGTTCTGCAAGCTCAGGTTCTTCTTCTCCCTCGACGATAGTGTGGCGCGAGATCGAATTACTGTGTCGATGAACGAATTTTTTGTAGCGATTGGAGGTTCGTCCATTTTGTTATAGACAAGCATAATACAACACTTATTCCCAGATGCGCGGGTCCCGCCGTCTTACATGCAGTCTAACAGTGATTTCTTCTCCACAAAGATCAACCGATTGTTTTGATGCACTAGACGTACTTCTAAATCATCTATTCGTCGCACGACGATTGGAAGATAAATGACTTGCTGTGGAGTTTCTGAGATCTTATAACCTGGAGGAACCCTAGGTGAAAATTCGTGAATAATGTGTACGGGTTTGTCATTAATGTATGATCCAGCTGTTATGCTACATTCCACTCTGATCACGTTGATGCTTATGATTTTCACAGGAGCGTCAGACTCATGCCACATTTTAGGTGGTAGAATAAAGTTTAGAGAAAATCCAAGTAGCGATCCTATGTTATTGGATTTCGTAAAATTAATCTTATAGGAGCAGTATATTTCACTCTTCATCGTATTATTGTTAGCACGTATGATGAGCGGATATTCGTCATCGTTCCCCGAATCACGTTCAGTTGGATATCGTTGCAGTATTTCCCGTTTCAAGTATTTATTGATTGCATCCAGTTCGTAAGATTCTTCGGGAATTACAATTTCTTCGTCATTTTCGCCGAAATAAAATCTATTATTCCGAGCATCGACGTTCGGTATCGTGTTAAACGTTTCAAAATCCACGAGACCCAATTCGTATTCGTGGCTGTGCAAATCTATCGAGGGAAAGTACTGGACTGCGAGCATACTGCTCTTACCTGTTAACGTTAGTGTCAACGATGAAGGTGTCAAGTTTATACGAACGGCTTAAAGCATATAATAAAATTTTATGTATCGAGAATGTGCATTTATAACGAGTTTTCCTGAACAAATTTTACACACAGTTGCCCGCATATGGTTTGATTAAAATTTTGAAAACGTGCAGGATTGTATGTAATTTTTGCCGAGGATCCGAAGTATGCAATAAGTTCCACAGGTGGTCGTAGATTATCAAAACTATCAAAGTATTTTACAGTACGATTGTGTTTCACATATGCGACCCAATGTGTACCGGGACCGATGCTTTCATCCAAGTTTACTATACCACTCTCGTTTACATTTGCTCTTGTCGGAAGACTATCGCGCATGTGTACTCCGCGAAAATGTGGTATATTCTTTCTTCCTATATCCTCAAGCTGAACATTTATCATTGGTTGTATCCCTGGTTTTTCATAGAGTGAACTTTTTTTTTCTTTAAACCGGTACCCTTTTTGTAGGGTACGAGATAAAGTCCATGACCTTCCATAGCATGATTATGACGTTGCATTTCCTCCAACTTTTTTCGTGCAGCTTTGGCGTCGTTCACAACCTTCGCGATTCCGGCAGCACCACCAGTCAACGATCCTATAGCTGCCAATGCAGGCAAGAGGAATGGGAAGAAACCGCCTCGCTTTGCTATCGGTAGAGTCAGCCTCTTCTTCTTACCACCGTTACCAGTGTTCTTCTTTTTATTGATTCCCATCCCAAGCGCCGTCTTAGCTTTCGTAGCAGCCCAAACAGTTGACGCAGTTATCTTCTTACCTAACGTAGAGTCCTTCGCAAACATGCGATGATGTGCTCGATCAGCTAAAATGTGATCTACCTTGTGACGATTCGCCAAATCTTTGTTTTTAGACTATGCAATATCGTGTTCTCTACAGGCCGAGTCTAATGGATTTATACCTCGATCGCCACGAGCCAAGCGTTTGCACAACCGTGTACCAGGTCCACAAAATTGATATCCGGGCATATGTAACTCGAACGGTAATTTATTTATAAGGGTATTTAGAAGTCCTGCTCCTCGCCGCCGTATGCAGGAAGAACAATCTTTTTTCATAGGTGGTCTATCGATGAACATACGTATGTGTCACAAGTATGGAAGTCATCTCTAGACTGATTGATATCTCTGAGCAACGTTTGTCTAAATATTCCCCACACTTACACTTATCTGTTATTGTTGCAACAGTCGCGATGCGGTTCATAAGACAACCTGTGAAAATTCGGGTGATCTCTGACAGAAAGTTTGATAATATTACCAGAAATATTCTGCGACATGGACCGTTATTACCTAACACTGTACGCGGTACAGTGTGCGGTCCTTCCAATTGTGGGAAAACTAATGTAGTCATTAGCATGTTGGAAAGTCCTAATGGAATGCGATTCGAGAAAGTGTACGTATATTCAAAATCGTTGCAACAGCCGAAATATCAATATTTGGAAAAGCTACTCTCATCCGTAGAAAATGTTGGCTACTTTCCTTATTCACACAATAGCGATGTCGTTCAACCTAACGAAGCTCTACCGAATTCAATATTTATATTTGATGACGTAGCATGTGACAAGCAAGATGTGATTAGAGAGTACTTTTCCATGGGTCGACATTCAAAAGTAGATAGTCTGTATCTTTGTCAAACATATGCAAGAATTCCGAAACATCTGATTCGCGATAATACCAATCTCTTACTACTATTCAAACAGGATAGTATGAATTTACATCATGTGTATGATGATCATGTAAATGCAGATATGACGTTTGGACAATTTAACGAAATGTGTGCAGAATGTTGGCAAGAGAACTATGGATTTGTGGTAATAAACAAGGATAGCACTATGCATAGAGGTCGTTATCGACGTGGATTTAATGACTATGTCATAGAATAATGGTAACATTTGACCACCACCCCGCGTTGTGATCAGAACGTTGAACGGGTGTCGAACGGTTATTAAACGGTTGTTGAACGACGTCGAACGGGTATTGTTCGGGATTGGTTGAATGCGTCGGCGGCGACGGCGTAGCTATTGGCGGAACAACTGGTCGTTACGAGATCTGGGATCGATCGTCGACGCACGGAGTCATTGGCCGGCACCGTCGATATCGAGGGTAGTCGACTATGATCGATATCTACCGCGGAGCGCTACTCCTATTGGTGGATCGCGCCAGCGAGCCGCCAATCACGCGATCGTCGGTGACGGCTAACGGCCAGCTGATCGATCGATCCCCAGTTCTCTAACGGTCTTTAGATCTAGAGCACCAAAATTCAATTCACGTACAGATCAATAAATATAAATTCACGTTTTCGCTAATCGAAAGCATTCCCAGAACTGTCACTAGTGCTTACACGGTCATTGTACATATAATTGTTAAAAGACGATTCCCTGTTCGGGTAAAATAAAGTGGTGGTTGATCAAAGTGACGAGTAAAACTTTCTCCAGTGCCTGAATCCTCTTCTTTATCCCTAACAGGTATCAAACGGAGGTGTCAAACGTACACATTCGACATAGAACGGGCGTCAAACGGGGTGTCGAACGTACACGTTCGACGTAGAACGGGTATCGAACGACATTGAACGTAGTTGAAAACTCTTCCAATTGAGCATGGAACAAAATTCTGTTGAACAAAAACGGGAAAAGAGGAAAAAAGAAGTGTTAACGAAAGAGATAGCCAAGACGAGTAAAGCTATACGAAAAAAATATTTGGCACTAAAAGCTGGAAGAATGGATATCGATGCGGTGTTGGAACATAGATTGCAACCTGTGATAAGACCCTTGAAAGAATTGATTAAAAATACAAAACCGATTCCGAGCCCAATTCTTCAAGGGACACCTTCGGAGTCATCATCTCCATTGTATCAGCAGCTATGTTTAATGCTACACCTGGATATCATGAAGATATACCTCCAGCATCACCTCCAGCATCACCGGGCCACGAACAACAACCACCTATGCTTAACACTACACTCCAATGTTGTTGATTGAAGCCACCTGTACTAAACGCTACACCTCGGTATCGTGGATTAAAAAGAGTACGTGCGGAAACACCTTTAAAACCAACACCTCATCGATTATCAAAACGACTTTGTCCACATTCTGAACCTCCTGCAAAAGAAGTATGGACAGACGAAGCAGAAACAGTTCAACAAAATATTCTCGAAACAACAATGCGTGAGATTGCTGAAAATCCTGAACAGCATGAAGAAGCCACTACATATTTGACTCAGAATCTCGGACCGCTGTCACAGGAATATTTGAACTTCTTTTTCACAGATAAGAAAAAACAGGTTGACCATGTGTATGGTGTTTACTACGATAAAAATGCAATGATGCTTGGAGATAAGAATTTCGACGTAGACATGGAAGATAATATAATTATCGATAATGTAAAATACAAAGGAACGCCTGGTCTCTTCGAACTAATTTTCAAGTGAATCCCAGATGATACGATGTACACCGATGCTGACAACCAGAAATATAAGAGTATTCTGCTGGCAACAAATGCACACAGACGCAACCATAATGCTACAAATCCTCCAATGAGTAACAGGGGATACAAGTATAAACATATAATTGTATCATTGCTTGAAATACGACTTCGCACTGGAAGAGGGATTTGCCTCCAAGCCAAATTTGATGAGTACATTACCGGAGAACATGGAGGTTACCGATAATGCGATTGATTATGTACATTGGGATGATCCGAATGAGCTAGTGGATGGAATAAGATTGTTGGTATCATCGCGAGCTGCTGGGCATACCGGACATGATAATGAAATTGTTTCAATAATAGAGGAGCTCCGAGAAGCGGGATTGATTATAAATTAAAGGTCGTTCTGGTCAGGTTCACCAGTACCTTTTCATGATGGCTATCAACAAGTTCGGTGCTATTCTCCGAAGTCCATACATGGCGTCGAATGTTATAAATATATTTACATAGTTTGAAAGATGTCAGTTTCTAGCAAGAATGCGTCCGCAAGAAACCGGTCGTAATGTCGATGTAAAATTCATAGACCGAATCATGCGATTATTTTTTATACATTTTAAATATCTTAAAAAGCCAAAGTATTTGTTAAGATTAAAGATTTCTTCCGAACCGACGTTCCTCCATCGACAACAGCCTACTGCTTGATGATACACGATCGCATCGTTGAGTACAGTCCATTGACGAATATTGTTAGAAAAATTACTTAAACCGCTTATATCTATAAAAATATATACTGTATCAAATGAAAACGTTATGTGAAAGATCTTTTTTTTTTATTTAAAATAATCCTCCTCATACATATTCTCCCTTATCTTTCAAAAATGTATGTAGAATCATGCTCGAATGGAAACACGTTCGAATTTCGCTTGTACATTGAGAGACAGTTTCGCTTTTTCTAGGATGGTATAGAGTTTCCCTTATCTTTTCGACGCGTGTAGGATTGCGTCCAAACATGCTTCACGGTTTTTATTATCTATAGTATTATATTATTATATAGTATAGCAGTATATATAGTATATTATTATATAGTATTATATTCCGTATTATAGTCCGTTAACCGACGTCGTACACAGAATACTTTAACAAGCGGTGGGTGCATGATGTCTCGTGTATCGTTCGTTGATCTACAAGGTTTCAAGACAGGGTCAAACGATTTCATTGTAAAGGAAACAGCCATTTTACAAGATGGAGATAAACTATTGCACTGGATATTCGAGTCACCATTTGAATTCCATCGATTGAATGCTACTGAAGCACGTCAGGTTCGATAATTAACGCGCAAACATCATGGAATCGGTTAGGCAGACGGATATGTTTCGTACAAAACAGCTGGGAGTTGTTTGAAACTGGCTCTGGAAGTTACGCAGCAAGTCATTGTCATGGGGATTGGAAAAGAAAAAATGGTTATGGAAATTAAATGGAATAGAAGCTCTTGATGTGGATCTGGAGGATGTTCCAAGATTATCATTGATGCTAAAGAGATTGCATAGATGTGCATTCCATACTGGTGTATGTGCCATGGAAAATGTATTTAAACTATGTGAATTATATACTGAGCGACAAAAACCATGATTTTTTAAATAAATTGTATTATTTAACAAAAAAAATTGCTCTACTAGACCTTCGCTTATGTCAGTTCTATAGCGCGAGCATATTTTGCTAACTTGGAATTTTGCAAACTTGGAAGATGATGCAAGCGAGGGAAGGGGGAGGGGGTTACCCGCATCCGGTATCATGTTTCAAGGACAGTTTCCCACGGGGACACGTGCACGTTATAGCGCGAGCAAATTTTTGCAAACTCCTGTTCGTTCCTAACGGGTGTAATATTTCATAAAACTGTCAAGGTCCATTAAATAGCGCCTTAAACGAAAACATGCTGTTGTTGCAGTTTTTGTGTGCACATGTTTATGGATGCGTGTGTGAAAAGCTGTGTGAGTTATGGAATTGTTGGGGATTCCTGCGAAGGTAGTAAGGGAAGGTTCTAACCACCACCACTTACAGGTGGAGAAGGCTATGAAACGCCATTGTCGGATAGATCGGCAAAGAGTCAAGACATGTGGTCCCCACCCATCTACCACACACTTTCGTGACGTCACATCCTGCGAACCACATAGTTGATACTTTGTGAAATGTCACTTCTTCATGACCCCTCCCCCATTGGGGGATTACCCTTTTTTTACACGAGGAAAATGCTTTTACGCATACCCTGTACCCCCTGTAAGAGATACAGAGTTATGTGGGGCTTACGTGGCCAGAAGGGCTCACACTACCCACAAAAAACCTCATGATAACCTTCCCTAAGCTAATCGGGGGCGGCTGGGATCTCCGAGGAACATAACCAGCCGTCCCCCTTCGCCCTTGGCCCCTATGGGACTCCGTCCCAGGGGGGAGAGTGGCTCCCCTCAGCAATACCTAATCTACCAGGGCGCAAGCAGGTTACCCACTTGCACCCCCCTTCCCTGGGCCGTTCGGAGGGCTTCGCGGGTCTCCAGCTCGCTCCGCCCAACGACCCCCGGCGACCCCGTTCCTCGCTCTAGGAGCCCTTAAAAGGGCTCTCGGCCGAGGGACGAGGTCTCCGCGCGCGACAAGCGACACCCCCCCCCCGGCCCAACGATCTGTATGTCCCACATGGGGGACAGAGGCAAGGAGGGCGGGAATAGTCCCCCCCGTGCGAAGAAACTACCCGACTTGGGTGCCCTTTTTTAGGACAGGCGAGAAGGACTTATCTAGTCCCGCCACCCCTTAACCGTCGCCTGCCCCGTAGCGTGGGACGGGCAGCCCGGTGACGACGTGCCGCCAGAGCGACGTTCCTGGCGGAGAGGGGGTCGGCCTCCCTCTCCCTTTCCGCGACCTCCTTCCGCTGCATCACCTCCTCGCAGAAGGAATGGCGGGATTACCCTGGGGGGGCAGTTACCCTGGGTGGGTTAATGACCCTAGGGGTGGGGTGGTCGGGTCAATGGCCCCGGAGGGTTGAGGAGGGGGGTAGATGACCTCCCCCCGCCGGGGGTGTGGCAATGCCTCCTCCACGGGGCGGGAGAGGGGGTTACCCCTCTCCCCATGAGGGGAACCACCCTGGTCTAGAAAAGACATAGTATACCTACTGTCGATATAGTTGCAGAGGATGTAAAATGTATTGGATTTAGGGAGGAAGATGATCAAAATGGATCTGAAACTAGCTGGTTATTGTTGCTCGCTCGCTTCGCGAGCTCGCGGGTAGGACTGCTCTTGCGAGAGGGTTAGTGGTACGCATTGCTAGTGAGGCATACAGCTATTAATGGTTTTTTTTTATTTTATGTGTGACTCTCCACGAGCCACACAAAGAACTTCCCGATTCGTTAGTTGTAAGCGGTAACATTAGCATTAACTGCATAATTAAAAAAAAAAATGAAATATATATAATTACGTTTGTTTATTTGGTGGAAAATTTCCATCCTCTCTTATAAATTGCATTGTTGAATGAACTTCTTTCGAAAAAAACTAAAAAATCTAAAAAACTGCTTGACCAATATGGACCAAAATCTAATCAGCTCTAAGTTACGACGAGGCACATCCATTGCATCATTCATCATTCTGATCGCATTGTTACTTTTTCAGAAAATGTTAACGAAAAATTTGACACACACACACACACACACACACACACACACACACACACACACGCACGCACGCACGCACGCACGAACGCACACACACACGCAAACACACACACACAAACACACACACATACCGACATTTTGATAAAAATAGTCTAAAATGAATCCAATGACCATGAAACGTGAAGATCTGTTAAAAATTCGATTTTCGATTTTCGGGGTAAAAAAACATTAATAGCTGTATGCCCCACTAGCAATGCGTACCACTAACCCTCTCGAAAGAGCAGTCCTACCCGCGAGCTCGCGAAGCGGGCGAGCAACAATAACCAGCTAGTTTGATTATTGTAAGCGGTAACATTAGCATTAGTTGCATAATTGAAAAAAAAAATTTTTTTTTATTAAAAAAAATTTTTTTAACCCTTTGAACTCGAGGCCGTTTTCGCTTGCTCGAACCAGCAACTCGAGACGATTTCGGCCAAATTAGGTGAACATTTTACAGGCACTTCAAAAATATTTAATTTTAAAAAAATTAAAAAAAAATTTCGCCAGTTTATTCATTTATATGTCGAAAACAACAAATTTTGATAAATATTACACTCTGTAATTAGTTTTGGTGTGATACTTAGTAAAACAATAGCCAAGATGCATCCTTGCCACTTCACATCGGCCGGGCGCCGTATCGGCACCGCTCGAGTTGCTACTTAACATCGGCCGGACGCCGTATCGGCGCCGCTCGTGTTCAAAGGGTTAAATTTAAAAAAATTTTTTTTACATAAAAATGAAATATATATAATTACGTTTGTTTATTCGGTGGAAAATTTCTATCCTCTCGTATAAATTGCATTCTAGAATGAACTTCTTTCGAAAAAAACTAAAAAAACTAAAAAATCTAAAAAACTACTTGACCGATATGGACCAAAATCTAATCAGCTCTAAGTTACGACGGGGCGCATCGATTGCATCATTCATCATTCTGATCGCATTGTTACTTTTTCAGAAAACGTTAACGAAAAATTTGATAACATAAAAACGGCCATACGCACACACACACACACACACACACACACACATACTAACAATTTGATAAAAATAGTCTAAAATGACTTCAATAACCATGAAACGTGAAGATCTGCTAAAAAATCGATTTTCGATTTTCGGGGTAATTACAGTAACTTCCCTATGAATCGGGAAGTTAACTAGCTGGTTATTGTTGCTCGCTCGCTTTGCGAGCTCGCGGGTAGGACTGCTCTTGCGAAAGGGTTAGTGGTACGCATTGCTACTTTTTTTTTAAATTAAAAAAACAAATTTTTTTTAATAAAAATGTAATATATATAATTACGTTTGTTTATTCGGTGGAAAATTTCCATCTCTCGTATAAATTGCATTCTTGAATGAACTCCTTTCGAAAAAAACTAAAAAATATAAAAAAGTACTTGACCAATATGGACCAAAATCTAATCAGCTCTAAGTTACGACGGGGCACATCGATTGCATCATTCATCATTCTGATCGCATTGTTACTTTTTCAGAAAACGTTAACGAAAAATTTGATAACATAAAAACGGCCATAAGCGCGCGCACACACACACACACACACACACCCATACTAACAATTTGATTAACATAGTCTAAAATGACTTCAATAACCATGAAACGTGAAGATCTGCTAAAAAATCGATTTTCGTTTTTCGGGGTAATTACAGTAACTTCCCTATGAATCGGGAAGTTAATAAAAGATACTAATTCAGAAAATAATCCGGAGTCAAGTAGCGACTCAGAATATGAGGATCCGTCAGAACTCATAGAAAATATTGAACATCAAGAACTGCGTAGGTCAGGGAGGAGTAGAAATCCTCCTGAACGATACAATGATGAAGATTTTGTTTATAATCAACGGGCGCGGCAGCGCGCGATCAAGTTCCCCCTCCCGCTCCCTCTAAGCTGCCGAGTAGTATATCTCGTAGGACAATTAAGCGCTTTTTAGCCATATTTACATCGCCACTGCCGCTCTACCCGATAACCTAACCTAACCAAAATTTATATGTGAGCTAGATATAGTATCAACTAACTCTCATGTAAAAAGCAACTTTCTACCTAGTCTGGAACCTGAGATATAAATACGCCAAAAATGCATAATTCTTGGAATATATGATGATGATGATGATCATGTTAATTCTAACCCACTTCCAGACAAGGTAGAAACTTGAAAATTTGGAATCAGATGTCTTTTATATCCAAACCAACAGGAAAAATCGAAAAAACTCGAAAAAATTTTTTTTCCCTTGACAAAATCAAAAGACTACATACGTGACGTGGTCAGGCATACACCGTATGCTTTAGATGCTGTTTCGGATTCAAAATACCCGGGAGCGTGTGCTGCTTGGTACGTGTCGACCAACAACGACGCGCAGCCAAGTCATGCATGCGTCGCTCAACTGTGACGTAATCGTAACGGCGAGCGACCAATATCGAAGCATGATCTATCGATCATCAAAAAATCAATACGCTGCGACAATAAAAACAAGGTCGACGGGGCACCTGCTCCTAGTCGAACGAAAATTCTCAAAACGTTAAAATGGATCGCCGTCACGTTACCACGTGGTTCCCTATAATTTCGTTGCCAAGACCATTTCGGACAATTGTGGACAAGATTATTCGCGCGTGCATTTTCACGCTAATTTTGTACCACTTGATAGATCGCGACGCGAACATTTAAAATAAAGTGACGTTCCGCTTTTCAAACGAAGGATTCGACCATCTTTCTGTCACCCATTCACTCCGATCCTTTTTCAAGGATAGAACGGCTATCCTTTTGAGGTGAACAAGTAAAATTTATACTTGATTCAGTTCGGCGATCATCGCCAACGAAACATTTTGTTCCTTCGAGCCGGATCTGTGTGAATCTTGTGACCAATTGTGCGTGTAAACTTGGAACCGTTGCAACACAAAACAAAAAAAAGGGGAATGGCCGATCTCGAAAGTCTATTCGCACAACTAACGGACGCTGCGTATGTGGTAAATCGTGCATTGGACAATTTCAAAAAGATTGGCAAGTCGAATTATACGGTCGCGACGGGAATTTGAATTGGGAACGTCGACGGATTATCCCACATATCAACACCTCGACGATTTTCTTGAAGCGAAAATTCGGTCTCTCGAAGCGTTAACGCTGATCACCTCGCCGGCCAGCATCCCGTCTGCGCGTTCATCAACATCGAGATCAGGTCCTACGCGATCTGCTCCATCTCATACGACGACACAGACAGATCGAAGTTGTCTATTGTGCACAGCGAATCACCTCCATCAGTGCAAGACTTTTCGGGACAAAACAGTATCCCAACGCTTCGACTATGTGAAGCAAGGAAATCGTTGCACTACTTGCCTGAGCGCGAAACATAATGTTCGCTCCTGTTCAAGTCCCTATAACTGCCAAACGTGTAAAAAACGACACAACACCTTGCTTCATGTTGACAGCGCAGGGAAGTCGGACACAAAGCGCGATGCAGGTCTCGCCATGGTTACGTCGGATGCGAACACTATTCGTATGCCATCGCATTCAATATTACAAACAACCGCATTTTCGGCTTAAATTCTTCTCGCGACCGTTCGGGTCGACGTACACTCTAGCTCTAACCGTACACAACGCGTTCGCGCTCTCCTCGATCAAGGATCCGTTGTATCAATAATCAGCGAAAATCTCGCTCAGCGGCTGCGAACTCCGCGATCTCGCGTCTCTATCTCAATCACTGGCGTTGGTGATGGTGAGACACGATGTACAGCTACGACAATCTTGACAATCGCGTCCACCCGCAGAACAGATTCCGCATACTCCATTAACGCATTGATCGTTAAATTTCTGTCAAATTACCTGCCACATCGCTTCACCGGTAATTTTAACTTAGAATACATTCGGGGTCTCGATCTCGCGGACGACACACCCTTTAGTCAAGATCCAATCGACATGATTATTGGAGCTGACGTGTACGGATCGCTATTACTCGACGGCGTAAGGAAGGGCGATTCAAATCAACCGGTTGCGCAGAACACCACTCTTGGTTGGATCCTATCCGGTCCACTTCCTAATCCACCCTCGCAATCAGTTCGCGAAGTAAACACACATCACATCATAACCTCCGATGCACTAGATATCGCGCTGCGTGAGTTTTGGGAGATTGAAGAACTCCCCGCGCAAGCACACCTCACTCCCGCGGAAACGGAGTGCGAAAATCACTTTGTTGCCACGCACACTCGCACGACGACAGGGCAATATTGCGTTCGGTTGCCATTCGTCCAAGGACCTCCAATCGGTATCGGGTCGTCCTTCCTCGCGGCTAAGGTTAAGTGATCGCGCCAGGAACAGCGGATTCATTCTAATCCGACACTCGCGGCAGAATACTTGGCCTTCTTAAAAGAGTATCACGATCTCAGTCACATGACCGAAATTCGCGACCCGGAGCCTATCTCTACGCAGACAGTCTACATTTCGCATCATGCAGTTATTCGAGATACAAGCGCGACCACACATCTTCGCATCGTGTTCAATGCCTCATGCAAATCGTCAAATGGCACTTCGCTCAACGATCATCTATTGGTCGGTCCAAAGCTTCAGACGGAGCTGCCCGCGATCGTTCTACGTTGGAGAATGCATCGGTATGTTTACATCGCCGACATTGAGAAAATGTATCGACAGATACTGGTCGATGAACGCGATGTTAATTATCAACGAATCATGTGGCGGCCTACTCCCGCGGAACCGATTCGTCTTGCTCTTCGAGTTCTTAAACAACTCTCACAAGACGACGGGTCTAAATATCCATTAGCTTGCTCAATTTTGGAAAGCCAGATATATGTCGACGATTGCCTATTTGGAGCCGATGAGAAAGCACTCGCGTGCCATACTCACGATCAACTCATCGAGTTACTGCAAGGAGCCGGGTTTCACCTGCGAAAATAGGCAAGTAATTCTACGGTGCTGCTGTCCGACATCGATCCTACCGATCATGGTCTCGCGGGCGGAAAAACGCTGCAGCCTGACGACAGCCTAAAGGTTCTCGGAATTGCATGGAATCCGGAAATGGATTCATTTCGTTTTAACGTGACGCTCGAAAACACGACTCCTCGATCAAAACGCGCCATCCTCTCCACGATCGCGAAGCTGTTCGATCCGCTCGGGTGGGTTACCCCTGTCGTCATCACCGCGAAAATTTTTATGCAGGAACTCTGGCGACAGAATTGTGATTGGGACGCGTGTATTCCCTCCGAACTCCAGGCTGTCTGGACGGCCTATTTTAAGCAGCTCCCGTGTTTGCGTCAGATATCCTTACCTCGATGGATCAATCTCGGATCTAGTGCGCTTTCCGTCGAATTGCATGGCTTCGCCGACGCATCCAATCGTGCATACGCGGCAGTCATTTATCTACGCGTTACAAAGCAAAATGGGGAGGTCGCCGTCTCGCTTCTTGCGGCCAAGTCAAAGGTCGCGCCCGTGAAGTCACTAAGCATTCCACGGCTCGAATTATGCGCAGCGACATTACTCGCGCGTCTAATGTCATTTATTCGCACCACACTTGATTTACACAACAGTCCTGTTTATTGTTGGACTGATTCAACAATCGTCCTAGCTTGGATCGCTCAAACTCCATCGCGATGGAAGGTATTTGTCGCAAACCGGGTCGCGGAAATCCAGTCGAAGTTGCCGACTGCTCAATGGAACCATGTGCCGACAGATCATAATCCCGCGGGTTTGACGCATCCATGTTCAGTCAACAATCGCTATGGTGGGCTGGGCCAGATTGGCTCAAACATTCTTCGTCTTCCTGGCCGCGCGAAACACCACCTCTAAGCGTGTCTGCTGAGCTCGAAGAGCGACCAGCTGTCTCCGCGCACACGGCAACTCCGAGTGAAGCTTGGGATCTCGCGACTCGCTTCTCGCAATGGTCGAAATTAATTCGCGTAACGGCATACATGTGTCGCTTCATTGCACGACTCCGTAAGACACCGAAACTCGATGACCCGCGCGCTCCGTCGCGATGGGCCTTGACGACCGAGGAAGTTCAGATAGCACGCGTATTTTGGCTGAAATATATTCAGCGAAGTCGATACTCCTCGGAAGTGGATTGTTTGCAAAATAGGCAGCCGCTCCCACGAGGCAGCCCTCTGCTGCCCTTAAATGTATTTCTCGATCCGGATAAATTGATCCGCGTGGGAGGACGACTACGGAATGCTGAGATGCTTCACAACGCAAAGCATCCAATTGTACTTGCGTCACACCCTCTCGTCAACCTCCTGATCTCGTCCATTCATATCCGTTCGCTCCATGCGAGACCTCAGCTTACATATCCACCCTTCGCCAAGAGTTTTGGCTCTTACGTGCGCGAGCAATCATTCGCGCCGTCCTACATCGCTGTGTTCCCTGCACACGTGAGCGAGCCGCGATTGCGTCCGAATTGATGGGAGACCTTCCCGCTCCGCGTGTTAATCGCGCTGAGCGAGCCTTTCTCCATACCAGTGTTGATTATGCGGGACCTGTTCTGGTGCGTACTACCGCCGGGCGCGGATATAAAGCTAGAAAATCGTTCATCGCTCTGTTTGTTTGTCTCACGACTCGTGCGATTCATTTAGACTTAGTAAGCGATTACTCGACGGCTGCCTTCTTAGCATGCTTTGATCGCTTCTGTTCACGTCGAGGCCTCCCGCACATGATGTACTCGGACAACGGAACCACGTTCCAAGGAGCTGACAAAGAAATCGCTCAATCGTTCCGATCTGCCACTCGCGATACTAATTTCCTTAATAAACTAGCGATGGATCAAATTTCGTGGAAGTTCATTCCTCCAGCAGCTCCACATTTCGGTGGACTCCGGGAAGCGGGCGTGCGTAGCACGAAACACCACATGAGACGCGTTCTCGGTTCTCACACGCTGACATTTGAAGAGTTGACAACGGTCCTGTGTCAAATCGAAGCGTGCTTAAATTCGCGCCCCCTCGCTCCAGCGTCCGATCATGTCGATGATTATTCAGCTATTACGCCGGGTCATTTCTTGATCGGATCCGCACTCAATGCAGTTCCCGCTCCGACATTGTTGGATGTCCGAGAGAATCGCTTGTCACGATGGCAACTTTTGCGTCAGTTGTCAGAAAGTTTTTGGCGCGCGTGGTCAACGGACTATCTACACACCCTCCAACAACGACCGAAGTGGCGTGTATCCACAAATCTCGCGAAACCTGGTCGGATAGTCTTGATAAAAAATTCGCTCGCGCCACCCACTAAATGGGATCTGGGTCGAATAGTGCATTGTCATCCCGGCCATGATGGCGTATCACGTATAATTACCATCAGAACGGCTCACGGAGAATGCAAACGACCATTTACCCAATTATGCTTTCTCCCTGTCGATATAAACACTGAGGAAAAAGAACTGAAGTCTTCGGCGGGTGTCAACAAAAGAAAATCCGACGGGTCCCCGTACGCCTCAAGGCGGGCGGTTCCGTGCGATAATTGAAGTCAATATGTACATAGTCGTCTCCGTCAAATATGTATAGTAGATTAAGATATTGTTAATGTACATAGTAGGTTAGGACATCGCGATAGGCTAAGTGAAATGCGCTTAGCACGGCAGTTATATCCTCGCGCCGCACGCCGAATTCCGTCAATAAGTTGTAAGGTCATCGGATCAACAGCCGAGGCGGGCGGTATGTTTCGGATTCAAAATACCCGGGAGCGTGTGCTGCTTGGTACGTGTCGACCAATTACGACGCGCAGCCAAGTCACGCATGCGTCGCTCAACTGTGACGTAATCGTAACGGCGAGCGACCAATATCGAAGCGGTCAGTCGAAACAGATGCGGTCTTTTGAAAATTGCGCTATTTTTACGGGGGACACCCGTTTCCGGTTATATGGAGAAAAGGTGCGATCATTGCGAGAAGCAAATATAGAGGTGAAATAGTTAGTGAAAGTGAAAATTTAAGTGGAGTGAGTGGGTTGCGTGGGAGGAGGAAGAACAGAGGGATAGCTTGAGGAAGGAAGGAAGGTGTGAAAGAGTAGAAGGAGAGTAGAGAAAGAGAATAGAAGAAGAAAGTGAGGTTAGGTGCACAATAGACAGGTGAGCAGAGGAAACAGAGTTGAGTGTAGAACGCCATCAGGTAGAACAAGAAAGAAGCTCAGTAGAAGATGACAGGACGGCCGATAAAGGAGGTAGGAGAAAAGATAAGAAAAGAAATAGATAAAATGGGAAATGTAGAGGAACAGAGAAAGATTGCAAGAAAGTTAATGAAGATAAGAGATAAGGAAAAAAAACGAGTAACAGTGTATCCAAAGTGGAGGGCATAGGAAAATGGCTAGATAAGAAGAGAAAAGAGAGAGAGGATGAGGAAAGAGAACAAAAGGAAAAGGATCCATTTAGAAAAAGTAGAAAGACAGACAGGTCACCGGAGAATGCGAAAGGAGAGGATAGACAAGAAAGGGAATGGGAGCAAGAAGGCATTAGAATGATAATTAGAGAAGAGATAAAGGGGGCATTAAAAGGGACGATAAAACAGATGAGTGAAGTCTCAGAGGGGTGGAAAGAGTTGACGGAGCTTATGAGGCAGATGAGAGAAATGAAAGAAGATTGGGAGAAGGAAAGAGAGAGAGACAGAAAGTCGTTAAAAGAGATTGAAGAGAGAGTGAAAAAAATAGAGCTGGAATAGAGGACAAAATAGACAAAAGGTTAGAAGAAATAGAGTAGAAGGGAGAAAGAGAACGAGGAGAAAGAGAAGATGGAGAAATAGAAAGAATATTGAAAGAAATGGAGATGAAGTGGGAAAGGAAAGAACGAGAGATAAGGAGAAGGAACATAATAATAAAAGGATTGGAGATAAAAGAGGGCACCGATGGACAAGAAGAAGTGGAGAAAGGGAGAAAGGGAGAATGGGCAGTTGTAAAGATGGCGACAATGGAACAGAAGAGAAGAATAATGACTGAAAAAAATTAGCGGGAAGACAAGAAAGGATAGAGGATGATTTAACATGGGAAGAAAGAAATATCCAACGGAGGTTAAGGCAGATAATGAAGAAAAAGAGAAGGGAAGGGAAATTGGTAAAAATAGGGTACATGAAGATATGGATAGAAGCAAAGTTGTGGAAATGGGATGAGGAGAAGAAAATCCTGAAAGATGGTGAGGGAAACGAATGGGGAGAGACAGAGCTTGGGAGGAGGAAATAAAAGAGAGTAATAAAAGAGAAATGAAGACAGATGAGGAGAAAAAGGAAAAAGGAAGGGAAAGAGGAAAAACAATAATTGGTTTCTGGAATGTAGCAGGAATGTTATGGAAAGATGAAGAATTCTGGAAGGACCTAGAACAGTGGGATGTATTGGTACTAATGGAGACATGGTTGGAAAAAAAGATGTGGGAAAGAGTCGAAAGAAGATTGCCGCAAGGATACGTATGGAAAAAGCAATGGGCAGTTAGGGATAACAAAATGGGGAGAGCGAAGGGTGGAATGCTGATAGGAATGAGAAAAGAAATCATGAGCGAAAGACAGAGCTGGGGAGAATCAAAAGAGATAGAAGGAATAATAGAAGGAAGGATAAAGATAGAAAAGGAAGAATGGAAGATAATAGGGGTATATGTAAACAAGGATATCGAAAGGAAAATGAAAGTACTGAGAGACTGGTGGGATATAGGAAGGGACGAAAAAATATTTGTAGGCGGGGACTTCAATTGATTGCAAGAGAAATGATCTTACTAGAAGGAGGGAGAGCGAAGACAGAAGGAATGATTTGGGACTTTCTAAGAAAAATGGGAGGTAGAAAAGGAAAAAGACCAGTGAAGGAAATAGAGATGGAAAAATGGAAAGAGTATTTTATGGGGTTACTAGGAGGAGTGGAAAACAAGATAGAAGGAGGAGGCAAAAGAAGGAAAAGTGATGGGAGTAACGAAGAAATAGGAATGGAAGAGATAGAAAGAGTAATAAGAAGATTGAAAGATGGGAAAGCAGCAGGGGAAGATGAGATGGAAAATGAAGTATGGAAATATGGGGGAGAGAACATAAAGAGAGAAGTGTGAAGGATATGTAACAGGGTATGGAATGGGTAGGGTGGCCAGAAGAATGGAAGATAGGTGTAGTGGTGCCTATAAAAAAGAAGGGAGATGGAAGAACAGTGGAATGCTATACAGGCGTGACGTTAATGAACACTATGTACAAAATATACGCAATAGTTTTAGAGGAGAGACTAGAAAGAGAAGTAAAAAAGAAAAGGATGGTGCCAGAGAACCAAACGGAGTTCAGAAAGGAAAAAGGGACAATAGACAACATATATGTGTTAAACTATATAATAAACAGGGAGCTGGCGAAGAAGAAAGGAAGAATGATAGGATGCTTCACAGATTTGAAGGCAGCATCTGATAGTGTCAACAGAAGCATCTTGTGGAAAGCACTGAAGGAAAGAGGTGTGAGTGAAGGAATTAGGGAAAGAATATAAGAAGTGTACAGGGAGACAACATTGAAAGTGAAAGTAGGAGGTGAAATGGGAGAAAAATTCTGGGTAGGATGAGGAGTAAGACAAGGATGTCCACTGAGTGCGAAGCTGTTTATATTACTGATAGCTGATCTAGAGGAAAGGATGAAGAACAGAGGGAAAGGTGGGGTGGAAATAGGTGAAATAATGGTATATACTCTGCAATATGCGGACGACCTTGTGCTTCTGGCGAAGGAGGAGGGAGGGATGAAGTTAATGATCGAAGAATTCAGGAGCTATATAAAGGAGAAAGGACTAGAAGTGAACAGGGAAAAAACAAAGATAATTAGATTTGAAAGAAGGAGACAAGAGAAAAAGACGTGGAAATGGGGAGATGGATCGGTAGAAGAGGTAGAAGAGATAAAATATCTCGGATATATTTTTAAGAAGAATGGAGGGCAGGAACGACAAATACAAGACAGAACAAGGAAGGGAGAAGGTGTGATGAAAAGTGTGTGGGGGTAGGGAAAAGATATTTTAAAGAGAAATACAACAGAAGGGAGTGGTTTTTCGATGCGTTGGTATGGCCAGTGGTGGCATATGGTGTGGAGATCTGGGGTTGGGAGGAAAGAAAGGAAGTGGAAAGGATGCAGGAGAGATATATAAGATGGGTGTTAGGGCTAGAGTGGACGACGCCGGGATATATGATAAGGGAGGAAACGAAGAGAGAAAAAATGAGAGCTAGGGGCGCGAGGAGGGCATGGAAGTATGAAGAGAGGTTAAGAGATGGAAAAGGTAGTGAATGGGCCAGAGAATGTTTAAAGGAAATAGAGGAGAGAGCTATAGGAGGAAAGAAGATTTCAAAATGGGAGAAAGGAAAAAAGAAATATATAGAAGAAAGGGGGAACAGAAGAAAGTTAGAGGAGAGCAATAAGGAAAGTAGAGAGGAAGAGTGGGAAAGGATAGAGATCAGAGAGAAGGAGAAGGAGAAAGAGGAAAACTGGAGGATGGCGATAGATTCAAGATATAACAAGTGGTTTAAAGAAATAAGAGTGGAGGAAAAACCTGAATACTTAGAGAAAGGCATAAAAGAAGAAAAATGGAAAAGAATAGCACGATACAGGTTGGGGAATTAAATGAGAGGAGGGAGATACTGGGATGAAGAAGAGGAGAGACGATGCAGAAAATGCGGATACCAGGAAGAGACGTGGGAGCACGTGCTGGATAGATGCACAAGAGCAGATGGATCCGAAGTAGGGATGCAAGAGAAAGTAAAAGACATATTGGCTGAGGATGGAAGGGGGGAAGAGTGGATGAAAAAATTAGACAGTGAAAGAAAAGAAATACAGAACGGAAAGTACAAAAAAGAGGAAAAGAAGTGAGAAGACAAGGATGAACGGATGAATGAATGAGAGAGAATGAATGTGAAAAGAAGGAGAATGTATTTTACTTTACCTTATTTTTATTTTTATTATTATACACCTTATTATAGATTTATTTATTTTAGTTAATTTAATGTTAAACTAGCTGGTTATTGTTGCTCGCTCGCTTCGCGAGCTCGCGGATGGTGTTATTGTTGCTCGCTCGCTTCGCGAGCTCGCGGATGGTGTTATTGTTGCTCGCTCGCTTCGCGAGCTCGCGGGTAGGACTGCTCTTGCGAGAGGGTTAGTGGTACGCATTGCTAGTGAGGCATACAGCTATTAATGGTTTTTTTTTATTTTATGTGTGACTCTCCACGAGCCACACAAAGAACTTCCCGATTCGTTAGTTGTAAGCGGTAACATTAGCATTAACTGCATAATTAAAAAAAAAAATGAAATATATATAATTACGTTTGTTTATTTGGTGGAAAATTTCCATCCTCTCTTATAAATTGCATTGTTGAATGAACTTCTTTCGAAAAAAACTAAAAAATCTAAAAAACTGCTTGACCAATATGGACCAAAATCTAATCAGCTCTAAGTTACGACGAGGCACATCCATTGCATCATTCATCATTCTGATCGCATTGTTACTTTTTCAGAAAATGTTAACGAAAAATTTGACACACACACACACACACACACACACACACACGCACGCACGCACGCACGCACGCACGAACGCACACACACACGCAAACACACACACACAAACACACACACATACCGACATTTTGATAAAAATAGTCTAAAATGAATCCAATGACCATGAAACGTGAAGATCTGTTAAAAATTCGATTTTCGATTTTCGGGGTAAAAAAACATTAATAGCTGTATGCCCCACTAGCAATGCGTACCACTAACCCTCTCGAAAGAGCAGTCCTACCCGCGAGCTCGCGAAGCGGGCGAGCAACAATAACCAGCTAGTTTGATTATTGTAAGCGGTAACATTAGCATTAGTTGCATAATTGAAAAAAAAAATTTTTTTTTATTAAAAAAAATTTTTTTAACCCTTTGAACTCGAGGCCGTTTTCGCTTGCTCGAACCAGCAACTCGAGACGATTTCGGCCAAATTAGGTGAACATTTTACAGGCACTTCAAAAATATTTAATTTTAAAAAAATTAAAAAAAAATTTCGCCAGTTTATTCATTTATATGTCGAAAACAACAAATTTTGATAAATATTACACTCTGTAATTAGTTTTGGTGTGATACTTAGTAAAACAATAGCCAAGATGCATCCTTGCCACTTCACATCGGCCGGGCGCCGTATCGGCACCGCTCGAGTTGCTACTTAACATCGGCCGGACGCCGTATCGGCGCCGCTCGTGTTCAAAGGGTTAAATTTAAAAAAATTTTTTTTACATAAAAATGAAATATATATAATTACGTTTGTTTATTCGGTGGAAAATTTCTATCCTCTCGTATAAATTGCATTCTAGAATGAACTTCTTTCGAAAAAAACTAAAAAAACTAAAAAATCTAAAAAACTACTTGACCGATATGGACCAAAATCTAATCAGCTCTAAGTTACGACGGGGCGCATCGATTGCATCATTCATCATTCTGATCGCATTGTTACTTTTTCAGAAAACGTTAACGAAAAATTTGATAACATAAAAACGGCCATACGCACACACACACACACACACACACACACACACTAACAATTTGATAAAAATAGTCTAAAATGACTTCAATAACCATGAAACGTGAAGATCTGCTAAAAAATCGATTTTCGATTTTCGGGGTAATTACAGTAACTTCCCTATGAATCGGGAAGTTAAAAAATGTAAATTTTTGTTTTTTGTTAAATTTTTGTTAATTTTATAATTATAGTTTTAGTCTTATTATTTTTATTTTTATTTTAGTTTATGTTCAAGACTGGCGCGCCCCACAGTGGGCCAGAATCGCTCGCTAGCTGTTCATGAGCTAAAAAATGAAAGTCGTCATATCGATTTTTAACCAATGCACAGTGATTCTTAAATGTCCATTACATTCGAAAACGATAATATTAATTAAAGTTATTAAAAACTCTTGTTATAATAAGCGTTCAAAGATCAAACTTTTTCAGATACGATTTATCACCGAAAAAATTCCGTTTCTTCATGACGATGTCCTGGAAAACCTACTGAGGATTAAGTGCCCACATTTTTTTTTTATGAATAATGTATATCTATGTTGAGAACGCCCCAGGAACTAAACGTTAATGTTCATAATTTATTATTTAAAAAAATGTTTAGTCAGCTAAGGAAAATTGTCATAGTCTTTCACCTTTGACAAGGAATAAGTTAAAAGTTTGGAAGAATTTGGTGCTCTAACAAAGTGGAGCATTTTCAGCAAAGTTTCCTCTAAAAGATCCCGTAAAATTCACGTCCCCCCTCGGCCCACCCCGGAAATTATGACGGTTTGAAGCGTCGCGTGACACGCGCTCAGTGATGAGTTCGATCGAAATCGTGGCCAAAATAGGAAGGAGTACGGTGGTGTGACAAAAAAATGTTTCCTACAAAAAATAATCAGTAATCTGTACTCTAGAAATCTCAGTACAAAAAATTTAAAGAATTTTTTTTTTTAAATAAAAAATTGAGGTCGCGTTGATTATTTATTTATCACGATATATTTTTTATTTAATAACATTATAGCTGACGTCAAGACGAATCCAACGACCTATTTATTGTGGCCTTTAAGTTTTGAAATAATGGTGAAATAGGCCTGAACAGCCAGTTTTCAATTATTATTTATTATTCACACGATTTTTCAGACATTTCCGGTGGTGTGACAAAAAAATGTTTCGTACAAAAAGTAATCAGTAATCTGTACTCTAGAAATCTCAGTACAAAAAATTTAAAGAATTTTTTTTTTTAAATAAAAAATTGAGGTCGCGTTGATTATTTATTTATCACGATATATTTTTTATTTAATAACATTATAGCTGACGTCAAGACGAATCCAACGACCTATTTATTGTGGCCTTTAAGTTTTGAAATAATGGTGAAATAGGCCTGAACAGCCAGTTTTCAATTATTATTTATTATTCACATGATTTTTCAGACATTTCCGGTGGTGTGACAAAAAAATGTTTCGTACAAAAAGTAATCAGTAGTTAGTTTTCTACAAATTCCAATATAAAAAATTTAAAGAATTTTTTTTTTAAATAAAAAATTGAGGTCGCGTTGATTATTTATTTATCACGATATATTTTTTATTTAATAACATTATAGCTGACGTCAAAACGAATCCAACGACCTATTTATTGTGGCCTTTAAGTTTTGAAATAATGGTGAAATAGGCGTGAACAGCTACCGAGCCATTCTGGCCCAGTGTGCGCCCGAGCGCCATATTAGCCTCGTCGCATCGCGTGACGTCGGCACGCGTAGCACGCAATCCCGCCTGAAAACAAGTGCGTTGCGTCTGGATACGAGGCTCGCGCGGGCAATATCCCGATCAGGTGATTGGCCACATGCATTCTCGATCCTTCTGGAATGTTCGAGAACGATCAACCGGAATCAAGGAAGCGTGACGAACTTCCAGGAGGATCGAGATAACAAAAGACAGAGAGAACCGTTTTCCCTGTCTATTTTTCAAAAGGCTCTCAGCTGATCTAGTACTCGTGCGATCTTTTCATTTTCTTTATTTCACCTGTCTTACATAATTACATCTTCAGTATCATTAACGACAATTGTACAACCTTAGTGCATAAATACAGTTTATTTATTGTAAATCCGGATATCTAACCATTTATTCACATTCACTCATCCTTGTTCAAATCCTACCGTTACCTTTCAACCATTATATCACTCCATTGCTCATTCACACCTCAAGCGATCCTGTCTCGCAATTTCCTATCAAAGCAAGGAAATTCCTATCATTTCGGTCGACCAAGACCGCTCACTCTCAGACAGTTTATGATAGATTTATATATATAAACTTTATTGGTCCCCTAAGGGTTACAATGCTTAACATCTACTCCTCCTTTACCTTTTCTCCCTTTACATTTTCTTAATATTATACATTAAAATCTACTTATCCTAAACTTACAATATCTTACATTCCTAACTTAACCTTAGCTTACATTCTTTTATATCTAAGTATATATATATATATATATATATATATATATATATATATATATATATATATATATATATATATATATATATATGTAGGATCGATTTAATCGAGGTTCACGAATTAGCGAATGCGATGGTTTCAAAAAAAACTTACTTTAATAACCAATTGTAAATTACAGACAAAAAGAACAAAAAAGGAAAAAAACGACAACCTGTAGTACTCTAACGATCTTACTTATTCTACCTTCCTCCAACGCCACCGTCGCGCCGTTGCCCGCCAAAACAATTGTCGCGCCCTCTTTTTTATTACATTTATTCCCGCGCGAAATAGCGGCTCCTGGTACCGTTGTTTTTTACCTCGAATCACGTCGCGTCCTTACCGACCGCAGTCAGGGGTATCGGATCGACCTATCCCTCATTCGGCCATTCCTGCTCCATCTTCTTCGGTCCCCGAAGAAGTCCTTCCATATCGCTTCATGTAGTCTGCTGACGTAGACGTGAGATGAGGACCTTCTCCTTCTCCCACGCGGACAACTTCGTACCTGTCGTTCCGCTTCGTTTTTGTCACTTTATAGGGTCCCAAGAATTTTGCCTTTATTTTGAGACCGGGCCCGAACTGAGTTCGTTTAATGGCCACTAAGTCGCCCTCTCGGTATGTCGTCGCCGCTTTGCTATTTTTGCTGTGACTCTTTCTATTCTCCTCCTGTATCTTAATTATATTTTCTTTTGCTACTTCACGTAACTTGTCCCGCTCTTCATTGTACAACTCTGCTGCTTCCTGTTGAATCAGCTCAAGAATTTTAAAATCTTCTTGTTGCTTCATTTTTACCCCAAACATTAGCTGAAACGGAGTCATCCCTACGCTACGTTGGTAGGTGCTATTAATACTGCGCTGCACCTTGTCTACATACCGATACCACCTGTCCGGGTTACTTAATGACAATTTAGTCAATACCGGTATTATGGTCCTATTGATCCTTTCAACCTGACCGTTTCCCCTCGGTACTCCTGCGGTGATGAGTATGTGTTCAATATTTTCTTCGGCACAATACTCACGGAATTCGTTCGACGTGAATGCAGCCCCTCTATCCGAAATTATCCGAGTTGGATTTCCAAACGTCTTCTGCTGTAGGCTCAACTTGTCCAACATTTCTGACGCTTTCACCGTCTTGGTGGGATATATCCATACAAATTTGGAGAATGCATCCACGACTACAAAAATGTACTTGTACGATTTGCCTGTATTCGTCATTGGACCCATATGATCCACGTGGTACGTTGACAATGGTACATCTCCTTTAGGTATTGGATTCAATTCTCCCTCTACTTTCCCCTTCTTTTTCTCTGCCAATATACAGGGTATGCAACACTTCATGTACCTCTCCAGTTTCTCCTTCAAATTCGGGATATAAAATTCTTCGGTGATTTTTTCGGCCATCTTTTTCACTCCGAAGTGGCCGTTCTCGTGTTCTCTCCTGATGACGTCGTTGCACATGGAAGCCGGTAGGACAATGATTTTCTTATCGCCGACTTGCTTCATGACCAGATTGTTTTCCATGACGTAATCTTCGTACGGTTCGCTTTTCAGCACCTGTTTTATCGCTCGAATTCGATCATCTTCCTCCTGCCTCGCACGCAACGTACCGATAAGCCTATCCTCGATTACACGAACCGGATACCGGCTTAACGCATCGACGTGACGCAACTGCGATCCCGACCTGTGCTCGACTTCGTACTCGAATTCCTCTAATGTTAACGCCCATCTCGCGACCTTCGGTGCTATATCCTGCTTATACAGTGTTTTTTTCAATGCCTCACAATCGGTAACTAATTTAAATTTCACCCCTAACAAATATACTCTAAACTTTTGCACCGCTCTTATAACCGCCAATAATTCTAGTTCATACGAATGATAATTCTTTTCGGCATCTGAAGTCTTTCTACTCATAAAGTGTACTGGATGCAACATCTTTTCTCCTACATCTTTCTGTAGCAGTACCGCGCCATATCCCTCTTTGCTCGCATCCGTATGTAACTCGGTTTCCGCCGTCGGACTGTAAATACGCAACACCGGACCGCTCGATAACGAATTCTTTAATATACTGAATGATCTTTGTTGATCCGTTCCAAACTGAAATTTTACGTCGTTCTTTAACAATTCCGATAGCGGGCGGGCTAGCTTAGCGTAATCACGAATGAATTTCCTAAAATAACCCGTCAATCCTAAGAAACTCTGCACCTGTTTTCTATTTCTCGGCATCGGAAATTGTTGTACCGCTTTGGTCTTCAGAGGCGACGGATATACGCGTCCGCCCTCAAGTTCGTGGCCTAAATATTCTACCCGTGTTTGCATAAATTTAGATTTCGACCAATTAATTTCTAACCCGTTTTTCGCCGCGATTTCTAACGCTTCTACTAACTTTTCATACGCTTCCTCACCGGTTTTCCCCGGAATTATTATATCATCAACGTAGATGATAACGCTCTTATTCCGAATTGACTCCTTATAAATTTCGGTTATGAAACGCGTAAAACTAGCCGGACTATTCGATAAACCAAACGGAGTCTTCGCGAACTCGTACTGTCCGCTTGGCGTTACAAATGCCGTGTATTTCCGACTATTTTTCTCTACCGGTACATGTAAAAATCCGCTCTTTAAATCTATCACCGAAAACACTCGCGCTTCTGCTAAAGAGTCTATACTGTCTTCTATAAGAGGCATGGGAAATCTATCACGTACCATTTGCCTGTTTATTTTTCTGTAGTCTATACAAACCCGATATTCTCCATTCTTCTTCGGCACAATCACCACTGGACTCGAAAATTCGCTGGTACTGGGGTATATTATTCCATTCTCCAACCACTCGTTGATTTGCTTATCCAATACCGCTTTCTCCCTTGGAGCCAGCCGTCTCGGACGGTGACTGATCGGCTCCTCGCTGCGTAACACAATCTTCGTCTCTACTGATGTATTCGTTTTTTCCGCTGGCCGATAATTCGTGACTAATTTGTTTAATCGGTCGCGATATTTTTCCGACACGTCTAACTCGCACTCTTCCACGTAATTAATTTGCATCAGTTGCTGCACTTCGTTTCTTATATCGTCCGATACAGTATCATTAACTCCGTCGCGCGCGCACTTTTCATTGTTCACCGGTCTTATTGTTATCTCACCGCCGCGAATGTACACTTCTACCTGTGCTAAAAAATTTCGCCCCAAAATCACTTCGGATGTCATTGTTTCCGACGGTACAACTAGAATTTCAGTATTATACTTCGTTCCATCTACACTTAAATTAGCGTCGAACCGACCCACTGGTATCGTTTGCAAATTCCCGAAGCCGGTTAACACACGACGCGTTGCACCTAACCTCGCACTTGCAATCTTTTTAAAAATATCCTCGCGAATCAAATTTACATCACTGCCTGTGTCTATTAACGCGTAGCACATCACGTCATTGACTGTTACTGCCGCGAGTTTATCGTCTGTACTTCGCACACAGTTCACTGACTTCCGCTGTTCTTCTTCGCCTTTTTTCGGGCATGTCTTGGAGATATGTCCAAACTCATTACAGCCGAAACACTTTGGTCCTTTGTCCTTATTCGGACATTCCTTTACTGCATGCTCCGTCGATCCACATGCGTAGCAGTGTGACTTTGCATTGCCCTTTGACACCGCCTTACTTGTCAACTTTCTTTCGTCTTTCTTCGTCAATCCCTTTTTCCGATCGGATCTTTCCCTCAATCGGTCATACACTTCCAAATTTTTCTTTAACGCACGTAAGTTTCGAGCGCCATACAAAATTGCTTTATTTGATTCGTTGCTATCCGGTATAACATCTATTATGTGTTGTATTAAGGCATCTTCGTCAATATCTCCCTGCTCGGCTATTTCCTGCATTTCATAAATGTATTGCCGACTAGTCTCACTGGGTAATTTCTTCCGCCGGTACAGTTGGGCATGCACTTCCGCGTTGTTTTTCCGAACATGAAACTCACGGATTAGACAACGTTTCAGTCTTTCCCACGATGTTATTCCCTTTTGAAACATCACAAACTTTTTCGCTGAACCTTGTAACATTTTTTTACCATATATAAAACTCTGTATGCGATCCCAGCCTAACAATTCGCTTGTATCTTCGAAGTCCGCTATCCATTTTTTAATTGACCGTTTGTCGTCTCCCGTAAAATGGCAAAGACTCCCCTCTACATCTTTGATGGTGAATTTACTCTCTTTACGTTTCCGTTCCTTCTTCCTGTTTCTCCGTCCTCTCTCTCCCTCTTCTTCGTCACTCCCCTCCTCGTCGTCCTCCGTGGTGTCCTCTTCGCCGTCGGTTTCCTTTTCGCCGTCGGTTTCTCCTTGTGACTCATTCTGCGCGGCTGCTATTAATCGCGCACACAGTTCCCACTTCTTCCCTGTTGCAGGCAAACCGAGGTTTTTCAATTCTTTTTTCAATTGATCCACCTTCATACCGCGTATTGTTTCTTTATTCAGCACCCCGCTTAATTTCTCCTTCTTGTCTTTCCCATTTTCAACGTTTGTATTTTCGTCTGTACTTTTTCCTGGTGTTGGCTCCATGGTTCTTCTTCGACTATTCTTTCGCGAGAATTACACTTCTGTAAAACTTATCGGCACGTGGTCAACTTTCCACTGTACCGGACAACCGTAAAACCTGTCTGTCTCCCTCGCGAACTGAACAACTGCTGTACCACTATGTACGTTATGCCACGTTTCTTTTATAACCTCTACACTCACTTCGCGATCCGTCTCAAACTCTCGATCCCGGACGAGCCCCCAATTGTAGGATCGATTTAATCGAGGTTCACGAATTAGCGAATGCGATGGTTTCAAAAAAAACTTACTTTAATAACCAATTGTAAATTACAGACAAAAAGAACAAAAAAGGAAAAAAACGACAACCTGTAGTACTCTAACGATCTTACTTATTCTACCTTCCTCCAACGCCACCGTCGCGCCGTTGCCCGCCAAAACAATTGTCGCGCCCTCTTTTTTATTACATTTATTCCCGCGCGAAATAGCGGCTCCTGGTACCGTTGTTTTTTACCTCGAATCACGTCGCGTCCTTCCCGACCGCAGTCAGGGGTATCGGATCGACCTATCCCTCATATATATATATATACAGGGTGTCCCAAAATTCCTCCGACACCCGAAAATGGGAGGTTCCTTGGGACATTTGAAGCGACATTTTCCTTTACAAAAATGGCGTCCGCGGCTTTGTTTAGGAGTTATTAACGAAAAACACGGACCAATCAGAGCGCGCCCTGGGCCGCCGTGCCGCGCCGCGCCGGCAGCCGAGCGTTGGTGGTACGCCGTGACATCGCAACGAACAAGAGAGTTTCTCGATTATGTAAATTCGCTCCGATTTCAACGAGGTTTGGATATGTTGTTAACATCATTATTCTGTACAACATTTCTCTTTAAAGTATCTGGCTGTCGGCTTTAGTTTACGAGATAATCGCGAGAAACTTTAGTTGTAAATCCATGGGATCGATGTACTACTAATTTTTATCCGATTTCAATGAGCTTTGGATATGACGTCAAGACCGTTATTCTAAACAACATTTCTCTTTGAAATTTTTCGCGCTGTAGGCTTTAGTTTACGAGATGATCGCGAAAAACTTTGCTTTTCAATTGATTGTGGGTGTTCACGATAGCGGGCACGACTTGCTAATATCTCCGAATCTAAAGCCGACCATGAACCATTTCAAAGGATAAAGATATTTAAAACGTCGAGTTTTATAACATTATTTCAAGGTCATTGAAATCGGCGAAGATCCGCATTATTTTTACCCGACTTACGGCAACCATTACCCGAACGAGAAAAGAAGCTGAAACTAATAGTTTTAAAAACTCACTTATTCAGTCGTAAATCCATTTGCTGCTTCGAAATGTGTGTCAATGGGTCAGTGGCTGACGAACTGCACAGATGTCTTCAGGTATACGGCAGTATTGAAAGCCAAGGGACGTACGAGCAGGTCAACGAACTGCACAGCTGGTGGTAAATAAGCAGGTGAATAGACAGCCCTAGGGATGTGCAGTCAACGATCCGGGCATTTCACTTTCACTTTCAAGTCGATAAATAAATCACATGTTTATTTTACACAGATGCACTAATAACAATTATAATATCACTTGTATTGCAGCACAAATCACACGAATTAGATAACATGATCACTAGCGAACGCGTAAACTTTCGGAAAGAAGAACATCCCGAATTTTCGCACTGGGAAAACTTCACGACGATAGTAGATGCACTAAATTCACAATTATTTGGCACGTATACGATGTCACATCCGCTCGTTGTCCATAAATTATCCTTGTGGTCGGGCCGGTAATTGCACCGCTGGTGGTAGCTGTCAGGTACGCGATCGCAGTGAAATCCAAGGGCTGCAAAAGAAGGGCTGCACGGCAAGTGCGTCCAGGTCAACGCACCTGTCACTCCAGCACGTAGCAGGTTGTTTCTGCTAACACTTCCTGCGTTATTTTTCGGTGGCCTTGAAAAAGGCCGATTGAAAAGAAAGGAATTGTCCCTGCGTTATTTTTTGGTGGCCCTGAAAAGGGCCAATTGTTTTTACTATCCCAGGTGCTCAAAATGACCGCCGTTTTCTTGAATGCAGAGCTCCGCTCGCCGGACAGTCTCTCGCATAACACCGCGGAGGGTGTCCGGCGTAATATTTGCGATGGCACCGTGAACTAATGCCACCATGTCTTCAACATTGTCAATCGGTCGCTTGTACACTTCATCCTGTGAAATCATATTTATGAAAGAAAAACAACACGTAAGTAAACACGTACACGATAACGAGTAAAAAATAACTAAAGATACAAATGAAAATTTAAATTACCTTCACGTAACCCCATAGGAAGAAATCCAACGGATTTAGATCAGGTGACCGTGGGGGCCACGCAACAGGACCAGCACGGCCGATCCACCTGTCCTGAAAGGTTTCACTCATATGGGCGCGGACATTTGCGGCGTAGTGCGCTGGCGCACCGTCCATTTGAAAATACATGTTCTGCCTGATAGCATAAGGAACATCGTCCATGAGATCAGGCAGAGCATGTTTCAAAAAGGCGTGAAACGTCGGGCCGTCCAGTCTATCGGGTAGCATGTACGGCCCGATGACATACTCGCCACAAATACCGGCCCATAAATTGACCGACCAGCGGGTCTGTGCTGCGCGTTCCCGAACCGCCCTCGGATTCTCGACGCTCCACACATGCGAATTGTGGCCGTTGAAGCACCCTTCTCTTGTGAAGAGTGATTCGTCGGTCCACAATATGCATGTGAGGAACGTCGGATTCCGCGACACTTCGTCCAGCAGCCACCTGCAATACTGAAGCCGCCGGGTGGAGTCTCCAGGCAGCAATTGTTACACCCGCACAAATTTGTACGGGTGCATCTGCGCGCCTCGCAGAATCCGATGGACAGACGATCGGCTGATACTATGTAGAACATAAAATACAAGTAAATGCATAAATATTTATTGCGAAATAACATTTCTTTTAGTTTTAATATAAAGTACATAGCGGTGTACTTTGACTTACGATGTTTGGCGACTGATGTCCCTCACGCTCACGGTGCCATCTTCTACGACCATGTCCATTACACGGTCCACATTACGCGTGGACCTCGTCCTCCTCGGTCTTCCAGCGTCCCAGCCTTGGCGTTCAAAACACCCCGTCGAGTACAATCGGTTCGCCAAGTCTAATATGTAATCACTCGTCGGTGGTTCCATGCGTGGTCGGTATCGCGGCATCTCACGCACAGCAGCAGCGGCATTAAAGCCGCATATTGCATAAACTGCGATAATCATGAAATTATCTTGCGAAGTATACATAGCGCTCTGTCGTGGACTGACTGACTGACTGCAGTTTTCTAAAAAAGCTCTGACCACCTCCAAATATCCCCACCACGAAGCAAAACTGAGGACACGAGAATATTCTTAAAAAACACGTGTTTTGCAGAAGGTGAAAGTGCAGCAGTGTGACCCTTGCCTTTCCTCCACGATAGAAAACAGGGATCCTCGTCTCCGCGGAAGGGATCGTATCATAAATCAGAACTCTGCAGTTACTCGGGAGTGTCCGCAAGACACCGGAACGGAAAATTTTTCTCCTGCACATGTTGAGTTTACGAATTCTTTTTCGACCGTGCAATTTTTCGACCGCGCCGCTTGATCCTTGGCCGCGACGTCTGAGGCGCGATGCAGGACTTCCGATTGCAGTAAATTATGCTAACCTCCAGCAGTGTGACCCTTGCCTTTCCTCCACGATAGAACACAGGGATCCGCGTCTCCGCGGAAGGGATCGTGCCATAAATCAGAACTCTGCAGTCACTCGGGAGTGTCCGCGGGACACCGGAATGAAAAATTTACCAACAGTGCAAATCGACATGAGCGGGAGAAAATTTACGAGTGATTGCGAGTATTGAATACTGTACTTCCAGCAATCAATACAAAATAAAAATTGTCCAAGTTAATTGTATGAATTCGACAATAAAGCAGTTACTGACAGTATAGCGTCAATAGTGAGAGTTTATTTAGCTCTAGTTAATATAACATACAATTTGATTATTTATGCGTGTCGAATTCATACAATTAACTTGGACAATTTATGGCACGATCCCTTCCGCGGAGACGCGGATCCCTGTGTTCTATCGTGGAGGAAAGGCAAGGGTCACACTGCTGGAGGTTAGCATAATTTACTGCAATCGGAAGTCCTGCATCGCGCCTCAGACGTCGCGGCCAAGGATCAAGCGGCGCGGTCGAAAAATTGCACGGTCGAAAAAGAATTCGTAAACTCAACATGTGCAGGAGAAAAATTTTCCGTTCCGGTGTCTTGCGGACACTCCCGAGTAACTGCAGAGTTCTGATTTATGATACGATCCCTTCCGCGGAGACGAGGATCCCTGTTTTCTATCGTGGAGGAAAGGCAAGGGTCACACTGCTGCACTTTCACCTTCTGCAAAACACGTGTTTTTTAAGAATATTCTCGTGTCCTCAGTTTTGCTTCGTGGTGGGGATATTTGGAGGTGGTCAGAGCTTTTTTAGAAAACTGCAGTCAGTCAGTCAGTCCACGACAGAGCGCTATGTATACTTCGCAAGATAATTTCATGATTATCGCAGTTTATGCAATATGCGGCTTTAATGCCGCTGCTGCTGTGCGTGAGATGCCGCGATACCGACCACGCATGGAACCACCGACGAGTGATTACATATTAGACTTGGCGAACCGATTGTACTCGACGGGGTGTTTTGAACGCCAAGGCTGGGACGCTGGAAGACCGAGGAGGACGAGGTCCACGCGTAATGTGGACCGTGTAATGGACATGGTCGTAGAAGATGGCACCGTGAGCGTGAGGGACATCAGTCGCCAAACATCGTAAGTCAAAGTACACCGCTATGTACTTTATATTAAAACTAAAAGAAATGTTATTTCGCAATAAATATTTATGCATTTACTTGTATTTTATGTTCTACATAGTATCAGCCGATCGTCTGTCCATCGGATTCTGCGAGGCGCGCAGATGCACCCGTACAAATTTGTGCGGGTGCAACAATTGCTGCCTGGAGACTCCACCCGGCGGCTTCAGTATTGCAGGTGGCTGCTGGACGAAGTGTCGCGGAATCCGACGTTCCTCACATGCATATTGTGGACCGACGAATCACTCTTCACAAGAGAAGGGTGCTTCAACGGCCACAATTCGCATGTGTGGAGCGTCGAGAATCCGAGGGCGGTTCGGGAACGCGCAGCACAGACCCGCTGGTCGGTCAATTTATGGGCCGGTATTTGTGGCGAGTATGTCATCGGGCCGTACATGCTACCCGATAGACTGGACGGCCCGACGTTTCACGCCTTTTTGAAACATGCTCTGCCTGATCTCATGGACGATGTTCCTTATGCTATCAGGCAGAACATGTATTTTCAAATGGACGGTGCGCCAGCGCACTACGCCGCAAATGTCCGCGCCCATATGAGTGAAACCTTTCAGGACAGGTGGATCGGCCGTGCTGGTCCTGTTGCGTGGCCCCCACGGTCACCTGATCTAAATCCGTTGGATTTCTTCCTATGGGGTTACGTGAAGGTAATTTAAATTTTCATTTGTATCTTTAGTTATTTTTTACTCGTTATCGTGTACGTGTTTACTTACGTGTTGTTTTTCTTTCATAAATATGATTTCACAGGATGAAGTGTACAAGCGACCGATTGACAATGTTGAAGACATGGTGGCATTAGTTCACGGTGCCATCGCAAATATTACGCCGGACACCCTCCGCGGTGTTATGCGAGAGACTGTCCGGCGAGCGGAGCTCTGCATTCAAGAAAACGGCGGTCATTTTGAGCACCTGGGATAGTAAAAACAATTGGCCCTTTTCAGGGCCACCAAAAAATAACGCAGGGACAATTCCTTTCTTTTCAATCGGCCTTTTTCAAGGCCACCGAAAAATAACGCAGGAAGTGTTAGCAGAAACAACCTGCTACGTGCTGGAGTGACAGGTGCGTTGACCTGGACGCACTTGCCGTGCAGCCCTTCTTTTGCAGCCCTTGGATTTCACTGCGATCGCGTACCTGACAGCTACCACCAGCGGTGCAATTACCGGCCCGACCACAAGGATAATTTATGGACAACGAGCGGATGTGACATCGTATACGTGCCAAATAATTGTGAATTTAGTGCATCTACTATCGTCGTGAAGTTTTCCCAGTGCGAAAATTCGGGATGTTCTTCTTTCCGAAAGTTTACGCGTTCGCTAGTGATCATGTTATCTAATTCGTGTGATTTGTGCTGCAATACAAGTGATATTATAATTGTTATTAGTGCATCTGTGTAAAATAAACATGTGATTTATTTATCGACTTGAAAGTGAAAGTGAAATGCCCGGATCGTTGACTGCACATCCCTAGGGCTGTCTATTCACCTGCTTATTTACCACCAGCTGTGCAGTTCGTTGACCTGCTCGTACGTCCCTTGGCTTTCAATACTGCCGTATACCTGAAGACATCTGTGCAGTTCGTCAGCCACTGACCCATTGACACACATTTCGAAGCAGCAAATGGATTTACGACTGAATAAGTGAGTTTTTAAAACTATTAGTTTCAGCTTCTTTTCTCGTTCGGGTAATGGTTGCCGTAAGTCGGGTAAAAATAATGCGGATCTTCGCCGATTTCAATGACCTTGAAATAATGTTATAAAACTCGACGTTTTAAATATCTTTATCCTTTGAAATGGTTCATGGTCGGCTTTAGATTCGGAGATATTAGCAAGTCGTGCCCGCTATCGTGAACACCCACAATCAATTGAAAAGCAAAGTTTTTCGCGATCATCTCGTAAACTAAAGCCTACAGCGCGAAAAATTTCAAAGAGAAATGTTGTTTAGAATAACGGTCTTGACGTCATATCCAAAGCTCATTGAAATCGGATAAAAATTAGTAGTACATCGATCCCATGGATTTACAACTAAAGTTTCTCGCGATTATCTCGTAAACTAAAGCCGACAGCCAGATACTTTAAAGAGAAATGTTGTACAGAATAATGATGTTAACAACATATCCAAACCTCGTTGAAATCGGAGCGAATTTACATAATCGAGAAACTCTCTTGTTCGTTGCGATGTCACGGCGTACCACCAACGCTCGGCTGCCGGCGCGGCGCGGCACGGCGGCCCAGGGCGCGCTCTGATTGGTCCGTGTTTTTCGTTAATAACTCCTAAACAAAGCCGCGGACGCCATTTTTGTAAAGGAAAATGTCGCTTCAAATGTCCCAAGGAACCTCCCATTTTCGGGTGTCGGAGGAATTTTGGGACACCCTGTATATATATATATATATATATATATATATATATATATATATATATATATATACAGGGTGTCCCAAAATTCCTATATATATATATATATATATATATATATATATATATATATAGAGAGAGAGAGAGAGAGAGAGAGAGAGAGAGAGAGAAATAACTATACAGGGTGTCCCAGAATAAGTGTAACTCCCGGAAATGGGAGGTTCCTTGGGTCATTTGAAGCGACATTTTCCTTTGCAAAAATGGCGTCCGCGGCTTTGTTTAGGAGTTATTAACGAAAAACACGGACCAATCAGAGCGCGATCTAGACATGCGATGGCACGTTCGGCCAATTGACAGTGGGCGCGTCGGGCCGACTGTGCTAACTCGCGGCTAGGGCGCGCTCTGATTGGTCCGTGTTTTTCGTTAATAACTCCTAAACAAAGCCGCGGACGCCATTTTTGCAAAGGAAAATGTCGCTTCAAATGACCCAAGGAACCTCCCATTTCCGGGAGTTACACTTATTCTGGGACACCCTGTATACAAAAGATATCTTAACGCTAACTTATTTCTACCCGGCACCCTTGGACTCCCTCTTCCGGCTTCTTTTCATTCATGCACACCTATCCTCCTTCCTTCTCCTTTCCACTTTCACCCAAAACAACCTCCAACCACACCTTCCCTCCATTCCTCTATCCTCCTCATCCATCCTTCCCTCCCCCCATATCTTCCAGCACCTCCCCCACCCTGTCCTGCCATCCGCACTCCTCATCTACCCTCATACACAGCTCCCACACATGCTCCCACGACTCATTTGCCCACCCACACACCCTACACTTTCTCTCTTCCTCATTCATCCAATACTTCCCTTCCCTCATCTCATTTCGTAACCTAAATCTCGCCACTCTATTCCACCTACTCTCCCTCCACCCTTTCCCCAAATAACCCGGTAATCCCTCCCCCTTCACCATCCCATACCATTTATTATACCTCGACTCCCTTATCCTTTCCCATCTCTCCTCCCTTTGCATCGTCCTCTCCCTTCTTACTATCTCCTCGCTCACCGTCTCTCCTTCTCCCTCCATCATTTCTTCCGCCTCCTCCGCTGACCACCCTCTCACCTCAAAAAATTCTAATCTCTTCTCCCACCCATCCACTATCCCTCCCCTCCTGGCTCTTCCTCTTACGTCCTCCCAGCACAACCTTGCTAATTCACCCCCTCTGCCCTCCCTTAACTTCTTTTCATATCCCCATGCCCTTAACCCCGCTCTACCCCTCATCAATTCCCTCTGCAATTCCGCTCTAATCATATACCCTGGCGTACACCTTTCCACCCCCAGAACCCATCTTAAATTCCTTTCCTGCAGCCTTTCTATCCCTTCCCTCTCCTTCCATCCCCATATTTCCACCCCGTAGCTCACTACCGGCCAAACCAACTTATCAAACAGCCATACTCTCCTCTCCCAATCCCCACTAAACCTCCTCTTCCCTATCCCCCACACCATCCCCATTACCGCCGCCCCCTTCCTAACCCTCTCCTCCACCTGAGTCTCTTGCCCCCGTCTCTCCTTATTGTGTACCCCAAGTATGTATATTTCCCAACCTCCTCCATCACTTTACCCTTCCACCTCCACTCCATCTTCTTCCACCTCCCTCCCCCTTCCTGCACCTCATCATCTTCGACTTTTCCACATTTAGCTGTAACTTTTTCATTTCCATATACTTCTCCAGGGAACTCTCGATATGTCTGAAGAAAGGAAGGAAGTGGCACTTTTGGCCAGACTGTCGGCTACCGCGTTACCACAGACTCCTGAATGGGCCGGAACCCAAAAGAATTTTATATAATATTTATTTATATGTGTTACGTTTTGTAATAGGTAACAATTTATTAACTAATATAAGTGACGTAGCTCGCGTTAGCTCGCTGTACAGTATCGTAGTCGTGATCGTGATCGTAACGGTAATCGTAATGGTAACGTTTTACATCGAAGCTAGAAAAGGAACGCTTGCTCGCTACTGCTCTAGTCAAGGTACGCACTCGCTGCTACCGCTCTAGTCACGTGCGCGTACTTGTAATTGCGCCAAGTTTAAATACTCAACCTCAACAGTATGGATTGCGTTAAAATGATTAAACTTCCTTTTTATGTCCAGTATATATGAATTGGCCCTTGCAGCGACTTTGACAGATTCGAGACTCATAATAGCACTCATGGAATCCGAAAAAATGCAGTAATTGTGCGGATTATTATCTAGAACAATGTCTAGAGCTTTGTTTAGTGCAGCGCATTCGGCCGTAAAGACTGAAGCGTTTTTATTAATGCTGAAGTTGATATGAACACTAACATCAGGGCAGAAGACAGCACCACCCACACAGCTGGCGTTTGAGCCCTTGCTACCATCCGTATATATGAAATAAGCAGAGCAATCCTTTAGAAGGTTACTTATTTTCTGGGAGGAGTCACAAGATTCTTTGAGATCCATACCAAATTGATAATTGACAGGAATCGAAGTAAATATAGTTGAGAAGTCATGGCAAAAGACGTTAAAATGAGTGTTGTATCTATCTTGTCAAGCGAATTTGAAAAGGACAAAGCTCTAGATAGTACAATAAAGTTAGATCTAACATTTATATTTTTAGCTCTGACTACATTACAGTAGTCATTCATGGCTTGCAGGCAAAACGAGCTTTTATTAGAAGCGATTTTAGCATGAAAACTGTGGCACAGGTAGATAGCTCTATCCTTTAGAAAGACTAAACCAGACTCAGCCAATAGGATGTTAGTGGGAGTGCTTCTACGATAACCCATAGCCAATCTAATGGCCGAGAATTGAAGTTTTTCGAGCTTGTCACACAATTTAAGACTCTTGGTAAAATAAATGACATTACCGTAATCGAAAATGGAGCGAATATAGCTTTTATAGAGAGAAATTAAGGTGGCAAGATAAGAGCCCCACCAGGTGCCACGGAGAAATTTAATAAGATTGAGAGAGTTAGTGCATCTCTTAATTACCCTTTGAATTTGAGAAGAGGAGGACATATTGTAGTCAAATATAATACTCAGAAAACGAGCAGAAGGACTGGATTTAATAATCACGTTATCAATGTTAATTTGAACAGAACCAGGAAGGATTTTCTTATTATTGAAATGTATAAGAACCGTTTTATCGGGAGCTAAGTCCAGACTAAGGACAGAGAGGCTCGATTTTCTTTCTTTAATAGTGTTTTGCATAATATCTATGCCACTACTTGTGCATGAAAATTCATGGAAAACAGCGATGTCATCTGCAAATTGAGATACGGTAACAGAGCGCAACACATTATCAAAGACATTAGAGACGTAAATGATATACAAGAGAGGGCTGAGAACACCGCCCTGAGGGACACCCTTGCAAAAACCCTACAATTATCTTCAGAAATAGCGGAGAAAACGAATCTCTCATGAGTTAAAAGCTTAATAAATCTTACGATATTAATAAAGCAGCCAGCATTAGCAAGCTTAGAGAGTAGGATGTCAACACACACATTGTCGAACGCTCCCTGGACATCTAGAAACGTAGCTAAGACCTCCTTCCTCTCGGAAAAAGCATGACCTATCCTGAAAGTTAAATCAGCCAAATTGTCCAAACAGGACTTGCCACATCTGAAACCTTGTTGACCACGAGGAAGTAGATTGTTACTCTCGAGCCACCACTGGATTCTGTTTTTTATTAATGTCTCAAAGAGTTTACATAAGCAAGAGGTGAGAGAGATCGGGCGAAGACTTGAACCATCCAATTTACCAATAAAGTGAATAAAAGACCACTTCCAAGATGGAGGATAGTCATTAGACGAAAACATTTCATTATAAATTTCAAGTAGAAGAAATTTATATTTGTCTGGGAGTGTGTTTAGGATCTCAAAGGCAATGCCATCCATCCCGGGAGCTGAAGATATTCTTTTTTGAGACAAAGCGGTATTAAACTCAGTAAAAGTAAATTGAGAATCGAAAAAAGAGTTAGTTCGACAATTAGGAAGCCAGCAGGAATCAATCTGAGCCCAAGCTGGGCTAATTTTGTCTAGAGCGGTTTCAACTTTTTTGACATTCTCAGGACTGTCCAACGAAAGGGGCGGAGTTATCTTAACCCATTTATTTTGAAATATTCTACACTTGTTCCAAACATAAGCAGGATCTGTTTGGAAGTTTATACTTTCAGCAAATTTTCTAAAGCACTCTCTCTTTTTGATTTTAAAGGTTTTAATGGCAACAGCACATACCCTTTTATATTCTATCAGATCAACCATATTGAGCGAGTGCTCCCACTTTTTATAAGAAGCTCTACGGAGTCTGATAATCTTAGAACATTCTGCATCCCACCAGGGCGCAGGGTTTCCCCTCCTCTGACGGGAAACGCTCGCCCTAGCCGGAGTGCAACTTTTAACTGCATCAGTAAGGGTTTTAACAAAAAGATCATATTTGAGGCAAGCCGACATTGAAGCAAAAACTGAAGTATTGAATTCAGAAAACGAATTCTCGAGAGATTCACCGAGTTGATCCCAATCTGTACGAATCGATTTGATTTTAAAAGTACGTTTTTTATATTGGAATTTTTGACCAACATTAACACTAATATGAATAGGAAAGTGGTCAGATCCCCAGGTCTCATCACAGATTTTGACATCAATTTTATCAGAAATAGTAACTGAAGAAAAAACCAGATCTAAATTGGATTTTAAAGACCTATATAAATCAATATGAGTATGAGTATTATCATTATGCAAAAATAAATTATAAAATTCAGCAGCAGTATTTAATATCACCCCGTTGCTATCAGAACTCGTACAATTCCAATTTATATTGTGCGAGTTGAAGTCGCCAACTAAAACACAATTATTATTTAAAGTCGCATTGCTGATAATGGAATTCCATTGAGCTTGTGTCAAGGTAAGACCAGGGGTTCTGTAACAAACAATTAAATCTAAGGGAACCATAAGATTAGGAAAAGAAATCCCACAGATTTCAACGGATCTGTTAGGAATTTTAACATTATTTAATTCCGCAAATACTAAACCTTTTCGAATTGCAATCAGGATGCCAAAATAGAATGTTGAGTAGTCTGTTATCCATTAGAGAACGACAGAGGTTATATTTCTTGCGATTCTTTAATAGAGGAATCCGTACTGGAACTCTCGTCCGGATCCAAAGTAGAGTTGAGAACAAGTTTTTTGGAGATCCTGGAAATTCGATTTTTCATACTTCGTTCAGAAAGTAGATCCTTTATATCCGATAACATGGAGACAAGTGCAGGAATATCATTGGTGTATTTAGTAGCCCTGTCCAGTATCTTGTGATTGTCGTAGGAGAGCTGTAGAAACTCAGTAATGTTGGCAAAACTAATCGGGTATTTATGAGCATTAGTCAAAAATACATCTTTTACCGGTTCTAAGTGAAGTGCTAATTCAGCAGTAGAGACTTCCGACTTTTTCATTTTTTTTTTAGGTCTTTTTGACTTTTGGAGCAGGTTTACTGGATTGAGCATCATCGGAGACATAACTAGTATTTTGACTAGCAGATGTAGTGCTTGAAAGCGTACGCTTGACGGGAGGAGGAGGTATTAAGAGTTTAGAACAAGATGGAGCAGTCAGATCATTTTCCTCGGATAAAGAAGAATTAGTGTTGAGAACCTTAGTGTTTCTGTTAGGAGGAATCATAGAAGAGTTGTCTTCCTTACCGGCAGCAGATGGTACAGTGGGCGACCGTGCAGATGGTTCGATATTTTTGCAAAATTTGGTAAGTTGACCTTCCTCTTTGCTAAGAAAATATGTTAGTTTTTCGGTGGATAAATAGATCCAGTAGTTTGTACCATCGTAGTTTAACGGAAGAGATTCCGGAAGTTTCGGAACATCATCTGGATGTATGTATATTTGTCTTCTAAAGCTCAGAATATGAGTGAAACTATTGTCACCCATACCGGCCCTAATAAATGACATCTGTGAACAAGGACGAATGTTGAGATCCTTTAACAGATCTTCCAAGACTTGATGAGGAATTATTGGACATACATTGGGAAGGATAATACGTTTGGCCTTACTCAATAAAGGACGAATCTCCAAAACATGTTCTTCAATGTTGACCTTTGTGTGAGACTCAGTGAGTCTATCCGCAGTTTTCTAGCTGTTGAGGTATAAACAAACTCTACCCTGTGATATTCTTCAAATGAATCTTATATTCTTCGGGGTGATGATTTTAGCGATAGCGTATGCGTATTCTTGTACTAAAATGCCATCCACCGCGTCAAGCACGATGGCTTGCTCTTTGGTTGGAAACACTGTCTGTTGAACCACTTTAGCGTAAGACAACGTGGAGCAAGGATTTACAACTGGAGAACTCATGGTTTATGTAGAATATCGATGTGGGTTATGTAGAATGCAAGTGCCCCTGTAGTCAGAGACACTAGCAAAGCACTCAACAGAAAATGAAAAGCCGAAACGGCCCTCCAATGCACTCGTGAGCACGAAACTACGCAGCAATGATGTGACAGACGTAAACACTAGAAACAGGACGAAACAGTAAACACGTCTGCACTCTTCGACGTCTCGCAAGGAATTCCGTTGCACTTACCTAATTCAAACTTTACAACCTAGGGAACTTGGCGTCGGCGCTGGCACTTGTACTTTGCCGTGCATGAGGAAAATTTATATCCGGATTCCCAAGTGCTCAAGCGAAAATCTTATGAATTGTGACGAGGCAGATTTTGCCAGCGTCACTCCGAACCCGAAACGAAGGACCGGGTCAACCTCGGCCGATAATTTAACGAGAACGGCCGTCACGATCGCTCTCCCTGGACGTCCGAGGTCCAGCGGAACAAATTTATCGCGTTTAAATGTCGCGCCGCTGGGCGCGACACAAGGTTTCAGGAATAGCCGGAGTCTAGAAGGAACCCGGTACCTATCTCCTGCCGCTGATTGGCGCCAAGTCTTAAGGAAAGATGCTCGGAATACCTATCGCAACACGTCATTGGCTAACTAGACGGTTGGACCAGGATCGAGCCTGGATTCAACAACCGGAGAGGCCGACGAGGAGACCGAAAATACGGGACGTCCAACAGCCCAGCCTCGTCGACTCTCATCCAGGAATTGCGCGGAGAATAATCCTGGAACGGCTCGGATCCATGCCGACAAGATTCGCGGCTCTCCCGGTGGCCCCGTCGAATTTGTGATTTCCATGAGAAATCACCAAATTCCCGGGGGCCCGGGACCATAGACACTAATTCCGTCCGTGCCGCAAGGAACCACGCGATAGGCCCGAGCGTCGCCTAGGAGGAGATAGATGAGGAAGTAGGGGGACGCCTCGCTTCCGCGTTCCCGAGCCACGCCGAATTAGGTTACTGGGTCGTAGGACTGCGAACTGTGAGGTTGAGTTGCTCTAAATCCGCGCTGATTACGAAAAAGTATTTGCCGAAGTGCCGATCGAACCGGACGATCTACGATCTGTTGGTAAGTGCTGATCAGGCTTCATTTAGCGATTTCCCCATGTAAATTCATTCGCGTTGGCTCGGGGCGTATTTGCGGATTCCGACCTCGTGTCGTGTGCCACGAGTCCGCGCGTATCTGCGTACCGGGAGTAGCTCTCCCGAGAGGAACGCGAGGCCGTGGAGTCGTAGCGTCCGCGATTGTCCGCGTGCGGAATATTCGGGGCGCGCGACCTTTGCGTTTGATAAAGAGTTCCCTCGGGACGTTCCACGGTGGGACGACGCGATGTGCCGGTTTCGTTCTCTCGCGACTTTGCCGCGGCCCTCGCCCAATCAACTTAGAATCCGCGTAGAACATCGGAGCTCGGCGGAATTCGTGCCGTAGAGGCCTGTATTACACGCGAAGTCCTGTGACCGGCGAGCTCAACGCGAAAGAAAGGGTTAACGCGCGATCGACCGAACACCCGTCGGAAGATACTGGAATCGCGCCGGCATATGTCCATTGCCGCCGGTGAACACCGGCGGCCTGTATTCCGTCCAGCTCGTTCAATAAACGAATGTTATTGTTGCCGAAATCTTTAGAGAATTATTCTTCCTGCGAGAAACGTTCCCGTCGCGGGGAATGCCCCGTTCCTTTTCCTCACGTGGAACCCTGACCGTGTTCGCGGCTATTCCAGGCTATCGCGCAGTCCTCGCAGAATCGAGATCGTTTCATCGAATTCGCGTCCAAGTGAGAGTTTCGCGTGACACCCTATAGTGTCTGGCGCCCGAGTTCGATATTGCCCAGCCTTTTTCGTATTACTACTCGAATCTGCGAAGGATTGTTTGTCCCGGGAGGACCACGTGTCGCGCGACCGAGCGTGGCCCGGTCTCCAAGCCATAATTTCCCGAGTTCGGTTCTCTTTCGGCTCCGAAGCGAGAAACGACGTGACAGAATTTTTAAAATTAAGTAAGACAAAACACAATCAGGACATAAATCAAACAGAAACCGTAATACTAAATAGAACATGTTGAGACAGTAGACAGTATTACTAAAATAACAAACAATGTGTAACCAAATAAATGCAGTAGCACTTTTAAAATTAATGAAATGAATTACGCATTATATAGTACAGTTAAAAATACATATACATAAATTTCAAAATAGTTTGAAATTAAATAAACAAATTTGTAATGAGAAAACACTCTGTTCACCTACTTCTAGTGACTTCTAGTCTCACGTACTAGTTGCCAACGCCGACGCCAAGTTCCCTAGGTTTTAAAGTTTGAATTAGGTAAGTGCAACAATCATTGGCCTCTGTGAATTGGCCCTTCCCGATATCACAGGCCTTCTAGGCAAGAGGAACTTGGTCCATCCATCATATCAAAACTTTGATAGGCAAGAGGAACTTGGTCCATCCTTCATATCACTGCAGTGGATGGGCCGGGGAACTTGGTCAACCTTCACACGAAGTGTTTTGGTTTGGTATTTTTTTTACATAAACTATTGTAGCGCTGATACACCAAATAACTTTGAGGATGCAATAAATGATGTTGAGTCTGTATTTTGGAAAGAGGCTATGGATAGAGAAATAAAATGTTTGAATAAAAATGTAACTTGGGAATTAGTTGAATGGCCAGAAAATAAAAAGGTATTAGATGTCAAATGGGTCTTTACAAAGAAATCTGATGTTAAGTTCAAGGCTAGATTGGTAGTTAGGGGTTTTCAGCAGAAAGAAATAGTGGAAGATATTTACTCTCCAGTCGCAAAAATGCAAACCTTGAAAATCTTATTATCATATTGTTGTCAAGAGAGTTTAAATATAGAACAAATGGATGTAGCAACAGCGTTCCTCAATGGCAAGGTGTATTCAGAGATTTATGTTAAACAACCCCGGGGTTATGAGAATCGAACGAATAAAGTATGCAAATTACTTAAACCGTTATATGGTTTGAGAGAAAGCCCTAGAGCTTGGTACGATTGCTTTGATAATTTTGTAAGTAGCTTAGGGTTCAAGCGAAGCAAAAATGATTACTGCTTATATGTTTTAATTGATAAAAAAGATATAGTTAATTTGATATTATTTGTTGACGATGTGTTAATATGCTGTAAAAACAAAAAGAAAGTTAATATTATAAAGAGTAAATTTTCAAAAAGATTTCAAATGAAAGTTATGGGTAAAATAAAAAGTTACCTCGGAATAAATATTGATTATAATCATAATGAAAATATTATGACATTGAGCCAGAAAAATTACATTGAATCTTTAGCAATGTAACAGACCTGCAACGAGCAGAGCTGTTACGAAGTACACGCGCCGCGAACCCCGCCGACCGATACCGAAGATGGCCGAACGGGCCACGGAGCGCGCCGATTTGAAGGAGTAACCGACACTCCGTCCTCGCAACCTTCCCGCACCGAAAACAATACATTTACCAAAAACCCAAATACACAAAAACTACCCTCGACACCCGACCGCACCACCGCTCCTCACCACCAAATAAACCATATAAAAGCCCCATCAAAATCCTACGAAATCACTCTAGTCCAATCACTGGGAAGTGATAGACCACCTGCAGCTCGTCTACTGGGACAGTTACTAGTTGTCAGTATCCTCTCGTTGGGACAACGAACCTCGAGTATCATCTACGGGACACAGGTATACTCTCTGCAAATTCTTACTAGCCCCATCACTCCGCTCTACCGTACCCTTCGCTGTGAGGTGAAACCCTCCCATCGCTGTGAAGCGAAGCACTCCCATCGTTGTGAGGCGATACACTCTAGATTCCACTCCGCACCACCGTACCTTTCGCTGTGAGGCGAAACACTCCCATCGCTGTGAGGCGATACACTCTAGATTCCACTCCGCGCCACCGTACCTTTCGCTGCAAGGCGATGCCCTCCTGCCGCTAGAAGACGGCACACTCCCAACCGTCACTCCGCTCGACCGTACCACGTTCCTGCCACTGGGAAGTGACACTCTCACAACCAACACTCCGCTACACCGTACCGCCCGCCCATCGCTGTGAGGCGATAAACTCTAAACTTCCACTACACACCACCGTACCTCTCGCTGGAAAGCGATATCTCTCCACAGAGACCCCCAAAAAAACCCCTTCGCCGGGACCGCGAACACTCTGCCTTTCCTCTAGAGAACAGCGACGCCGAAATCGCGCATCACTGCACCGCGACCACCGCTCCGTAAATCGCTCCCGTCGCGATACACAGCGAGACTCATCTAACCCGATCCGACGTCGTATTATTTACCGAACGCACCTCGTCAATCACCGTCCCGACCGCTTCCTCACAACGAACCCCGGCTCGACGAGTTATCACGAGGAAGCGCCTACCGGGAAACTAGAACCGTTACGGCAAGAAAATATAAGATCGAGAATAGTAAGCTATATAATACACCCATGGAAACAAATTTGAGATTAGAACAAGCGAAGGTAGTAAGAAATGATATCGGTTATAGAAATCTTATTGGGGCGCTTTTATACATTAGTTCAGCAACTAGACCGGATATAAGCTTCAGTGTGAACTATTTAAGTAGATTTCAGAATTGTTATAATGAAAGTCATTACAAGTATGCATTGAGAATTTTGAAATATTTATACCTAACAAGAGATTTGAAATTAACGTTTAAGAAAAATGATAAAGTTGCGATATTGGACTGCTAAGTAGATGCCGATTGGGCTATTGTAGACAGGAAGTCAACATCTGGATATGTTATAAGATTATTTGGAAACATAATTCATTGGAAATCTAAGAAACAAAACAGTGTAACAAAGGCCTCAACTTTTGCAGAATATTGTAACGAAGTCTCTATTTCGCTAAATAAATGAATACACTTTCAATAACTGTAATACGTTATCTTTCGGAGGAAGGCAACTTATCTTTAGCTATACCGCTTTTATCGCCTTTGACGGCTCGGACGTCGCTTTCTCTCGCATCTGTCTTCCGACTCTCTTTCGTTCCAGCGTCGTTTTTCTAACGACGCTGTAACCAACCTGAATCTTCCAACAATTCTATACAACGGGTATACCGATAAACGCGTAACATTAGTATGCCGGTAGACCCGTAACACTTCCCCCCCTCCTCCGAAAAAATCGAACTTTATTCAAAAAACTAACCTGTGATTTTGTAGGAGCAAAAAATAATGAAACAAACACCGTGGACCTTCCAAAATCACCAACTAACCCGGCATTTGCCCGACGCCCCAGGGAAAACCACGGCTTATGTGGGGATTTAGGCCTACCCGCGGACCATCGGTCCGGGACACGGGCTTGTCCCACATTCCGGTCTGGTACCCCCAGACCGAGAGGAGGGAATGGGAAGGGGCGCGGGGCCCAACAGGCCGCACCCGCACCGGTCGAGCCGGCTCCACCTCCCCCTCCAGGGGGGGGAGATGGAGGTGGTACAAGGGGAGTAAGAGGCTCCGCCCCTCTGGTGGGGTCCACAACGGGGATTAACCATCCTCCCACGATTCGGATACGTCCGTATCGCCGGAGGAGGGAGTGAACGCGGTGGTCTCGGGACCGCCGCGCTTCACGGGATGGGGGGCTAGTCCCGGGGGTGTGCGAAATGCACCCCTTCGAGGGGCGGGCCCTAACCGCGAGCGGAGACCCCTCGTCCGCGCCGGCCAGAGAGAGTGACAGGCGATCACGCTCTGGCAGCGGGCGGACGACGGGGTCACCGGGTCATCGGGTGTCGAGCTGGTTTACTCGGCACCCATCGGGTGACCAGGGAAGGGGGGAGACATGGCTACCTTCGCCATGGTTCCCAAAAATTCGAGTCATAGTCGTGGGGAGCTTCTCTCCCCCTCGGGGTGGCCTTAAGAAAAGGCAGCGGGCGGTGCGGTTGTGTACTTCGGTGATCCCGTAATGCCCGCAATAATGCTTTGGGAAGGTCATGTGGTTTTTAGTCGGGAGTCCGACATTGGCCTCTCTCATCTCCCAGCGATGAGAGGGGTTATCTCTGGTTGGGATTTTCCACATGTTAAAAAACAGGGAAAACCACGGCTTAAAAACCTGGAGTGGTTAGCGGCCAAAACAAACAAAAATACAACAATGTCAAATAACAATTAGTAACTTTAAAATAACAATATTATAATTCTAATGTATGCGGTCTTAAATTTCTCCCTCTACGACTTGCTTTCCTTTTCTTTTCTTGTACTCCTATAAATTAGTAGACCAGCGATTCCTAGCAAATCAGGAATAATGTTAGCATGTTTGAAAACTCAGACTTGTTATTAATTTTTTTTTTAATTTATAATAAGTCCTACTACTACTACTTATCATTAAACTTTGCAAGTCTATTAACATGCACTACTTTAAATTTCTGCTTATTCTTCCTAATTCTATAGACAACATCACTCAATTTTGTGTTCATAACATACGGTCCATCCCAATGACATTGAAGTTTCGGACACTTCCCTTTTATTCTGAGAGGTCGATACAACCATACCAAATCCCCCTCCCGAGAAGATTTCTCCACTACTTTAGAATCGTACTGCTGTTTCATTTTAAACGAAGAAATTCCTTGTTGCTTTCTAACGAATTTGTAAATAGCATTCATTTTATCTCTCAAATCTAAATTGAAATCACAATACAAAACATTCTTAATTGGAAGACTTCCTCGCAACAAATCCAATGGCAAACAAATTTCTCGGCCGTATAACATCATTGATGGACTTAATTTTAAACTTTCATGCTGAGCAGACCTATACGCAAGGAGAAAAAGAGGGACTAACTCGTCCCAATCCCTTTGATGGTTAGACACAAATATTGAAAGATATTGAAGAATTGTCCTATTTAACCTTTCTACAAGACCATCCGATTGTGGATGTAGAGGAGTCGTTCTAGTTTTCTTAGTGTCTAACAAAATCATTAGTTCTTTAAAAATATTTGATTCAAAAGTTCGCCCTTAATCAGAATGAATTTCTTGAGGGACTCCATGACGACTTACAATATCTCTAATTAACGCATTGGCTACGGTTTTAGCCTGAAAATTTGGTAAAGGTATTACCACTGGCCCTCTAGTGAAGTAATCTGCCACAACTAACATAAAACGATTTCCTAAAAATGATTTTGGTAAAGGACCTAAACGGCAACCCAAATGGCATCACCCTAAACTGCCACAACCCTTCGCCTACTGACAACGCAGTCTTTTCGCAATCCCTCTCATCCATCTCGATCTGCCAGTAACCACTCTGCAAGTCCAAAACCGTAAACCACGAAGATCCCGCAATCGCATCCAGAGTATCGTCAATCCGAGGTAAAGGATATGAATCTTTCTTCGTTATGTTGTTTAGCTGGCGATAATCTATACAAAACCTTGTTGAACCATCTTTCTTTTTAACTAAAACCACCGGGGACATCCAAGAGCTAACCGATTTTTCAATTACCCCCTGGCTTTCCATGTCCACAATTAACTGCCGTACTTCGTCCTTTCGCTGAACGGGAACCCTACGGGGAGCTTGTTTAATAGATGCGTGATCTCCTGTATTTATTCGATGCTTCACTACCTTGCACTTTCCCAACTGCTTTTTATCTTTTGCGAAGACGACTTGAAATGAAATTAGAAAATTCCTAAAGTCTTCCTTCTCACTCTGGCCCAAGAGTACGGAATTATCTTCCAAAATCGGAAATAAAAACTCTGGCAAAATCTGGTCTACAGAATCTCCTGCAATGCCTACGCCACTTTCCGAAGACCCAGCATAGATAGAACAACCATTAAACCGAATTTTGTCTACTCCGGCAATATGCAAACAGTTATTTTCCAAATCGATCGAACACGTATATCTCGACAGAAAATCAAGCCCTAAAATGCAATCTTCCTCGATATCGACAACGAGAAACCTATGCCGCACGCGTAGCTTCCCGAGCTCAACAAAAGCGCTGTGCTCCCCGAAAATATGAACCCTCTCTCCTGTAACGGATCTAAGATGTATTTCGCTTGACATTGAACAACAACCCTCAACTGACGTCCCCTTTAGTAGTGAAACTCGTGAACCGGTATCGGCAATCAACTTTCGAGAATGACCATCCAGAAGGCCCGTGACGCTAACACCAGACTCCACCGCGACGTTATTAACCGAAGAAATTCGATAGAGGGTATTTTCTTGTATTGGATCATTTGCAACCCTCTTTACAACGATCCCTTCTGGTTTCCCGAAGCGTTAGTCTTATTCAAAAAACAATTTGAAGAAATATGACCAATTTTTCCACATTTCCAGCAAGTCAAAGGTCTGTTAAAGTCACGTGGTTGTCCCCCGTATGGACGAAAACGGCGCGTGTCCATCCTCGCACTCTCCTGCATAGGCTGTTGGGGGAACCTCAAAGAGTCCTGAAAATTTAGAGCTTCCACCCTCACCGCGATCGCAAGTGTCTCGTCTAGTGTGGAACAATTCATCGAAGCAAGGGTGACATCTCTCTTGAGATTGTGGTCCCCGATCGCCTCGAGGAACCTCTGATGCGCTTGTTTATCGCGAAATTCCGGTGTCGCGTCAGGGAAAGCCGAGTGGGAAAGAAAACAAATTTGGTTAGCCAAAGCCCGAAGAGACTCTCCCTTACGTTGTCTATAATTAAAGAACCTAAACCGGTCTAACTGAGCCAAGTGCTCATTGCCGTATTGAATATTTAATCGTGAAACAAGCGCGTCAAAGTCGGTACGTTTCGATTCCTCGAGACACGACAGGGCCGTAAGGGTCTCACCTTCAAGAGAGTCTACGAGGGCCAGAGTCTTAGTGGTGTCGTCCCAGTTATTAATCATTGCCAGGGTAAGAAACTGTGTCAAGTACAGTCTCCATGAACCTGAACCGTTAAATTTTGCGGGCTTAACGCGATAAAAGGATGAACTAGCATTGCACGGACGTGAACATTGATTGAACGCGCGCGAACCTACGTCACCGGCGGCTTCACGGTCCCATCCCCTACAAATCTCTCCAAAAGAGAAGTAAGTTGGCAAAGACTGGCCTGATTATTCGCTAACTGTGTCTGCATGGACGCGAACTCCTCCGATCGAGAATCCGCCTGGTTTTCCAGCAGTCGAGCTTCCAAAGCCGCGAGACGTTCCTCCAAACGAACAGACCGAGTCTGCATCTCGTTCCGCTAGTAGCTTACTCAGTCGCAGAAAATCCCACTTCTGACACCAATGTAACGAAGTCTCTATTTCGCTAAATAAATGAATACACTTTCAATAACTGTAATACGTTATCTTTCGGAGGAAGGCAACTTATCTTTAGCTATATCGCTTTTATCGCCTTTGACGTCTCGGACGTCCGCTTTCTCTCGCGTCTGTCTTCCGACTCTCTTTCGTTCCAGCGTCGTTTTCCTAACGACGCTGTAACCAACCTGAATCTTCCAACAATTCTATACAACGGGTATACCTATAGACGCGTAACATTAGTATGCCGGTAGACCCGTAACAATATGTAGCTTTATCAGAAGCAGTAAGTGAGATAAAGGTTGTATTAGAAATTTTAGAAATATTTAATATAAAATTCGAAAAACCTATTCAAATATATGAAGATAATTCAGGAGCAATAAATATTGCCAAATATGGAAACCTTACCAAAAATTTCAAATACATAGAAACGCATTTTCACTTTGTGAATGATAGTTATAAAGAGGGTATAATTGATATTGTCAAAGTTAATTCTGAAGAAAATATTGCTGATATTTGTACTAAGTCTTTATGTAAAGAAAAATTCGAAAAATTCAGAAATATCTTGAGCATAATATAAATGTAAGGACGTGTGAATATATTATGAATATATTAGATTTATATTACGCGGGCTGTAGGTTTATGCACCCGAATTAGTAACGAGGAATGCGGCCTACTCCGCACAGAGTTGAAGGAAATTGGAAATTAACACCACGGTGTATAACAAGTGTATATTTTATTACAACGAACAAACGCTTGGTCAGACTGCCAAAATAGGAATAAACTATGGCGGGTAAAACGCGCCATACGCTATACTTGCGATCGCCTAGATGGGCGACTCGCATGCGGTCGTTGCCAGGCGACACTTGCGCCACGGCAATCGGCGGATACGCATGTCAGCCCTACAGACTCCCCCCCAAGGAGAAGCGGCAGCGTACAAAAATCTTATTAACAGTACTCTTTGGTAATACAGGAACTTGTAACTTGTGATCTATACGCGACGCTTACATTAGACTTACATACTACGCACAACGCTTATAATGACGCTTAACTATCGCTATTGCACGGAGTCGGCGAAAGTGACCCTGCGGCGCGAGTAAGTGCGTAACGGCGCACTGGGGATCTGCAACGCGGCACTAGGCGACGAGGTCTCCAGTGCCTCGCAAATTACGTGCGCGGGTTTCAAATGCTCGACCGAAACGTTGCGCGGAGAGCCATCGACCTCGATGGTGTATACCCGCTCGGAAATGCGCCGTAATACGCGATGCGGTCCCGTGTACGGTCGTTCCAAGGGCCTACGGACCGATTTGACGAGCATGAATACGTGCGAACATGACTCGAGCTCCTTGTACACGAAGGCCTTCACGTTACGCTTATGCGCCACAGGAACGGGCTTAACCGCATGCACATATATGTCGGAACTCCTCCAGGAACGGTTGCGGATCGGGTCTGAAATCGTCTTCAAGGAAGAATTCCCCCGGCAAACGCAGCGCTGTTCCGTATAAATAATCGGCAGGAGACGCATTCGTATCCAGACGCACGTGGGTACGCAATCCTAATAATACCGTAGGTAAAATACGCGACCATTCGCGATTCGCATGGCACATGATCGCCGCCTTCACGACGCGATGCCAACGCTCGACCATGCCATTGGATGCGGGGTGGTACGCGGTCGTCCTCTGTCTCCGACATCCGACAAGCGCGAGAAAAGCGGCGAATAACTGTGACTCGAACTGAGGGCCCTGATCGCTAGTTAGACATGCTGGTGCGCCGAAACGCGACACCCAGTTATCGTAAAAGGCGCGGTTGACTGTCTGAGCGGTCATGTCGCGAATAGGAACGGCCTCAGTCCAGCGCGAAAATCTATCGATAATAGTAAGGCAATACTGAAAACCCTCGCTGACCGGCAGCGGACCAATGATGTCTATATGTACGTGCGCAAAGCGCCCGTCGGGCGCGACGAAGTGTGACGGTTTCATCTTAACGTGACATGAAATTTTTGACTGCTGGCAATCGACACATAATTTGCACTGACGAGCGATGTCGCGATGCATGTTAGGCCAGACGTATCGCTGTCGGATGAGTCTATCCGTTACCTTTGCGCCCGGATGAGCGGAAGAATGGAAAAGTGTGAACACTCGCTCGCGCATGGAGACGGGTATGTACGGGCGAATGCTCTCGTCACCCACGCTGCAATATACAGGGGAGTGCTCCGGGCCCCATGTAAGCCTCTTAAGAGCGAGGGAATGATCAGGCGTACGAAGAATTTCCCTGAGTTCGGGGTCGTTTTCTTGTTCGCGAGAGAGCTCGTTTAAATCGAACTGTGTCGGCAGCCGTATAGCCTCGGTACGCGAGAGTGAATCGGCAACGACGTTGTCACTGCTCGGCAGGTAAAGAATGTCGGACGTGAATTGCGCTATATAGCACAATTGTCTCGTCTGACGAGGAGAAGCGCGCTCAGAACTTTGCGAGAAGGCGTAGATAAGTGGTTTATGGTCGGAGTATATATTGAACTCTCGACCCTCGAGAAAATGACGAAAGTGGCGGACGGCTTCGTATATTGCGGTAAGCTCGCGATCATATGTGCTATACTTGCACTGGGCCGGGGAGAACTTACGAGAGAAAAATGCGAGAGGTCTCCATGTTTCGCCGGACAGCTGCTCAAGCACTGCGCCCATGGCCACGTCGGATGCGTCAGAAACCAGACGCACGGTGGCCTTTTCACTGGGGTGAGTGATCATGGCAGCATTTGCAAGGTCCTCCTTGCATTTAACGAAAGCCGCTTCAGCTTCCGGCGACCATTTGATGGGTCGTTTGTCCCGTTTCCGAGCATCACGCATGTACGCGTTCAACAGGGCTTGGGTGGCGGCAGCGTGAGGAATGCAACGCCTATAAAAATTCACCATCCCCAGGAAGCGACGCAAATCGTCGATCGTGTTTGGCCTGGGAAACCTATTAATTGCGTCGACCTTGTCCGGAGTGGGTTTGAATCCCTCCGAATTAACGAGGTGCCCGAGGAATACCAACTCAGACACGCCGAAACGGCATTTGTCGAGGTTAACGCGAAGATGAAAATCCAGCGCAAACGCTGGAGAACGATCGTCAGATGTTTCTCATGCTCTTCCGGAGAGGAAGAGGCGATGAGAATGTCTTCGAGAAAGGTAAATACAAAGTACAGATCGCCCAGCGCACGATTGATGTACCTTTGGAAGGTTTGGCCTGCATTTCAAAGTCCGAAGGTCATCGCGCAATACTCGAAAAGACCGAATGGCGTAATTACGGCAGTTTTCTGAACATCCTCCGGGGCCACGGGTATCTGGTGATACGCCTTGTAGAGATCAAGCGCCGTGAAGATGGTTTTGCCATGAAGGTTGGCCGGAAAGTCGTGAAGATGAGGCACGGGGTACCGATCGGGCACGGTGACGGCATTCAGGCGGCGATAATCGCCGCAAACTCGCCACTCACCAGACTTCTTCTTCACGAGGTGGATGGGACTGGCCCATGGGTTGCTAGAGGGCCTACAGATACCGGCTTCGACCAAGTGCTTGAATTCGGCTTTCGCGGCTCTCAGCTTGTCGGCCGTGAGACGTCGAGCGCGTTCGGCAACAGGCGGACCGGTGGTGGAAATATGGTGAAACACATCGCGCGATTCGAGAGGCGTTGGTTGTTCGAGACCGATGACTTGAGGGAAACGGTTCAAAATATTCGCGTATTTCAACGACGGTCAAAGGACGCTCACGGACGAGGGGGTATTGCAGGCAATATCGGCGGCACGGCAAACACCTGTCATCGAGTCAATCACACGACGCCAATGTGAATGTGAATGTGAATGTGAATGTGAATGTGAATGTGAATGTGAATGTGAATGTGTATGTGAATGTCGATGTCAATGTCGATGTCAATGTCGATGTCAATGTCGATGTCAATGTCAATGTCAATGTCAATGTCAATGTCAATGTCAGTGTCAGTGTCAGTGTCAATGTGAATCTCAGTGTCAGGGTCAATGTGAATGTGAATGTCAATGTGAATGTGAATGTCAATGTGAATGTCGATGTCAATGTCAATGTCAATGTCAATGTCAATGTCAATGTCAATGTCAATGTCAATGTCAATGTCAATGTCAGTGTCAATGTCAATGTCAATATCAATGTCAAAGTCAATGTCAATGTCAATGTCAAGGTCAATGTCGATGTCAATGTCGATGTGAATGTCGATGTGAGTGTCGATGTGAGTGTCGATGTGAGTGTCGATGTGAGTGTCGTTGTGAATGTGAATGTCAATTTGAATGTACATGTGAATGTGAATGTGAATGTGAATGTGAACGTGAATGTGAATGTGGATGCGATTGTCAATGTGAATGTCGATGTCAATGTCAATGTCAATGTCAATATCAATGTCAATGTCAATGTCAATGTCAATGTCAAAGTCAATGTCAAAGTCAAAGTCAATGTCAATGTCAATGTCAATGTCAATGTCGATGTCAATGTCGATGTGAGTGTCGATGTGAGTGTCGATGTGAGTGTCGATGTGAGTGTCGCTGTGAGTGTCGTTGTGAATGTCGCTGTGAGTGTCGTTGTGAATGTGAATGTCAATTTGAATGTAAATGTGAATGTGAATGTGAATGTGAATGTGAATGTGAACGTGAATGTGAATGTGGATGCGATTGTCAATGTCAATGTCAATGTCAATGTCAATGTCAATGTCAATATCAAAGTCAATGTCAATGTCAATGTTAATGTCAATGTCAATGTCAATGTCAATGTCGATGTCAATGTCGATGTGAATGTCGATGTGTGTCGATGTGAGTGTCGATGTGAGTGTCGATGTGAGTGTCGTTGTGAATGTGAATGTCAATTTGAATGTGAATGTGAATGTCAATGTCAATGTCAATGTCAATGTCAATGTCAATGTGAATGTGAATGTGAATGTGAATGTGAATGTGAATGTGAATGTGAATGTGAATGTGAATGTGAACGTGAATGTGGATGCGATTGTCAATGTGAATGTCGATGTCAATGTCAATGTCAATGTCAATGTCAATGTCGATGTCAATGTCGATGTGAATGTCGATGTGTGTCGATGTGAGTGTCGATGTGAGTGTCGATGTGAGTGTCGTTGTGAATGTGAATGTGAATGTGAATGTCAATGTCAATGTCAATGTCAATGTCAATGTGAATGTGAATGTGAATGTGAATGTGAATGTGAATGTGAATGTGATGTTACGTCGTACCAACGTTTTGCTTCAGCATTTGCGCGAACAAGCAAATTCTCGGGATCTATAATTCGCGCGAACGAATCGTGGCCGTTACGCCGATTTTAATTCTATTTTCGTCCCGGGTCAATCAAAGTGTACATTTATGTATCAAAATGTATATATATATATATATATATATATATATATATATACAGGGTGTCCCAAAACTATCCTAGGAGCCGAAAATGTTAGGTTCCTTGGGTCATTTGAAGCGACATTTTCCTTTACAAAAATGGCGTCCGCGGCTTTGTTTAGGAGTTATTAACGAAAAACACGGACCAATCAGAGCGCGATCTAGACACGCGATGACACGTTCGGCCAATTGACAGTTGGCGCGTCGGGTCGACTGTGCTAACTCGCGTCTAGGTCGCACTCTGATTGGTCCGTGTTTTTCGTTAATAACTTCTAAACAAAGCCGCGGACGCCATTTTTGTAAATGAAAATGTCGCTTCAAATGACCCAAGGAACCTCCCATTTTCGGCTCCTAGGGTAGTTTTGGGACACCCTGTATATATATATATATTCATATCAAACTACAACCATGAGACGCCGGTGCGAGCGAACCCTGGCATAGCAACAGCTATTACAGGTGTTTACCGAACATTCGCGAATAATGGTGACACGAAGAACAATAGTATAAATCGTATGATCGAGAACAATTAATGTCACGCTCCACCGAATTCTTATGGTCCGCGCTCCCATTATAAATATGGCAAGATTCGCGCTCTGCGACAGTTCTTCGCAACAGTTTCTCGAATCCGCTTCACTCTTCTAGTTCTAGTTCTCTGACCTGATCGTATCGCATCTTGCTATATTCGTTTTCTTGATTTCAATTTTCTTCTATTTCATTTCATTTATAATTCTAGTTCATAGTTTAGTTTAGTGCGCGTTCTTCTATTATAATTAAATAATTTTAGTTTCGGTTATCGACTTTTGAATTGCGTTAGTTTCTAAGTTTAGTTATAGTTATTTCCATAGGTTTAGTTATTTCTTTTATATCGCGTTCGTCACCTCGCCGTCGCGCAGTGCTACAGTTAATTTTCGTTTTCGTTGCCATCGCGTAATTTTGTATTCAGTTAGTTTCTTTTAGTTATTACACGTTGATTTAATTTACTTATTTTCTTTTCTTTTATTTTCTGTTCTCCTTTTGTGTCGTGCGATTACGTCAGTGTGGTTGTGCCCTTATAGTGTTTCGAATGCCGCGTCGCGCAGGTCGCAAGTATCAACTCAAGAGATTGTTCGGAGGACTCTTCCGGGAGGGAAAAGGGACCACCTACGACCGGAATCTCGGGATCCCGAAACCCTCGCGCATCCTCCGAGAAATCGAGTTTACCGGAACTACGGACAATTGTGGTCAAGAAAAATCCGGTGTTCCGCCTCGTACGTCTGAGCCCACCAGGGCTCGGTACAATCGGAGGAACACGGATCCTCGCGCACGGATCTCCCCGAGTTGCATATTAAACGTCAAAATTGTCAGATCTCTTAAATCGGTGTTCCCCCTCGTACGTCTGAGCCCACCAGGGCCCGGTACAATCGGAGGAACACGGATTATCGCGTCATAATCCGTCCTCCCAAGAATTCAATTCGCACGCCGTGCCACGATCACTGTGACGTCAGGGACCGCCCGGAACCTTCGCGATTGTATAAGAGTACCGTTACACGTCGTACATCGCGGTTCCCATTCTAGCAGCAACGCGACTTCGCTAATTCCCAGTTCCCGGTTACTATCTTTCTCGGACAACCGAAAAATCGGGGCTGGTCAGACGTGGACGTACGTGCCACGTGGACCGAAGATCGTGAAAGTCCATAAACACGTTACGACCCTCATCCGGGACGTAACAGTGAATGTGAATGTGAATGTGAATGTGAATGTGAATGTGAATGTGAATGTGTATTCTCCCTCTTTGCGTCTCTCTCCCTCTCTTCTTTTTTACCGACAAAATTAATATTTATTTAAATTACATACTACAAGGAATTAGGTCGTTTTTGGGAAAGTAATTTCGTTTTCGTGTAGGGATCACGATGCTTCCGTTTGTCATTACTTGTAACGAGCGATCTTGTTCGATCGGGGTAAAGAAAGGGTTCAGAAGATCTACGATAAACAATTGTATTTTGCACTGTTACAAAATTTGTCTCGAATGTACACAGGTGAATTTGAATAAATAATATGATGAACTGATGAATATAAATGTAAACCGATTTTATAGTCAGGCGCGAATTACGTAATCGATCAGCTGATTTGATCTGAGTAAGAGCGAGAAACCGTTATTTCTCACTTTTATTGTCTCGATCCTTCAGGAAGTTCGTCATGCGTCGGTGGTTCCGATTCATTGTACGGGAACCTTCCAGAAGGATCGAGACAAGGTCTTAGCCAATCGCGAGTCTGATTTTCTGCCCGCGCGAACCTCGAGGGCAGACGCCAATTGCTCGCGTTCAGGCGGGATCGCGCGGTGATATCGCGATTCGCTGCTGAGTCGCAACGCGTAGCTCGGCGAGATATCATGGCGCTCGCGCGGCAATTTTGAGCAGTCTCGAACATTACTAGACTGCGAATCTTTCTGCAAAATAAAAATTGACTACATCGATTGCAAGAAATAGAAACCAAATTTAATGTTATTTCTTCAGAAAAGGAAAAAGCGAAATGACTTTCGACACGACCTAATACATTAACATATTACAATAGTAGAGCTGCACAAAGTCTAAATAAAATCAAACTTATCATTTTTATACAAAGAGATCACGTTTAGAGTGTTGAAACGTCTTCGTATAAAAAGAAAAGTGTCGTACAAGCGAAAAGAAACTTTATAGTTTTCGGGTCGAGCGTTTTGGGCTACCCGAATGCTTCAAGCTGCCCCGTGGTTTCGCGCTGCCCGGGAGCGACCCGCTGTCGTCGGGCGGGTTCGGAGAGAATCGGACAAGTTCGGGCGAGCGAGTCATCGCGATACTCCGAGATTCAACTCATCTGCGTTCGATCGAACTTCACGGACAGACTGCGAATAATGACTAAGGAATATATGTAACCACGTTTTTCTCAAAATTTAGATCACTCTGACGGCTCATCGAAAAAGACGTAAAAAAAGAATTCGGCTTCGTACAGACCTAAACGTTTTGGCCAACCGTTCGCCAAACCGTTTGACGAACCCCGCACTTCGCCGCGCCGAACGCCGCGCATTTCGGCGCGCACGAACGCGAACGGGTAGCGTTTGCAAATCTGTTCCCAAGACAGACAGAGCATATCCTAAACATTCATAAGATAAAGAATAAATGTCAAGAAGTAGAAAGAATTTTATAAACAAAGACATCGGTGATTTAAATTATGTGAAAAATTATACCTTTACTTCCTAATTTGTTTCAAATTATTGAAGAGACCGTTACTATGAAAACATTGCATTTTTTTGTGGTTGTTTATGGAACGCTCTCTCGGAACTTAACCCTTTCGTTTTTATTCAGAATATGCATCGCACAATCGTAAAAAGACGAAAATTCATCATGTTGCGACATCTCCAAAAATTCAAGTCATTCAGTCTGGAGTCTAACGTCTTTAAGGGTGTGGATCCGCTCTCTAGTGTGCGTGACGCACACAACGCTAGACCCGTATACGTACACGAGAGTTGTAGGGGTTCCGTATTTTTCGAATCCTGACGCTATAATGCACATTTCAGAGTTCTAGGTAGTCACAAACGCTAGATAAAAGATTAATCTAGGATGCTTGTACCCTAAGAATGGCTGCATTTTAAGTTATCAAGGCGTAATTAACATTATTCGACAACAAGTAGTGGAACCGTGAGAAGCAAACGGTGGCGCGACAGTGCTGCCGCTGTTAAGAAGATGCATTTTCTTAAATATCAAGAGATTTAGGATACTAACATAAAGAATAGGTATCCAGCATCCTGGCGGGGACACATATAATGTCAATGCAACGTTTCTTACAATAAACCCTGCGTAATTAAGCACACAATTCGAAAAATTCGGGAAAGACACCAGTGGACGGAGGTTTTTGTCAAAATATAGTTCCGACATTTTTCGCTGCGAGCGCTGATGTCTGTTTCCGATCATTGAATCCCTGCAGTAACCAACGAGATAATCTTGTGGGTGCTGCAGTTTAGTGCGCCCGCTAGTGCCGGTAAAGCAGAGGACAAGAAATAAGAATTCATACGCAAACGTGACGTCACTATAACGGCACGCAATCTCCGCTCGGGCAGCGTGTACGTGTGCCTAGGCGGATCGCAGAGGTTCGGTATTTTTCGAATCCTGACGCTATAATGCACATTTCAGGGTTCTAGGTGGTCACAAACGCTAGATGAAAGATTAATCTAGGATGCTTGTACCCTAAGAATGGCTGCATTTTAGGTTATCGGTGCGTAATTAACATTATTCGACAGCCTTTTCGTGAGTCTCCGAAAGCCGGGTTCGACTGGCCGAGCCTCGACGCGCTCGCACACAATCTCCGCTCGGGCAGCGTGTACGTGTGCCTTGGCGGACCGCAGAGGTTCGGTATTTTTCGAATCCTGACGCTATAATGCACATTTCAGGGTTCTAGGTGGTCACAAACGCTAGATGAAAGATTAATCTAGGATGCTTGTACCCTAAGAATGGCTGCATTTTAGGTTATCGGTGCGTAATTAACATTATTCGACAGCCTTTTCGTGAGTCTCCGAAAGCCGGGTTCGACTGGCCGAGCCTCGACGCGCTCGCACACAATCTCCGCTCGGGCAGCGTGTACGTGTGCCTTGGCGGACCGCAGAGGTTCGGTATTTTTCGAATCCTGACGCTATAATGCACATTTCAGGGTTCTAGGTGGTCACAAACGCTAGATGAAAGATTAATCTAGGATGCTTGTACCCTAAGAATGGCTGCATTTTAGGTTATCGGTGCGTAATTAACATTATTCGGCAGCCTTTTCGTGAGTCTCCGAAAGCCGGGTTCGACTGGCCGAGCCTCGACGCGCTCGCACACAATCTCCGCTCGGGCAGCGTGTACGTGTGCCTTGGCGGACCGCAGAGGTTCGGTATTTTTCAAATCTTTGATCTGCAATTCACGTTGCGAAATTCTGTGTAGTCGGAATCGTTCGATAAATCGTTGATGTAAATTGTAGATTTTGCGGGGCTTTGAAGTCTTCGAAGAAACTGAGGAAACTTCGAAGTTTCGGAGTCTTCCAAGTGCTCGAAATTTCAAAGTCTTCCAAACGTATGAAGTAACTTATGAGTTTCATACCACGTCACCATTTTTGAAAAAAGAAAATATTAACCGTCAGGCACCGTTGACTGACACTGAACTTTCCGTTAGGAATTTTCGTAATTAAAGGAATGTTAAAAATTGTATTTCGGTTGTTTGACCCCCCGACAATTGATCCCACAGGAAGTCTCTTTTTCGATATATTTGGGGGTTGAGAATAGTACATTCAGATGAAAATTCTTTTAAAAAATCTGGAGCTGTGTTCTCCGAGACCCCGCATTACCTGGGGAAGATTAAAATATTCTACAGAAACTGAAATAAATGCTGGTTTTTCCGGTTTTTTCCTTGCAAATGATGCCCCATATAAAAAAATAACTGGGTGTCGCTTGTTCCAGAACCCTCAGGAGGCACAATGACCTAAATTAGTTTAGTGCACACAATATAAATACGTTCCGTCCGCGCGTCGTAAAACCGGTAAAACCTTCCGCGTGAGGGAACAAGCACGAATCTGAATTCAGGTAGGTGAACTATCTCCGAACGACCGTTTTCCTTCATCTAAGACTGTCCGACGAATTTCAATTTTTTCCACGATTCCAAATAACTGTTGGGTTGATTGTGCACAATTTTTGGGCTGATTCAGAATCTGCCTTTATTTTTTATCCTACACGCGCAGTATTCGATAAACGTGACTTTGCTGGAGAAACCTTCTTTCCAAGTGTACACAAATGTTGCGATGTTATTATAAAAGTTATTGAATTGTTCTTTACAGCAAAAGATTCTGCAGAGTTTCACGAATCCAGTGAAATCCATTATTAGTGCGTTACACACGCGCAGGGAAGGAACAGGAGAACGCAAGGGAAGGTTTTATGTATTAAAATATTTAAACATAGTTTGAATAACATTTTAAATTTATTTATAATAATTAAAATATCCCATATTCCCACATGGTGAGTGATACGGCACACGCGCGCAAGGAAGGAACAGGAGAACGCAAGGGAAGGTTTTATGTATGAAAATATTTAAACATAGTTTGAATAACATTTTAAATTTATTTTTAATAATTAAAGTATTCCATATTCCCACATGGTGGGTGATACGGCACACGCGCGCAAGGAAGGAACAGGAGAACGCAAGGGAAGGTTTTATGTATGAAAATATTTAAACATAGTTTGAATAACATTTTAAATTTATTTTTAATAATTAAAGTATTCCATATTCCCACATGGTGGGTAATACGGCACACGCGCGCAAGGAAGGAACAGGAGAACCCAAGGGAAGGTTTTATGTATGAAAATATTTAAACAGAGTTAGAATAATATTTTAAATTTATTTTTAATAATTAAAGTATTCCATATTCCCACATGGTGGGTAATACGGCACACGCGCGCAAGGAAGGAACAGGAGAACGCAAGGGAAGGTTTTATGTATGAAAATATTTAAACATAGTTTGAATAACATTTTAAATTTATTTTTAATAATTAAAGTATTCCATATTCCCACATGGTGGGTAATACGGCACACGCGCGCAAGGAAGGAACAGGAGAACGCAAGGGAAGGTTTTATGTATGAAAATATTTAAACAGAGTTAGAATAATATTTTAAATTTATTTATAGAAATTATAATATCCCATATTCCCACATGGTTGGAGATACATATTTGTTGGGTTGTAGGGGTTGGGGGGGGAAGTAGCTGTGCGGGGGGCACGGGGTAGGTTGTGCGTATGCATGTGCATATGGGAAACACGGGGGGGGGTGAATTGTGTGGGGGGGTGGGCCGTACGGCGAGAACGCCATTCCGCCGGAACGTCGGCCGCCTCTGTAGCCGCGGACGCGGTCTCCCCCGCGGTTCCCGCCACGGCGTCCTCCGTTAGCTCCTCCGTGGGCTTCGCCGCCCGCTGCCCCACGTTTCTGGAGCTGCTGAAAGTACCTTTTCCTGGCATCTTGTACCAGCTTGCTCTGCAACATATAAAAACAAATTGTATTAATTACCATGCATGAGTGAACGTGGGGAAGGACAGAACGAAAAGCTTTCATAGTCGATTAATGTCGATTAGTTTTTATCAGAAAAATGCCAGAAATACTTTTTTAAAAGTCTCGTAAAAAAAACTCTATCCTTATGATATTGCTATGAAAAGGCAAACAACGTTTGGGATCTCGACCTCCGATAGTATTTTGGGGCTTACTGTGGTACATGATTACTCACCCATAACGTCGGGTCTCCCGGCGGTGGCGGGCCCAGCTCCGCTGCCCACGGTACTTGTTCGCTAAGTTCCGCTGGTGGCGGGACAGCATTATACTGCTGTTGCTGTTGATGGTGATGCTGCTGCTGCTGCTGCTGCTGCTGCTGCTGCTGCTGTTGCTGCTGTTGCTGCTGCCGCGGTCCTAGCGGCGTTGGAATCCTTGTCGCCGATGAGGCTACTTCCTCCGCCTCCATCCGGACGACCTCCGCCGCCAACTGGCGAGCCGCCTCTCGCGTTGCTTCGAGAGCAATTCTTCGTTGGTGAGCCGCGTGCTCTTGCGCCGCTGCCGCTGCCATAGATGGGAACAGCGGTTCGCGTTGAATCTCGGTCAATGAAAGTTGCTCGAAACTTATCATCGCGATGTTCAAAAGCCGATGGTCTTCTGTGACTTTTGGGACCGGAGCGGGGCATATTTATTCAGCAGCGCGGAGTTTGGAGATAGCCAATGCCGTCGCGGACCCGCAGTTCTCGAAGCTGATTGGCGCTAGCTTGGTGTCGAAAACTGTCAAGTTCCTCAAAACCATCGAAATGGTACATTGTTTTGGCCGGAGATTTATGACTCGTACTCCTTGAAGAGGGCTGTTCGGGTCCCTTGCCTTTTACGCACTCGTAAAAAGGGATCCTAATCCGGTCGGAGTATTGTACCCTGGTTTATTGGATCTTTTTACCTGGTGTGAATTGGTCCATCGATCTATGATCGACAAAATAAGGCATTCCCTTTTTAAAATCGAAGGCCACCTTTGGTTTTAGAAGAATATTACAAATACAAAAAAAATGTACATACACCATCATACATTTCTAATAAAATATACTACTATTTATTTCTCTCCGGTTTTTTCTAACGTTTACGAAAAAACGCTGGCGCTGATCACACTGCCCAAAAGATTTAAATTTTTTCCACGTTTCCAAATAACTGTTGGGTTGATTGTGCATAGTTTCTTGCGCTGATTCAGAATCTGCCCTTAATTTTTCTCCTACACGCGCAATATTCGAGAAACATGACTTTGGTCGAGAAACCTTCTTTCCAAGTGTACACAAAACAACATTTGTTCACAGTTGGAAAGTATGTTTTTCTATCAAAGTCATGTTTCTCGAACATTGCGCGTGTGGGAGAAAAATTAATGGCAGATTCTGAACCAGCGCAAAATCTCTATAATATCCACCCAGCAGTTATTTATATGATATTTCAACGACTACTAAAAAAATTTCATCTTTTCCCATCTTTTGGCAATGTTTCATTTCGTCTGTAATTGTTTGTACATTGAGACATTGCATTTTCGTTGGAATAGCTAAGAGGATACATCAGTGCGGCGCACAGTGGGGAAACTTGACCTAACTCGATTCAAATAGATATAACTTTCGATGGAGATGGGATAGAGCGATGAATTTTATTTAAATAAAAACTAAAACTTTGGGGAATATGGGAAAAATAGGGACATTACGGTACGTACGGCTGTTGACCTTGTGAGAATTCGTAAAACTTGCACAATTTCAAGAAAATGCGGTTTCTCCTTTACCAAAGGCAGAAAAAGTTTTTTTTTTACATGGTGTGTATCATTTCCCGTCCTTTTTTCCATGCTGATTTCAAATCTGGTTTCAGAATTCGTCTACGACCACTGGTTTATTCAAGTAGTTGATTTTTGTGACAAGAAGTTACTGAAATCATGCATTCCTTGAAATGATTCAATGACACACTAATCTGAACGTAAATGGCATTCCCATATACAAAACACAATGAAAATAATAAGAATGAAGTGTTTGAACGTTTTGAGTCACGAAACGTATCAAACACCTCACATCTCGTCATCACTCGGCTTATCGCTGACTGTACTACTGGCACTCTCTGCAGGCTCTGTGCAGCTGTAATTTATAATAATATAAATTAGACATGTATTGTTCATAATCATACTCTCATTTGTAGACGAAGGTGAGTACTCGAGCAGTACACTTAATCAATCGTAAAATGTCACTGATCTTAATGAAAGATCGATTACAATTGCACCGAAGAAGAAAGTTGTACCAGACGTTAGAAACCTCATCGATGAAAATATGTGTTTAAAAAAGATGAAGTACTCACCTTCGTCTACAAATGAGAGTATGATTATGAACAATACATGTCTAATTTATATTATTATAAATTACAGCTGCACAGAGCCTGCAGAGAGTGCCAGTAGTACAGTCAGCGATAAGCCGAGTGATGACGAGATGTGAGGTGTTTGATACGTTTCGTGACTCAAAACGTTCAAACACTTCATTCTTATTATTTTCATTGTGTTTTGTATATGGGAATGCCATTTACGTTCAGATTAGTGTGTCATTGAATCATTTCAACGAATGCATGATTTCAGTAACTTCTTGTCACAAAAAGCAACTTCTTGAATAAACCAGTGGTCGTAGACGAATTCTGAAACCAGATTTGAAATCAGCATGGAAAAAAGGACGGGAAATGATACACACCATGTAAAAAAAAAACTTTTTCTGCCTTTGGTAAAGGAGAAACCGCATTTTCTTGAAATTGTGCAAGTTTTACGAATTCTCACAAGGTCAACAGCCGTACGTACCGTAATGTCCCTATTTTTCCCATATTCCCCAAAGTTTTAGTCCTTATTTAAATAAAATTCATCGCTCTATCTCATCTCCATCGAAAGTTGTATCTTTTTGAATCGAGTTAGGTCAAGTTTCCCCACTGTGCGCCGGGCCCGAGCGTTCGAGCGGTATCGTGTCAACTCTTGGAGTAGTGGGGTGGGGATTCGTGGAGGTGGAATCTCATCCTTGTCTTTTCACTTTACGGATGAACAGGAACGCGTTCGTGCGGAAGCGTTTTGCTGTTTTCTCCGTGCATTCGTACACATCGCGAACGCGAGTTTTTTAGTGTTGGCGTGATTGTGTGCGTTTTGTTAATTTGTGTAATTGTGCGAAGAGTGTGCTAGCGTTGTTAACAGTGTGTGTCTGTGGTCGTCATGAAACCTGGAAATTCAACGGAAGCTGAGGGACCAACGGTGGCGCAGCGGATGCAGAAGGGTCGCGCAGTGTCGTGTACCCTTCGCCCGTCGGTGAAGAGATACAATAAAAGACTATTGTTTCTCCGTCGTAGGTAAGTGTTTAATTGATACATTTTCGACCTGGGCCTTTGCAAGAAGATCCAGAATAGTATTCGTATTCGTTGCGATTTTCCCCCACCTACGTCGGGCATACGACCCGCTGCGCGCTCGTCATATATTCGGGGGCCTTTTTATAGTTCTTGAGGTCTATGTATCCGCAAAAAACCTATTGCTACTGGCGGATTCAATTTTCCGCACTGGCGCGCGCCCCGTGGTAATGTTTGCGTAAGCCTGGTCCAACCTGATTCGATCGACGCACAGTGGACTGGAGATCCCGCTTTCGTTGCCAAAACTATTGTAACGTTATTTTTGGGTTTAATGTTATATTATTCTAGGTCGTTGGATTCGTCTTGATACCAGTTTGAATAGTATGTAGTAAGAAATGTATGTTCATCTTTGAAAAATTGAGGTGACCCTCATTTAGTTATGAATAAAGAAATTTTTCTCTAATTTTTTGTATTACAATATGAGGAAAAGTGAATACTGATCAACTGTCGTTGAAAACATGTTTTTGTCGGATCGACGGAGGGAAAATCGTGTTAATAATTCCCACAATTTATACTGTAGTCTAGAAATCGCGGCAAAATGGCCAATACTGGAATCTTCATACGAATTATATGAAATCTAGTAAATCTGAGTAAATGTTCAAGCTTTCACATAAAAACAAGTCCGATGCTTAGCGCTCTTGGGCATTTTTGTATACTTTCTTTCAAAATTATAATGCAATTAATTTACGCTACTCGCGTATGGACTAAGCAATGCCTAAAACCGGATTAAATATTTGAACTGTGCTTACTTGCATGCGTAAAACCATCATTAAAATGTTTTCTGATATTTGATCATTGAAATCTGAAACGTCTCATTTAACATTGAATTTTCTGACTTTGTCTTTACAACGCTGTATCTCATCACAGAATTATCTAAGATGAATAATATTTTCAGTTTGGGAGCTTTCGATGGTTATTGTTTCCTAGGGAAAAAAATTTTTTCAATATGTTGACGTGGAGAAATTTAATTTTGGCCACGAAAACAGGGTCTCCAGACCACTGTGCGGCGGCGTGTTTTCTATTGGATCGCAAAAATTGTAATTGCTCCCAATTCGATGCGACAGTAACAACGGCAGTTTTCGAAACTTTTTTTATTACAACCCGTAATTGAAGGTACTGGTAATTTAGGAATTACAATGGTCGGGCCGAAGGCGAACAAATTACGGTCGCATAGTAGAGAGCAATAGTCGTTACTGAACAGGGGAAGCACTCAGGAATTGGCCCGGCGTGGGTCGCGCGGTCCGGAATCCTCCTGAAGGTTTATGATAGGTCGACCGCTACTGAGCGAGAACAACCTCCGAGGAGCTCGTGTTTTCAAAAAAAGACGAACCTTGGGCGTGACTGCAATAGTCGTAAAAAACATCTGGTAGACCAGTCGTACACGAATAAAAACAGATGGACACAAGTTTCCCCCATTTTAAAAGAAATTATGTTTGAGAGGTTCGGCTTCTGAAAGAAAGTAAATGAAGTAGGGTAAATGCACCAGTGAATGAACGCTTTTGTATATTTCAACAAATTTTAACCCGGACGGCATACTAGCGATAAAATTGTGATTAAAGAGTTAAATAAATAGGAGAATATTGTTTAGTAATTTTGTTCATTGATTGGACTAGCATTATTCAATTACTAGAATGTAGTGTTCATTCACTGGTATTTTTCATATTTTTGATTTAACGTTTAATGAAGAAGAATAATAATAATTTCATTGTATTTGTGTTCATTTATTTTTGACAAATGAAGTATAGGGAGCTATTTTGCATATATGAGATTCCTTTAATTCACATAGTTTTTTTTTAAATAAAATATTTTCCTGAACAATTTCTTAAATGTTCATTCACTGGTGCAGTTACCCTAAAACGGAATGGACTGAATTTTACTTCACTGAAATAATTGAAGACATCTTCGTATTCATCTCGTTTGAAGAATATGAATCATATGGCGAATTAAAATACATTTTTATTTTTGTGGTACCGCATGGACTTATACATGTAATGTACATTCAATAACAACGAGGTTTCCAACATCGTTGGCTCTCATTCGCCCCCAGACCATTAGCGATCCACCTCTATTGAATTTGCTGCAGCCAAAGAATGTAACGCGAACTAGAAATTGTGCGGTCTTCCCCTATTTTGCGCACAATTGTTTTCTCTTCCATCTCCGTTAATTTCTTTGGGTCGGATTAAGAGGATTTTTTACTGAAAGATTCCTGTGGTTTTCAACTGTATCACTATGCAATTAATGGTAGATTCAGTTCTCCCCAATGATTGACGGCAGACAAACTTTTATGAACTTCTTTTGTACGCGGTCTAGCCGAGCGGGTGTGGTGAAACTAGGCAGGGAATGATTGTAATATATGAAAACATAAGTCGAAAGGAAGGAATAACATTTTCTTGTTCGGCGCCACGTTTTCGAGAAAATCTATTATGAAAATACAGCAAACGTACGTGCTTTCGATAGGAATCGTCTGACGCGTCACATCATGACCAACCGATACTACTTCCTGCGTATGCTAAAGCACGATAATGACACACGACGCGACGGATCTAGTATACCTTCTCGAAAACGAGGCGTCAAACCCGGAAATGTTATTCCTTTCTTTCGACTTTTTGTAGTGAAACTCCTTTTGACACGCTGTAAGCCTAATTTGCGTCACTGAATTCCCGACACGAAAAAGCGTAACGGTCAAAAGTGGGGGTTACCTGGGGTTACCCCGTTTTGTCTCAATTGAGAGCGGTGGGCAAGGCCGTCGCGTTAGGCGCTTCTCTGTCTCAGTCCTATATATATGTATATGTATATTCGAGCGGTGGGTTGGGCGAGCGTTTCCGTGTCGCAGGCAGCTATCCTATACAGAGTTAGGACAGCCACCTACAATAACTGTAAAAGCATGATAGCAGCAAAAAAAAAATTTTGCAGCAAAAGATGCATGGGACAAAAGGGGCTGTATTATGGCGATAGTAACTTTTTAGTGGGTGGGCGTACTTCGGACATTTGAAGATCACCTCCATTTTTTCAAAATGAATTTTGCATTTTCATACCATAGATGGATAGAGTATTAAATTCAGAGTATAAAAGTGTTGGTCTTCATATGTCATAAAACTAATAGTTAACGCGATTGTATCCAAAGAAGGAAAAAAATTGTTTCCATAATATCCGGCTAACAATTAAATTTAGAATATATGGAGGTCAATACATTTTTACTCAGAATACGATAGTCTATCGATTTATGGTGCAGAAAGTAGGTGTCCTCATTTGTATATATTTTAACCCCCTGCGATTCCGACCAAAAGACCTGCATTTCCCCTTAGCGTGGAATATTTCCTTCCGTGAATTCAATCTTCTCGAAATGGTCACCCGTGAGACAAACAGTCATAAAAGATCAGTTGATAAAAATCGTGATGTAAAACTTATTGCTTACTAGGTATAGATACAGATAAATGATTGTACCCAATAAGCAATAAGTTTCACCTCTGTCGCGCGCGGTTTTCGACGCGTATGATTGTTCTTTTACATGTACAATCATCACGTGCCTGATTGCGCCACACCCGTCCGGCTAAGCCCCTGTATACAGAGGCGTGCGATAATTACCGAACAGCTCACGAGTTTTCAAACAAAACACCAAGCCACTTGAATCATTTACAATTCTACAGTTCCGATCAATTGTCATTTTCATGCAAGAAAAATTTTTTATCGAACCAGCAGTTGAATGACTCTAGCTTCCCAAAAAAAATCAAATTGTATAGTACGATATTTAAAAAGTTATCGCCTTTTTAAGAGTGTGCCAATACTTTTTTTATTCACTGCATATTTCAAAAATTTTACAGTTTATGTACTGTTATAACCAATGTATACATGTATAATGTACATTAACACATTAATAATTTTACTTATGTATTTATCTTATTTGCGTTAGTATCGTTACTTATGTTATTCCCGCGGCAGAATAGTACTGTAAACACGTTTTTCGAGAGATTTCCTACGATCTGCCGAACAAACGTTTTTAACAATAGTTGATCAGTATTTACATATCTATACATTTCAATACCAAAGAAGTCATGAAAAATTTTTTGTTTCTAAAAATGGGAATCGCGTCAATTTATTATACAGGCTGGGGCAGTAACTATCAGCACCTCAGATATCTTTGTTGTTTCTAAAGATACGTAAAATATGGTAAGGACAAAGTTGAATGGTACAATGGGGCTGATACTATGCAAAAAAAATTTTGTTTTTGTGTCATTTTTTTGGAGATATCAAGGTCAACTTCATTTTTTTGCATGGAATGAGATATTTTTTAATACGTCAATCGGTGCAGCTGGACATTGGTAATAAAAAAGTACTAACCTATGTATGTCGAAAAGTTAGTCGTTCAAGAGATATTTCAATGTAAAAAACATAAAAATACCACTACTGTCGTACTAAGATGTTACAATAGTAAGTAAACGCTAACGTCTTAGTACGACAGTAGTGGTATTTTTATGTTTTTTACATTGAAATATCTCTTGAACGACTAACTTTTCGACATACATAGGTTAGTACTTTTTTATTACCAATGTCCAGCTGCACCGATTGACGTATTAAAAAATATCTCATTCCATGCAAAAAAATGAAGTTGACCTTGATATCTCCAAAAAAATGACACAAAAACAAAATTTTTTTTGCATAGTATCAGCCCCATTGTACCATTCAACTTTGTCCTTACCATATTTTACGTATCTTTAGAAACCACAAAGATATCTGAGGTGCTGATAGTTACTGCCCCAGCCTGTATGTTACTATATATTTATGACCAAATAATAGTATTGCTGGTGTCGGTAGGAATTCAAAAATTTAGTATACTATCACCTGTAACTTTAAAATAGCGCTAAAATACTTTTGACCACAAAAAGCGGATTTCTAGACCACGGTGCGACGAGGCGACAAGGGTTTTAATAGTCATGGACGATTAGTGCAATAAAAACGGCCGGGCAACCCGACGGGCATTCAGGTAAATCACTGTAAAACCGCAACTAATCTAATTCCACGGGCACGCGCTTCACAGAGTAATAGGTTTTATTGCACTGGTAGCAGAACAAATTATTTATTGCGAGGCGGCTTTACGTGTAATCAAATAATTTATCAGGTGTAGAAAGGCACGGGAAGCGAACTGTACACTTGTGCAATGGTCTTCGTATGCGTCTACCCACCGCTCTGTTCTGTGTAGCCACCACTGTTTTGTTCTGTCACAACCCCTTTTTGGAATCTGTTTGCAGGAAGCAGCAGTTGGCGAGGCTTGCGCTGGAAGAGCAGTCAACGGCTGCGGAAAATGAGGTTCTGGCGTGTCGACCGAGTGCACTGCCGGAGGAAATGTTCTGCGATCCCTCCGTCGAAAATTCAGCAACAATGTCAGAAGAAGCCATGGAAATCGACGAATTCATTGAAGTTGTAGAAGTCATAGAAGTCGCAGAAGACTATGCACCGCCGGCGCCAAGTGCAGCGGAAGAAGAAATGTTGAGCGACGCGGCAGAGGATTTTGAAGAAAATTCAAATCACGACATGCAGAGAGAGACTGCCACCAACGAAGAGGAGCACCTTGTCTCGGAAGAAGGAACGACGACCACGTCGCAGGACGAATCGTGCCCTTCGGACGGTTTCAGCATCGTCGACATGCACCACGTAATCAACCAGATGATAATGGTAGGCGAGCATTCGAGGATAATGGGATGTGCGATGACGAGCATACGCATCAAAGGTACGAAGAGATCGGGCCTGGAAACAACCGTCTTTTTGGAATGCGGGATGTGCAATGCTTCATTCCAAGTCCACAGCCAACTCGAAGATACAAAGGAGAAACCAACTATTGACATGGACCTAACTGCAGTCGCCGCAACAATGACCACCGGAGGCGGCCACGCACAAATGGAGGGATTTTTGGCAGCCATCAATGTTCCTTGCATAACGAAGAGGAGATACCGCAAATGTCACGACAGAGTCGCGGAGAAATTAATAAAGCTTTCGGAAGAGACAATGGTGGCAGCGGCTGAAGAAGAACGAAAGCTAGCCTTTGAAAGAGGGGATGTACTACCAGATGGAACTCCACACATTCCCGTCGTGGCTGACGGAAGCTGGATGAAGAGGTCGTACCGAAGTGGGAAATACAATTCGATGTCTGGTGTAGGCGTGATTATGGGACACCATACCAAGAAGGTGCTGGACGCCGTTGTTAGAAATCGAGTGTGCAACATTTGCCGAGCAGCGGCGAAAACTGGACGAGAAACACCGGCACACGCGTGTTATAAAAATTGGGCCAGCAACCAGACGTCGACAAAGATGGAGAGCGACGCCATCGCAGAGGGGTTCCGAACCAGCGTGGAAAAACGCGGATTAATTTACTCGACACTGATTGCTGACGGCGACAGCAGCGTGTACAAGAAAATTTTGGACTGCAAGCCGTACGGAACACTGATCCGTGTGAAAAAGATCGAGTGTGTGAACCATTTGTTGCGCAACTTCTGCAACAAGATGAAAGCTATTGCAAAGAAAACTCAGGCCGGCTATTACAGGAAAGCCGTGGAAAGAAGTATTCTGCGGATACGCGCGGCAATTACGAAAGCTGCGAAATACAGGATGGATGAGAATGTGCCTACGGCAGAAAAAATCACACGCCTGTACCAAGACATCGTGAACGTGCCCAGCCACGTATTCGGGCAACACAGCAACTGTAACAGAATCGGCTATTTCTGCGATGGAATTCGGCAAGAAGGCGAAAAAGACATTGTCCCTGCCTTATCAAGCAAGGGAGTATATAAAATGATACAGGATGCCGTACAATGTCTGGCGGAGCACTCTGGAAGCCTCCTCTATCAAAACAACAACAACGCGGTCGAGAGTTTCAATGGCGTCATCGCGAAGTCCATTGGCGGAAAAAGGCTCAACTTTGGCCAAAGAGGATCCTACACCGCAAGAGTTCATGCTTCCGTGATTCAGTACAATACCAAAAAGGTACTGTCTAATCTACAGAAATCGTTCAACGGCGCACCCTCACAAGTTTTGATGGATTTGGAGGAACGACGTAAAAAGGAAGGATCGAAAAATGCTCAAAGGAAGCGTGACTCCAAAAGGACACATCGGCAGTTCTCTGTAGGCAAGGACTCTGATTACGGACCAAACGCACAAAAGCCGGACCTGGATGAAACAATGTATCGCCTAAAAGAAACAGCCCATATGGAAGAGCTAAAGGATTGGGCACAAAGAAGAGAACAGATCGAGCGGGAAACCCTCGGTCAACGGAGTAATGACAAGTGGTTGACGTACAGATCAGTACTTTTGACAGCGTCAAGCTTCGGCACAGTGTGTCGCCGAAAAAAAACAACGCTGTGTGCCAGCCTGGTGAAGCAACTTGTCTATCCGAAGTCTCTGGATGTTCCTGCCACACGATACGGACAACAGAACGAACCGATTGCTCTGGAAGAATTGTCAAGGAAGGAGCATGTAATCATCAAAGAATGCGGCCTTTTCATCGACGCATCGCATCCATTTTTGGGAGCATCACCGGATGGCCTGATCGGCGACGACGGCATTGTTGAAATAAAGTGCCCGATGACGGCGGCAGATGTAACGCCAGAAGAAGCAATGCATACGGTAAAAGCCGTCAAGGACATGTTTGCCGACAGTACAGGTAGCGCGTTGCGCAAAACCCACCGGTACTATTACCAAGTACAAGGACAACTGCATATCACAGGCAGGAAATACTGTCTATTTGCTGTGTGGACAAGGAAAGGGATCATGTCAATTCGAGTTGACAGAGACGATGACTTTTGGCAACGTGAAATGGAGTCACAGTTGTCGCAGTTCTACACGCATTGCATGCTGCCCGAAATCATCGATTCCAGAGTACAGAGATACATGGTAATCAGAGAGCCTCAACATATCCTGGACGCGATTGAAAATGCAGCAAGGAAAAAACTTGAAAAAGCTGCAAAAACTGCACAGGTATAAAAAATTGAAATAATCCGACGTCGAGGTCCTCTTGCATGTAATTGTAAACAATTGAAATAGTCCGACGTCGAGGTCCTCTTGCATATAATTGAAAACTTTGTAAAAAATTGAAATAGTCCGACGTCGAGGTCCTCTTGCATGTAATTGCAAACTTTGTAAAAAATTGAAATAGTCCGACGTCGAGGTCCTCTTGCATGTAATTGCAAACTTTGTAAAAAATTGAAATAGTCCGACGTCGAGGTCCTCTTGCATCTAATTGAAAAGTTTGTAAAAAATTGAAATAGTCCGACGTCGAGGTCCTCTTGCATGTAATTGCAAACTTTGTAAAAAATTGAAGTAGTCCTGTTATGCGTACCATGAGCAATACCGTATTTACTCTGACTCACAGGCTTCCGCATCGAACTGACCTATGATTACATTGATTACTTTCAATGTCTTACTTTCGCCATATATTTTCGGTCCAAAGATCACATCTGCGAAAACCCCGACTTCCACGTCATTCTTTGTCACTAAGGACTAATCATCCTTTCCTTACCAAACCGCGATAGTGGAAATATATATAAGACCCAACGAAAGGGCACGCGTCAGTTATTAGCTTTTCATTCTAGAAGTCAGAGGTGACTTAGCCAGTCAGTCCGTAAATTCGTTTTATAAGTTGTTCTGTATTCCTGTTTGGCGCTCTATTTTCCAATAAACCTAAGTTGTGCTGGAAGACTTTGGAGCTGATTCGAGGATTCCCTTCATTTCCTCTTCCCGTGGCATAACAAAGGACTATTTTTGGTGGCAGCGGTGGGATAGAGTCTGCAATTCAGCAGGAAGACCGAGGTCAACAAAGCAACAAGACGAATTGCGGAAGGATCTAAGCCGATAATTATGAAAATTCTACTCGGGTAAGTGAAAAAAAAAAAAATTTTTTTTTTTCACACGTATCATAACCCGAAATAAGAAATTCAAATCAAAAGTATTAACAGCGAATTATTACATTGTTTTATTCATAAAACTCTTGGACAAAATGAATCCAAACATGAGTCCCGTCGGAAGCAGTCTCGAACAGCAAATTGCTGAACTTAACGCAAAATATCTTAAATTAATGAGTTTCTACGATGAACAACAGAAAGAAATCGATAGATTACGACAGCGGGAAACTCCAGTACCACTAGAACATGTTAATACCAATGATGATGAAAGTGATAGTTCCTTTCGGTCCACGGACGAACAACGCGTTTTAATAAGAAAAACAAAGGAATCAAGACAGGCAATTGAGATGATAAGTGACTTTGACGGATATAATAGACCGGTGGAAAAATTCATAAAGGAAGTTAAGGAAGTTAGACAAATGATTAGTGACCAACGTATCTATCTAAATCTCATACGAACCCATAAGTTAAAAGGAGACGCGAAACGATTAATCGACATGCACGATGTGATAGATTTGAATGATCTCTACGACATCTTGCTTAGCGAATATAGTTTAACCAAAAGCTATCATTTACTTATTCAAGAACGCAATACTTTTAGGCAAGGTAAACGAGACGTCCGCGAATATACCAGACGCTTCAATCTATTACACCGAGATATTAAACGTGCACTAGATCAAATGCCTACCCTATCTTCTAGTGAAAAACGAGCAGCTTTACAGGTTGAGGATATGACAGCCTTAGACGTTTACATTCAAAATTTGAACGATGAGTTAACTAAGGATGTTCAATATATGAGACCGAATAGTTTACGCGAAGCACAGAATATTGCATACGAACAGCAACGGCGTAATGAATTGCGACGAACCACTTACAAATCAACATCTTTTACACAACGCAGTGAGCGCGATAAACCTTCCTATAATTCTAACAGTAATTCGAGCACACCGCGAAGGGTCGAGACGCCACAAACCTCCCGACGTCAAGTGTGTACAGTCGATAAATCCACGGGATCTGACCGAAGAATTACAAATCGAGGAAAACTTGCAATCAGTCTCCGAATGGGACAAAGCAGATCAAATCGAGTATTTCTCCTAGATACAGGAGCGAGTATAAATTTAATAAAAGCAGCAGCAGCAGTCGTTTTACCCACACGAGCGAGAACCAATCAATTTTACGGAATTGATAATAAAGAAGTCGTCTCAACTAGAGAAGCTAAACTCACTGTAGGAAATCGCGAACATATTTTGGCGATAGTACCTGACTCTTTTCCGATAGAAGAGGATGGATTACTAGGGATGCCCTTTCTAGAACAAGAAGAAGCAAAAATTGATACCAAGAATAGGATAATAGAATTAACAGGTACTATGCACAAGGTTTTACACTTACAAATACCAGAGGAAAGAATTCAAATACTAGATGCCAACACAAGGGTTGAGCATTTAACAGATCCAAAGGCCATTGATTTAGTGAGAAAAGTCTCAAGAGAATTTGTAGATATATTTTCTCTTCCGGGCGACGCTCTGCCCATGACTAATTTAACCGAACATGCTATACCTGTCAATGATGAGATTCCAGTACATACCAAACAATTTCGTTATCCTCCGGGTCATCTCGATGTAATTAATGAACAGGTTACTGATATGTTAGATAAACGAATCATTCGTAATTTGACTTCTCCTTACAACTCGCCACTTTGGGTGGTTCCAAAAAAACAAGACGCCAGCAAAAAAAAGAAATGGCGTGTTGTGGTGGATTTCAGAGCACTTAACGAGAAAACTAGGCATGATGCATATCCTCTACCAAATATAGAGGAGATCTTAGATCAGCTTGGGCGAGCCCGCTGGTTCTGTGCATTTGACTTAACGAGCGGTTTTCATCAAATTGGGATGAAAGAAGAGGACAAGGCGAAGACAGCGTTCTCCACACCATCTGGACATTTCGAATACAATCGCATGCCGTTTGGCTTGAAAAATGCTCCAGCGACGTTTCAGAGAATGATGGATCAGGCACTGAGGGGTTTGATCGGAAACATCTGTTTCGTCTATCTAGATGACGTTATCGTCTTTGCAGAAAATCTAGAAGAACTGGAAAAACGTTTGAGGACGTTATTCCAACGCTTTCGGGATAGTGAACTGAAACTCCAGCCGGATAAGTGTGAGTATCTGAAACCGGAACTCCAGTATTTGGGACACCTTATTACAAAAGATGGTGTCAAGCCTAACCCTGAGAAGATTCGAGCCGTGGCCGAATTTCCAACCCCTAAGGATAAAAAGAATATTAAGCAGTTCCTGGGACTGGCAGGGTATTACCGGAGATTCATCCAAAATTTTTCGCAATTAGCTAAACCAATGAATACTCTTCTGAGAAAGGACAGGAAATTCGAGTGGAAACAACAGCAAGAGGAATCTTTTCAGCGCCTGAAGACGGAACTTTGCGGAGACCGTGTACTTATGTACCCAGATTTTAAGAAACAATTCATTTTATCGACTGATGCCTCTGGTGAAGCTTTAGGAGCAGTACTGGCACAAAAAGATGCGAGTGGAAGAGAAAAACCGATCAGCTTTGCGAGTCGGACCTTGAATGACGCCGAGCAAAAATATTCGACTACGGATCGCGAAATGCTTGCGATAGTTTGGAGCGTAAAGCACTTCCGACCCTACTTATATGGTCGAAAATTCGTTATAATTACTGATCATCAGCCACTGAAATGGTTGAATAGCATGAAGAAACCAACTGCCATGCAGGTGCGGTGGAGAATTATTTTGGAAGAATATGATTACGAGATTCAATACAAGAAGGGATGTTTGAACTCCAACGCTGATGCTCTTAGCAGAAATCCGGTGATGTTAACTACCACTCATAGGGCAGCATGGGCTAAAAACATAACATTTTCAGATCAACGACCCACAGATGCAATCTACATAGAATTTAGGAAAGGAAACGAAGATAAAGTTGTATGTGACCTACCTAATGCAATACAGCTAATTGGACAAGACTTTACGCAAGGAACCGTAAGGAAACTGCTAGAAGAACTTTGCGATATTCTAATATTTGAAGAAATCCAAGGAACATTAACATATCACTTGGAAGATTTGAAGAAGATCTCATCATTAGAAGAACATGAAATTAAGCATCTCATGCAAGATACCTTTCGCAATGCAGATCAAGAGTTTATTCTAATTTCTCCGGCTTTGAAGACACCGGAAACAAAAGAAGAAAAATTAGAAATAATCAATAACCATCACGGTCACTTCTCATCAGCACATTCCGGAATAAAAGCAACTCTCAGTAAAATATTGGAAAATTACACATGGAAGGGCGTACATAAAGATGTTACAGAATTCGTCAACAACTGTAACTCTTGTCAGCAAGCCAAAATTGTTAGGCAACCGACAAAGATGCCATTAACTATTACGGATACACCACGAATGTTCAACGAAAAAATAGCTTTAGACATCGTTGGACCCTTCACCGAGAGTTTGAAAGGATGCAAATACGTGTTAACCATACAGGATCAACTCAGCAAGTTTATGGAAGCAGTAGCCATGGAAAATCAAAAAGCAGAAACAATCGCGACAGCTCTCACTAATACATGGATCTTGCGATATGGATTTCCAAAAACAATACTGACAGATCGAGGAGCAAATTTTATGGGAAAAACAATAGAACAATTATGTAGAATATTTAATACAAATTTGATTCATACGACAGCATTCAGGCCACAATCCAACGGATCTTTAGAACGAGCGCATGCAGTGATCAAGGATTATTTAAGATCCTACGTCACACTCGATGAAACATGCGAAACCTGGGATGACTACTTACAATCAGCAATCTTCTCATACAATACTGTAACTCATACCAGCACAGGTTACAAGCCATTCGAACTAGCTTTTGGGAGAAAACCACCGAGTATTAATCAATTAGAACAAGAAGATAAAGTGACGTATTGCGATTTAGTAACATCCATAGAGAATCATTTGCGTAAGACATGGGAGCATGCAGAAACCAATATTGAAAAAATCAAAGAAACCGTCAAAAAAACATACGATAAGAACATTAGACCTTTAACATTAACGATAGGAGATTATGTTTGGGTGAGGAACCAGGGCAGGGATAGACTAGCTGGAATGACCATGCCGTGGTTGGGTCCATATGAGGTTAAAAAGATAGATGGGTTAAATGCAGAAATAACTATTAGGAATAAGGACTATAAAGTCCATCTAAATAGACTAAAATTTGCTAACATGAGTTCCGTTACAGACTTATAATCCTAGGCTTTAGTCTAGTCCATGTTTCATCAACCGTCCTGGAAATTGAAGAACTACCCAATGCGCCGAACCTAGAATTCGACAACATGGGTGTCACAAGAACGTACCACAGGAAATGGCGCACACTCTACACCTACGATCTACAGGAACTCAAAGGCATCGAAAAACTAGTCAACCAGGCTATTGTGGAACTCCCTAGCGACGCCGATCCCGTAATTAAACAAATTTATCGTCTCCTACATGAACGTTTTATCCGCGATATTGATGAAAAATGGCGTATGTTATATAGTATAGGTGTAACTTTACCTAATAGGAGTAAGCATGTAAAACGTGGTTGGTTGAATCCTATTGGAGATTTAGCCAATGTATTATTTGGCACCCTTAGTCAAAAGGACGCTAAATACTACGAATCGGAACTCGATAAACTTTATACAGATAGTAAAAATTTAGCCGTACACCTAGACAAAGAAACAACAATTGTAAAAGGCATTATCAAAGATTTTTCCCATTATCGTGATAGAATTCAATCTTTTATAAATACAACCACCACAGCAATCTATCGGGTCATAGATAAGGTAGAAAGACAACAAATTCAACTCAGCACCGCAACTTTATTATCTGAACTTGTAACTGAGTACGGAGAATTAACACACAAACTCAGAAGTCTAATCAACAATGGAATCCAAGGAAAATTGGATCCCACATTACTAAACTCGGTAGATTTAGTAACAATTCTTAAAAGCATTGAATCTAAATTTGGAGCTGAGAGAATGCTGTTTCCTGCCACGAAAGAATCAGCCTTCCAATATCAACGAGTTGCCGAAATTAATATTTTTACCTTACACGATACACAACTTTGCTTTGAAATCAAGATTCCAATTCTTGAACCAGAACAGTATAATCTTTATCAACTGGTACCAATTCCCCTTATTCAAGATAAACTAATGTACGTAGTCAGCACAACTGTTCGATACATACTATTAGACAGCACAACTAAATATTACAGTCCTGTCGAGCCTACGGACATTAACAAATGTAAGATCTTTGGGAAGATCCGAATTTGCGAAAGAACAACTCCAGTTCTCACTTCATCATTTCAAGATCAATGTGTAGCACAAGCAATTCATATACTCCCAGAAAGTAAGAAATGCCGAATAGCCGTCATTAAAATTATGAATCCCATCTGGATACAACTCTACTCTAAACATACTTGGATTTCTGTAACAGAAGAACCAGAAAGTTTACATGTAATGTGTAGAAACAGTGGTTCTACTAGAACTAAAATTATTCAAGGCGTCAATAAGATTACCCTTCATTCAGATTGCATTGGAACTACACTTTCTGCCAAATTATACCCTTCTAAAGAGGAAGAAGATGTTTTAATCCATCATATATCTTTAGGTATAACCAACATAACGATCCCTAAATTAAACAACTCTATTCTTGACTTTGCACAAATACCTTCTATCTCTGATGTTATAATCCCTCCGGAACACTTGCAAATCTATTCCAAATCATTGGATGAAATATCTAGAGACGCGAATAACATAGCATCACACGTAAGAAGCGCGACACGAACCGAAACCGTCTGGACCACACTTAAAATTATCACCGTTAGTCTAATCCTAATAGCTCTATTATATGTATTATATAAATTAAAAATCTGGAAACTCATAAACTTATGTTGCAAACCTTGCAATCAGTATGTAAACTGTTTCAATACAGGAGGTACACACGTTTATAACGAAAACGTAATGACACCGTCACCCCAGTACTCTGTCAGATTCACATCAAAACCGCAAAATGACCAAACGCCTACTGTCGAGGAAATCAACGATGAACCCGTATCAATCAATGTAAAACCGACAAAACGTAAAATTGTATTAAAACCGATCTTGTAAAAAGAACATACCTCACCAAGGTATATTCTTTTAAAATAAGAAAAGGGGTGTTATGCGTACCATGAGCAATACCGTATTTACTCTGACTCACAGGCTTCCGCATCGAACTGACCTATGATTACATTGATTACTTTCAATGTCTTACTTTCGCCATATATTTTCGGTCCAAAGATCACATCTGCGAAAACCCCGACTTCCACGTCATTCTTTGTCACTAAGGACTAATCATCCTTTCCTTACCAAACCGCGATAGTGGAAATATATATAAGACCCAACGAAAGGGCACGCGTCAGTTATTAGCTTTTCATTCTAGAAGTCAGAGGTGACTTAGCCAGTCAGTCCGTAAATTCGTTTTATAAGTTGTTCTGTATTCCTGTTTGGCGCTCTATTTTCCAATAAACCTAAGTTGTGCTGGAAGACTTTGGAGCTGATTCGAGGATTCCCTTCATTTCCTCTTCCCGTGGCATAACAGTCCGACGTCGAGGTCCTCTTGCATGTAATTGCAAACTTTGTAAAAAATTGAAATAGTCCGACGTCGAGGTCCTCTTGCATGTAATTGTAAAAAATTGAAATAGTCCGACGTCGAGGTCCTCTTGCATCTAATTGAAAAGTTTGTAAAAAATTGAAATAGTCCGACGTCGAGGTCCTTTTGCATGTAATTGCAAACTTTGTAAAAAATTGAAATAGTCCGACGTCGAGGTCCTCTTGCATCTAATTGAAAAGTTTTTAAAAAATTGAAATAGTCCGACGTCGAGGTCAGAAATGTCGCAGTGCGCGACACAGTGGAATAGGCCTAAAGGGGATACCACTGACAAAAAAAAACGCATCTAAAATAGTACCTCATGGGTGATGTGGAAAACTATTCTATAATTAAAACAATTTTGAAACAAATAAATTTTCATAATGTGTAGAAATTTGCTTCGATCTTCATTAACAAGTGTTTTAACAATAAATTGTTATTGAAACAGAAAATGAAATAACGAATGTAGAAACAAATTATGAAAATATATTTATTTTAAAATTGTTCAAATGTTCTTTCACTAGTAGAGTCACAGCTTGCCCTCGAAGCTGCCCGAGAGGCGGCACGCCAATTGACGGCGGAGGTCGCCAGAATGGAAGCGGAGAAGGCAGCCTCATCGGCGGCAACTGCAACCGCGCCACAGCAAAAAACACATCGCCAGCAGCAGCAGCAGCAGTACAATGTTGTGCCAACACCGCCATACGTAACGGAGGATTCACCCTGGGCAGTGGAGCTGGGCCCGCCACCGCCGAGAGACCCGACATTATGGGTGAGTAATCATGTACTACAGTAAGCCCCGAAATACTATCGGAGGTCGAGATCCCAAACGTTGTTTGCCTTTTCATAGCAATATCATAAGGATAGAGTTTTTTTTACGAGACTTTTAAAAAAGTATTTCTGGCATTTTTCTGATAAAAACTAATCGACATTAATCGACTATGAAAGCATTTCGTTCTGTCCTTCCCCACGTTCACTCATGCATGGTAATTAATACAATTTGTTTTTATATGTTGCAGAGCAAGCTGGTACAAGATGCCAGGAAAAGGTATTTCCAGCAGCTCCAGAAACGTGGGGCAGCGGGCGGCGAAGCCCACGGAGGAGCTAACGGAGGACGCCGTGGCGGGAACCGCGGAGGAGACCGCGTCCGCGGCTACAGAGGCGGCCGCCGTTCCGGCGGAATGGCGTTCTCGCCGTACGGCCCACCCCCCCCACACAATTCCCCCCCCCCCCGTGTTTCCCATATGCACATGCATACGCACAACCTACCCCGTGCCCCCCGCACAGCTACTTCCCCCCCCCCCAACCCCTACAACCCAACAAATTTGTATCGCCCACCATGTGGGAATATGGGATATTTTAATTTCTATAAATAAATTTAAAATATTATTCAAACTATGTTTAAATATTTTCATACATAAAACCTTCCCTTGCGTTCTCCTGTTCCTTCCTTGCGCGCGTGTGCCGTATCACCCACCATGTGGGAATATGGGATATTATAATTTCTATAAATAAATTTAAAATATTATTCTAACTCTGTTTAAATATTTTCATACATAAAACCTTCCCTTGCGTTCTCCTGTTCCTTCCTTGCGCGCGTGTGCCGTATCACTCACCATGTGGGAATATGGGATATTTTAATTATTATAAATAAATTTAAAATGTTATTCAAACTATGTTTAAATATTTTAATACATAAAACCTTCCCTTGCGTTCTCCTGTTCCTTCCCTGCGCGTGTGTAACGCACTAATAATGGATTTCACTGGATTCGTGAAACTCTGCAGAATCTTTTGCTGTAAAGAACAATTCAATAACTTTTATAATAACATCGCAACATTTGTGTACACTTGGAAAGAAGGTTTCTCCAGCAAAGTCACGTTTATCGAATACTGCGCGTGTAGGATAAAAAATAAAGGCAGATTCTGAATCAGCCCAAAAATTGTGCACAATCAACCCAACAGTTATTTGGAATCGTGGAAAAAATTGAAATTCGTCGGACAGTCTTAGATGAAGGAAAACGGTCGTTCGGAGATAGTTCACCTACCTGAATTCAGATTCGTGCTTGTTCCCTCACGCGGAAGGTTTTACCGGTTTTACGACGCGCGGACGGAACGTATTTATATTGTGTGCACTAAACTAATTTAGGTCATTGTGCCTCCTGAGGGTTCTGGAACAAGCGACACCCAGTTATTTTTTTATATGGGGCATCATTTGCAAGGAAAAAACCGGAAAAACCAGCATTTATTTCAGTTTCTGTAGAATATTTTAATCTTCCCCAGGTAATGCGGGGTCTCGGAGAACACAGCTCCAGATTTTTTAAAAGAATTTTCATCTGAATGTACTATTCTCAACCCCCAAATATATCGAAAAAGAGACTTCCTGTGGGATCAATTGTCGGGGGGTCAAACAACCGAAATACAATTTTTAACATTCCTTTAATTACGAAAATTCCTAACGGAAAGTTCAGTGTCAGTCAACGGTGCCTGACGGTTAATATTTTCTTTTTTCAAAAATGGTGACGTGGTATGAAACTCATAAGTTACTTCATACGTTTGGAAGACTTTGAAATTTCGAGCACTTGGAAGACTCCGAAACTTCGAAGTTTCCTCAGTTTCTTCGAAGACTTCAAAGCCCCGCAAAATCTACAATTTACATCAACGATTTATCGAACGATTCCGACTACACAGAATTTCGCAACGTGAATTGCAGATCAAAGATTTTAAAAATACCGAACCTCTGCGGTCCGCCAAGGCACACGTACACGCTGCCCGAGCGGAGATTGTGTGCGAGCGCGTCGAGGCTCGGCCAGTCGAACCCGGCTTTCGGAGACTCACGAAAAGGCTGTCGAATAATGTTAATTACGCACCGATAACCTAAAATGCAGCCATTCTTAGGGTACAAGCATCCTAGATTAATCTTTCATCTAGCGTTTGTGACCACCTAGAACCCTGAAATGTGCATTATAGCGTCAGGATTCGAAAAATACCGAACCTCTGCGGTCCGCCAAGGCACACGTACACGCTGCCCGAGCGGAGATTGTGTGCGAGCGCGTCGAGGCTCGGCCAGTCGAACCCGGCTTTCGGAGACTCACGAAAAGGCTGTCGAATAATGTTAATTACGCACCGATAACCTAAAATGCAGCCATTCTTAGGGTACAAGCATCCTAGATTAATCTTTCATCTAGCGTTTGTGACCACCTAGAACCCTGAAATGTGCATTATAGCGTCAGGATTCGAAAAATACCGAACCTCTGCGGTCCGCCAAGGCACACGTACACGCTGCCCGAGCGGAGATTGTGTGCGAGCGCGTCGAGGCTCGGCCAGTCGAACCCGGCTTTCGGAGACTCACGAAAAGGCTGTCGAATAATGTTAATTACGCACCGATAACCTAAAATGCAGCCATTCTTAGGGTACAAGCATCCTAGATTAATCTTTCATCTAGCGTTTGTGACCACCTAGAACCCTGAAATGTGCATTATAGCGTCAGGATTCGAAAAATACCGAACCTCTGCGGTCCGCCAAGGCACACGTACACGCTGCCCGAGCGGAGATTGTGTGCGAGCGCGTCGAGGCTCGGCCAGTCGAACCCGGCTTTCGGAGACTCACGAAAAGGCTGTCGAATAATGTTAATTACGCACCGATAACCTAAAATGCAGCCACTCTTAGGGTGCAAGCAGCCTAGATTAATCTTTCATCTAGCGATTGTGACTACCTAGAACCCTGAAATGTGCATTATAGCGTCTTGATTCGACAAATACCGAACCTCTGCGGTCCGCCTAAGCGCACGTACACGCTGGCGCACGGTGGTCCAAATCGAGAAATTCAGTGACTTTTCGCCCAAAACGAACTTTCTCGTATCGATATCTAATCAATGAACATTGCTTCCCAAATATCCATAGACCTCGAAAATGAAAAAAATTGTAGAGATCAATTAATTTTATAGTTGCAAGAAACATTGAAAGTTAGACATTCGAAGAAGAATATTTTTCACGAGATGCGATGCCCTGACGTTTCTATTCATTCCCTCGGTTTTCTTGAAATTGAAGATCAGATTTTTACGATAAGAAATTGTATCTTACATTATTAAGTAGTCTGCATAATATATTAAAAATTAATACTGGACTAACGGAGAAAATCAAACAAATCTTTTGTAATCGATAAGGGATATCATGAAAGTCCCAGGATGTCCCAGGCTCCAGCAAATTGGACTATTTCCAGTACACTTTCCTCTATATGATGGCATAAAAATTCGACTTTCGTCCGCCTTTGGAAATTGTAACAGTGTAAAACTGACCATGTTACGTCGCGCCTCCTTACGCTTTACGGGCTACATTTGCATTGAAAAGAAAATAAAAAATAAAAAAATATCAAATTTAGAAATGGCAGCCGAAGCATTAACAAGTAAATAACAGAAAAGGCAGGATTCGAAATGGACTATAAAAAATAATGCTAGACAAAAGCAATTGTGAATGAAGACTTACAAATTATAAGCAAATATTATTTTTCTTATATTTCATGTTATTCGTTGTATACTATTATTGTTATATTATAAAATCGTTATTGTTATCACATTTTTATCACAAAAGTTCTACAAAAATATTACTAAATTATTATATATTATATACAATATTACAAATATTATAAATTATTATAAAAAATATCTTTTGATACAGTTATGAGGAATTTTTACCTTCTTGGTACTTTTTGTATGCGTTGATTAGAAAAAAATTCCTCAAATTTACATTTTACCCATTTCTTAAAACATTGCATGAGTAAAACACGAATATAAAATACACTCTTGGAAAGAAAAAATGGTTTGGAAGATTGTATTTAAATAATTTTTTTAATGAAACATATCGATGAAAATTAATTAAAAATTGTTATTTAACACATGCAAAAAATATTAATTTGTCTATAGTTTAAATTGACTTTTTTTAAAATGAATTTTAGTGCAAATTTCATCCCGATATCTCTTATGGATAAAAAGTTATAATAAAATTCACTAAATTTTCCGATTTGGACCACTGTGTGCCGGAGCGCCGATGGAGATGCGAGCCACACATTCTCACTCGAGCACAGCAATGTTGGATTAGAGCAACGTCAGGCCGTATAGTGACGTCACGCTTGCCGAGGAAGCCTGACTTGCCGACAACATTTACTTATGTAGTGACTACTCTCACCGCCTAGGCGCTGTTGTGTGCTCCTCGACATTCGACTGTAGAAAATATACCTAGCTCCCCCTACTGGACGGGAATGTTATTTCTTAGCTTCTACTGGTGGCCACTTCTTTTTTCTTGGCGCGACCGTCAAGGTCAAATTCGGATCCACACCCTTAATGCTTCGTACTGACTTGAACATTTCACTTTGAAACTTCAATTCACTCGAGAAACTGCCTACATTTTCTGGACTTCTTTCTATTCGCCGTTCTGCACGGCGCACAGTGGGCCAGATCGGCTCGGTAGCTGTTCATGAGCTAAAAAATGAAAGTCCTCATATCGATTTTTAACCAATGCACAGTGATTCTTAAATGTCCATTACATTCGAAAACGATAATATTAATTAAAGTTATTAAAAACTCTTGTTATAATAAGCGTTCAAAGATCAAACTTTTTCAGATACGATTTATCACCGAAAAAATTCCGTTTCTTCATGACGATGTCCTGGAAAACCTACTGAGGATTAAGTGCCCACATTTTTTTTTATGAATAATGTATATCTATGTTGAGAACGCCCCAGGAACTAAACGTTAATGTTCATAATTTATTATTTAAAAAAATGTTTAGTCAGCTAAGGAAAATTGTCATAGTCTTTCACCTTTGACAAGGAATAAGTTAAAAGTTTGGAAGAATTTGGTGCTCTAACAAAGTGGAGCATTTTCAGCAAAGTTTCCTCTAAAAGATCCCGTAAAATTCACGTCCCCCCTCGGCCCACCCCGGAAATTATGACGGTTTGAAGCGTCGCGTGACACGCGCTCAGTGATGAGTTCGATCGAAATCGTGGCCAAAATAGGAAGGAGTACGACAATTTCCGGTGGTGTGACAAAAAAATGTTTCCTACAAAAAATAATCAGTAATCTGTACTCTACAAATCTCAATACAAAAAATTTAAAGAATTTTTTTTTTTAAATAAAAAATTGAGGTCGCGTTGATTATTTATTTATCACGATATATTTTTTATTCAATAACATTATAGCTGACGTCAAGACGAATCCAACGACCTATTTATTGTGGCCTTTAAGTTTTGAAATAATGGTGAAATAGGCGTGAACAGCTACCGAGCCATTCTGGCCCACTGTGCGGCGTTCGGCGCGGCGAAATGCGCGTCAATGTTCGTCAAGCGGTTCGTCAAACCGTTTAGGTCTGTACGAAGAAGCCTTCGCTTAAATTTTTCTGCTTCATACAGTTGATGGTCGAGGTTAGAAAAATAAATTTGCAATAGCCACCGAAAGAAAGTGTGGCTCAATCGGATTTCGACGAAAAAATGATTTCATTAGTTGTGTTGACGAAAAATTCGATTTCGCACAAATTTGGTGGTGCACAAATTTTGAGACTAGATTTGAAGTCAGCGTGGTAGAATAACTGCGGGACATGATGTACAGCATGTCGCAAAAAAATCTGTTCCGCTCGTGGTATTATGAGAATCAAAGTTTTACATCAGTTGTTATAAATTCAGCGGTCTTGGTCGACCACAAGGAGAAATAAGCGAGTTGGAATGAATGAAAGGAGTGAAAGGAGAAAGGATGAGCAAGTGGAGTGAATGGATGGAGTGAGTGAGACAAAATTATGGGTAGATTCCGGATTTTAGATAAATAACTGTATATTTTAGCACTGTATTAAATACAATTGTCAGTGATACGAATTATAAATGAGAACAATACTGCACAATAAATTGAATTACAAAAAAAGAGAGATATAACTGATTTTCTGGCGGTGTTTTGGCAATGATTGCGTAAAAGAGTGAGAGGTCGCGGGTTTTTCCTCCTTTTATTGTCTCTTCTCCTTCTGGAACATTCATCATGCGTCACCGTTTCCGGGAATCACTCGTGAACGTTCCAGAAGGATCGAGAGTGCGTCGCGGCCAATCGCGTGAGCAATCGGGCTCTGCGCAATGTCCTCTGCGCCGCTGGTTGGCTGATTGCCTCGCGTGCAAGTTTGTCGTCTTGGCGCGAATCGCGCCAGTCTTGGCGGGAGCGCGCTGTGCCACTGGGCTAACATGGCGCCCGAGCGCGCCAATTTCAGACATACCGCCCGCCTCGACTTGTCGACTTCTCGTGCTCGTGTTACATGATCAATTGTAGCGGTGATTTTAACGAACGGGTCCGAAACTGAAGTGAACTAATGCAGTGAACATAAGTGATGTGCTAATTACGTCGAAACTGAATACCGGTGAAGTGAGTGAGTGAAACAATGGAACGGGCGACGTAGTGAAACAGTTGTGAATAGATGAGTCATCGAGGCGCATTGATACTTTGCGTCGCGTACTACGCAGTAGTACTATGCGCGGTTGAGGTGCGCGGTGGCGTTATCGACGCGTTCATTGATTCGTTCGCGTTGATCGGGAGAACAATCAGTTTCGCAACTGGTCTTACGAGTTCGGTGGTTGCTGTGGCCAATTTCACGACTCGCACCTTCCCGTCAGCCCCTGGATTCGTCTCTGTGATGCGTGCGAGCTGCCACTGCGATGGAGGAGTCGTCTCGCCGACGATAATACAGAGACGGCCTGGCTCTAGATCTTCCTTCGGATGACGCCATTTTGACATCGTGGTGAGCCCGTGTAGATATTCTCTCTGCCACCTCGTCCAGAACTGATCCCGTATTTTCGACACCATCTGCCAACGAGTCAGCCGGTTGCTTTCAGTGTCGAGCAGCGAGGGTTCGGGGAGAGAATTCAGCGCCGTGCCGATGAGGAAATGCCCTGGAGTCAGCGCAGTCACGTCTGATGGGTCGTCTGAGAGAGCGGCCAGTGGCCTTGAGTTGAGGCAGGCTTCCACCTGGGTGAGCAGCGTGGTCATTTCCTCAAATGTGAGGCGAGTCTCCCCGATGGTTCGCCGCAAGTGGAACTTGGTGGACTTCACCGCGGCTTCCCATAATCCACCAAAATGTGGTGCTGCGGGTGGGTTAAAGTGCCATTGTGTTCTCAGGTCACACATCTGACTCCTTAAACTTCTGTTCTCTTCACAGTTGGCAGTGAAGAGACGGCGCAGTTCCTTGTCGGCGCCCAGGAAGTTTGTCCCGCAGTCACTTTACAGGTGGGCGCAGATGCCACGGCGTGACACGAACCTACGGAAAGCACCTAAGAAGGCCTGGGCTGTATAATTGGATACAACCTCGAGGTGTACGGCTTTGGTGGCCATGCAAACGAAAACTGCTATGAAGCCCTTGTAGGCCTTGTGTCCCCGTCCAGATGTGGTGCGCAACCAGATTGGGCCAGCGTAGTCGACTCCGGTGCAGAAGAAGGGACGCGCCTGTGTGACTCGAGGCGCTGGCAGCTGTCCCATCATCTGGTTTGCTGGTTCCGCCCGCCATCGCAAGCAGGTCACACACCTCTGGATTGTGGCTTTGACAGCGGAGCGCCCCTTTGGTATCCAGAATCGCTGGCAAACAGTCCCCAAGGTTGCCTGAACGCCTCCGTGTAAGGTGGAGCTATGGACAAATGAAATGTATAATTTGGTGAGTTTGGAGTTTGGAGGCAAAATGATTGGGTGCATCTCATCTGGATTGAGGAGGGCGTTGCTCAGTCTGCCTCCGACTCTCATGAGACCGTTGCTGTCTAGTTTTAGACAAAGTGATGCCAGGTTGCTTTTGTTCGGCACGCCTTGTCCATTTGTTAATCGTTTAATTTCCTCCCCATAGGCGTTCCGCTGCACCATCCGAATCCAACCTCTCTCTGCCTCCTCGACATCCGCAACGCTAAGGATTGGTGGCTGCGTGTCTTGAAGTGCATTCGGGTCAGGAGCCGTGGCTGGATTTGTGCCATGGCATCGTCGGAGCCATTTCCGACACCATGCAGTGACACGCAGCAGTCGGGTGTACGAGGAGAATCGGAGCAGTATGAGGTTGTCTTCTTCTGGATTCTCCCCTTTGGCGATGGCGGCGACGATGGGTCCCCTTGCTTCTGGCAGCTGCTCTAGGTTGGCGAGTCCTGATGGGGCGAAGCTGTCAGTATGTCGCAGGAACTCCGGCCCCTGCCACCACAGGTCCCAGTTGAGCAGTTGTGACGGCGTGAGTCCTCGTGAAGCGCAATCGGCTGGATTGTTTACGCCAGCCACGTGGTGCCATTGTGCCTCTGGGATTCTGCGCTGGATGTCAGCAACTCGATTGGCCACGTACGTTTTCCAGCGGGATGGATGGGCTTGGATCCAACCTAGAGCCACCGTGGAGTCCGACCACAAGTGTAGTGGGGTGTCTTCGAGGTTGAGAGTGGTGACTGTGCGTTGTGTGAGGCGTGCTAGTAGGTGTGCTGCGCACAATTCGAGGCGAGGTAAGGATACTTGCTGCAGTGGAGCCACCTTGCTTTTTGCAGTGACTAGTGCGACGCTCCATTGACCCTCCGCCTCTTTCGTTCGCAGGTAGATTACGGCTCCGTAAGCTCGTTCTGAGGCATCTGCAAAACCATGGAGCTCTCCTTGCCTCGGACGAGCACTGTGAAATAAGGGTCGAGGCACTCTCACCTTCTCTAGCTGCTTGAGGTCCGCACAGAAAGTTCTCCACTCATTTGCCAGTGGGGGTGGCAATGGATCGTCCCAACCGAGAGCCAACAACCACGTGGATTGTATAGTGATCTTGGCTCGGACTACGACAGGGGTGAGCCATCCCAATGGGTCGAAGAGCTGGGCTGCTTTTGAGACGACGCTTCGCTTTGACATTGATTGTGCCTCCTCCTCTGCAATGACGAAGAAGAAGCAGTCCTCTCGTGGTGACCACTGGAGGCCGAGCGTGGAGTGGATTGCGTCTGTCCAAGTCTTTGATTCATCTTGGACAGACGAGGGCGGCGCTGCAGGATCCTGGCTGGACTGTGTTGTGACGTTGTGCAGGCCTAGCACGTTGGACGCCCATTTCTGAAGAGGGAAGCCGCCCGCCTTGCACAGCTGTTGAAGCTGCGTTGCTGTTTCCTTCAAGGCAGAGATGGTGTCGGCTCCCGTCAGAATGTCGTCTACGTATGTGTCGTGTCGGAGTGCTAGTGCGCCAAGGGGATGCTGGTCACCTTCATCTTCTGCCAATTGGTGCAACGTCCTCACTGCAAGATACGGTGCGCACGACAAGCCACAAGTGACCGTGTTTAATTGGAATTCACTCACGTGCTCAGTTTCGGTGTTTCTCCACAGGATCCTCTGGTGGTTGCGGTCCTCTGGATGCACCAGTATCTGCCGATACATTTTAGTGATATCGGCCGTGAGGACAAATTGGTGTTTTCGCCAGCGCAGTAGGACGTCTGCAAGCAGTGGAAGAAGGTTTGGACCCACGTGCAGGCTGTCGTTTAATGACAGCTGGGATGGCTCGGACCAGGAACCATTGAACACCACCCTCAGTTTTGTTGTGGCACTGTTGGGTTTAAGGACTCCATGGTGTGGCAGATAGTGCGCTTGGTGGTTATCGGTTGGTTCCATTGCCAGCGACATGTGACCCAGTGTCTTATACTCCTCGAGGAAATCTCGGTACAGTGCCTTGAAGTCTTCACTTCTGTGAAAGCGCTGCTCCATTCTCCTTAGGGAGTGCCACGCTGCTGCTCGTGAACCCAGTGTGATGGGACCAGTGTTCCGGAATGGTAGTCGCACCTGGTAGCGACCCTCTGGAGTGCGTGAGTGAGAGGATGCAAAGTGGGTCTCGCACTCCATCTCCTCCGCAGTGAGTGTCGAGCGAGCGTCCTGCAGTTCCTCCTGCTCCCAGAATTTCCGTACCAGCGAACTCAAGGAATCGCCAACAACGGCCTGGTGCACTTGAGCATGGGCTGCGGTGGTTGAGAGGCCTGCTAGTCCGGTGATTATCCACCCAAATATAGTTGATTGGCCGACAGGCTCGTTCAATTTACCCCTTCTTAACCCTTCTCTTATAATGGCAGGGTATACATCGGCACCGAGCAGGACTTCGATGGGCTTTGACTGTGCGGGATTGGGATCCGCTAGTTTCAGCCCTTTCAAGTGGCTCCAAGTGCGTTGTTGCGTGGTACGACCGAGTGCATATCCCGAGAGTTTCTGCAGTACGATTGCCGAGACCTTGAGTGTACTGCCCTCGCTGGTGGAAATGTCCAGGACGACTCGACCTCGTGCTTTTGCAAGCTGCTAGCCTCCAACTCCGAAAATGTCCACCGCCGATGCTGTTCTTGGCAACTGGAGTCGTTGTGCCAGCCCCTCGCTGACCATCGAAATTTCAGAGCCTTGGTCAATGAGGGCTCGAACTGCTTGCCTTCTGCCGTGCCTATCTGTAACGTGAATCAAGGCAGTAGCAAGTAATACGTCACCGGCCATGTTGCAGCAGTCGAGAGTGTGGTGAGTCGTTTTTCTTGGTGACGGGTCATCTCGATACGCATCATGAAGCGCTGAATGATGCTTCTCCCCACAGGATAGGCAGCTCTTCGTTGACGGACAAGAATTACAGGAGTGTTCACCGAGGCAGTTGATGCACAGACGGAGTTTCTCCACGAGGTGCCTGCGTTCCGTTGGTGAAAGGGCCTTGAACTCCTTACACAGCATTGTGAAGTGGTCCTTTCCACATTTAGCACAGGTGGGTTTCGGGCTCTGTTGTGTGTGATTGGCTCGTACAGTTCTTGATGTGCCTTTGTGTTTTGACAGATCGTGATTCACGCGTGCTCCTGAAGATCTACCCTGACTCTGACTCTGGCTGGTCGATCGGCTGGATTTCAAGACCGAGGACTCAGGGGATGCTTCCAGCTGCTGTCGTCGCTTCGTCAGGAAGTCCTTCAGGGTTGCGAAGGACGGAGGATCCTTGGAACTGGTGATCCCTTCCTCCCATTTGTCGCGAGTCACGGGGTCGAGCAGGTTTACGACTGAATAAACAAACCAATCTTCAGTTTCATTGATTGGCCTTCCCAGTCCTTCCAGGGTGTTCACCACAGATGAAACTCCTTTCTGTATGTTGGCGATCTCTTCCGGTGAACTCTCTCTCATTTTGGGGAGAGAGGCTAATTTGTCGAGACAGGATCTGACGAGGATCCTTTTGTTCTCGTACTGTTCTGTTAGGATCGTCCACGCTCGATCGTAGTTTTCATTGGTGGTGGGCAAATCTTTGACAAGATCCGCCGCTTCCCCTCGGAGAGCACCCTTGAGGTAGTGTAGCCGATCAACCGCACTTAGTTTCTTGTTGCGCTCGACTATTGATTTAAATAGATCTTTGAAGGCTGGCCACTCTACGTACGTCCCGTGAAACTCTGGCAGTTGCATTCGTGGTAGTGGAGCAGACCCAGCATCTGGTTCGTCCTTAGATTCAACCACCGCTGTTGAACTTCTACCCACATCACTGTACTTCACGGACAGGTCGTGAAGCACGCTTCGCTGGTACGCGTACGACTCTTCGACTTGATCCGCGATTTTCTTAACTACGTAATCAGTCGTTTTGAACGCCTCTCTCCTTTTGTACAGGATTATGTGGTTGTTCTGTTGGAATTCAGCCCAGTACTTCTCGAGGAGATTGATTCTGGTCTGGACAACTCCGGCAGTAATCTTGGATTGTGCTCCTGCCTTTTTGAAGTTCTCCAACGTGCGCTCAATCTTCCCCGTGAGATCTTGCTGGACAAGGAGTAAGTCTTCTGGTTGTAGGTCCATTTTGATACGAGTTTGGTCGTTGAATGGTTCTTCACTGGACAAGAAGACTGATTCACCACTGGCTTCACTGGTTTATCGAAGAATCCGGCTCGAAGGACCAAAAATGTTATAAATTCAGCGGTCTTGGTCGACCACAAGGAGAAATAAGCGAGTTGGAATGAATGAAAGGAGTGAAAGGAGAAAGGATGAGCAAGTGGAGTGAATGGATGGAGTGAGTGAGACAAAATTATGGGTAGATTCCGGATTTTAGATAAATAACTGTATATTTTAGCACTGTATTAAATACAATTGTCAGTGATACGAATTATAAATGAGAACAATACTGCACAATAAATTGAATTACAAAAAAAGAGAGATATAACTGATTTTCTGGCGGTGTTTTGGCAATGATTGCGTAAAAGAGTGAGAGGTCGCGGGTTTTTCCTCCTTTTATTGTCTCTTCTCCTTCTGGAACATTCATCATGCGTCATCGTTTCCGGGAATCACTCGTGAACGTTCCAGAAGGATCGAGAGTGCGTCGCGGCCAATCGCGTGAGCAATCGGGCTCTGCGCAATGTCCTCTGCGCCGCTGGTTGGCTGATTGCCTCGCGTGCAAGTTTGTCGTCTTGGCGCGAATCGCGCCAGTCTTGGCGGGAGCGCGCTGTGCCACTGGGCTAACATGGCGCCCGAGCGCGCCAATTTCAGACATCAGTCAAGGTTAAAAAACGTTCGTACCATAATTTCCCTACTTCTCCCATATTCTTCAAAGTTTCAGCTTCGATTAAAAAAAAATGTCATCGTTCTATCTCGTTTCTATCGAAAGTTACTTGATTTTAACGCAGAATTCATCGGGTAGCGACCCGGCGGTTGCGCTACTTGCGGCGACCCTTGCAGCGACCCTTGCAGCGATCGGGTCGTCGCAAGGACCACTTCCTGAATCGCGACGCAAAGCATAAAAATATTTGTCGCCACTGACCACCAGTGGTACTGGACGCGCTAGAGGACCCAACCGTAAAGCTACCCAGCGGGCCCTGCCTGAAACGCTGCGATATCGGAAGGTGGTTTAAAGCTGTATATATAGAGATCGGCGATGGATCAGGTAGCACCGAGAAAGGTCTTTGCACGACTACCTTCTGTCCATCTTGTGGCGAGTGTAGGAAATTAGCTGCCACAAAAGATTACAAAATTCAACGATCTATCTCATTTGTATCGAAAGTTCTTTCGATAGAAGAAGAGAGGTACTAATCGCGATATCGGAGATTCAACTCTGCTTTCGCTCGAACTTGTCCGTTTCTCATCGAACGCGCTCGGCGCGGCGAAGTGGAGTCGCGCTCGGGGCACCCGCCCGATGTGTTACGGATAGACTGCGGATCTTTATGCAAACTGAAAAATGTTAGCGTCGATTACAAGAAATAAAGACTAAGATGAATGTCATCTCTTCCCTTAATGATTTTAATAGAGGAGAAATCATATATATTGACGCCTTCGTTTCGACGTCGCGGCATAACACGTCCATGAGAACGAAGCGGTTAATTAGATATACTCTTGTATCCAAAACTTATTAAGTGAAAATTTTTCTGGTTAGGTATTTGTTTATGTAATCGTTTAAATATTTTTTATTCTTTAATTCTGTGAGAACATATTTTCGAGATGTTTAGTTGTTTATTTAAACATATGCTCCAGCGTATATTGAATGTGTGATAAATTATAAATTATGCTTGTCACATGTAGAGTAAATATGGGCCAAATTATATCATGTTTGGTCTTGTTTTAATCAGAATATTGCCAGAAACAAGCCAATAAAAATCTCATTTAAAAAAATGAAAAATAAAGCATTTGAAATTGGCATTACATTGTGAGAACGCGTGGGCCTTTAAACTGTGCCGGCGACGGCGATATGCTACAGCCACACGTTGCGCGTTGCCGTCGCTGGCACCGTTGCTCTATCGTAGTCTCGCTCGGCGCGATCGAAGCGGTAGACCCAGCCGTCAATCAGAAAAACAATTCTACATCGCGATTTTTGCCCGCTCCACGAACAGCCCCTGGGAGGGAGGGAGGGAGGGAGAGAGTGAGTGAGAAAGAGAGAGAGAGAGAGAGAGAGAGAGAGAGAGAACACGAAAGCAAAAGCCTTACTGTCATTTTATGGTGCGTGGCAGTTTGTTTCTAACCAATCTAAAAACATATATATACATTACATATAAAATCATGACAAAAACAAATGCAGAACATACAAAAAATCACGTTATAGAAAGAAGGCTGCGGAAAAGGAGTTTACGATAAATACAGCAAAAAATTCAGCAGAGCGTGTGCGAAAATTTCGTGCTGAGAAAAAGTTATTATCTGACAACGCTTTAAATTTCGATACACGAAGTGCCGAGGAGTACAAACATCTTGCTGGACCATTGACAAGCGCATTGTCGAGACCTATTTCTCTGTCTCACACTTATGTTGAGGAACAGAACCTCACATCTCGTAAATCAGACGACATGGTTAGCACAGAGAATCAATTTGCAGCAAATAATCCATCGACAAGTTCAATATTAAATTATGTGAATGTGTGTAATCTTAGTTCTAATGTTGTTCAACCTTACAGTGACTTTCAACGCCATGAATCTGTTCATAATCAATTTTTTTTAAAATACGCTGCAGAATATGAAGAAATTTTTAGAATAATGCTACAGGATATTAAAAGGGATAAAATAGCTATCTATCTGTTCTACTTGTCGAACTGCACTGTCGAAAAAACCATACGCATCGAAAACCACGCGCGACAGTAGTGAAACTTCTTGCAGCCTAGTAATGTTTAGGAGTAAATCAAGATTGCTCTCGATACAGTGTAAAATAAATAATGAAGTCTAAACTAAACATACAATGTAGAATTAATTAAAATTAATTTTGTCCCAGCGAGGCGAAAATGTTTTTGGCGAATCGTTGGACGACATTGAACCTACCTACTCGTTAAAATCCACAAGGGCATGTCTAATATCTGCCCTATGGAATTATCGAGCAGAAGGGGCCAATGACCTTTCGCTCTCTAATTGTTCTCGCGAATCCTGATTCTGCAATTTCATTCGTCATAACTTCCTCGTTATGAGTTTTCCTCTTCCTCGGTTGCTTCGGTGGCTTCCTTCCTCTCCTTCCCTGGGCTGCGTCATTGGTTTTTCCTCGAATTTCAATAGATTTCCACATCACCACGGAGGTACTATTGTTGATGCGTTTTTTTATAGTGGTATCCCCGGTAGGCCTATTCCACTTTAAAAATGAATCACGCTTCTTCAGCGTGAGCAAGAACTACGACAGCCCATTCGGAAATTTCCGATGCGCTATCGCAGTTTTCACTCGCACTGAACAGCGGCATGCGATAACATTTCGCTCTAATTGTCTCCGCGCTAACAACAACCGGTTCACTAGTTAAATTCGAACATTTAAAAAAATCTAACGCGGAGGACTCTATGGCAATATCATAAAAATCGCCTACACATTGAAATCGATATACACCGAATGTATAATTATTACCCGACGAAATAATTGACGAAATTAAACAAATTGTCCCATCGCGCAAAATGCAACAGTTATCGCGATCGTCTGTTGAAATTAGCATGTTTCTAATTTTAATTTTCCGAGGGGGGGCTTCGACACTGCTGGGTTTTAATCTTTTACGCGATTGAATGTCGGTTGCAGGAACACCACTTCCCTCGTTGCGTCGAGCATCAAGCTCGATTTCTGCAATTCGGTTCGCGAACTGTTGCAAAGGAAGCCCGGGCTTCCTGATATTTCTTTTGAAAAACATCATATTGCTCTCGTACGGGAAAGCCGAATATGAGTCCAATGTTCCTAAACGTTTCGCGTCATTTGCCAGATGGAGCAGCCCGTGAACGTTATACGAATAAAAGGTTTTACCGTAGTGACGTTCGCAGGACAAAACGAATTGTTTCAACGCTTCTTCTGCGAACGTCATATATTTGAGACGAAGCGAGGGCGAAACAAGAATTCTAATTGCCCCGTGCAGAAGTAAAAAATGAAAGCGGATGCTTTCATTCATAATTCCGCACGTGACGACAGGACCGGTATACAACAGAAACTGTTTCCTAGTGCTGATTTAAGTAACCTACGATTTTCGATTTGACATCGAAGTGAATGTACTCGCCCGGTAGTACTTCATACGTAATTACGCTATTGCGTGGAGTGCCGAGAAGCGTTCTCGTATCAACCGGTAAACCGCGAAAACAAAGGTGTGAACGCAGAAGGCGTAATATGTTATTTCCCTGAGTGTGTGTGATATTACTTTTTAGGAAGCAATACGCTAAACAATCGCGGAACGATTTACCGGATACAGCGCCAGCAGATCGCCGGGCTGTATTATCGCACGACGGGAGCGAAGAAAAAGACGCGCTGCTAGACGTACTTTGGGAATTGTCTCTGGATAAATTTGAATCTACATTTTCGCGGGGGGTCTCAACAATGGGAACGAATGCAGAGGAGGTGGTGGAGTCCTGCGGAATGCCGACATTCGCGAGGGCTGCTGATTGATCGCGGATTAAATTTGATCGATTTTCTTTTAAAATTCTCTGTTTCTGCCTAATAGTTAAATGACTCCACGACTTACGCGAAGATCGAGACGTGTCTAATCTTTTCGGAGACATTAGAGCAAAATGAAATCGACGCGACGATTCGATATAAATGAACCCTCTGAACGTCCGGTGCACGTAATCTACGTTGCTCGCACAAAGTAATCTAAAACGATTTAAAATACTGAACTATTCAAACTCTTGAACCCGGCTTTATGAGAGCAGTACTAAATGGTTTCAAAATCACGGCGTACACTAGTTGAGTTTTTTTTTTTTTTTTTTTTGTTAAAGTAAAGTTTGGTGGCCTGTGCCTAGCAACTTATTGCCGCTTTACCAGGCTGGAAGAAAAATATTATAATATAATGGTGTTACCTGTATAAAGTAAGGTTGCAAGGTGCAAAGTAGAGCAAGTGTGGATATAAAATTTTCAAAAAGATCCAAGCATAATAGAATAAGGAAAAGAATAATTGAGAAAATTCTCGAATTAAAAAGCAACTGGCCGAGGTCAGGGGGGGTGGTTATATGAAAGTGAGGCTTAGCAAGGGAATGCTGATAGTGAAATGTAGCGGTCACTCTCCAGTGGGATACAATGGAGAGTGAGAAGAATTTAATAAGCGTGTCCCAGCAGTGTGGGGGATATACTTAGCTATGATAATAATTACACCAGAGAGAAGCATCAAGGTGGGCGGTGATGGTAATAATAAAGTGGAAATTTAACTTTTATACGGTAAGGTATTTGAAATGGGAAATAAGTTCCTGTTAGACGAATAAGTTGATTTATATGGGGATCAACATTATATTTGTTAATGATAGAGATGCAGAATTCAAGCAGGCTAGGAATATCAAGCAGTTCATGCAATATGCAGGTAGGAGTACGAGTAGGGAAACCAGTAATGATTTTTAAGATTCGAGACTGAGCTCGACTAGCAATTTTGAAATTTGTCATCGCAGAAGCGATCCATACATGTAATCCATAAGTGAGAACAGGACGTATACAGATTTTGTAGAGCGCCAGTCTCAGGTTTTTATTGAGCGGGGAGGCTTGAGAGGTCAGCCTGTGAATTGCACCTGTAGCGGCGCGAGTTTTTGCCACTCGATCAAGAATTGCGGCTTTCCAGGAGAGTTTTCTATCAAGAACGACACCGAGGTATTTAACAGTGGGTTCCCAAGGGAGTAAGAGATTGTTTATAGTGAGCTGTGGAAGGTTATTGCAGCTTTCCCGTCGTGAAAAGATTATTGCTTGGGTTTTGGCAGGATTTACAGTGAGTTTCCAGGTATTGAAAAATTCGAGTACCTGGTTTAGGTAAGATTGTAGGAGGTTGACGGCGATACGAATGTTTTTATGGGCGATGAAAAGTACTGTATCATCAGCGTACATTGCTAGCTGAGACCGAGGGTCGGTAGGAATGTCATTTACGTATATATTAAATAGGACAGGACCAAGGATGGATCCCTGTGGGACACCCGCAGAAGATGGTTATCAAGGCCAATGTTGCCGAGTTTGTATACAAGTGCCTTGTGCCAGACGGTATCAAAGGCTTGAGAGAGGTCGAGGAAAACAGCTGGAACCGATCTGCGAATGTTTATTTGGTGAGTTACCAGTTGAGAGAATCTAACGAGTTGATGGGTAGTCGAGTGCGACGCCCTGAATCCAAATTGCTGGTCAATTATGACGTTGTTCTTTTGGAGAAAGTCTAAAAGAAGTTTGAGAATACATTTCTCAAGGAGCTTTCCAAGAATTGGCAATAAACTGATTGGACGGTAATTTCCAGGAATTTTATGGTCCTTACCAGGCTTTGGGATAGGTACGACCTTGGCAATTTTCCAAGGGTCTGGAAAATAAGCCAGGTTGTAGCATGCTGTGAAAATGTAATACAGTTGGGAGATGATCCTCCGCCCTGCATGTTTTAGCATGGAAGCATTAATCTTGTCGTGCCCCGGAGCTTTACTTGTTTTGAGGGTTTTGATGAGAAATGCAATTTCGGAAAGAGAAGCAATATTTAGTCTTGTGGTGAGATTAAGTGGTGAGGCTAGCAGTTGTTGACAGTGATTGTCAATGGGAGTGTCTAAAGGGGAGTTGGTGCCAGCGGACCTGGCAGAGGTGCTTGCAAAGGTGGATGCAAGAATGTTTGCTTTATCCTGATCAAGGAGAACAGGTGAGGAAGAGGAAGGAATAGTAAACGGAGGGTACTTGTTTGGAGCTCCGGTGAGAATTTTATAATTTTGCCAAAAAGTGGGGTCGGTCTTGTTGGTTTTAGTTAACCTGTCTCTGTAAACTTCTTGAGTGTATTTGCTCGCTCTTTTGTTTATCTCCTTAGTCAGTTGTTTGATGACGTCTGAGTAATAACTGGATCCAGTGCGTTGGAGATCACGTCGATGTTTACGTCTGAGACGAATAAGCGACTTGAGAAGAGGATCGTCAGGAAGAAAGGGTCGCGTGGATTTGTCACTGTAAACAGAAGATTTCCTGAGGCAGGCTGTTAGATAGTTTTGAAGCGAAAGAACAGCAGTGTTAATTTCTAAGATATTGTTGAGGTGGCCAGTGATTTGAAATTTATTGGTGAGTGCATTATATTTCTGCCAGTCGTATGTTCTTACGATATTAGGAGAAAAAAGTGGAGTGTCCAGAGGAGTTAGCAGGACCGGGCTGTGGTCGGTTGGGAGCTGCTCGATGAGTGTGCAGTCAAAGTTTTTTGGAGCGTCAACAAGAAATAAATCTAGATAGGAAAAGCTATTGCTTCTACGGAAGGTAGGCAGTAAGGGGGAGAAAATCCTGTATTTCGAGATTGAGTGGTTATTATGAAGATTTCTGCCACTCAAGTTGGAGCGAGTGTTTCGCCAGTCGGTGTGTTTGGCGTTGAAGTCACCACCCACGATGTAAGGATATCTCAGTCGAGAAATCATGTCGAGGAGATTTGCAGTTAAAGGGATCTGTGGAACTTTATAAACAGCCATCAGGGTGATTGCACGTGAGGTGAGACGAATGCATAAGACATCTATGCCGTGAAATTGAGGGAAGTCGATCTCTTTGTAATCGAGTGTGCTTTGGATAAGAATGGCGACTCCACCGCCACGACCAAAGGTACTGTGGGTGGGTCTGTCAGCACGGATAAGTTTGTAACCAGGTACCCGAAAATCAAGATCAGGCCGAAGCCAGGTTTCAGTCAGAATGGCAACGTTAATGTCATTTTGTTGTAGGTAGAAGATAATGTCAGTTCTCTTGCTGAGAATAGAACTGACATTCCAGAGTAACACTCTTGGATACTGTCCAGCCATTATAGGGATGCAGAGACTTGCATAAAGGCGGCGAATTTTTCGGCTTCCGTCTTACATAATTTTAGCTTGGCTAGGAGAACCTTGGCCGCGGTTAACATTTTGTCGATGTTGCATATGGCCGCAATCTCGGAGAAAACCTTCATGATCTCTTCGATCGAAGAGGAGGAGGGAATCAGGGGTGGCCCTCGAAGTTCGAAGGTAGTAGTAGGATTGTTATCTCGTTTTTCGGAGGGAAAAACCTTTTTAGGTGCAAGGGCACTACTGTAGGAAACATTCGGGCGTAGAAGAGCGGTGTCAGTGGATCTGTGAGGCCCTGCACTTGACGAATTATAAGGAGGAAAGACGGGTAAAGGTGAGCGTTTAACCCTTTTGCTTAGATAATTTTCCAAGGCAGGGCATTTAGAATAGTTTGGAGTGTGTTCTCCATTGCAATTCACGCATGTTGGATTAGAGATCACAGGAGAACTGCAATCTGAGGATAAATGAGGTCCAGCGCATTTAACGCATTTGGGTTGGTAACCACAGTTTAGGGACGAGTGGCCAAAAGCCTGGCATTTAAAGCACTGGGAATAATTCTTCCGGGAGAGGAATTTTTCCCAGTACACACGTGTGTAAAAGAGATGGGAGGTCTTTTTGACACTGTTTAGCGTGACTCCATTGGGGAAAGTGACCTTGTAGGTACAGTACAAGGATTCCCTGGAACGTTTCCCACCAACAGGAGCACAGGTGAGGGGGGTGAGGCCATGAAATTTCATTTCCTCAACCAAGTCAGCCGTGTCCATTCGCGGCAAACCCTTCAAGGTGGCAGACAGGACCTTTTCAGTATTGACTGTAAAGGTGTGGAAAGGTAAGGCTGCACTTTCGAGCTTACTCTTTAAATCCCGAAAGTGGTCAAGGGAATTTAATTGGACACGTACCCTAGTCCCAAGGAACTTAAGTTTAAAGTCCCTTCCATAGGAGTCAGCCAAGGATTTGGTTAAACGTGGTATGTTGCCATCGAAGTTGGCAATATACAGAGGAGGGGGTTTGGAGACAACCTGTTTCGGAGGAGCTCCAGGAGAATAAGTAGCGCTAGCTTGAACCTGTTGCCTGCCATTTGGCAGGGAAGAGGAACTCGTATTTCGCTGTGATGGGCCAGCGTGTTGAATGTTCAACCTTGGGTTTTTGACCGGTGGATCGTGGGAAGAACCCAGGAAGGAGCCTAAGATACTGAATTTGTTCGAGACTGGAACGGTGGGGATTGCCCCAAGGTTACCAGTGTCCTGCATGATAACAGGCGGAGTTGTTTGCTCCGTGAGCGGACAAGGTGAGGGGCAGGCGATGCCCGCCGTCTTTTGTTTTTTAGCCAGAGGCCGAATTAGCGTTTGATCTTCAGGCGAATTTATGGAGTCGCCGTGTCAATAACGGCGGCCGAGTTTTCAGCGGCAATAAAGCCGTTTTTATTCAAATCGAATGTTGAGTTTAAATTCTGATTTGAGGAAGAATTTCGGTTTTCTAAGTTTCCAGGAGGAATAAGAAACGGAGCTGAAGAATCCCCGAGGGGGGGGGGGAGAAAGGATGTTATGTCAACAGGATTTAAAGCATTCGTCTGAGGAGCACAGCTGCTGGATAAATCTGTTTCCACAAGGGAAAAGCACTGCGCAGGATCAAGCTCGGGGAGCTGTATTAGGTTGTGGTGAACCACCGATGGTTCGGAAAAAGAACGGACAAGCGTGGTGGGATCGAATGCAACGATCGGGGCGTTTAAAGCCGATTCAGATGCCGTAATGTCGGCCTGTAACGCATGGACAAAACTTTGTGACGTCACAGACTCCGTGGTGGAAGTAGACCGCGGAAGGGAAAGTTCGGAAGAGGAAGGAAGCGTGGGACGCGCGACAATCTTCACTCTTTCAACTTTAACGTTCGCAGGAGCTACCAGACTCGGGTCGAGCCTGGGAGAGGAACCAGGAATGCCCACAGGAGGCCTTTTAAAGGTAGAAGCTTTACGCCGTGCATTAGGACGTTTATTTAAATTTACCGTCGGGCGACTAGACGCCACGGGAACGATAAGGGGGGCAAGAGCCCCAAAAACGAAAAAACACTCCCGGCTGCCGACGCGGTAGTAAAGTCACGCACAACTAAAATGCTACCAGATCACAAGAGATCAAATAACTTTTAAGTCAAAAGACACACAGGCACGAGCAACTCGAGCGCGGCTGGAGACACGTCCGTCTACGGCGGACGCTAACAACCGAATGACACTGACGCTTGAGGAGGAACTCCGACGGCGTACACTAGTTGAGTGTTTTTTTTTTTTATATATATATATGAGTGAAGATAGGCGGCCTGTACCTAGCAGCTTTGGTGCTGCTTCACCAGGGGAGAAGAAAAAGATAATTTCGTGTGTGGGATTACCAGCATAAAGTAGAAGATGCAAACGAGCAAGTAAAGTAGGTGGGGATTTAAAATTTTCAAAACATATCCTATGCAGATAATGATAACAAGCAGAAAAGGTGGGATGATAAGAATCATGAAAGAAAGTGAGAGGCATGCTTTATTGTTAGTAAAGAAAAGGCATGCCGTAAAGAAGGAGACGTGGGTAATGAAGAATTTCACAAGTGATGCAATGAAGGAAAACATGTAAGTTTTTATGACAAGCATCAAGATATGAAGAAAGCAGAGTTTCGCATGATAGGCGATAGTGTAAGCGTGTATGGCACACTAAGGTGGGCGGAGGTGGTGGTAGTAAAGCGGAAAGTTGATAGTCGTTCGATAAGGAATGTGTGTCGGGCCATACGTTCCGGTGAGTCGAACGAGGCGATTTGTATGTGTGTCGACTTGATAATTTTTGACTGCCGACACGCAGAATTCGTACAGGCTGGGTACGTTGAGTAGCTCATGCAAGATACAGGTGGGGGTACGGGTGGGAAACCCTGATATAATTTTGAGAATTCGGGATTGTGCCCGACTGGCGATTTTGAAATTTGTGAAGGGAGCAGCAATCCAAACGTGCATTCCGTACGTGAGAACGGGGCGAAGACAGATTTTATAGAGTGAGAGTCTCAGGTCTTTGTTGACTGGAGACGCTTGAGAAATTAGCTTATGGAGCGCGCCTGTGGCAGCTCTTGTTTTAGTCACTCTGTCAACGATAGCAGGCTTCCAGGAAAGCTTTCTGTTGAAGATAATGCCCAAGTATTTAACGTTGTCTTCCCAAGGAAGGGGACGATTATCAATGAGAAGTTGAGGATAACTATTGTAGTTACGATGAGTTGTAAAAAGGACAGCTTGGGTCTTAGCTGGGTTTACAGCTAGCTTCCAAGTTGCGAAAAATTTTAGGATGTTATTTAAGTAACTCTGCAGCAGTTCAATGGCAATGCCTGGTCTTTTGTGCGGGCAAAAGAGAACAGTATCGTCAGCGTACATAGCAAATTGTGATCTTGCATCGGGAGGAATGTCGTTGACATATATATTAAACAGCACAGGGCCAAGGATTGATCCCTGAGGGACACCTGCATGTATGTCATGCAGTGGAGAACTGTGACCGTTGATGATGACGAAGAGCTTTCTGCCAGATAAATAGTTTAAAATGAGTTTTTGGAAATGGGCATCTAGGCCAATGTTTTCAAGTTTGAAGATCAGGGCTTTATGCCAAACAGTGTCAAATGCCTGCGTGAGGTCGAGAAATACAGCAGGAACAGACCTGCGAGTGTTGAGGTGGTGGGTGAGAATTTGAGAGAATCGGACCAGTTGGTGGGTGGTTGAGTGGCCCGCACGGAATCCGAATTGCTGATTTATTATGGTATTTTCCCTCTGAAGAAAATCAAGAAGAAATTTGAGGAGACATTTCTCAAAGACCTTGCCTAATAAAGGAAGAAGGCTTATTGGCCGATAATTTCCAGGAAGCTTGTGATCTTTGCCTGGTTTAGGTATAGGCACTATTTTGGCGATTTTCCAGTTATCGGGAAAATACGCCAGATTAAAGCAAGACTCAAAGATGTAGTAGAGTTGGACGATAATGCGTCGTGCCGCATGTTTGAGCATGGACGCGTTGATTTTGTCGCGCCCAGGTGCTTTTTTACTCTTTAATGATTTTATGATGTGGGCGATATCAGAAGGGGTACTGAGAGAACGTCTCATAGAGTAATCGACAGGTAGACTGAATAATCGCTGACAGTGGTCATCAATTGAGTCTTGCAAGGCGGAACCAGAAGAGTTGCCATTTGCACCTGCAAGCGATTTTGCGAAGGTAACGGCAAAAATGTTTGCCTTATCCTGATCAAGAAACACAGGTGAGGGTGAAGAAGAAGTGGTTAAAGGGGGGTACTTGGTTGGTGTGCCCGTAAGTATCTTGAAATTTTGCCAGAAAGTGGGGTCAGTTTTCCTGGTTTTAGTTAACCTTTCCCTATAGACCCTTTGTGTATATTTGGATGCTCTACTCTTGATATCCTTAGAGAGTTGTCTAATGACATCAGTGAAATAACTGTGACCAGTACGTTGGAGGTCACGCCTGTACTTCCGTCTCAGACGGACGAGGGATTTAAGAAGTGGATCTTCAAGTAGCAAAGGTCTAGAAGATTTTTCGTGGTTAATTGAAGATTTCCTGATGCAGGCAGTCAGGAAGGATTCAATCGAATTTACAGCGGAATCTATCTCAGCAGTGTTCTTCAGATGACCAGTGATCTGGTATTTATTGGTGTAGGAATTGTACTTTTCCCAATCGTAAGTTTTAACGATGTTGGGAGGATGAAGTGGAGCATCTATTGGATCCAGCAGCACCGGACTATGATCGGTGGGGAGTTGTTCAATTAATGAGCAGTTGAAGTCGTTAGAGGTATCGACGAGAAATAAATCCAGGTACGAGAAACTATTTTGGTTACGAAAGGTGGGTAAAAGTGGTGAAAAAATTCTATATTTGGAATTAGAGCTGTGAGCGTGGAGATTTCTGCCACTGCAGTTTGAACGCTGATTGCGCCAAGCCTGGTGTTTGGCGTTGAAATCCCCGCCGACGATGAAAGGGTATCGAAGGCGAGCGATACGGTCAAGAAAACTGTGAGTAAGGGTAGTTCTTGGTTTTACGTAGACTACCATGAGAGTGATGGCCGGAGAATTTAGTCTGATGCAGAGAGCATCAATGCCATCGTGCTGAGGAAAATCCACTTCCTTGAACGTGAGTGAATTTTGAATAATGATGGCAACCCCACCACCACGGGAGGAAAGGTTATTTGATGGTCTGTCAGAACGAATAGTTTTGTAGCCTGGAACTTGGAAATCCAGGTCAGGGCGAAGCCAAGTTTCGGTGATCAGAGCAATGTTAATATTATGCTGCTGGAGGTATAGAACAATATCGGTACGCTTTGCTTGGATGGAGCATACGTTCCAGAGTAAAATTTTGGGATTTGAATGAGCCATTACAAGATCGAAGAAACCTGCATGAAGGCGGCAAACTTTTCTGAATCCGTCTTGCACAGTCTCAATTTTGCCAAAAGGATTTTGGCAGCAGAAAGGATTTTGTCAATATTGCAAATTGAGGCAATTTCATTGAATATGTGCATAGTTTCCTCGATTGTAGAGGAGGGTAAATTAGGAGGTGGTCCCCGAGATTCAGTGACAGATGAAGAAATATTTTCTTGCCTATGGGCAGTGGCAGCCCTTTTAGGCGCCAGTGCGTTACTATAAGTAACGTGTTGTCGAATTAGAGCTGATTCGGTGGATCTGTGTGGACCAGCTGCAGATGAGAAGATGAGAGGCGGAACAGGTTGAGGAAGTCGCTTTGACCTCTTGTTAAGATATGATTCCAGAGCCGGGCATTTGGAGTAATTGGCAGTATGGTTTCCATTACAGTTTACGCAGATTGGATCTGCGACCATAGTGGAGGAACAGTCTGCAGAGAGGTGAGGACCAGCGCATTTGACACACTTAGGGTTGTACCCACAGTTCGAAGAAGAATGGCCAAAGGCCTGGCATTTGAAGCACTGGGAGTAATTTTTCCGGGATAAGAATTTGTCCCAGTACACTCGCGTGTAAAAGAGGTGTGAGACTTTCTTAACACTGTTCAGTGTCACCCCGTTAGGGAAGGTGATTTTGTACGTACAGTACAAAGAATCCTTAGCTCGCTTTCCACGTAAGGGAGCACAGGTAACTGGGTTGAGACCATGGAATCTCATTTCTTCCATGAGGTCGGCTGACTCCATGCAAGGTAATCCCTTCAGGGTAGCAGATAACACTTTATCTGTGTTAAGAGTGAAGGTATGGAAAGGCATGTTGGCATCTTCCAACTTGCCTTTGAGATTCCGAAAGTGATCAATGGAATTTAGTTGGATTCGCACCCTGGTGCCAAGGAACTTTAATTTGTAATCACGGCCGTATGATTCGGCCAGTGATTTCGTCAGACGTGGCATATTACCATCAAAGTTTGCAATATATAAAGGGGGAGGCTTAGTACTGATTTGTTTAGGAGGAGCTCCAGGAGTAGGAATAGAATTTCCTGGCTTAGGTTGCTTCTCGTTGTGCGACGGAGAAGATGGATTTCTCCGAGAAGGGCCAGCATGATGAATATTTAAAATCTGTTTAGAGTTAGCAGCAGGAAGGTTGCAAGTGTTGTTCTGGAACGATCCAAGTATGCTAAATTTATTGAAGACTGGAACGGTGGGGATTACCCCAAGTTTATTTGTGTCTTGCATAATGGTAAGAGCTGTTGACTGTTCCGAAGAGGGGACGGGAACAGGACGGTCAGAGTCTTCCGTCCTTTGTTTTTTAGGTCGTGGCTGTATTTGCGACTGATCTACTGGTGTGATGTTAGAGGTCGTTGTGCCAGTATCGGCAACCGAATTGTCGAAAACAACGAACGAGCTGCTATTCAGATCGAAAGTTGCATTGACATTCTGCTGTAAGAAATTCCCATCAGCAGTAAGAGAAGGCAACGTAGGATCTCCAACGAGGGGGAGAGGGAACGTTGTAGTGGCGGAGTTGCCGGTGTCTGTATAAACAGTAGGATTTTTAAATAAATCCTCAATTGCAGGGGGGGAATTCTGCACGGATTCCAGCTGGGAGAGCTGAATCAGATTGTGGTGAGCCACCGAGGGTTCAGAGAATGAACGAACAAGCGTTAATGAATCGTAAACGATTTTGGGAACATTTAGAGACGATTCCGAAAGCGAGGTGTCAGCCTGCAGCGCAGGGAGAGCATTTTGTAAGGGCAAACAGTCCGCAGAAGACGTTGGTCGCGGAGTAGAAGAAACCGTTGAGGAGGGGGGCGCCTTGCGCGAGACAATTTGGATTTTCTCCACTTTAACACGAGCGGGAGCAACTAAACTCGGGTCTAACTTTTTAGAAACACCGGGAATGCCTATAGGAGGCCTTTTAAATACTGAAGACTTACGTCTCACATTGGGACGTTTGTTGAGATTCACTGAGGGGCGATTTGTCGCCACTGCCCGAAACTGGGGGCAAAAGCCCCGGTAAGATGAAACACGCGCGAATACCGACGCAGTAAGAAAGTCGGACGCAACAAGCACTTAAATGATAGAAAATATCACGGAAAGTAACTTTAATAAGTAAGAAACACACGAGCGGAAAGAACAACTCGAGCGCGAATGGAAACACGTCCGACCACGGCGGACGCTGAGACCGGAATAAGTGTTTTTCGCCGAATGAAAACCGGCGTACACTAGTTGAGTTTTTTTTTTTTTTCTGTGTGACCTAGTGTATGTAGTCCTGTACCTAGCGGCTTAGGTGTCGCTTTACCAGGGAAGCTAAACAAGTAAGTTGGTATTACCTACTTAACGGGTATTATTGCCATTTGGCAAGTAAATTGTTAGGATTAAAAATTTCAAAATTTTCCTATGTGCTCGAAGCAGAAGCCGAAATAGAATGCGGCTGAGTATGTTTTGTAAGCGGGTACAATAAAGCCATGCAGGGAATAAGCAATGTGGAAGAAAAGTATGATAATGTTTAAGCAGCTTGGAATAGCTGTGTTAAGAGATGAACTGTGTAAGTCTGAGGAGGAAGCGAGAGAGTAAAAATTCTCTTATGGAGGTTTTAAATGATGGTAGTAGAGAGGAAACCTACGTTTCAATTTAGTATACGGGATCATGCTTAGTTTGTATGTGCCAGTTTGGCGTATGGCCGGATTTTCATGGTCTTCGACCTTGTATTTGTTTATAGTGTCAGCACAAAATTCCAGGATGCTGGGCATTCCAAGGAGCTCATTCAGAATGCAAGTGGGAGTTCTGTGGGGGAACCCTGAAATAATTTTTAGGATTCTGGACTGGGATCTACTAACCAGAAGAAAATTTGAATAAGTGGAAGCTATCCAGAGGTGGAGTCCGTATGTTAAGACTGGACGCAGGCAAACTTTATATAGGGTAAGCCTCAGATTTTTGTTGAGGGGAGATCCTTGAGCAATCATTTTATGAAGGGCGCCAGCCGCTGCTCTAGTTTTCTTAATCCTGTCAATTATTGCGCTTTTCCAAATTAATCTATGGTCCATTATGACACCTAAATATGAGATTCTTGTTTCCCACGGGATTACCGTATTATTGATTACCAGGTTGGGGTAATTAAGTGATTTTCGGAGAGCAAACATTATGGCTTGTGTTTTTAACGGGTTAATCCGTAGAGCCCATGAGTTGAAAAAGGTACTGATGCGATCTAGGTACAACTGGAGATACCTCACAGCAATACTGGGTGATCTATGTGGACAGAACAATAGGGTGTCGTCCGCATACATCGCAAGCTGACAATGTTTACTCAGTGGAATGTCATTGACATAGATATTAAACAATAAAGGACCCAAGATGGAACCCTGCGGGACCCCGGCTAATACTGGGTAGGTAGATGAAGACCGACCATTGATGTTAACAAATAAAGCTCTGTTTGTTAAGTAGCTAATAAGAAATTTCAGCATCCTTGTGTCTAGCTTATATTTAGACAGTTTGTAGATTAAGCCATCGTGCCAGACCGTGTCGAAGGCCTTGGTCAGGTCTAAGAAAACCGCAGGGACAACTCTGGAGATATTCAATTGGTGTGTGACCAGTTGGGTAAATCTCACCAGCTGGTGAGTGGTTGAGTGTCTGGCTCGAAAACCAAACTGCTGCTGGATAAGCACGTTATTTTGCTGGAGAAATTTTTGCAGATGAATCTGCATGCATTTCTCCAGCAGCTTACTTAGTACAGGCAGGAGACTCACCGGTCTATAGTTGCCAGTAGATTTATGATCTTTACTTGGCTTGGGAATGGGAACAACTCTGGCGATTTTCCATTGTTCAGGGAAATAGGCAAGATTGAAGCATGAATTAAAGATGTAATATAGTTGTAAGATAATCTTGAAACCTGCATTTTTAAGCATTATGGCTGAGATTCGGTCATGGCCGGGGGCTTTGTTATTTCGCAGCTCCCTAACCAGGCCAGCTATGACAGAAGGGTCAGCTAATAATTGTCTGTCAGTGGTGCAAAGAGAAGTGTTGTTGATGTTTTCTAACGTAGTTTCTACGTTTCTCACGTGGTGTGATTGTGACAGATCGGATCCTGCAGATACGCTAGCGAAAGTTTTAGCGAAAAGCTCAGCCTTCTCCTTGTCAAGAACGATTGGAAGGGGGTTTTCGCTGGTGATCAACGGTGGAATTTTTGTTTTCGCAGCGGTAAGAATTTTATAATTTCCCCAAAATGTGGGATCCGTTTTATTGACTTTTGCCAATCTAGATTTGGTGAGCTCCTGTTTGTAATTGTAGGCTCTCTTTTTTATTTCTTTAGAAATTTCCCCAATGCGGTCAGTGAAGAAGCTACAGCCTGTGCGTTGTAAATCACGTCTGTATTTACGTCTTAAACGTACCAGAGCGGTCAGTAGTGGGTCATCAGGGAGATGAGGTCGAGTAGATTTTTCATTGTATAAAGCAGCCCTTTTTAATGAAGCCTGGAGGAGGGAACTGAGTGATCTTATGGCCCCATCAATAGCGTTTCGGTCCGACAGAAAGCCAGTCAAAGTATGTTTATTGGTTGATTTTTTGAAAACTTCCCAATCATAAGTCACATTTATGTTTGGGGAAAACATGGTAGAGTTTAGTGGAGTAAGTTGGATGGGACTATGGTCTCTTGGAAGCTGCTCGATAAGCGAGCATTCAAAATCGCCCGGAGTTTTAACTAGGAAGATGTCTAAGTTTGAAGCAGATGTGCTATTTCGGAACGTGGGTTCGGGTGGAGACAGTATTCTGTGTGTAGCCTTAACAAGATGATCAAATAGAATTTTTCCATTTTTATTTGCACGACTATTTCCCCATAGTGAGTGTTTGGCGTTTAGGTCACCGCCAAGAATATAAGGATATTTAAGCCTGGAGATTGCATCAAGGAAGCGTGGATTTATGGTATTTCGGGGGGGATTATAGGCCGCCACCAAGGTTAACCCCGGGGAAATGAGTCTTATGCAAACCGTCTCAATGCCATCGAATTTAGGGAGATCGATAATGTTAAAGCCGATAGAATTTTGAACCATGATCAATACTCCACCCCCTTTACCATTCTTATGACTGGTCAGTCTGTCAGAGCGTACTACTTTTACCGGTCTATAGTTGCCAGTAGATTTATGATCTTTACTTGGCTTGGGAATGGGAACAACTCTGGCGATTTTCCATTGTTCAGGGAAATAGGCAAGATTGAAGCATGAATTAAAGATGTAATATAGTTGTAAGATAATCTTGAAACCTGCATTTTTAAGCATTATGGCTGAGATTCGGTCATGGCCGGGGGCTTTGTTATTTCGCAGCTCCCTAACCAGGCCAGCTATGACAGAAGGGTCAGCTAATAATTGTCTGTCAGTGGTGCAAAGAGAAGTGTTGTTGATGTTTTCTAACGTAGTTTCTACGTTTCTCACGTGGTGTGATTGTGACAGATCGGATCCTGCAGATACGCTAGCGAAAGTTTTAGCGAAAAGCTCAGCCTTCTCCTTGTCAAGAACGATTGGAAGGGGGTTTTCGCTGGTGATCAACGGTGGAATTTTTGTTTTCGCAGCGGTAAGAATTTTGTAATTTCCCCAGAATGTGGGATCCGTTTTATTGACTTTTGCCAATCTAGATTTGGTGAGCTCCTGTTTGTAGTTGTAGGCTCTCTTTTTTATTTCTTTAGAAATTTCCCCAATGCGGTCAGTGAAAGTTTTATCCACACTGGGATCCAGTGGGGATCTCTTAAACTGTTCACTTTTTCGCCTTACATGCGGCCTTTTATTTAGTGAAGACCCCGGCGGGCGGCGGTCCGCCACGAGGGCGAGAGTTCACGAAGTGGTTTAGATCACTCGCGACGAAAACACTACAGAATTTAATGAAACACGGTGAACACGGGGGAGAGAAACTCACAAGTAACTGTAAGAGTGGAAAACTCCAAGTAAGGTGGAAAGAACAGAGAACGAGAACGCTCTTAAGCTCGACGAAACACGTCCGTACGCGCCGAACGCTAGCAGCCGAGTGACGGCGTACACTAGTTGAGTGGTCAAATGGGCCTAAATAGGGTCGGGAGCGCGGACCTTGGAGAGAGCCCTTCGTGGCGCCGCACAGTGCGGTACCCTGTGGACAAAAATCTAAAAATTCATTGTCTAATATCCACAGGATACTATGTCGAAACTATGTTTTAACATGTAAATTATCATGTTTATCAATAGAAAATTCAAATAATTCAGTAGGGGATTAGTTGCAAACGTTTTTCTTCTCAAGAAAATGCTATATCAAGCAGTTTATAAATCCGAAGCGTCACTCACTTTCATGGTATCAGGAAAAAGAATTTTATGAATTATGACCTATGGGATATAGCTTAAAGTACAACTAACGCGACTGAAATTTCAAAATGTGTAAGTCTCTTATATGCATTATACTAGTAAATAATACAGTTGAAATCATGTTTGTCACCTTTCCCTCCTTTAAATAGAGAGATTTCAAGAAGGGTTCAAAACATCCTGTAGTTTTTGTTGTTTCGTAATTAGTAGACATTATACTTCAATTTCCCACAAGTTTTTCCTGCTACAAACTGCTACACTCAAAGTTATGCAACGTTAACCCTCGGCGAATGCTACGTCCGACATCGTGCGGCATGCCATGGACGCGAACCAAAATAATCATAGTTCGATTCTAATCTAATTATTCGATAAAATCATCAGTTGGTAAATAAGAAATGTGTATGTAAAAATTAGTATCCAAGAAAATAGTAATTGAAAGTATCGATTTACATATAGGCTTTCTTTCGGAAGAAGCATTAGAAACGACTCATAAAAAAGTAACCAAGATTTGATGAAAAGATTTCAACACTTTCATCGGATCCCCTCATATCAAGCTGTATCAAAACTGCTTCAAAACAAAGATCTTGAGGACATAAGACAGTGTATTGATATCTAGTACACAACGGAAGATATCCTGCAAAAATTAGATTTTTTTTATTCAGAGTTAGGGAACGAATTCGTATACGAACTATCATTAACGTGATTTATGTGTTTCCTACACGTAGTATATGTACTAGATGTCTATATTTCATTTTTTAATTATACATAAAATATGCATCTTATTGTTTCTTTCAAAATGTAGTGTAAAAGAATGACAAATTCTAAAATAGTATTCCAAATGTTCAATTAGTGCATTTAAAACAATTCCAAACAAAACAATTTTAATTATTGCTACGCCATTCGAATTTTTTTATTTTTGTCCCAAATTCCTATCAAAGTACCGCACTGTGTACCGGCTCGAATGCGCTTCGCTGATTAGCCGCGCACGGGTCCCCGAAACGAGATCTATCGTTTTAGAACGAAGACTTACGACTCGAAATTTTTGTATGAAATCTGCATTCTTCGTGTTTCTCTTTTTTCTGATTTTTCAATTAAACGTTCTTGATTTCAATTGTAGCATACAAAATAACACAATTGATAATTCTAAAAAAAAGTGTCACTAAATTAGAAGAACAGCGTTCTAAAGACAAAGTAAGCAAAGTCCATGGGAGATTAATTTCTTTCAAATTGTAGAGAGTGGTGCGTCGCAAGTAAAAAGAAAAATGAAAACTGCTATTTTCGGTGTTTTACCAAAGTTTAAAACCTCTCAGATTATAGTTGGATTCTCATAGAATTCTAACCACAGGTTCGACGTTATTCTTTCATTTTTGGGGACATTTATAACCATATATGCTTTATATAAGAAATGTATATAGTCTTAGCTAATGACCGATGTAATTAATTTTCGAAAGCTAACAACCAAAGTAACGATATAGAGCCCGAAAGTAGGATACGTACAACATCATATTGCAGCTAATTTCTACAGTTCTACAAAGAAAGCTACACGTTCCTATATTCTCTGAGTGGTTCGTTTCGAAAGGAGCTACCATCGCACAATAATCCTGAAAAAATCAGCTGCACGTTTTGGCGTATTTTCGCTGATAGCAACATGCGCATGAAGTTTCAGCAAGGAAGCAGGATCCCTGAATGAGTGCGCGGCACTTCGCTGGACGGTTCGAAGTAGAATTGGGCAGTATCTAAATACAGAAGTGTCTAGATACGTATTTAGGTACAAGGTACGTATCTATTATTCGTGATCCGAGGGATCTAGATACAAAAGGATCTTTCACTTGACTTGTAACTAGATATATTTGGATCCGACCCGAAAGGATCCGAGGCTACGGATACATTTGTAGCAAGGATCTGTATCCACATACTAAAGATGCGAACATTCGATGAGACAGATTTTTACGTTGCAGGTAAGTTGTACACATTTCTTTCCAGTGTGAAAGTTTTGCAAGTAAGTATGGACTATACTTTCAACAATTCTCGGCAATTTACACGTCATGGAATGGCTATTAACACTCTAGGGTACCTCTGCGGGTGCTTTACGCTTCGGGCATTGTGTATTTTTCCCTTGCGCTCCAGGCTTGAAATCGGGGACTCAATGACGGTAAAATAAACCGTTACCGGAATCATGCCACGAAGCTGTGCCAAAAACGTTAAAATTGTTTTTTGAACAAAGGATTATGGTAAACCAAGTAAGACATACGTTGGACGGGTAGGTAGCAGTTACTGTACCTCAAGGAGTCAATAGCCGTACCATAAAGACATTACCAAAAAGTGTTAATAGCCGTGCCACAAAGACATGACCAAAAAAGTGTTAATAGCCGTGCCAGGTACCGGAAAGTCATTGAAGACAAAATCGGTGTAACCCGTCAAGATTTCCGTTTTTAAGTAAACGGCAATATATTGTTGAATTAAACAATAGCCCGTATTCGTTTTATGTTGAGTGTTTACGTCTGAAAAGCGTACGCGCTCGAAACGCAGGGGCAGGTAGGCGCGGTATAGGAAATGCTGTGAAAAGAAGGGGAGCAAATTCGAGCTGCCAATTTTTGTTTTGTGCAAGCCCAAACCCTTGATAATCACAACCACGTCTAAAAAACAGTCCCGCCACACTCGGAAGTACAACATAATCACTCGTGAAGTGTTATAATCGTAACAAATATCATTCGCACACTAATCATGTCGAACTGTAAATACTTAACAAACGATAAAGAGTCAAAAGGTAGAAAATTGTTGAAAGTATAGTCCATACTTACTTGCAAAACTTTCATACTGGAAATAAATGTGTACAACTTACCTGAAACGTTAAAATCTTTCTCATCGAATTTTAGCAGCAAGACACGTACTACGAAAATCTCTAACTTTCGATGACGTACAACACTTAATGGGTGCTTGAATGATGAAAAATATATCAGTACATTGCCCTCCACACATTAAAGTACAACAAGTAACTTAATTTTCATACTTTGGGTGAAATCTCGAAATTGACTTTCGGTCAGCTAAATCGCCGGAAAGGACCCTTGTGCGTCGGGTTACCCGGCCGTGTTTATTGCATTGCTATTGTGTTCTTGATTCGGGACTCGACCCTCGGGCCTCGAGGTGGAAAGGATCTTTAAAGGATCTGTATCCACATACAGATCCCAAAGTATCCAATTAAGAATTTTGTATCTATGATTCGTGATTTAAAATTTGTATCTACAATGACTCCCACTAATATTCGGACACTCTTACTGTCAAAGTATACTTAGCGCGGGCTAGATGGCGCGTGATAGAAAAAAGAAGACGCCGCATCGTTTCCGCGATCGGGAAAAAGCGCGGGATTTTGGGGAAGAGTATGGGTTGGAGAGTAGAGAGGGGAGAGTTGGCTGGAAGCTGTGTGTGTCGAATGGAAGCGACTCAAGGAGATACGGGTTTTTTATTTGCGAATAAAGTTAACCAGTGTGTGTATACGGCACGTGCGTGAACTGTGTAATACGTTATTTTTCTCCCATCCTGAATTTATAACACTTACAAAGACGATAACTATTTTAATATTGTACTATACGATTTGAATTTTTTTGGCAAGCTAGTGCAATTAGTTTGCCACAGAATGCGAAAAAAAATTTTGTGAAAAATCGCAATTCATTTGAATTATAAAAAAATACTAAAAGTTGCACTTTACAACTTTTTTATGTGGACCTATATTGAAAATTTAAAAAATACGTTTTGTAGATCTGTGTCAATTATATGCCTTGTGAAAGTTTCATCGCAATCGGCTGATGTGGAAAACCACGACAACGTTTGAGAGAGGCAAGAATCATTATATTTACTGCAGTTGGAGGCCGAAAATCGTGAAAATCTGCAATTTTTACCATGTTTAAACGTTTGCAGCTCATCGCAACGTCGACCGATTTTGATGAAATTTTCAGAATATGTTTAATTGACACAGGTCTATAAAACGTATTTTTTAAATTTTCAACGTGGGTCCACATAAAAAAGTTGTAAAATGCAACTTTTGGTATTTTTTTTATAATTCTGATCAATTGCAATTTTTGACAAAATTCTTTTTTCGCATCCTGTGGCTAACTAATTGCTCTAGCTTCTGAAAAAATGTTCAAATCGTATAGTGCAATATTAAAACAGTTATCGTCTTTTTAAGAGTGTCCGAATATTAGTGGGAGTCACTGCAGATCCGCATTTCGCCCAACTCTGGTTCGAAGGATTATGATCCCTGTAACGCATTGTTATTCTCGTAGAGATACATTGAATGAAACGATCAATCGCCATGAAAAATCTGTGTATCACAAATTATGCGAATTTCGATGGTTTAAACAAATGTTTAAACGTAACAAAAAGTTTATATTCTTATGGTGGGTAAGGTGTACAAATATAAGATTTGTAATTTAAACGATGAGTACCAGACGTTGGTCCTGCGTAACACGAAACGTCTCATTTAAATTGGTTTTCCGTATGATTCGGAAAACGATAAGTATTACTCTGGAAAAACACCAAAAATAGTAGTTTCAATTTTTTTTAACCGTGGCGCACCACTTTCAAGAATTAGAAAAAAATAAGAATAATACTTGAAACAAAGGAACTGCCTTGAAGAGAAAGAAACGCTCTTTCTGTTGTTTGTCGCACAAGATTCTACGATAATTTTTTCACTTTCTGTAATCAGTGAAAAAGCCAACATTAACTTCAATGTGGGATAACTGGAATGTAAAAAATTACACAGTAATCAACAACCACACATTTAACACAGGAAAAGTAGCCCCTCCAAGTTACATTCACGCGATCTAGCAGAGAAAATAGTTTAACTACGAGTGGTTTCACTCTTTCAAACCATTGTTTAACGATATCGATACATCAATTTTGACCAGAGTTATGATAATGCAAACTGGTAGCAATTTTTCACTCTCTGGTTCCAGTAACGGTTCCAGTAAATTCTATGCTATTCAAACCGATGTGTGTCCCAGAATTTTTACCTTTTACCTAAAAAGTTGTCGTGTTGGCCGAGACTGGTTGCTAGTTTTGTTCATGAGGTGTAAGTGGGATTATATCGTCGTAAATAGTCTGTTGGTGGTTTTCCCGAGACCAGCCGTATAGACAACGAAACATAATAGCGGCGCGCTCCCCTCGTCTCTACCTGTGACGGAGGATACCCGGCGAGGGTGCATTTCGTCGATGGTATTAAGGATCGCAGAGTCCATATTGACATCCTTAAAAATCACCTCAATTCTGATGCAAATGAACTGGGAACTAGCTGGTTATTGTTGTTCGCTCGCTTCGCGAGCTCGCGGGTAGGATTGCTCTTGCGAAAGGGTTAGTGGTACGCATTGCTAGCGTGGCATACAGCTATTAATGTTTTTTTTATTTTGTGTGACTCACCTCGAGCCACACAAAGAACTTCCCGATTCGTTACTTGTAAGCTTGTAACATTAGCATTAGTTGCATAATTATAAAAAAAATGAAATATATTTATTTATTTATTTATTATTGCTTTAAACCAAGTGGTTTATATAGCAAGTACAATATTATTACAATTAGCTTACATTAACTAAATGAAACGTAATTACTAAATTCTAACGGAACATTGTTTGAGAAAATTAAAAATTATCTTCAGACCTTGTATATCAGGTTTACATAAGAAGGAACTAATACAAAGGGGGAAACAGTACTTGCCTTTGAGGAGCTTTGTTTCTAATGTGTTACGTTCGTTTTCGTAGTCTGGACATTGCCATATAACATGATTTAGATCCTGAAGCTCATCTCCGCATTGGCACGCACTGTTAGCTATAAACTTAACCCTAGCCAAAGAACCGTTTAAATTATAATGATTAGCACGACATCTATTAACAAAAACTATGAAATCTCTGGGGAGCTCATAACCAGAATACCATGGCTTGCCTTCATCCTTATGATAAAGTCTGACAAAGTTGGTACCTTTAAACAAGCCTTGCTCTTTGATCAAGGAATTAGTGGACAATCTTGCTTGAATCCTGAGGTCTTTGGTTAAGTCAGCAATTGCAGCCTTTAAATCAGACGAAGGGCTTACTTTGGTTGCTTCTTTCGCAAGAGAATCTACTTCCTCATTACCCGTAATTCCTACATGTGCTGGAATCCAAATAAACTTAATAAAATTTTGATCTTTATTATTAGATATAAACGTAGAGAACTTAGTTTTAATTTCAATGATTTGGTTCCTGATACTGTGTTTGAAAGTTGGCTTCTGTAGTGATTTGATAGCGCTTTGCGAATCGGTGAAGATGAGAAAATTTGTATCTTTATATAAATTGGCAACATCCAATGCTCGGCTAATGGCGTAGCACTCTGCTGTAAATATTGATACGTGAGAGTCTAGGCTAAATTTTTGAGAGATATTTAGTTGTGGACAGTATATTGCAGCACCAACTGACTCGGAGTTTTCTATTACACTACCATCGGTGTAGATTGCAACCGTATTCGGAGGATTGGATTCAATAAAATCCCGTAATGGAACATTAGGATCAGAAGAATCTTGTAATAAGAGACCTAAGTGAGTATCACTAGGTGGAATGTTAAATAAAATACTATAGTCTGTGGTAAAAATAGGATGCTTTTCACCAATCACTAATTCAGGGCGTGTTTCCAACAGATTCAGGAGATTTTCAACAAACAAAGACTGTTTTGTCCGTCTACTGGAAAAGATAGCGTTCAGGTCTGTGTTATTTTCAAACAATACTTTGTTTGGAGTTAGATCTGTGTAGGAGTAACATTTGAATAAATATTTTTTAACTAGAAAATTGACTCTATCCCGAAAGGAAATGACTTGAGCTTCGCTCAACAGAACGTTTGTAGGCGTACTAATTCTGTAACCCAACCCTAGTCGAATTGCAGCAAATTGAATTCGATCTAATTTAAGCATTAGGTTTTTATTTTTCGGATAATATATGAAGCAATTATATTCCATTATTGGTCTTATGAGACTATTATATATTAACATCAAAGTTTCCGGTGAAGCACCCCATGAAACACCAGAAAGAAATTTCATAGTATTTAGAAGCCTAAAACACTTTTTCCTTACATCATTTATATGAACTTTGAAACTCAAGTCAAAGTCAAAATTGATTCCAAGAAATTTAACTGTTTTGCTTGATTTGATAACATAGTTGTCTATTATAATTTCTGTTTTCCCAGGCAGAATACGTCTGTTATTAAAATGAACAAAAACAGTTTTTTGAGGAGATAAGTCGAGGCCTAAAGATTTAAGATTCACATGAATAGAATCAATTGATTGTTCAAGTAACCTTTTGCTATCATTAATGGTATGGGTGCTGCAGTAGACAGCAATGTCGTCTGCAAATTGCGATATTTGAACATTGTCTGGAATGTTTTTAGCTACTTCAGCTACATAAAAGTTATACAATAATGGGCTTAGAACTCCTCCCTGTTGCAAGCCTTTCCAAGTTGTTCTTGTGATATTGTTTGTTGTTCCATCTAAAGCAGTAATTTTTCTACCAAATGTTATATGCTTGATAAATCTTATGACATTAAGAGAACAACCTGCCTCAGTTAGTTTCTGAATAAGCAAATTACAATTTACATTGTCAAAAGCGGCTTGAACGTCTAGAAAAGCTCCTAGGGTGTCTTTACCTTGTTGTTTTGCAATGTCAATGCTGATTAATAAAGCCACTAAATTATCTGAACACGATCTGCCCTTACGAAAACCTGACTGAGACGTGGGTAGAATATTTTGATTTTCAAACCACCATTCAAGCCTGTTCTTGATCATGGTTTCAAAAAGTTTACATAGGCATGAAGATAGGGAAATAGGTCTAACGCCCGATTTATTAGATTTATCAATAAAAAACATTTGAGCTGACCGCCATTCTTCAGGATATCGTTTGTCAAGATACATTTCGTTGAATATGTCAAGCAAAACCAGTTTAATATTGCAAGGCAAACGTTTAAGTGAGAGATAATCTATGCCGTCTTTTCCAGGTGCAGATTTATCATTTTTATAGTCCAATGCAAAGTTAAATTCATTGAAGTCAAACGGGTTGTCGAAAAATTGATTATGAGACGCCTGTGGAAATTCATCTGAATTGCAAGCAACCCAAGGGGGAGCAATTCTGTCTAGGCATTCATGTATTTTTCGTAGGCGCTGATCATCAGACAATGTTTTACTTCCGCTAAATGTCCATTTATTTTTTAGTTTTCTGCAGGTATTCCAAAAATATTTGCTCCCTCTTTTAGTGTCGAACTCTAAAATAAAATTGCGAAAATACTCTCTCTTTTTTAATTTGAATGTTTTCTTAGCAGTTGCAACAAGTTTTTTATAGTTAATTAGGTCTGACATTTCATAAGTATGTTGCCATTTCTTGTAGGCCGCTCTCCTCAGCCTCTTGATACGATTACAATCATTGTCCCACCACGGTACAGGATTTCGATGTATATTGTCTTTGACCGTCATCTTCGGAGGGGTGTTCTTTACAATAGTATCTCTCAACAGGTCAGTAAAGAAATAGTATTTTTCCACACTGTCTAATGCATTGAATCCAGTTGATAGAAACAGTTGAAAATTTTGCCCCATTGACTCTTGGTAGTTGACCCAGTCTGTTCTTGTCGAAGACAGTCTGTTTGTTACTTTTCTGTAGATATGTCTAGTTTTCTCAATGTTAATTTCTATATCGATGGGAAAATGGTCGGATCCATGAGTATCATCCAAAATATTAATCCGAGTTTTTTCAACTAAATCCAAAGTCGTGAAAATCAGGTCAATATTAGATTTGCTATTATTACCTAAATCAACGTGTGTGAAGGTATCAGGATTGTGCAAAAAAATATTGAAACTTAATAAACTATTAAGTAATCTATCTCCATTGGAGTCATGACTTGAGCAATTCCATGCTGTATTGTGAGCATTGAAGTCACCCACAAAGAGACAAGGTTGCAAATCTGAGACTGCTTGCATGATCCAGTCCCAATTGTTTTGGCTTAAGGAGGGACCTTGTGGTCTATAAAGAGCTACAATGTTAATAGGTGGAACTGTGTTAACTAACCTAACATTACATGTTTCTATGCGGTTGTTGAAAGATCTAAAATTTGGCAAAATACAGTAATTAATGAAATTTTGATAAAAATAGCAATACCACCTCCTCTTCTGCCAATTCTGTCATTTCGGACCATATTAAAGCCTCTGAAAGCTATTCTCATCTCCGGTTTGAGCCAAGTTTCGACACAAATAAAAATGTCAATTTCCTGAAGTATATGTTCCAATTCTTCTTTTCGATGTACAATGCTCCTGGCGTTCCAATACATGATGCGTAACGTAGAAAAATTGCAATTACCAAAGATGTGTTGAGCCATTTTTGAGGATATAGTTAATTTGAACTAAGGGCGATGTCCTGATCTGTGTTGTTTCCACTTAAAGTCTTAATGATTCTAGTCATCCGATTTTTGATGCTTCGATGTGTTAAGCTTGGGTAGAGGTCGTATAGCATCTTGGTTAGAGCTTTGATGTCAGTAGTATACTTTTTAGCTATTTCGAGATGATTAGGGTTGCCAATAGTTTCTCGCAGAAAACTGTTCAAATTGAAGTAATCTAAGACATAAATATTCGGGTGTTGAGTAATACTTTCTTTAATCGGTAGAGTCATTGTTTCAATGTCGGTTTCGTGGTCGCTACTACACGAATCTGTTCGCATTTTCTTTATTGTTTTCTTTCCTTTTGTCCGTCTATTTTTGTGACTTTGTTCTTGGCTAGATTTGTTGTCGGTGTCATCCGAAGAGTAAATATCAGTGACTGGGATTCCCCTGGTGGAGGAGCCTGATTCGGTAGTAGATAACGGTCTTTTGTCATTCCTATCAAAGTTGTTGGTCTCAAGATCAGAGACTTTAGAGTTGACATCTACAACCTTGGCTTCTTCAGAGGTATTATCTCTTACCTGGTTATATAGTGTGTCATCAGACAACAGCGAATGCACATTGTTGCCATCATTTGGACATTGTTTAGCCAAGTGATCATCTTTTTTACAGATGAAGCATCTTGGACTATCTGATGAAATGTAAATCCAGTAGTTAGCGTTCTCATATTCCATCTGAATACTGTCAGGAAGTTTGACTGTATCGTTGGGTTCAATATATATTTGTCGCCGGAAGCTTAAGATGTGTGCAAAGCCCGGATCATTCATACCAGCCCTTATGAATGTAAGATGAGACACGCACCTGATTCCCATACTTGCTAATTTTTCCTCAATGATGCCATGCGGAATTATCGGACACACGTTAGACAATATTATTCTCTTAGCCCTGGCTATTAGCGGACGAATTTGCAAAGTGTGAGCTCCGACGCTTATGTTTACATCGGCGCTGGTCAGTTTATCAACAAGTTGTTGGTTCGCGAGGTACATACAGATTCTGCCGTTTGAAATTCTAGAGACGAATCTGATGTTAACCGATGAAATAACTTTAGCTATTGCCAATGTGAATTCTTTGATGGGCACACCATCAATTGCATCCATAATAACTGCTTGCTCTCTAGTCGGAAATGTAATACTTTGTGTTGCAGCCGCGTACGTCAAGGGGACACTTTCTGTTGATACTTTGGATGAGCTCGTTGATTTGTTTGGTTGAACGTTACTGTACACAGAGACGTTCATGTTTCTTGTATTCTTCTCAAATGAGGCCCCCTGGTTGCCAGGGGGCATCATATTTGCACTTGACGTGAACAATTCGACGGTATATAGTTTAAATAATTCGTAAGCACTCGCGAAACTGAATTACGCACTTCACACTCAGAGACGATGTAGCGCTCGGTTTACAAACACGTCTGACTCGTACAACGGTTCGAGCCGAACTCCTAAATGAAATATATATAATTATGTTTGTTTATTCGGTGGAAAATTTCCATCCTCTTGTATAAATTGCATTCTTGAATGAACTTCTTTCGAAAAAAAACTAGAAAAACTAAAAAATCTAAAAAACTACTTGACCAATATGGACCAAAATCTAATCGGCTCTAAGTTACGACGGGGCACATCGATTGCATCATTCATCATTCTGATCGCGTGGTTACTTTTTCAGAAAACGTTAACGAAAAATTTGATAACATAAAAACGGCCATACGCACGCGCACACACACACATACTAACAATTTGATAAAAATAGTCTAAAATGACTCCAATGACCATGAAACGTGAAGATCTGCGAAAAAATCGATTTTCGGGGTAATTACAGTAACTTCCCTATGAATCGGGAAGTTAATTAACAACGATTTTACATCCACCAATGACAATGATCCAAAAACATTCTGCATATAATACTAGGCAACGGATTTCATTTAATGCACCAAAATACTTGAATGCGCCACCACAATCACCAGACATTAATCCCATTGAACATCCATGGTATTACTTGGGGAAAAAGATTCGTAATCACTATATTACGTCTAAAGAAAGTTTAAAAGCTGCTTTACTTGAAGAGCAGAATAAACTAGAGCCTGATACAACACCCAACTTAGTACATTACATGTCAAGAAGGCTCGCACCTATTGTAGAATCAAAAGGCACAATATTAAACCCTTAAACATTTAGTATACTTTCATAGTTTTCTCGTTTATTGACTGTACGAATACTTTTCACGCGTCTGTTTCTGCACATTTATCTGGTTTTGATTCTTTTGTAATGCTGAAGGGAACTAAAATTCCGTTTACGCAAAATTTATTCCACAAACATCTGAGAATATTCATGAACCCTTTGGTTACCCCGGATGAGATATCTCGCGGCCCGATACTCCCGACAAACGCCTTCGGCGTGACATCTCGTCATCTCTCACCAGTGATTTGACAAATTAATAAAGGTCTCATTCATTTCTTCCTTTTACAAATCAGAGTATAGTTACTTTTAAAATATATTTGTCTGTAGTGTCCAGGTGGGACTAGATATCTCGCCAAAGGCGTTTATCTGGAAGTAACGGTGCGCGAAATATCTCGTCCATGGTAACCAAAGGGTTAACCATTTTTTCCTCACAAAATGTATTATTAGGGGAGGCAGTGGCTCGGTGGGTAGAGCGCGCGACTGCTAATCGGTGGTCCCGGGTTCGAGTCCCGCTGCCGGCTGCACTGCCTCCCTAGGTGGTTCGGAGCCCACCTTATAAACTGTAGGTCCCGTCGCGAAATAACCTTAGCTTAAGAGTTCAGAGCGACGTTAAATAAGGAAAAAAAATGTATTATTGTCATGAATATACAGTTTTACTTTGAATTTGTCACTTCACGAATACTCTCCGTAGCGACAGTATGCAGCGGCCAGCTATGCCTAAAATAAAGTAACACGTGATGTGCAAATGCTAGAGAGGTTTTATGACTCGTGCTACAATAGAAGTTATTTTCGAGGAAACTGTCAGGCAAGGTAATTAAGACATCTGCTGATGTTGGAATTTTTTCCGACATCGGTAGTCTGAAGGCTTGCACAGAGTCATAAAACCCCGAATTCATACAAGGTCCAAGTCGGTGGTACCCGGGGAATCCTGTTAAGGCCACCCTAACGGAAGAATATATTGAAAATATTTCTAATTTGCCTTTGTTTTCAATTGCAAGTTTTAATTTTACTTGCTCGGCAATACCGAGGCAGATTCGCGATGTAGTTTCTAAATAGAGTCTAATGTACAGCGGATGGAAAAAGTGTTCGTACGCTCTCTAAAATTGAATAAAATTATCAATTGCAAAATCATACGCGTTGAAAACCACGCGCGACAGAAATGAAACTTCTTGCAGCCTAGTAATGTTTAGGAGTAAATTAAGATTGGAAATGGTAAATAATCGTATACAGGGTGTTCGACTACAGGTGGGAGAAAATTTAAGGGTTGGTTCTTAACGATGGTATAATACGAAAATGAAGAATAAAAAAATTGCAATTTCGGCTTCGTTCTTCAGCTAGTAACAACGCGACAGTCACGTATCGAGTGACAGATGCATGCACAACTTGGTTCTCATTTGGGGTCCCAGCGAGGGCCCCAATGTTTAACAAATCGTTGGACAACATTGAACTCTTTGACGTACACAAAGTACACTTTTGTTAGACGCGTTGTTCATTTTTAATTGTTAATAGCTAAATAACGAAGGCGAAATCGCAATTTTTTTATTCTTCATTTTCGTCTTATATCATCGTTAAGAATCACCCCTTAAATTTTCTCCCACCTGTAGTCGAACACCCTGTAGAAGCGACAGCAAGATCAGGAAAAACACTCGATGTAGTATTTGCAAGACATGGTTTTCGACGCGTATGATCTTTTAAAAATTATTTTTAACTTCCCGATTCATAGGGAAGTTACTGTAATTACCCCGAAAATCGAAAATCGATTTTTTAGCAGATCTTCACGTTTCATGGTTATTGAAGTCATTTTAGACTATTTTTATCAAATTGTTAGTGTGTGTGTGTGTGTGTGTGTGTGTGTGTGTGTGTGTGTGTGTGTGTGTGGCCGTTTTTATGTTATCAAATTTTTCGTTAACGTTTTCTGAAAAAATTACAATGCGATCAGAATGATGAATGATGCAATCGATGTGCCCCGTCGTAACTTAGAGCTGATTAGATTTTGACGTTGACGAGAAAATTTTAACGTTTTTTGCTTAAACAATATATTAAAAATGTGATGTTTTCGAGCTCGTTGACTGGTTTCAGAGATATCTCAAAAAATATGGTTTTGCCTCCCAACTATGAGGGCTGTTTTCACCCCTTAAGAGTGGACGGTTGCCAATAAAAAAAGCACGTGTCAAATATTTTTCGAAGAACTACATCTCACATAAGTTTCATCAAAATCGGCTTGTATCAACCGAATATGTTACCTTGTATAAGTGTAATAAAATTCAATATATTTCATAATAATATCATAATATTTGTTTGAAGTAGAAAAATACGTTTCATACATTTCAGACGGAACGCCCGAAAAGAAACGCGCCGAAGCCGCTTAAGTATATGACGACCTCCTCCGATGACGAACCCCAGGTAAAACGGAGGAAGCCTACGAGCAACGAAAGCGACTACGACGCTATGCGTAGGAGATTGGAGGCGGCGATGAACGCAAAACGAAACGAGCCGGAGGCAGAATCTCCGGCTCGATCGTTGCCTCCTCCCAACGAGGAAATAAATGCCGAAGAGCGACATAAGTAAGTTGTATAGATATTTTTAAATTAAACAATAATTGTAATTGAATTTTGTTGTACAGGATGTAATGTTTGCATTTGTTTCAGCGGCCAAATTGCTCCGGGGGAGAACAGTGTCGTCGTCGACCTGCTCAAGAGTCGTCAAGTCGCGAGAGGTCAAGGCGCACGTTGTGCTAATGGCGCAGAAGCTGGACGAGTTGGCGTCGACCAGCAAGGAGCACACGCAGGTGCAGGCCCAACTTGTGCGGAGCCAGACCACATTGGTCAACAATCTGGAGTGAGTAATCCTCGGAAGTAGTTGAAATTATGTTTGTCGAAAAAATGTTTCGTTAACTAATCTTTCTTTGCTCCCAGATTCAACAGTAGTGGGCAGACTCGCGAGCCCCTTGCGGGAGCCCATTGGGCGGAGTAGCCGACGCGGCCGCAGTTTCTGCCTCTATGCTCCGTAGAGGCAGTAGAGAGGTTTGGTGTAGGTGCTGCAGAGGACGTCGACAGTGCAGTAAGTATATTGGAACACATAATAAAAGTACGTGCATCAAATTTGTAAATATGTAAACTAATATTCATTTTCTATTCAGGTTCGGTTCTTCATCAGGTGGGAAGGAATGTCGCTGAAGGAGGCGGTCAATTCTTGCTTCAAGCAAGCATTTACCGACTCCACCGCAGCCGCGTTTACATGGGCGGGCGCGTATCAGACGCGACCGCTTCACAACTCGCGCATCATGCGAGCAATCTACGGTAAGCATTGCACATTATCTCGACATAGTTTAATTTCATTCGCAATACATTGTTTATCTTCATCTGAATGAATGTTCCAGCTGCAACGGAGCGAAGCCGTTCCTTCGCCCCACCGACGGAGATCGAGTTCGCCAAGCAGGCGCAACTCGCGCTGAAAGCGGCGAAACAACGGCATCGGAAGGCGTCCTCCGCCGCCGCTACCACCACCGCCGCCGCCGTAGCTATCACCGTCGTCGCCCCACCACCGTAGAGCAGACGGGATGTCAGCAGTGCCATAAGTATATTATCAGAAAAGTTTAAAATAAATAAATGAATATATATGTAATCCATCAATGTGTAAACTAATCTTCATTTTTATTCTTAGGATCACATATTACTGGACGGAAATGCAGCGACAAAGTGGAATAGGCGTACCGGGGATACCACTATAAAAAAACGCATCAACAATAGTACCTCCGTGGTGATGTGGAAATCTATTGAAATTCGAGGAAAAACCAATGACGCAGCCCAGGGAAGGAGAGGAAGGAAGCCACCGAAGCAACCGAGGAAGAGGAAAACTCATAACGAGGAAGTTATGACGAATGAAATTGCAGAATCAGGATTCGCGAGAACAATTAGAGAGCGAAAGGTCATTGGCCCCTTCTGCTCGATAATTCCATAGGGCAGATATTAGACATGCCCTTGTGGATTTTAACGAGTAGGTAGGTTCAATGTCGTCCAACGATTCGCCAAAAACATTTTCGCCTCGCTGGGACAAAATTAATTTTAATTAATTCTACATTGTATGTTTAGTTTAGACTTCATTATTTATTTTACACTGTATCGAGAGCAATCTTGATTTACTCCTAAACATTACTAGGCTGCAAGAAGTTTCACTACTGTCGCGCGTGGTTTTCGATGCGTATGGTTTTTTCGACAGTGCAGTTCGACAAGTAGAACAGATAGATAGCTATTTTATCCCTTTTAATATCCTGTAGCATTATTCTAAAAATTTCTTCATATTCTGCAGCGTATTTAAAAAAAAATTGATTATGAACAGATTCATGGCGTTGAAAGTCACTGTAAGGTTGAACAACATTAGAACTAAGATTACACACATTCACATAATTTAATATTGAACTTGTCGATGGATTATTTGCTGCAAATTGATTCTCTGTGCTAACCATGTCGTCTGATTTACGAGATGTGAGGTTCTGTTCCTCAACATAAGTGTGAGACAGAGAAATAGGTCTCGACAATGCGTTTGTCAATGGTCCAGCAAGATTGCTGTATTTATCGTAAACTCCTTTTCCGCAGCCTGCTTTCTATAACGTGATTTTTTGTATGTTCTGCATTTGTTTTTGTCATTATTTTATATGTAATGTATATATATATATATATATATATATATATATATATATATATATATATATATATGTTTTTAGGTTGGTTAGAAACAAACTGCCACGCACCATAAAATGACAGTAAGGCTTTTGCTTTCGTGTTCTCTCTCTCTCTCTCTCTCTTTCTCACTCACTCTCTCTCTCCCTCCCTCCCTCCCTCCCTCCCAGGGGCTGTTCGTGGAGCGGGCAAAAATCGCGATGTAGAATTGTTTTTCTGATTGACGGCTGGGTCTACAGCTTCGATCGCGCCGAGCGAGACTACGATAGAGCAACGGTGCCAGCGACGGCAACGCGCAGCGTGTGGCTGTAGCATATCGCCGTCGCCGGCACAGTTTAAAGGCCCACGCGTTCTCACAATGTAATGCCAATTTCAAATGCATTATTTTTCATTTTTTTAAATGAGATTTTTATTGGCTTGTTTCTGGCAATATTCTGATTAAAACAAGACCAAACATGATATAATTTGGCCCATATTTACTCTACATGTGACAAGCATAATTTATAATTTATCACACATTCAATATACGCTGGAGCATATGTTTAAATAAACAACTAAACATCTCGAAAATATGTTCTCACAGAATTAAAGAATAAAAAATATTTAAACGATTACATAAACAAATACCTAACCAGAAAAATTTTCACTTAATAAGTTTTGGATACAAGAGTATATCTAATTAACCGCTTCGTTCTCATGGACGTGTTATGCCGCGACGTCGAAACGAAGGCGTCAATATATATGATTTCTCCTCTATTAAAATCATTAAGGGAAGAGATGACATTCATCTTAGTCTTTATTTCTTGTAATCGACGCTAACATTTTTCAGTTTGCATAAAGATCCGCAGTCTATCCGTAACACATCGGGCGGGTGCCCCGAGCGCGACTCCACTTCGCCGCGCCGAGCGCGTTCGATGAGAAACGGACAAGTTCGAGCGAAAGCAGAGTTGAATCTCCGATATCGCGATTACTACCTCTCTTCTTCTATCGAAAGAACTTTCGATACAAATGAGATAGATCGTTGAATTTTGTAATCTTTTGTGGCAGCTAATTTCCTACACTCGCCACAAGATGGACAGAAGGTAGTCGTGCAAAGACCTTTCTCGCTGCTACCTGATCCATCACCGATCTCTATATATACAGCTTTAAACCACCTTCCGATATCGCAGCGTTTCAGGCAGGGCCCGCTGGGTAGCTTTACGGTTGGGTCCTCTAGCGCGTCCAGTACCACTGGTGGTCAGTGGCGACAAATATTTTTATGCTTTGCGTCGCGATTCAGGAAGTGGTCCTTGCGACGACCCGATCGATGCAAGGGTCGCTGCAAGGGTCGCCGCAAGTAGCGCAACCGCCGGGTCGCTACCCGATGAATTCTGCGTTAAAATCAAGTAACTTTCGATAGAAACGAGATAGAACGATGAAATTTTTTTTAAATCGAAGCTGAAACTTTGAAGAATATGGGAGAAGTAGGGAAATTATGGTACGAACGTTTTTTAACCTTGACTGATGTAAAACTTTGATTCTCATAATACCACGAGCGGAACAGATTTTTTTGCGACATGCTGTACATCATGTCCCGCAGTTATTCTACCACGCTGACTTCAAATCTAGTCTCAAAATTTGTGCACCACCAAATTTGTGCGAAATCGAATTTTTCGTCAACACAACTAATGAAATCATTTTTTCGTCGAAATCCGATTGAGCCACACTTTCTTTCGGTGGCTATTGCAAATTTATTTTTCTAACCTCGACCATCAACTGTATGAAGCAGAAAAATTTAAGCGAAGGCTTCTTCGTACAGACCTAAACGGTTTGACGAACCGCTTGACGAACATTGACGCGCATTTCGCCGCGCCGAACGCCGTGCAGAACGGCGAATAGAAAGAAGTCCAGAAAATGTAGGCAGTTTCTCGAGTGAATTGAAGTTTCAAAGTGAAATGTTCAAGTCAGTACGAAGCATTAAAGACGTTAGACTCCAGACTGAATGACTTGAATTTTTGGAGATGTCGCAACATGATGAATTTTCGTCTTTTTACGATTGTGCGATGCATATTCTGAATAAAAACGAAAGGGTTAAGTTCCGAGAGAGCGTTCCGTAAACAACCACAAAAAATGCAATGGTTTCATAGCAACGGTCTCTTCAATAATTTGAAACAAATTAGGAAGTAGAGGTATAATTTTTTCACATAATTTAAATCACCGATGTCTTTGTTTATAAAATTCTTTCTACTTCTTGACATTTATTCTTTATCTTATGAATGTTTAGGATATGCTCTGTCTGTCTTGGGAACAGATTTGCAAGCGCTACCCGTTCGCGTTCGTGCGCGCCGAAATGCGCGGCGAAGTGCGGGGTTCGTCAAACGGTTTGGCGAACGGTTGGCCAAAACGTTTAGGTCTGTACGAAGCCGAATTCTTTTTTTACGTCTTTTTCGATGAGCCGTCAGAGTGATCTAAATTTTGAGAAAAACGTGGTTACATATATTCCTTAGTCATTATTCGCAGTCTGTCCGTGAAGTTCGCGCGAACGCAGATGACTTGAATCTCGGAGTATCGCGATGACTCGCTCGCCCGAACTTGTCTGATTCTCTCCGAACCCGCCCGACGACAGCGGGTCGCTCCCGGGCAGCGCGAAACCACGGGGCAGCTTGAAGAATTCGGGTAGCCCAAAACGCTCGACCCGAAAACTATAAAGTTTCTTTTCGCTTGTACGACACTTTTCTTTTTATACGAAGACGTTTCAACACTCTAAACGTGATCTCTTTGTATAAAAATGATAAGTTTGATTTTATTTAGACTTTGTGCAGCTCTACTATTGTAATATGTTAATGTATTAGGTCGTGCCGAAAGTCATTTCGCTTTTTCCTTTTCTGAAGAAATAACATTAAATTTGGTTTCTATTTCTTGCAATCGATGTAGTCAATTTTTATTTTGCAGAAAGATTCGCAGTCTAATAATGACAAACGGAAGCATCGTGATCCCTACACGAAAACGAAATTACTTTCCCAAAAACGACCTAATTCCATGTAGTATGTAATTTAAATAAATATTAATTTTGTCGGTAAAAAAGAAGACGGCTGCTGCTGCTGCTACCACCGACGAGATACTGTTAAAGACTGCCAGCCTTACGGGACTACGTGTCCCGCGAAAATGTCGGTATTTTGTTACGCCCTCTGGGATTTATTCTGGCTCCAGCCAGAAAAACAAAAAGCCTCTGACGACATTTCGTTAGTGCAGAAGACCACTGAAGATATTATTATTAAATATTGCATTCTCCGCCATATTTTAGACGATGTTTTGGCACTATTTTGATACTATTCTCGTCGGTGGAGTAACTTTTAGTGATGTGGTCTTTCAGGTCACTGTAATTTCCACCGTTACCACCTCGCCCATTGCGCCCATTTATCGGACCGCGGAATAGCACAGGGGCTGGCAGTCTTTAACAGTATCTCGTCGGTGCTGCTACACATTTGTACAATAGTCATTTACTTTACCGACATCTTGATGTGGAAGATCCACATCAGTACGACCAGCTCTGTATCACCGCACCGACGAGAGCCCCCTAGCACAAGTCCTATGCGGAATTCGAAACATTAGTGCGACCGTGTTGCCCTCTTACGGCGATGCAGTATCCAGCACTTTTTTCCGTGCAGCTCGCGCTAGCTCGCATCCAAAACGCGACATAGCTGCCCGTTGCAGCGTGGTTATCTGGGTATATATATATATATATATATATTATACAATATACAACAATCTATTTATCTATATCTAAAAAATCATTACAAATTGTTTCGTTTCCTTTCATGGTCCTCCGCTAATATAAACTAATGTGATCCGTATGGAAAGACTTGTTTCTTTCTGATGAATTAATGTCTTGGATATCTTCGCTGCATCTAAAAATTAGAATTTCTTGGTGAGAAGCATTGTCAAATAAAGGGGAAGATTTTTTAGCATGAATATATTAGGTTGGAGGGAAAGCTATGTTGTATTTTAAATAAGCAGGTATATAATTTTGCTTGTGAATCTAAAACATATGTTAGCTACCGAGTCATTAGAAAACAGGAATTAACAGGTTATCTGAAATATGACAACATATTATTACAAATAATGGAAATTATATTGTTGATTAATATTAAACATGTATTTTTATAAAGTGATACAAATATTTTCGTTAACTCTAAACCTACCGAGCCTCTCCCAAGTAGCACCGGACGTCCATAGAATGTACGTTTTACGTCCAGTTTATGTCCGAATGTCCTACGTCCATTCTGAACATTCGATGGATGTTCTTAGGACCTAAATTCTGGACGTTCTAGGAACATTCGGTTTTTAGGTTTTATGAATGTCCCTAGGACCTAAATTCTGGACGTTCTAGGAACATCCGTTTCTTAGGTCTTACGAATGTCCGTAGGACTTGAATTTTGGATGTTCTAGGAATGTCCGTTTCCCAGGTTTTACGAATGTCCGTAGGACTTGAATTTTGGACGTTCTAGGAATGTCCGTTTCTCAGGTTTTACGAATGTCCGTAGGACTTGAATTTTGGACGTTCTAGGAATGTCCGTTTCTCAGGTTTTACGAATGTCCGTAGGACTTGAATTTTGGACGTTCTAGGAATGTCCGTTTCTCAGGTTTTACGAATGTCCTTAGGACGTGAATTTTGGACGTTTTAGGAATCGAACCTGAAATTTTCGCGCATGCGCGAGAAAAAATGCACCATATAGGAAGACTGTAATGCTGTAATTCGGAACACTGTTCATTATATATATTTATATGTGTATACCAGCGTTGACCAGCGTGTTTCACTAAACTGACTAATATACGTGAATAATTCGTGTCAGGTTATGTGCCCTGATTACGTAAAAACGGAAAAAGTAAATAGTATAGTGGATAATTCACGCGAAATCCTAACCTATAAAGTGAAAACGTGGTTATTGCCGAAGAAAAAAAATGACGGTACTATTTACACGGCGGCGGCAGAATATCGACAAAGTAAACGATGAATACTGGAAATTCAAGATGACGAGTGTACTTGTCTGTAACGAGCTGTGACTATACGCAAGCGGCGAAGAAAAATTGTGTGGACAGAAAAAACAATTTTACCCACCGCCGCAAGTTTGGAGAAGAAAATCAACATTGGTATGTAGATACAAAATATATAATCGCTCTACATATAGAACATTAAGTTGTTACATTCATAGCTGTATATCTCATCCTATTACTGTAATTAGTATATCTTTTTTCATAAAAACATATTTTATTTCTAGTTACTGCTATCAGTGAAGAGTACGCCGTCACTCCCGAAGAGATGCAGAGTGCATGAAAAAAGGCAGCAGGAAGAGGAGCGAAGAAGTTGCAGCAAGATTGGTATGTAGATACAAAAAAAATCGCACTACATATAGAACATTAAATTATTACATTCATAGCTATACATCTCATCCTATTACTGTAATCAGTATACTTTTTCTTAAAAATATATTTTACTTTCAGCCACTGCTATCAGCGTAAAATCGCTGACTTTAAACAGGCCCGGAGAGTTTGAAAAAAGGCAGCAGGAAGAGGAGCGAAGAAGTTGCAGCAGTCGGAAATAAGAAGCAAATGCCCTTAAACTCTTGTTATGTTCGTAAATGTCTGTATAATCTTGTAAAATCTTGTTTGTTACATATACCAAATGCGAAAAAATTATAAAATAAATGACATTTTAAATAAATGTTATTACTTCTTTAAACCTTTACAAAATGTCCAGAGAACGTTCAGAAAATGTCCAGAGAACGTTACTCTCAAACATTCTAAAAACGTTCAGAAAATGTCCAGAGAACGTTACTCTCAAACATTCTAAAAACGTTCAGAAAATGTCTAGAGAACGTTACTTTCGAACATTCTAAAAACGTTCAAAAAATGTCCAGAGAACGTTACTTTCGAACATTCTAAAAACGTTCAAAAAATGTCCAGAGAACGTTACTTCCGAACATCCTAAAAACGTTCAGAAAATGTCCACACAGGACATCCGCAGGACGTCCAACTTTGTAACTGGTACCTTCCTAGTACATTCAAGGAACCTAACTAGGACATAACTGGGACATGTGGACATTGGATGGACGTTCTCTCAATGTACGGAATGTCCGAAACGGACATTCTATGGACGTACATAGGATATCCCTGTGCTACTTCAGCTGAAGTAACTATGGTACATGTTCTCTTATACAAATGACAAGATTGATTTTATTTAGACTTTGTGTAGCTATGTACTATTGTAATATGTGCACTACTAAAAATGTCAATACAGTTGTTTCTCATGAAATCAGTTTCATTACATTTCTAATTGTAGAATAAAAAACCTGCAACCACTCATTTTAACCGGAGTTGGTAGGTTTAGTGTTAATATATGATAGAATTTCCCCTTCAACGTAATAACCCAAGTAGCACAGGGATATCCTATGTACGTCCATAGAATGTCCGTTTCGGACATTCCGTACATTGAGAGAACGTCCATCCAATGTCCACATGTCCCAGTTATGTCCTAGTTAGGTTCCCTGAATGTACTAGGAAGGTACCAGTTACAAAGTTGGACGTCCTGCGGATGTCCTGTGCGGACATTTTCTGAACGTTTTTAGGATGTTCGGAAGTAACGTTCTCTGGACATTTTTTGAACGTTTTTAGAATGTTCGAAAGTAACGTTCTCTGGACATTTTTTGAACGGTTTTAGAATGTTCGAAAGTAACGTTCTCTGGACATTTTCTGAACGTTTTTAGAATGTTTGAAAGTAACGTTCTCTGGACATTTTCTGAACGTTTTTAGAATGTTTGAGAGTAACGTTCTCTGGACATTTTCTGAACGTTCTCTGGACATTTTGTAAAGGTTTAAAGAAGTAATAACATTTATTTAAAATATCATTTATTTTATAATTTTTTCGCATTTGGTATATGTAAAAAACAAGATTTTATAAGATTATACGGACATTTACGAACATATCAAGATTTTAAGGACATTTGCTTCTTATTTCCGACTGCTGCAACTTCTTCGCTGCTCTTCCTGCTGCCTTTTTTCAAACTCTCCGGGCCTGTTTAAAGTCAGCGATTCTACGCTGATAGCAGTGGCTGAAAGTAAAATATATTTTTAAGAAAAAAGTATACTGATTACAGTAATAGGATGAGATGTATAGCTATGAATGTAATAATTTAATGTTCTATATGTAGTGCGATTTTTTTTGTATCTACATACCAATCTTGCTGCAACTTCTTCGCTCCTCTTCCTGCTGCCTTCTTTCATGCACTCTGCATCTCTTCGGGGGTGACGGCGTATTCTTCACTGATAGCAGTAACTAGAAATAAAATATGTTTTTATGAAAAAAGATATACTAATTACAGTAATAGGATGAGATATACAGCTATGAATGTAACAATTCAATGTTCTATATGTACAGCAATTATATTTTGTATCTACATACCAATGTTGATTTTCTTCTCCAAACTTGCGGCGGTGGGTAAAATTGTTTTTTCTGTCCCACACAATTTTTCTTCGCCGCTTGCGTATAGTCACAGCTCGTTATAGATCAGTACACTCGTCATCTTGAATTTCCAGTATGTATTCATCGTTTACTTTGTCGATATTCTGCCGCCGCCGTGAAAATAGTACCGTCATTTTTTTTTCTTCGGCAATAACCACGTTTTCACTTATAGGTTAGGATTTCGCGTGAATTATCCACTGTACTATTTACTTTTTCCGTTTTTACGTAATCAGGGCACATAACCTGACACGAATTATTCACGTATATTAGTCAGCTTAGTGAAACACGCTGGTCAACGCTGGTATACACATATAAATATATATAATAAACAGTGTTCCGAATTACAGCATTACAGTCTTCCTATATGGTGCATTTTTTCTCGCGCATGCGCCAAAATTTCAGGTTCGATTCCTAAAACGTCAAAAATTCAAGTCCTAAGGATGTTCGTAAAACCTGAGAAACGGATATTCCTAGAACGTCCAAAATTCAAGTCCTAAGGATATTCGTAAAACCTGAGAAACGGACATTCCTAGAATGTCCAAAATTCACGTCCTAAGGATATTTGTAAAACCTGAGAAACGGACATTCCTAGAACGTCCAAAATTCAAGTCCTAAAGACATTCGTAAAACCTAAGATACGGACATTCTTAGAACGTCCAAAATTCAAGTCCTAAGGACATTCGTAAAACCTGAGAAACGGACATTCCTAGAATGTCCAAAATTCACGTCCTAAGGATATTCGTAAAACCTAAGAAACGGACATTCCTAGAACGTCCAAAATTCAAGTCCTAAGGATATTCGTAAAACCTGAGAAACGGACATTCCTAGAATGTCCAAAATTCAAGTCCTACGGACATTCATAAAACCTAAGAAACGGATATTCCTAGAACGTCCAGAATTTAGGTCCTAGGGACATTCATAAAACCTAAAAACCGAATGTTCCCAGAACGTCCAGAATTTATGTCCTAAGAACATCCATCGAATGTTCAGAATGGACGTAGGACATTCGGACATAAACTGGACGTAAAACGTACATTCTATGGACGTCTGGTGCTACTTGGGAATATTTTTATATTTTCCTTTTGTCAGTAATGTTTCAATGACTGAAAATAAATATAAAATAAAAGCTTACCTGAAATCACAGTGACTTGTTTCACCAACACAATCCTGACAAGTGGCTTAAATTATCGAATCACTCACACGCGCTTTTTATTAACTGGAATATTACAAACACGTGCACAAGGAACACGTAGGTCGTTGGATTAGCCTTGACACCAGCTATAACATTATTAGATCAAAAATGTATTCTAACATTTAAAAAATCAAAATGGATTTTGCTTTCCGTAACAGCATAATCCGTAAAAATTATACGTACTTGGAACATCCGAAATTTAAGTCCATCGGACGTCCTTAGGACGTAAATAACGGATGTCCCACGGACGTCCGAAATTGAAGTCCCAGGGATGTCCTTAGGACCTAAAAAACGAATGTCCCAGGGACAACCGAAATTTAGGTCCAATGGATGTCCGAGGGACGTCCGTAACGGAGGTGGGACGTATGGACGTAAAGTGGACATGAAACGGACGTCCTTCGGACGTACGGTGCTATCTGGGTACATACATACAGACAGACACGATTTTATTATATATAGAGATAGAGATAAGATTCATATTTATTAACATTACATTTAATTAAGTACAGTATAAATGTGTAAAGATACATTCCACTTCGTAACTTCAATTTTTTTCCAATATGTATGTGTACCCACACGTATTAGTATTTACAATTTAAAATATTGACAAGGTACAAAAATATATTGACTACGGAAACAGAACCATTTAGTTATACCTATGTATGTACTTTGTCCTGTATTATTCAAAAGAAGTTACAAACTTGTAATAAATCTATATTAGGTTGGCATTTATGAAATAAGCATCTCAGATTAGTATAAAAATGTGCTTACATACTTTGTTGTTGTCCTTTCCACAAAATACATATAACAAATTATGAAATGATTATACAATATCTGAGATTATCTACTGCCGTATACTAACTTTATTATGAAATAACCTATGGATCATAGATTATATTAGTATTGAAGAGATAGATACAAAAAGGCTGTGAAGTCAGTAACATAATTTTTACATGCATATTCCTATCGTAATTCGGTTATATAGTTGTAGGCGAGACATAACAAAAAAAATCGAGGTAAATTAGATTAACATAGAATAAAACGAAGATGAAATTACAGAGAAATTACAGCTTATTTCTGGTTTGTGACAGAATGGTTTAACTGTTCCTTACATTCAACAATATTTACAAACTGAAACATTATTTGAAGAGATTGACGTTTTTACACTACATATCATTTGTAATCATTTTTAAACGAAAACTGTGCAATTTGTTGTTCAATTATATTCTACACCATTGAATACTTGTCACAACTATTGTTGAGCAGGCCTCTTTAAATACTATTTTGTGTTAAAATAATACATTGAGATGTATTTTATGTAAATACATTGAAATACTGACAATGGTTAAGGACACATTTCCACGATTCTCACATTAAGCCTTCTGAGTTGTAGAATGTCTGTCAATTGCTTTTGGTTGGTGTCCATACATAAAAATGGAACAAATAACTAAAATGGCACCTAACGAAAACTGGAAAGTCAAATTGAAATTGAACAGATATGTAGATGCTATACAAGAAATAATAATAGCTAAAGAAGTAGCAAAACCTTTTAGTATATTGTCAGCATACTTAACTACCATAGCAACAATAAGACCTCCACCTGCTTGAAGAACAACTAAATAACAAACAAATAAATCATAGCCAAACAAAAAACCTTGTTCCTGTATTGTATTGCCATCGCTTATAAAACATGTAATTAGACCAAAAGGTAACGATAGAAAGCTTAATTGTACATTTCTCATCCATACCGATACATCTGAGGCTTTGAGCATTTTTTCAAAGTATATGCCAGCAAAACCTGATAAAAAGCATGCACCCAATGCAGCAGAGAACCCTAACATACGATTCTGCTCTATTCCAGATGGTAGAGCAGCTTCAGAGGTTTGAGCTAACTGTACTAATATTACTCCTATAACTAATAATATTACAGCTCCCCATTGAGTACTTCTTAAGGACTTTCTTAGTATCACTACTGCGAAAAATGCTGTTGTTAAAATTTTTAGTTGGTATGTCACCTGCAAAATAATGTGTATAGTGATCTTAAAGGTTTGTTATAACATTTTGAAAACAATAATTTATACCTGATGAGTTGCTGCATCTAAATTAGATGCTGATACATATAGGAAATTATTTTGTATGATATACAAAAGAGACGGCACACACACTTTTAAAGTATCTATGGGCTGTTGTATAATTGTCACTTTCAGAGATTCATAAAACTTCCAAAAATTTTTTTCTTCCCAAAAGACAAATATTAGACACGTTAAAAGCTTAACAATTTCTGCCATAACAACAGCTAAAAGAATATGTGAAATACATAAAGAAATACTTTCATGTAGATTTAATAAATACTTAACAATGAAGCATAACATACACACCTGTAGAAGATAAAAACATGTCACCTGATCTCGTACGTGCATAGCGCATACTAAGCCCAACAAGGGCATTTTGTAATGTAAGAGTAACTAAACTAACGTACTTTAGCACTTGATTGTTTCCTATAAATAAAATTTCAAATAAAAGATAAATAAATATTATTTTTATATTGCAGTCTGCATAATGAAAATAAAATATATAAGTCCATACTTACTTTGCGATGGATTTATCATAGTCATAATAATCTCTTGAATATTTTTAAAAGCAAACTTAATAGATCACCTCATCTGTAAAATGATATATGTAGTTATTAATGAACGCACTATCGCAGTTATGAATGCACTATCTTAAAAGGTATTTTAAAAATTTGTGAATATCTCAGAATATGAAATATGTGATAAAAATATTAATGATACTTCCAAAGCACAACTTTATGAAAAAATAAATTATTCATTCCATTTCATTCTTATGAATGCAAATTAATTTATAACATCTGCAACATCTTGATCATGTATTTAATGTATATCTTTGTATTTAAAAATAAACTGAAAAGTCCTTATTCTGCCGTAAAATTTGAGAAGATTCTCATACTTTACCTCTCTATGCATTTTTAGTTTTAAAAATGCCATGTATGAACGAAAGTGTACACGTTGACATTTCTCTGGTACCACTTCCTCTAACCTTCACATAGAAATATATTGTACCATAAAACAAATTCAACACGTGAATATATACATTGATATACATTGGCAAAATATCTATATAACACAGGTGTTTTATGACCACATTATTGCCTTTCTAGATGTGGAATGAAAAATGACATTCCGGTCTCATAAAGAAATTAAAAAGTTCATATATGCATATTTAACGTTTATGTAGAAAAAACTTTCCCTGTTTCAGTTTATTAGATAGTTAGAAATATTCGTACTGTGCACACGCCAGATGATGGCTGGCAATGTGTATTCGTTCTATATAACCATTACTTTATGGTTCTAACATAAGTCGAATTTTCAGCTAATAGCAGAGAGCAGAGAGTAAATGAGAGTGCTCACGCCCGGGATTTGCCCGTGCCCATTATAGTGCTGCCCCCTAGTCTAGTGCTTAGCCTGGATCAGCTCCTACATCGACTTTTCTACCCCGGAAAAGAACCTACATCGACTTTTTGTTTCTGGCAAGAGCCTACAGCGAGTCGCTGTCAACGACTCTCACATCGCACAAGATCCTACATTATCTTTGACCATCATCAGAACATTTAGTTTATATTGTGTTTATATTGTTTGATTCGCAGCACCCGTATTATATTCCGAGAGGCCTTCGATTAGACACAGTACGATTGGAAACTTAGCTATTGGACACATATCTTTTAGAAACAACATCATTGGACACAAGTACGATTGGACACATCTCTATTGGGCACAAGTAGGATTGGACATAGTACTTTTGGACACAAATGTACCGAGACCAAATTAAATTAATGGATAATTTAGTACATTATTCGAAACTTCGGCGATGTTTCCATTTACGTCCATTCTCAGAATTCTCAGAATTTTTAAAGACTAATCCTGGATTTTCGTATGTGTGATCGCTCTCCGCCTCTACTACGACCTAACCACAACTCATTCGGATCACATAATCTTTGCATTGTAAGTATCTGCTGTCATGCAGAATTATCGAGCACAGCACGGACATAAAGTAGAAAGTCGGTAAGTCGGCAAGGTAGAGAGCGACATTGAAATAATAAAAATTTTTTATGAGTCGCAAAATTTTGTCGATATTTCTGAAATTTCATCGAATTCTGAGAATAGACGTAAACGGAAACACAACCGAAATTTCGTCTTCGGAAATGAGAGATTCACGATAGCCAACTACTGAGTCGATTAAAATTATCCTAACCCTATCCTAACCTTAAATAATCTACACATTCCGTTGCACGTATTATATTTACATTTAATTAATGTACACTTCTATCGTCTTTATATTTTAATAGAAATTATCGAAAATATATTTCGAGTAAAAACATAGCCAAAAATTTATGACACACTCCAAAAACCATTAATTTAATTTGGTTTCGGTACATTTGTGTCCAAAAGTACTGTGCGCAATTCTATTTGTGTCCAATCCCAGATAGCACACAACATCTTAGAGATGTCGGTTTCATGTCGTTTTTATGTCTGAACGTCTACGTCGCCAAACCTTAGACCATATATACCTATAGACCCGGCATAGGTATAGTATGTGCATACAATGCTGTGTGACGAGATCTAAAATTATCTGGTTCCCACAAGCCTCGATTCGAGATAATTCAAAATGGTGGATAGTGTATGAGACGAAGCGAGTGCACAGTACACAAGTATTGTATTCAACATATACATGTATATTGTTTTTACTGTGCTTTTTTAAAATAAAGTAAGTTGTGAGGAAATAAATACAGATTTCATATTATCAACTCCTATATTAAAATTTAACTTCTTCCAAATTATAATCGACAAAATGAGTTAAGCATATTTAAAATAATAAGAGTAAAGTAAAAATGAACGAGTAATAAAATAAAATACCCAGATAGCCAAGCGAACCTCGGGCAGAAATCGAGCACGGCGTGCCGAGGTCAGGTATCGGGATTTTTATTGGTCGAACGTCGCTTGGACGTGCCGAGGGCAGCTCGTGCCTCGATTCTGCCCAGGGCACCTATGTCCGTGAGGGCTCGTAACGTTCCCTCGGCAGAAACGCGGTACGAGCTGCCCTCGGCACGTTGGTCCTCGTTTCTGCCCAGTTTTACGTAGGTCCGAGATTGTAAGAGGGCAGCACGGTCGCACTAGTGTGGCAGATGTCGGTAAAGAAAATTTTTACTTATTTACTTTTTACTTATTTGGCACGCAAGGAGGGAAAACGAAATGATAAAATTACAAAAATACTTCGTTCAATAACGTTTATCATTTCGTTTTCCCTCCTTGCGTGCCAAATAAGTAAAAAGTAAATAAGTAAAAATTTTCTTTAACGACATCTGCCACACTAGTGCGACCGTGCTGCCCTCTTACAATCTCGGACCTACGTAAAACTGGGCAGAAACGAGGACCAACGTGCCGAGGGCAGCTCGTACCGCGTTTCTGCCGAGGGAACGTTACGAGCCCTCACGGACATAGGTGCCCTGGGCAGAATCGAGGAATTTGGCTATCTGGGTACATGTATGTATATTTATACAGAATTACATGTGACGACGATTCCCCTTTCCCCTCTGCCACTTTACCTTCGCGGTACTGCGATTTCTCAACATACTATAGCACTTTTCCCACAAGCGTCGTCTGCTAGCCGGTTTAATCTCGGAACAAGGCAGAATTATCTGCGCCGGGTCTATAGGTATATATGGTCTAAGCGCCAAACAGACGTAATTCGCACATCTGAAAGATGTCTTTTCGAAGACCTGTTTCAGACGTATGAGGGAATATGCCTTTTGAACGTCTCAAACAAGATGTTAATAGGTTCTCTACAAGTACTGACGAGTCCATAGAGATGGCGTTGGTGAGAGCCGGAGCTCTATCTGGCCAATCAGGAAGCCCCAATTTTTCGCGCATGCGCGGCAATTTCAGCTTCAGTAACGAAACCTTTTCGATGAAATCGGGTAGCACCCCGCAGACTTTTAAACATTTGTTAGTGTATACATATGAAATATTGAAATGATAAATCGAACAAAATATTGTTCTAAAATCATGAGAACAATAATACTGCTACACTCTCGCCAATATAACTGCCTCAGGACGTCATTACTCTGGCCGCTCTGCTGCATCATTGTAGATACGCTCCTGTTTTGGCCGTGCATGCGCGAAAAATGTATGCCCAATCATTAGGTGTATAAAAGATGTATCTCAGAAAATACATAAAAACATACCTACTAGTTTTCATTTTTACATATTAAATCTGATTAAATACATTCTTACACGTACCTATTTACGAGTGTTTCACTTAACCTGTGTACGTGAATAATTCCTGTTAAAGTTATAAATTAAATTAAATAAGTGAAAAATCACGCGAAATCCTAACCCTATAAAGTGAAAACATGGACATCGCCGAAGGAAAAAAAAATTCGGTACTAAATATACGGATCGCAGAATCTCGACAAGTACTCGGCAGTAACGGATTGTGGACATACACAAGCGGCGATGAAGATAAAATAGAAGAAACCCGTATTGTGTGGGACTAAAATTTTACCCACCCCTCCAAATTTGGAGAAGAAAACCAACATTGGTATGTAAATACAAAAAGAAGCGCCCTACATATAGAACATTAAATTATTACATTCATAGCTATATATCTCATCCTCTTACTGTAATTAGTATATCTTATTTCATCAAAACATATTTTATTGTCAGTCACTGCCGACTACAACCAGTGAGGAACAGACGTTATCGCTACTCACGAACAGACCCAGAGAGTATGCAAGGAAGTAGCAGACAGAGAAACCAATAAGTTGCAACAAGATTGGTATGTAAATACAAAAAGCAGCACACTGCGATACTCAATTTACTGTAACTAGTACATCTTTTTTCAATGAAACATTTTATTTTCAGTGACTGCCATGAGCAACGATTTGCTGATTGTAAACAGACCAGAGAATGCGCATGATGGCAGCAGAGGCAGGAGCAGACAAGTGACAGCAAAATTGGTATGTAAATGCAAAAAGAAGCACCCTCGGACACTAAATTTACTGTAATTAGTATACTTTTTTCAATACAACATATTTTATTTGCAATTACAGCCACCAACAAGGAATCACTGATTCCAAACAGATTCAGAGAGTGTGGTAAAAGGCAGCAGAAAGAGGAGCCAAGAAGTTGCCACTCAAGCCAAGATGCTGTGCCGAGGACGCTTGTGAAGCAGAACAACCTCGTGCGGATCTTGCTGACCGAAACTCTCCAGCAGGTCCACCGTTTGAAGAAGGCGAACCGGACAGATATATATTCTAATTCTCATTTTTAACCTCTAATATTGTAATTTTAATTAATTTGTATGTATGTATATATTTAAAAATATATTTATTCATAAATTTTAAAATGATTTATTGTATTTTATTTGAAATAACTAACCTAACCTATAAGCCTTACCCGAAAGTTTTTAAACAGTCGCGCGAACAACATCTGTAAGACGTCTTTTTTCAGACATCTGGAAGATGTTTTCTATATGAACCAATATGAACTACTAGAACATCTGAAAGATATCAAAACGACATTCAGAAGACATCTTTAAGATGGTACGTTGAGTCACAAACGACATAAAACTAACGTAAAACCAGAGAGTAAATGAGAGTGCTCACGCCCGGGATTTGCCCGTGCCCATTATAGTGCTGCCCCCTAGTCTAGTGCTTAGCCTGGATCAGCTCCTACATCGACTTTTCTACCCCGGACAAGAACCTACATCGACTTTTTGTTTCTGGCAAGAGCCTACAGCGAGGCGCTGTCAGCGACTCTCACACCGGACGAGATTCTACATCAACTTTGGCCATGATCAGAACGTTCAGTGTACATCAGAGAGTAAATGAGAGTGCTCACGCCCGGGATTTGCCCGTGCCACTTTTGGCTGCACATCGAGTTTAGTCCGGATCAGCTCCTACATCGACTTTTCTAGCTCGGACAAGAACCAGGGGGAGAAAACTCTTATGTACGACCTTGGACTGCTTATTTAACTAAAGGGTACTTGCCTAGATGGCGCCACGATCACAGCACATCACGTGATTAAATGTGATTGGACATGACATGACCGAGTTCCCTGGCGCTATTGGGCGCAATTTGGCGCTAATATTTGACTATTGCCGCCAAAATTAACCGTCAACTGTCAATCACTGTCTCTATCAGTTACCGTCCATGCTGTGCCAATATATTGTTCAATATTGTTCAATATATTGAGTGATTGTGTAGACAGTTGTGAGAGTGTGGACTGTGGACAACTACGGCTGTATTGACGAAGCTTTTTTAATATTATTTTAAATTATAAATTAAAAATTTGAATTATAAGCTCCAAAGAAAGAAGTTTGCTCAGTGTCAAATCAATTTTAGAAGTAATTTTTTAAAATTGAGCGACACTTAGCACTCATTTTGGAGCTTATTTTTCGAATTTTGTGCATAAATTATAAAATTTTTTAAGTTTGTTTTCAGAATAGCAGATAGTGAGGAGCAACGGAGTGCAGCAGCAAGAAGAAAAAGTGAAACAAGTGTATAAAAACATTTAAGTGCACAAAAGACATAAAGTGCAGAACATTTGGACATTAAAACTGGTAGAACAAAATGGTGAAGTCTTGTTGTGTTCCCCAGTGTTCGTCGGGTGTGACCATCCGAGCGCATTACTTTCCCAAGGATGTGAAGCAATCAGATTCTTGGGCTAGTAAAATTCAGTGTCCTGTGATTCATAAATTAACAAGCACTGAAAGGCGCAAGTACAGGGTGTGTCGCAAGCACTTCGAAGCAACTTCCTACCTGTGCTTTGCCCAGCGAAGCAAATTAAAAAATGATGCAATTCCAACTTTGCATTTGCCAGTGCAAAGCTATGAAACGGAATATGCACATGAAGATATGGAAGCAGAAGAATGTCCAGCCTCTGCTACACCGCTGGGAAATGAAGACGGTCCAAGTACATCAACGGGACAGTGTTCAATGCTACAGGAGAGCCGAAGTGTAATGCTGCGGGAAAACGTTAAAAAGTGTCAATTGGCCCCAAAAGCAGCTAAATTGTACAGCGTTATTAATTATTAATTATGTATTATTATGTATTATTGTATACACATTATTGTATGATGTATGATGCATGATGTATGATGTATGGTGCATGATTTATGATGTATGATGTATGATGCATGGTGTATGATGTATTATGATTTATGTATTATTATGTATTACTATGTATCATTATGTATTATTATGCATTATGTATTATTATGTACATCATATACGTATATACATATAATAAAAAATTTTTTAAATAAAATATTTGTTCAAAATATATTATATCCTTTTATTTCGAATTTTAAAGCAAGCGGTATAGAATCGTATAGCTATATATATATATATATGTATACATATATATATAGGTTTTAGTTTGAGGGTACTTGCGTAGATGGCACCGCTGAAGTCCATGGTCCACATATTATACATGGGAGTTTACCCTCCCTGGACAAGAACCTACATCGACTTTTTGTTTCTGGCAAGAGCCCACAGCGAGTCGCTGTCAGCTACTCTCACACCGGACGAGATTCTACATCAACTTTGGCCATGATCAGAACGTTCAGTGTATATTGTTTGCTTCCATTTGCTTCGCAGCACCCGTATTATGTTCCCTTCCTATCAAACAATTTTAACCTAAATGTTTTTTTCCAATTTTCGTCTCTCTCTCTCTCTCTTTCATGAAATGAAGGAAATATTCTGTATTAAATTATTTATGCAGTTATCTGCAAAAAATAATTATTCAATTAGGGTCAAATAAAAGGAAAAATTACAGAAGTAGACAGATTATACGGAATGAATAATTTTATTTAAACAAGAAAGATCAGACAACATTTTAGATCGACTTCCAACAAATTAGAAAATGTATAAGGTACTATTTACAATTCTTTAGTACCTTAAAAAATTATGTTCAGTGGGAATAAAAGAAAAACGACAAAAAACAGTTAATCTAAAATAAAAAAAATCATTTACTTCACACACATGAAAACAAATATAATACATAGTCAAATATAATTCAAATATTATAAAACAAATAAATAAATAATTATTATAATACATAGTAACTATTGACTAGGCGAACGTCGCTGAAATATTGACCTTTTGGCAGGCAGCAATGGTAGCGATGACAGCGATGACTCTAAAAAAAGGAAAATGCATTTTATTATTCACTTTGAAGGGTTTTTTTTACTTTACTTAAGTATAATCTATTTAAATCTATTTAAAAAATGACTCAGATTATTTATATGTTTGTTTAAACAATTGATATACCCAGAAAATTTGGTTTATAAATTGTTTATGAACATTTATACTTTGTTTAAAAAATTGTATTTGTTTAAATAATTTAATTTACAACCATTAGAGGCAGCTCGAAAATCTATTGAGTTTGGTCTCATTCTAATCAGAAGAACGCCGCGAAATCTGCTGACATCACTCCGCGAAATAATTATGTGAAATAACAAAGTTTAGCAATTGCATTTTTGCCGTCTCATACTGATATACCTGGCTGGCTGTAGAGTTGCCCGGCCGTGTTTATTGCACCACTTGGCCGCGGACACAAAGCCATTGTCGCCTAGGCACCTCGTCGCCCCAGTAGAAAATAAGGAAAAGGATCTTCTAGAAGTCTACGGATCCTTTCGCGAGTACATTCACGATTACAACAACCAAGCGCAGCTCGAAAGTGTATCGAGTTTGGTCTCATTCTAATCAGAAGAACGCCGCGAAATCTGCTGACATGACTCCGCGAAATAATTATGTGAAATAACAAAGTTTAGCAATTGTTGTCTAGGCACCTCGTCGTTTTGCCGAACGTAGAGAAAGACAGCCGAACTTGAGAGGTCTCGGTCGTCGAGAAATATAAACATAGCTAATCCAAATTTCCAACTTCCTTATTTTTCATTATTTTTTTAGGAGACTGCGATTACCATATTTGTGGCATTTTTCTAATGCAAAATGATACCAAACATGATACATTTCCGATGATATTTACTTGTGTAATAGACAGTTAAAGTTTCGGGCGCGAGCAAGGATAGCGTATGGGAAAGAAAGAAACGCAGAGAGTCCTAGTCGCCAGCACATTTCAATGGCTCGCCGGCAACTGTCCTTCCTTGCGCCCGAAACTTTAACTGTCTATTACACAAGTAAATATCATCGGAAATATACCATGTTTGGTATCATTTTGCATTAGAAAAATGCCACAAATATGGTAATCGCAGTCTCCTAAAAAAATAATGAAAAATAAGGAAGTTGGAAATTTGGATTAGCTATGTTTACATTTCTCGACGACCGAGACCTCTCAAGTTCGGCTCTGACCGCTCCGTGGCCGCGGCCAAGTGGTGCAATAAACACGACCGGGCAACCCGACGGTCAGTCAGGTATATCGGTACGAGTTGGCAAAAATGCAATTGCTGGACTTTGTTATTTCACATAATTATTTCACGGAGTCATGTCAGCAGATTTCGCGGCGTTCTTCTGATTAGAATGAGACCAAACTCGATAGACTTTCGAGCTGTGCTTGGTTGTTGTAATCGTGAATGTACTCGCGAAAGGATCCGTAGACTTCTAGAAGATCCTTTTCCTTATTTTCTACTGGGGCGACGAGGTGCCTAGGCGACAATGGCTTTGTGGCCGCGGCCTAGTGGTGCAATAAACACGGCCGGGCAACTCTACAGCCAGCCAGGTATATCAGTATGAGACGGCCAAAATGCAATTGCTGGACTTGTTATTTCACATAATAATTTCACGGAATCATGTCAGCAGATTTCGCGGCGTTCTTCTGATTAGAATGATACCAAACTCGATAGATTTTCGAGCTGCGTCTAATGGTTGTAAATTAAATTATTTAAACAAATACAATTTTTGAAACAAAGTATAAATGTCCATAAACAATTTATAAACCGAATTTTTTGGGCATATGAAATTGTTTAAACAAACATAAATAATCCGTGTTTTTTAGTAGATTTAAATACATTATATTTAAATAAAGTAAAAAAGACCTTCGAAGTGAATAATAAAATGCATTTTCCTATTTGCATAGTCGTCGCTGTCATAGCTGCCTGCCAAAAGGTTTATACTTCATCGGCATTCGCCTAGTTAATTGTTATTGCATTCCTATCAATAATTACTAAATAGTACCTTATACATTTTCTAATTTGTTGGAAGTCGATCTAAAATGTTGTCTGATCTTTCTTGTTTAAATAAAATTATTTATTCCGTATAACGTGTCTACTTCTGTAATTGTTCCTTTTATTTGACCCTAATTGAATAATATTATTTTTTGCAGATAACTGCATAAATAATTTAATATAGAATATTTCCTTCATTTCATGAAAGAGAGAGAGAGAGAGAGACGAAAATTGGAAAAAAACATTTAGGTAAAAATTGTTTGATCGTAAGGGAACATAATACGGGTGCTTCGAAGCAAATGGAAGCAAACAATATACACTGAACGTTCTGATCATGGCCAAAGTTGATGTAGAATCTCGTCCGGTGTGAGAGTCGCTGACAGCGACTCGCTTAGGCTCTTGCCAGAAACAAAAAGTCGATGTAGGTTCTTGTCCGGGGTAGAAAAGTCGATGTAGGAGCTGATCCAGGCTAAGCACTGAGACTAGGGGGCAGCACTATAATGGGCACGGGCAAATCCCGGGCGTGAGAACTCTCATTTACTCTCTGTGTACATATATTGTTTGCTTCCATTTGCTTCGCAGCACCCGTATTATGTTCCCTTCCTATAAAACAATTTTAACCTAAATGTTTTTTTCCAATTTTCGTCTCTCTCTCTCTCTCTCTCTCTCTCTCTCTCTCTCTCTCTCTCTTTCATGAAATGAAGGAAATATTCTGTATTAAATTATTTATGCAGTTATCTGCAAAAAATAATTATTCAATTAGGGTCAAATAAAAGAAACAATTACAGAAGTAGACACGTTATACGGAATAAATAATTTTATTTAAACAAGAAAGATCAGGCAACATTTTAGATCGACTTCCAACAAATTAGAAAATGTATAAGGTACTATTTAGTAATTATTGATAGGAATGCAATAACAATTAACTAGGCGAATGCCGATGAGGTATAAACCTTTTGACAGGCAGCTATGACAGCGATGACTATGCAAATAGGAAAATGTATTTTATTATTCACTTTGAAGGTTTTTTTTACTTTATTTAAATATAATCTATTTAAATCTACTAAAAAAACACGGATTATTTATGTTTGTTTAAACAATTTTATATGCCCAGAAAATTCGGTTTATAAATTGTTTATGGACATTTATACTTTGTTTAAAAAATTGTATTTGTTTAAATAATTTAATTTACAACCATTAGACGCAGCTCGAAAATCTATCGAGTTTGGTCTCATTCTAATCAGAAGAACGCCGCGAAATCTGCTGACATGACTCCGTGAAATAATTATGTGAAATAACAAAGTCTGGCAATTGCATTTTTGCCGTCTCATACTGATATACCTGGCTGGCTGTAGAGTTGCCCGGTCGTTTTTATTGCACCACTTGGCCGCGGCCACAGAGCGGTCAGAGCCGAGCTTGAGAGGTCTCGGTCGTCGAGAAATGTAAACATAGCTAATCCAAATTTCCAACTTCCTTATTTTTCATTATTTTTTTAGGAGACTGCGATTACCATATTTGTGGAATTTTTCTAATGCAAAATGATACCAAACATGATATAATTCCAATGATATTTAGTTGTGTAATAGACAATCAAAGTTTCGGGCGCAAGGAAGGACAGTTGCCGGCGAGCCATTGAAATGTGCTGGCGACTAGGACTCTCTGCGTTTCTTTCTTTCCCATACGCTATCCTTGCTCGCGCCCGAAACTTTAACTGTCTATTACACAAGTAAATATCATCGGAAATATATCATGTTTGGTATCATTTTGCATTAGAAAAATGCCACAAATACGGTAATCGCAGTCTCCTAAAAAAATAATGAAAAATAAGGAAGTTGGAAATTTGGATTAGCTATGTTTACATTTCTCGACGACCGAGACCTCTCAAGTTCGGCTGTCCTTCTCTACATTCGGCAAAACGACGAGGTGCCTAGACAACAATGGCTCTGTGGCCACGGCCAAGTGGTGCAATAAACACGACCGAGCAACCCGACGGTCAGTCAGGTATATCGGTACGAGTAGGCAAAAATGCAATTGCTGGACTTTGTTATTTCACATAATTATTTCACGGAGTCATGTCAGCAGATTTCGCGGCGTTCTTCTGATTAGAATGAGACCAAACTCGATAGACTTTCGAGCTGCGCTTGGTTGTTGAAATCGTGAATGTACTCGCGAAAGGATCCGTAGACTTCTAGAAGATCCTTTTCCTTATTTTCTACTGGGGCGACGAGGTGCCTAGGCGACAATGGCTTTGTGGCCGCGGCCTAGTGGTGCAATAAACACGGCCGGGCAACTGTACAGCCAGCCAGGTATATCAGTATGAGACGGCAAAAATGCAATTGCTTGACTTTGTTATTTCACATAATTATTTCACGGAGTCATGTCAGCAGATTTCGCGGCGTTCTTCTGATTAGAATGAGAACAAACTCGATAGATTTTCGAGCTGCGTCTAATGGTTGTAAATTAAATTATTTAAACATTACAATGTTTTAAACAAAGTATAAATGTCCATAAACAATTGATAAACCGAATTTTCTGGGCATATAAAATTGTTTAAACAAACATAAATAATCCGTGTTTTTTTAGTAGATTTAAATAGATTATATTTAAATAAAGTAAAAAAACCTTCAAAGTGAATAATAAAATGCATTTTCCTATTTGCAGTCATCGCTGTCATAGCTGCCTGCCAAAAGGTTAATACTTTTGGCCTAGTTAATTGTTATTGCATTCCTATCAATAATTACTAAATAGTACCTTATACATTTTCTAATTTGTTGGAGGTCGATCTAAAATGTTGTCTGATCTTTCTTGTTTAAATAATATTATTTATTCCGCATAACGTGTCTACTTCTTTAATTGTTCCTTTTATTTGACCCTAATTGAATAATTATTTTTTGCAGATAACTGCATAAATAATTTAATACAGAATATTTCTTTCATTTCATGAAAGAGAGAGAGACGAAAATTGGAAAAAAACATTTAGGTTAAAATTGTTTGATCGTAAGGGAACATAATACGGGTGCTGCGAAGCAAACAATATACACTGAACGTTCTGATCATGGCCAAAGTTGATGTAGAATCTCGTCCGGTGTGAGAGTCGCTGACAGCGCCTCGCTGTAGGCTCTTGCCAGAAACAAAAAGTCGATGTAGGTTCTTGTCTGGGGTAGAAAAGTCGATGTAGGAGCTGATCCAGGCTAAGCACTAGACTAGGGGGCAGCACTATAATGGGCACGGGCAAATCCCGGGCGTGAGCACTCTCATTTACTCTCTGGTAAAACCAACGTAAAACTGACATCAAACCGACATAGGGCGACATCTCTCAGATGTTTGAATGTCTTGCGGCAGGCATCTTTCGAACATCTTTGAGACGTGTCTGTGCTATCTGGGATAGAGATGTGTCCAATCGTACTTGTGTCCAATGATGTTGTTTCTAAAAGTTATGTGTCCAATAGCTAAGTTTCCAATCGTACTGTGTCTAATCGAGCCACCCCTTATAGAGAGGCCTTAGATTAGACACAGTACGATTGGAAACTTAGCTATTGGACACATAACTTTTAGAAACAACATCATTGGACACAAGTACGATTGGACACATCTCTATTGGGCACAAGTACGATTGGACACATTTCTATTGGGCACAAGTAGGATTGGAAACATCTCTATTGGGCACAGTACTTTTGGACACATCTCTATTGGGCACAGTACTTTTGGACACAAATGTACCGAGACCAAATAAAATGAATGGTTTTTGAAGTGTCATAAATTTTTGGTTATGTTTTTACTTGAAATATATTTTCGATAACTTTTGTTAAATTATACAGACGATAGAAGTGTACATTCATTAAATGTAAATATAATACGTGCAACGGAATACGTAGATTATTTAATTTTTGAAATTAATCTTATTGCCATTTATACTTATTTTTCCTTATAGTATGTTAATACCTCATTAGTTTTCTGAAAAATATTATATTGTAAGTCATAATGTATGCTATATAAACCAAACATGGTTTACGGCATCAATAAATAAATAAATAAATAGTTACAGCGAAGAGTGAAATATTCCAAAATCATACGACTGTGTAGAATTGTTTTCACAGCTCCTGACTAATTCGATGTAAAGGAGATAAATTAGATAAGTATTTTCTACCTATAAAGTATTAGGATTTTTGTAAGGAATGAATACGATACTTTGTGTTTTTTAAATTTATCTTTTACAGGTTACGTACGAAGCAGAATCAGTAAATAGCTGAATTACTTCAATTTGAACACGGTCAGATCCTGATTATGGCAAGAAAATGTGTTAGCGATGAGTAACATGCAAGTAGTGATCTTGAAAACTATTATATACTCAGATAAAAAGAGCATTAATAATCTAACTTTATACGTGACGTATCTGATCGTACCTTACACAATTTGTTTTAAAACAGTTAATCAGCGTGTCAAGTCACAACAACTTTTAGAATAATAAATGTAATTGATTTGTTTTAGATACATATTCTGTTTTCTTTTTAATTTTAACTATATGATATACCTTGAAAAGTAACCCTGTGGTTAAATTGTAATTAATGTATTTTAAATTACCATAACTGCTCTGGAATTTGCAATATTTCTGTGCAATAATTGTTCTCAACCTTGCTGGAAACTTTCCAATGTATGAAATAAGTATAGGAAAGATCAAGTAAGCAGTGCTTTTTAGAATTCAAATATATTTGAAGAATTACAGTATGTAGATACGTACATAAGTTTCCACAAGAACAAAAGATGGGAATACAGTAAACTCGACTCTAAACAATTCTGTTTTTTTTCATTTTATGTCTTGTAACGGTTTTTTTTATTGATAAGTACTTGTTTATAAAGTAAACAATCTGTATCGTGGAATTTGAATGGGGTGTAAACATTGATCTTTGTTCCATTGCTATGAATGAAAAATATAAATGCTGATTTAAAGAATATTATTTATATTAGTTGTAATACGTGACAATGAAATTGATTGGTTAAATTTCTAATAACAGAAGCTACATTTTTACCATTTAATAGATAAACTCAGAGTGGCCCGTGCAAAATTGATGTACGTTAATTTTACTATGTACTAGTTTCTATTATGTGATATACGTAGTATTCTACTTACAAGGAGAGTGCAAGGACCACGGCACACCGATTTAGTTGAGACTGTGTATACTTATAGATCTTGATCTCCCATTTATGAATATATACCATTATAGGCGCCAACGCTCAATAGTTTTTGAGATATTAATAAACAAAGTTCTTACATTACTGCTTACATCTGCTATTGTAGAGGAGGTATACAGCGAATAAGGCTTGGTGTAGCGGCAACGTACGAGACTTCCACCCGTTGGGCTAGGGTTCAATTCTCGTCTGGTGAAAAAATTTTTTTCATATTTATTTATATTATTTATTCGCTGTGTAACATTGACTTGTCTATATGAGATTGCACATTTATTACAAGTTAAAGAACAGAAATATTAATAAATTAACCGAAATTAATAAAATAGTAAATTTCCCTCTCGTGTCTGGAAACGGAAAAAATAAAGTAAATATGGGAAGAGAAAATATGGTATACGATAAATTGAATAATATTGCACTTACATATTTTTAATGACAACAGTGGTACATGTCGTAAAAGCATACGAATTTATTTATAATTTATTAATCTTTTGTTCTTTAACTTGTAATAAATGTGCAATCTCATATAGACAAGTCAATGTTACACAGCGAATAAATAATATAAATAAATATGAAAAAAAATTTTCACCAGACAAGAATCGAACCCTAGCCCAACGGGTGGAAGTCTCGTACATTGCCGCTATACCAAGCCTTATTCGCTATATACCTCCTGTACAATAGCAGATGTAAGCAGTAATGTAAGAACTTTGTTTATTAATATCTCAAAAACTATTGAGCGTTGGCGCCTATAATGGTATATATTCGTAAATAGGAGATCAAGATCTATAAGTATACAAAGTCTCAACTAAATCGGTGTGCCGTGGTCCTTGCACTCTCCTTGTTAGTCTTCTATGGAATATATGTATATAAAATATTTACTTTTATTCGTCATGCAAATTGTACGCAACTTATATTTAAAGAATATTTCGTTTTTCAGATGTGTCAGACATATACCATGCGCACTCTATCATGTTTATGCAGATAATTGATCAAGTATAATTGCATGTTCGTAGTGCGAAAAGATACCACCATTAGATTCTGAGTAAACAGCTTGTAACTGAATAGTTTGCTAAATAAAGATTTGGAAATTCAAATATGTTGTAATCTTTAGTGACCTATGAACGAATCTCAAAGGATTTTTCGATATCTTAAAAGTTGTTGATTTTACAGATGTGTGTGTAAAGGAACGTGTCACTCTTTTTTCATCGAGTCATAATTCTAGAACTATCAAAGCAATGAGTTTTTGGGAACTTGTAGTGAACACATAAGAGTATCTACTAAAAATGTTTTTTATTCACCATTTCTCTCGCAATTATTTTAAACGAATGCCGAGTTTTCATAGCGGTTCTTCACAGTAATTTATTTTATCAGCGACCACCATTTGTTTCTTACATTTGATGCACGCAACGCGTAGCTAAGAAGTTATCACATTATATCGTTTGAGTCAATTATATTCAAGGTAATTATCGTATTTCTATATTTTCTATAAAAATGTGTAATCTTAATTTTACCATTTCGTTAATGTTTTATCATTTTTTTAAGTGTTTTATTATGGCTGTTTAAAATTCATTGTATTGCCTATAATATTCTGTTTGCTCAAAGTAATTTATATTGTTAATAGATGGAAAAAATCCCAGGGAAAATGAAAAACACTTTCAATTATGTATACAACGATTATACATATAACAATGATTATCGTAATGGTAACATTTATCGATGCAATACGCGAAGGACTACGCAATGTTGTGGGGCTGTAATGGTTCTCAGCGATGGCTCTATTAAGTTATTAAAGCCCCATAACCACCCTGGGCAAGAATATATTGGTACACAGCATTTGATGATTGAGGAAATGAAGAAGCTGAGTCGGGAGACATTGATCCCATTTAAACACATATTTGATGATGTTTGTAGAAAGTATGTCTATGCTTACTTTTCTTATGCGTTTCTTTTATTAACTTTTTGTGTAGAAATATTTATCTACCTATCGATATGTGACACTCTCACCGATTTCAAAGATTTTTGAATATGTTGCAGAAACGATTAGGAATAGCAGGTTTTGGACATATAGATAGCATACATTATGACTTACAATATAATATTTTTCAGAAAACTAATGAGGTATTAACATACTATAAGGAAAAATAAGTATAAATGGCAATAAGATTAATTTCAAAAATTAAATAATCTACGTATTCCGTTGCACGTATTATATTTACATTTAATGAATGTACACTTCTATCGTCTTTATAATTTAACAAAAGTTATCGAAAATATATTTCAAGTAAAAACATAACCAAAAATTTATGACACTTCAAAAACCATTCATTTTATTTGGTCTCGGTACATTTGTGTCCAAAAGTACTGTGTCCAAAACAGGGAGGGTAAACTCCCATGTATAATATGTGGACCATGGACTTCAGCGGTGCCATCTACGCAAGTACCCTCAAACTAAAACCTATATATATATGTATATATATATATATATAGCTATACGATTCTATACCGCTTGCTTTAAAATTCGAAATAAAAGGATATAATATATTTTGAACAAATATTTTATTTAAAAAATTTTTTATTATATGTATATACGTATATGATGTACATAATAATACATAATGCATAATAATACATAATGATACATAGTAATACATAATAATACATAAATCATAATACATCATACACCATGCATCATACATCATACATCATAAATCATGCACCATACATCATACATCATGCATCATACATCATACAATAATGTGTATACAATAATACATAATAATACATAATTAATAATTAATAACGCTGTACAATTTAGCTGCTTTTGGGGCCAATTGACACTTTTTAACGTTTTCCCGCAGCATTACACTTCGGCTCTCCTGTAGCATTGAACACTGTCCCGTTGATGTACTTGGACCGTCTTCATTTCCCAGCGGTGTAGCAGAGGCTGGACATTCTTCTGCTTCCATATCTTCATGTGCATATTCCGTTTCATAGCTTTGCACTGGCAAATGCAAAGTTGGAATTGCATCATTTTTTAATTTGCTTCGCTGGGCAAAGCACAGGTAGGAAGTTGCTTCGAAGTGCTTGCGACACACCCTGTACTTGCGCCTTTCAGTGCTTGTTAATTTATGAATCACAGGACACTGAATTTTACTAGCCCAAGAATCTGATTGCTTCACATCCTTGGGAAAGTAATGCGCTCGGATGGTCACACCCGACGAACACTGGGGAACACAACAAGACTTCACCATTTTGTTCTACCAGTTTTAATGTCCAAATGTTCTGCACTTTATGTCTTTTGTGCACTTAAATGTTTTTATACACTTGTTTCACTTTTTCTTCTTGCTGCTGCACTCCGTTGCTCCTCACTATCTGCTATTCTGAAAACAAACTTAAAAAATTTTATAATTTATGCACAAAATTCGAAAAATAAGCTCCAAAATGAGTGCTAAGTGTCGCTCAATTTTAAAAAATTACTTCTAAAATTGATTTGACACTGAGCAAACTTCTTTCTTTGGAGCTTATAATTCAAATTTTTAATTTATAATTTAAAATAATATTAAAAAAGCTTCGTCAATACAGCCGTAGTTGTCCACAGTCCACACTCTCACAACTGTCTACACAATCACTCAATATATTGAACAATATTGAACAATATATTGGCACAGCATGGACGGTAACTGATAGAGACAGTGATTGACAGTTGACGGTTAATTTTGGCGGCAATAGTCAAATATTAGCGCCAAATTGCGCCCAATAGCGCCAGGGAACTCGGTCATGTCATGTCCAATCACATTTAATCACGTGATGTGCTGTGATCGTGGCGCCATCTAGGCAAGTACCCTTTAGTTAAATAAGCAGTCCAAGGTCGTACATAAGAGTTTTCTCCCCCTGGTCCAAAACTACTGTGCCCACTGATATATATACTATGGATGCGGTATCCGAAATTTTCCATGTCACAAATTGAAAGTCCTTACTTCTATAAATCTATGGCAGAATTAGATGCCAGCGCCTCTAGGGAGAAACCGCTGTACTGTATCCCCCGTACTCCTCTTCACCACCGTGATCCTCTATACTTTGCCACGTGCTTTTTGGTGCGTTTGACGAGCGTATATTCATTGTTTGTTCTGAATTTTGTGGCGTTTACAACTTATCAGGTATGTTACTATCTTTATGATTTAATATTAGTAAGCAGAAAATAATGGAACACAAAGCATTACAAGTAGTCTAGCATTTATGTGATTTTGATTATACTCCGTTTTATTACAGTATAACGATGGGTAAATGCGTCTATTGCGGAAATATGAGCAGCAACCAAAAAAAGGCAACTTTGCACAGGTTTGTACAGATAATATAATTTATTTTAAATTTTCAGTAGTACTAATTTTTTTGTTTTAATTCTCATATGATAAAACACAGATTTCCACGAGATTCAGCACAGTGCAAACAGTGGCTCAAAATAATAGGTCGGGAAAATTGGATGCCTACAAAGAATAGTTTGTTGTGTTCAGATCACTTTTCTGAAGACTGTTTTAAATGTAAATCACAACAGGAAATTTAAAACCGAAATCTCTACCAACTATTTCAACACACCAGGAAGTGTTTCAAGAGCATACCAACATTTTGGTAGAAAGTAATCATGGAAGTAAGTAACTGTGTCTTAATTGATTTATAATATATTAATGTAATTAAATGTAATAAAAAGAAAATATATTAAATGAGTGTATGTACTTTGATTTCAGATATTAATGAATCTATTGCAACAATTGCAGAAGTCCCAGAAGTCCCCATATACATGTAGATTCCATTGAATCTCCTACAACTAGCAGAGCGATTCGTATGTTCAAATAAGTTTCAATTACAGTATTTCGTTTTATCACATAATTATTTAAGTGATAAAGATGATAATTTTTTCCATAACATAAGAATTTTTGTGACAATATTTTTCATTGCAGTTGATGAAGAGTGTTATCTCCAGCCAAGTACATCAGAAATGAATTTAACTTAGTTCCAGCCCATGTCAGTACATACGAACATACATCATGACCACCAAAATCTGAACACCCCGAGGAGTACTCTGAAAAAATTAAATAGCATCCAGAAAAGACTAAAATCTACCCAAGAAAGTAACAGGAAGTTGAAGCGACAAGTGAAACACCTAAAAGTAAAGGTACATTCCTTAAAAGAAGTAGTGAAAGGGTTGAGGGAAAAGAGATTATTGCCGGAGAATGCGTATTATAATCTTTTGGCTCTCGAAAACACTACGTTGGAGTTATTTAACCATATAATAACAAATAGAAAGAGCAAAATAAGTAGGGACAAATATCCGCCAAGCTTGCGTGTTTTTTCTCTAACGGTACACTTTTATTCTCCAAAAGCTTATTCTTATATACGCGAAACGTTTGATTTAGCTTTGCCGCATCCAGACGTCCTTAGGACTTGATATACTAGTGTAGATGCTATACCAGGCTTTACGGAAGAATCCTTTGTTACATTAAAAGAAAAGTCTGACAAATTAAAAGCAAGCGGGGAAAAATGAATTTGTTCATTACTCCTGGACGAAGTGAGCATAAAGAAAGGCTGTCAAAGGGGGAGAGACGGAAAAATGCGTGGCCACGTTGATTGAATCTTGAATAACTGCCTTTATATTACACAATAACATTATTTTAATGTATCTAATTAACATTATTTTAATGTATTTAATTGTATTATTTTTGTATAATTATATGTAACAATTAATTATAGTAATATAACATTTCATTGTATATTAATGTGTTTCATCAGTAATAAATGTATTTCAATATCATTATGAGTTTGATTTCATATCACACCTATTTACCTTTCTCTTATGTACAACAAAAAAGCAAACAAAAATGATACAAATATTTTTAATTCAATTTTGCTCTTTCTCTTCACATCATTAATCATTCTTAGTTTCTTTTATATTACATTTATTACACAAATTTCACTTTTGGTTGATTTGTTATAACTTATGATTAACTTGTGCTGTTATAACATACTATTATTTCAATCTTATAACCTTCATTTTTGAAACTTGCGCTATTTCCCTTAGTACACCGGTTTCTCCAAAGACGGCGCTGGCACTGAATTCTTAAGATGGCCCCGTTCAATTGGTGACATAAAATTTACACGGGGCTTATGGGCAAAACCGTATCCATAGTATATATATCAGTGACTGTGCCCAATAGAGATGTTTCCAATCCTACTTGTGCCCAATAGAAATGTGTCCAATCGTACTTGTGCCCAATAGAGATGTGTCCAATCGTACTTGTGTCCAATGATGTTGTTTCTAAAAGATATGTGTCCAATAGCTAAGTTTCCAATCGTACTGTGTCTAATCGAGCCACCCCCCCCCCAGTAATGCTATGTGCAAAAGAACCGTGTGCGCAATCGTCCGTGCGCCATCTCGTTGTGCGCCATCGTCCGTGTGCCAAAGAATGCCTCTCGTGTGCAATATTGTTATGTGCACAATAATGCTGTGTGCAATAGAACTGTGTACACAATCATGCTGTGTACAAAAGAACTGTGCGTCATCCCGTTCTGCACAATCATCCGTGTTCTAAAGAAGGCCTCTAGAGTCTCCAGACGAAAATCGTAGCTTTACCTTTACCACCAATGTCCACCGAGCTTGAACAGAAAGAGAAGACCATCGACGAATCAGTGCTGAACCAGCTACATTCAGTTTTCCTATTGGCTAAGCAAAGTCAAAGGATCGTGTTACTCGCAAGGCACTATTTTAAATGAATAAATGAATATGAAATGAATAATGTCTATTTTATATATGAATGAAGTCTTCTTTCTTAATTTATTTTATTCTAAAATTTAATCTTCCATGAGTAGTGTAGTTTAACGCTCCATGGCCATTTGAATCAACTCTAAATTTTCTGATCCCATCGCACGACGATGCAACGCACAAAAATTAGCGGAAACTGTTTTCAAGATATGTACTTTCTAAATAATATTAAAACCAGCAAAATGATAAGTAAATCAACCTAACCTCTATTATAAGATTTCCAAAAATACAAATGGCATACCACAATATTGTTGCAAGTATCTATTTTGAATTTACCGCGGTTCTACATCTTACTGATTCTGTATTCAGTATCGGAATTGATCGGAATCAAAACAATGTATGACCTAGGTATACGATAAATAATTCTTTATTTAAATTACCGAATGCACGTGCGTATTCAGTGAAATTTTATTCATTCTTTAAGTTTAAAGGTAATGTACGTTGTTGTTTACGATTTATTATTTGTTAATTAGAGAATGACATGTGGTGTTCATCAATAACAAAACATTGTAACAGAGACCAAGGTGCAAATTGCGAAGATAGGAGCAATATGATTAAAACACCTGTATCTATCCTACAAGAAATGATGGTGAAGGAGCAGACAGTACCTAATTATGAACTTATATACGATGGGGGTGGCACGCATATGAATACCTTTACCTACCAAGTTACATGTGATGGTCTTAGAGCGATTGGTACCGGACGTTCTAAAAAAGATGCAAAGCATGAAGCTGCTAAAGCAATGTTAGAAGTTATAGCAACGCATAGAGGTTACCCTCAACTTCCAGCACCACCTTCGCAATCACCTCTGAGAACACCCTTGCCAACAGTAATTCCAGAAACAGAAAGACTACCACCTAATGTGCCATTTCTTAATGCCGTGGGTTGTTTAAAAGTAAGATATGTTCTTGAGTTTTTATTCATCGAATTATGGTAAACATAATAATATGTTGATGCACATATTTACATATCAATCTATATATTGTAGGAATTATGTGTTGAGAACAGTTTACAGGAGCCTGACTATTTACAAATTAGTGATGTTGGACCACCTCATAGAAAAGTTTTTACTTTTGAATGTATAGTAGCAAATTTTAGAGAAGTTGGAGTTGCAAGAACAAAGAAGCAAGCTAAACAAGAAGCTGCGAAGAAGATGTTCGATAAGTTAATAGACCTAGTAGCTGATTTAAACGTGACACAGTTCACAGATCAAGAATCGAAAGGCAATGGAGAGGACAGTGAAGCTAATTCAATTGCAAAATCTCGTTATCCAACATTGTCAAGGTTATCAACCACAAAAAAAATTAACTTAGGTTTTAAGTTATCTGAATATCACATTAAAATGAAAGATTCCTTGAATATTGATGGATGTATCGATTTTGGCAAGAAATTAGAATTACTCATTCCTCAAGATCATAGTAATATTACAAAAGAATTTGTACAAGAATTTCAATTATGTTTGAAAGATCTCTTGTTGACTATAAATTTAGAACTTACGTTTAGAGTTTTGGAAACCGCAAAAGAAAATACTTATGTTGTAGCTGTAAAAGTTAATACTTCTCCTGAGATTGTACAAATGGCAGCAGGCTGTACCGAAGAAAATGCTACGTTTAAAACATTACTGCGGCTAATTGACATTTTGCTAACATTTTTAAAGTAAAACTGGAATTTTTAGATATAAAACAAATCAGGGACACTTTGCTAATAAAATGTTGATTACTATTGACATTACACGAATAAGTTAAGAAACAAAGTTGAATAGATTACAAATACTTGTTGAAAGAAACTTTAATTTATCATATAAACCTTAGAAGTTGAATGACTACCTTTACTGTTTATAATATCATCTATTTTTCCATTACATTGCAATTATCTGCTTTTTAACTTGTATTAAATAATTGTAGAAAAAATTGCTGACAAGAAGATATATGACTTAGTTATCTTAGACAATTCCATTTAATAGAATACAGTTTAGGTAGAATAAAGTTAACACCTATAATTGCAACAAAGAATTTATGTGATTGTTGTAATTGTTGATATAGATTTTTGCTTTTTTACAGAATTTGGAATAATTCTGCCAATCGGACAAATGCTTGAAAGTGAAAAAGTAAATATAATTACTTTAATTACTAAAAAATCCAAATTATTATATATTTTTGTTTATTTATCTTTGAATACTATAAATCGTATGATGAACAGTATCATTGTCTTACTTCTAACATGCATTACTTGCAATATTAATAGTTATTATCAAGCAAAGGTAGTAAAGAATAGTCTTTTTCATTTATTATTTATGAAAATGTTATCGGTTTGTGTTTTATATGAGAAGGAGATATTTGTTATTTCGATATATGTAAAACTGCATATTTTGTACAAGTTTATTTGTAACACTGCTAATCGATATTATAAATAATTTTATGTTTTTTCAACAAAATTGAAAGATGCTGTATTTATTCTCGTGGCGACGTTTCCGATTGTTTGTTCAACGGGCATCAACAAGAACAACTAAATTAGAAGTTTATGAGAATTAATTTTTCTGTTGCATACTTCAACAACATTGATCGATTTTCCATTAGCGTTATCAATTAAGAAATATTTTTGATTTCAAGTATTTTGAAGGGAATGCGTGTACACAAAATTTACACTTTACTACTAAATTGATACTAATCGACACTAATGTAAGGAACTGTCGTAAAGGTCGGGATACGTTTTGTTTTTAGCTATAAATTTTCATAGAATGAGACTTACGCAAAAAATGTATACCGTTGGAAAGATGTAGTTGCCAGCAATATTTTTGCTACAGAAAGTATAATGACAGCGTTAACGGATACAAAGTTATAGCCAATTTTCTGCAAATGTTTCTGGCAAAATAAAATTGTACCGTGTAAGTTAGGACACACCAAAAACTCTGAATAGTAAGTGTTGAAATGAGGTAAATACGCCTTATATTCAATATTTATTGAGAATGCATTTTTTAGATCATGATTTGACAGAAAAAGAAAATAACCAGTTTAATCGTCTGGTTCACTTTCACAATGTTTGCATGTACTATAAAATAATTTGGAGGCATATTAGCGCATTTCAAGTGCACAGCTCTCTTGCAGGTGTTGCATTCGGTGGAATTCAAACGACTTAATTTCTTTGGCATGTTCTTCATACAGACCAATACAAAAATCTATACCTTCTGAAGTAGATAAATCGGAAGAATCAGATGAAAATTACAATTCTTTCTCTTTATTGGCGTTTTTGCTTGTTTTTTTTTCTTAATATCGAAAGATTGTCTAACAAAGTCAAAATAGTGCTTTTCATCGGTTATCGTACACGATTGGACTTTTTGACCGTCTCAAAGTCCCTGCCTTAACAATTTGATTACTTTTTTTGATTACTCTTCAAAGTAGGACTTCTGGTCGTCGACACATTTTTTTCAGCGTGATTTCCATGGTTCGTATACTCCCCTGATAGTCAAATGGACTCCGCGTGGAGTGTCGAAAATGAACGCAGCGGCGCAGAATTTGGAACTATCTGGATGCAGGCCACGTGGAGTCAGAGATGTCAAATGGAGGCAGTGTTCCGATTGAGTACGAAATTTCGCACGCATGCGCGGCAATTTCAGCCTCAGTAACGTAACCTTTTCGATGAAATCGGGTAGCTTGAGCATCCTACGGACTTTTAAAAATTTATTAGTGTATACATATGAAATATTGAAATGATAAATCGAACAAAATATTGTTCTAAAATCATCAGAACAATAATACCGGTACACTCCCGCCAATATAACTGCCACAGGCCGTCGGGGACCTGGCCGCTCTGCTGCGTCATAGTAGATACGCTACTGTTTTCACCGCGCATGCGTGCGAAATTTCGTACTCAATCGGAACACTGAATGGAGGAACTTGGAGGAACTTTCTCCTCCGGCTGGGCTCCCCAACACTGATATAAAAAGATGGATAGGAGATCCTCGAAACCAAATCAAAATCGCCATTGCTAGCATTGGCATGATGCGCCGCTATCGAAAACCAATGGTATTATGCACTTCCCTTCGCCCCACGATCACCCGTGAAGCTCTAAGCTTTGCCTCACTTCGCCACGCGCAGACGCACCACTGAAATAATATCAGTGCGCCGACGCTACACGAATGTTCAAATTTACTTTTTGCGAACTTCATTAATCATTACTCAATTCACTTTGTTCTTATAAACCATATTTTTCAAGCTTCCCGCCATTTACTGTAGTACATTTGGTTTTCGATGGGGGCGGTTGCGTCTAAAGTCCTCCTTCAATTTGTATCAATCGCTGCACGGCTGGCTTATGGCAATACCGTATCCATAGTATATATATCAGTGCTCCCCACTCATACTTCTACTAGTTCTACTGCGCACGCGCCACACACGAACGTACCTCTAAACGTGACTCACTCAGGCAGAGCAGAGGTACGTCGTGTGTGGCGCGCGCGCAGTAGAACTAGTAGAAGTAAGAGTGGGGGGCCCAGCCGGAGGGGAAAGTTCCTCCAGGTTCCTCGATTTGGCATCTCTGCGTGGAGTGCAGCTTCTGCAGTCCAGGTGGAATGCATTTCTGTCCTCGATTCCACTTCCCCGCCAGATGGCAGCACGGTTGCACAGATTAATACGGCCACCGACGAGATACTGTTAAAGACTGCCAGCGCCCGTGCTGTTCCGCGGTCCGGTAAATGGGCGCAATGGGCGAGGTAGTAACGGTGGAATTTACAGTGACCTCAAAGACCACATCGCTAAAAGTTACTCCACCGACGAGAATAGTATCAAAATAGTGCCAAAATATCGTCTAAAATATGGCGGAGAATGCAATATTTAATAATAATATCTTCAGTGGTCTTCTGCTAATCTTCTTTTTGTTTTTCTGGCTGGAGCCAGAATAAATCCCAGAGGGCGTAAGTAAACACCAAAATTTTCGCGGGACACGTAGTCCCGTAAGGCTGGCAGTCTTTAACAGTATCTCGTCAGTGATACGGCGAATGTCGTCATACAGGGCGGCGCACAGTGGTCCGGATCGTAAAAGTTGGTGTCTTTTAGCTCAAAAGTCAACTTTCTCATATCGATTTCTAACAAATTTGTATTGCTTCCTAAATGTTCGTCAACCTCGAAAATGAAAAAATTTGTAACAGACCTGTTCCCGGTACAGGCCTGTTACTAGTAGACGCTCGCCGTAACCCGAAACACCCCGACCGGTACCGAAACATACCGAGCCGCGCCGCGCCATCCATGCGCGACGAGCCGACCGCGCCGCGCGTCCCCTCGCCTACGAGCCATATTTGGCGCCAAACGGAAGCCAAATATGGGCAACACGGAAACGCGACGTCACCGGAACTTCCGGCAAGTTCCACACCGCACCGCCCCGCAGCATCACGAAGCGAGTACTATAAGAGTCGCGGCAGAGATCACGCGCGCTCTCGTTCCTCGCCGATCTCCGATCCGACCAGGCCGCTCCAGTAAGTAGCCCCTTATCTAGTGTTCGAGCCCGTGTCCCACGGCTCCTCGACACCCGAAATCCCCACGCGCACGGATCCGTGTCCCACGGACATCGACGCGCCCCGGTCCGCCCCGCGGTCGAGCCCGTGTCCCACGGCTCCTCGACACCCGAAATTCCCACGCGCACGGACCCGTGTCCCACGGACATCGACGCGTTCCGGTTTTCTCACGTGTTCGAGTCCGTGCCCCACGGATCCTCGGCGCGATCCGTGACTCTCTCGCGTACGACTCCGTGCCCCACGGAACATCGGCGCGCTCCGTGTACACTCGCGTGTTCGAATCCGTGTCCCACGGACACCGACGCGTTCCGGTTTTCCCCACGTGTTCGAATCCGTGCCCCACGGATCCTCGGCGCGATCCGTGACTCTCTCGCGTACGACTCCGTGCCCCACGGAACATCGGCGTGCTCCGCGTACACCCTCGTGTTCGAATCCGTGCCCCACGGACCATCGGCGCGTTCCGCCCGAACCCCCGCGTTCGAACCCGTGCCCCACGGATGCTCGACGTGTACCATATCGCCCACGCGTTTGACTCCGTGTCCCACGGACAATTGGCGCGTCCCTTACGCACATACGCGCTCAAACCCGTGCCCCACGGGGATTCGCGGCGTCCCCCGGCGAGCAGCATCAAGGACGGATATCACCAGGTCCCCGCGATTTCCGCGTCGCGACCGCGACCGCAAGCCGCCCGCGAGCCGGCGATAACGAGCCGACCACCACCGTGAATACACCGCGTTACCCCGGACGCGCGGTACCCCGGGAGCGAGCGATCCGCGAGCATAAAAGCATATCTGAGGAGGTTTATTTCATACCCGCACCTTCCCGTAACCTCCGAGCCGGTTAGTTCCTCGATGACATGCGAACCCCGGCACGGCGAGCTTTCACAGGCACGAGGACCCGTTGTAACGAGCCACCGCGGAGAACGGACTCGTCACAAATTAATGCAGTTTACCAAGAATTGTAATTAGGCCGAGTACTTAAAGGTAGACTGTTTAGAGATAGTACTTTTCATCATAAAAAAGTGCTTCTTTTCTTCGAGGTGCCCTGATGACACCACTTAATATTTCTTATTTTTTTGTTTTTTTACGATGAAGTGCACTCTTTTGTGTTATAAAATCAGCATCGATACTAAAGTTATTGTTCACAATATGTTAAAAATTAATAATCAATGAAGTAAAAAATTGGCCAAATTTTTTACATTTGACAACGAATATCTAGGAAGTCCCAACGAGTCCCGTTTTCTAACAAATTGGATCATTTTCAGCATACTTTTCCGAATATAATTATGTAAGAAACATGTCCCCCCGCGTCCCCCTTTGCAAATTATCATTGTTCAAAGCTGTCAATGTTACTTCGTGACGAGTTTCGCTTGCGTAAAACGGCTCGTATGGCTGATCAAATGTTTTCCAAATATGAACATTATAAGAAATAAATAAAGATATATGTAAATTAATTTCAATATACAGGGTGAGTCCGCAGAAACAGAACACCTGAGTAACGCGGCTGCTATTGGTGTTAGGAAGAGATGCATCAGATGGAACTTGCATGATTTCGAGGGGGCATTAATCTCATGTTAGTATATATGGCCATCATATTTCCAATTATTGAAGGAAAAAGAAAAATGTTACCCATCAGAAGATAGTATATGCATATCTGAAAATTCTGCCAAAGTAAAAGTCCAAAGTGTGCTGGACCATACAGCTTCGCGGATACTACAAAGTTTAAATGATTCAATAAATGATGCACGGTTAGTATTAACATGCAAATGGGGTTGTGATGGAGCTGCAGGACAGCTAAGATACAAACAAAAATATATAGACCAGAATATAAGCAACGACGAGTCAACGACCATTGCCTCGCTTCAAAAACCGGTTCTCGTACGATCACCGAAGTTAAACAGCGTTGGACGTGACCGGTGCTTGGATGGGTGACCGCATGGGTATAGAGCATACACCAGGCGGTGGATGCCCGGGTACCGGTTGCGTGTTGTTGGCAAAAAGATGGTTCGGAACCCACCGTAATAAAAAGTAGGTCCCGCTGAAACTTAGGCTGAAATAGGCTGAAATTTGGCGTTAGAGAGAGTGGAAAGAAGGGAGATTGGTAAATGGATTTGAAACCCTGAGGGGACCAAATATCATATACAATATAAGCAACGACGATGACGCTGTTTTCATTTCCAGCCTAGTTCCTCTAAGGCTACAAAATAAATTAAATTCTGAAATTTTGTGGCAAAATCCCCGACCTTCCTCGCCATGGTTCTGTCGACCAATTAAATTCGAATTTGTTAAGGAAACTCAACAAGTTATCGAGAAGGAAGTAGATGCTATAAGCAGCGAAATACAGAATTTAAGACCATTTAAAATAAATAATGTGGAAATAGAGTATACTATGATTTTTACTATGGTCGACAACAAAATTTGTAATATTCTAACTGGCACTACATCGGCAATGAGATGTTACATATGTAACGCGAAACCAACCGAGATGAATAACTTGCAAGTCATAAACTCTAAATTATGTAACAACAATAATTATTGTTTTGGTATCTCATCACTTCATGATTGGATACGTTGCTTCGAATGTTTGATACACATATCTTACAACTTACCCTTCAAGAAATGGATAGCAAAGACACCAGAGATGAAGAAAATACGAAAAGAAAGAAAAGAATATATTCAGAAAACATTTAAGGAGAAAACAGGATTGCTGATTGACTATGTCAAACAAGGTTGGGGTTCGTCCAATGACGGAAATACCGCTAGACGATTTTTCCAAAACGAAGCAGTCTCGGCCGAAATTACAGGGATACATATAGAATTAATCAAAAGGTTCCACATAATATTGCAAGTGATTTCCTCCCCTTACGAAATAGATACTGAAAAATTTGGAAAGTACACACAGAGCACAGCGAAATATTTCGTCACTTACTATGGCTGGTATTATATGCCAGCATCTGTGCATAAAATACTTATGCATGGCCAAGAAATAATAAAACACGCATTGCTTCCCATCGGCCAGCTCTCTGAGGAAGCACAGGAAACGAGACATAAAGATTTTAAACAATTTAGAGCAAAAAATTCAAGAAAAATGTCAAGATTATGCACGAATAAGGATATATTTTTTAGATTATTATTAACATCTGACCCGTACATGTCACGATTAAGATTAACATATAAGAGAAAACCTAAAGAACTGAATCCTGAGGCAGTGGAGTTATTAATTAACTAAGTCAATCGACCATCATAGATTATCACGAATGACAAATTATGGTATACTTATTTTATTAGCTTACTTTTTTATTTGTAGTAACATTGACTGAATATAATATTAGTGCTATTTTATTCGCAATATGTATTTAACATATTTCTTCTTTTTTACACAGGAAAGCATCCGATTGTGTGTTAAAGATTAACGCCAACACTAAAAATTATTGTTCACAAAATGTATAAAAAAGGTTAAAAAACTATATTTGAACAATTCATTTTTCAATAAAAAATATCAATTATTGTTTAACAAATGCAAAAAATATTGAATTACACATAGTTAAAAAAGATTATTTTAAAAATATTTTTAGTGAAAATTTCATTGCAATATCTCCACTGGTTCAAAAGTTATAACAAAATGACACCAACTTTTCCGATCCGGACCACTGTGCGGCGCCGTCGGTAAGAGCAGATTTTTTGCGGTATCTGGCACATACTACTTTTTTGAAGACGTTTACAAATGAAAAACATGCATTTCCTACTTAAAAAATAAAAATAACTTATAAATAATAGATTTTAGGTTTAAAATTGTGAGAGGGGTATCAATTTCTAGAAAAAAATATTGCCAGCGAGACTCGAACCAGCAACCTCCCAATTACTATGCTCTCGGCTACTCATCTTCTTGTTCATCTATTAACGCGAATTCCTTATGAACGCGCAAGCCGATTTTCAAATGCAATCTTCTCAGAAAATATTGAGAAGCGCGTGCTACTGCTTTGCCACATTACATATCGAGAAGATGTCTTCAAATACTGCAAGTTTCAGAAAAGTCCGTCACCCATAAACCGTGGCTTCCCCTTGTTAGGTCCACCACCGACGAGTACCTCCACCAACCTCCACCCTAATGTGCACAGACTGAATATTCATTCAAAGTGAATGGAATTGTTGGTAAAAATTAAGACTGCTTTATATTTGTACGATATGTAGGAATTCCTTTTATCGACATTACCAACATAACCTCGCCGACGGTGCTGCCCTGTATAACGGCATCCGCCGCTCCATGCGGACTCCACGAGCAGCCTTCCATCTGGCCGGAAGAAGTTGTTGGCCAGATGCTGTGACGGCAGATTTTGTTCTGCTGCGTTTGTTTTTGGAGGCGCACATGGAGGACCAGCCACACTCCTTCCAGATTCCCTCCATCCATTGCCTCGAGCAGCCTCAAGCGGCGGTCTGGAACGATACTGCACTCCACGTGCACTCCAGGCTCCGCTCTCTTCCTGCTCGGAGCAGACTTTGCTATCAGGGCTCCCTGGAAGACGTTTTCTGGAACCTTTCGTAGTAACCTCAACGCATCCTCTTTGTTGCGTTCCATGCTTTCAAAATGGCATTATTTTAGCACATTTTTTAACTTCCCGATTCATAGGGAAGTTATTGTAATTACCCCGAAAATCGAAAATCGATTTTTTAGCAGATCTTCACGTTTCATGGTCATTGGAGTCATTTTAGACTATTTTTATCAAAATGTTTGTATGTGTGTGTGTGTGTGCGTATGTCCGTTTGTATGGTATCAAATTTTTCGTTAACGTTTTCTGAAAAAGTAACAATGCGATCAGAATGATGAATGATGCAATCGATGTGCCCCGTTGTAACTTAGAGCTGATTAGATTTTGGTCCATATTGGTCAAGTAGTTTTTTAGTTTTTTTAGTTTTTTTCGAAAGAAGTTCATTCAACAATGCAAATTATACGAGAGGACGGAAATTTTCCATCGAAGAAACAAACAAAATAATTACATATATTTTAATTTTATTTTTTTATAATTTAAACAAATTTTTTTTTATTTAAAAAAAAATTTTTTTTTTCCTTTTTTAATTATGCAACTAATGCTAATGTTACTGCTTAGAATAATCGAAAACTATCCCAATGCAAGAGTGAGTTATTCATCGCTACTGCCGAGAATACATTTTCAAAGAATATCGATGAAAGTACAAAAACATTTATATTACAATCTTTAAAAAAACAAGCAGTTCAATACGAATTATTTCCTGAGATGAAATTGAAAGTTAATATAAAAAAATTGTTAATCGAGCATGCGAGCAACGAGCATGCGATGTTGGTTTAATGCGACGCCATACAGCAAACATTTTGATAAGTAGAAAACTATTGAACTTCCCTGAGAACGTATAATCTTCTTAAAACGTACACTAAATAATGATAATAATATACTGTAACTAACGAATCGGGAAGTTCTTTGTGTGGCTCGTGGAGAGTCACACACCAAATAACATCCGTACTACTAACCCTCTCGCGAACTCACAAAGCGAGCTACAACACCCCCACCCGCGAAGCGAGCGAAGCGAGCGAGCAACAATAACCAGCTAGTTATTTTTGCAAACAAGCAGAAATCGGCGCAAGAAAAGTCAGGACTTTACGGGAGTTGAGAAGTGTTGTGATATTTTTTGCCAGATATTCGCGGACTCGCAGGCAGGTGTGCGTTGTCGTGGTGAAGCATCCAGTTGGCAGCGATCTCTTTTCTGACGCGGTTAAACCTTTGTTTGAGCACTGTATCGGCAACGCCAACCGACTCAAATCCCCGGCGTACCCTTTAGCTCTCCTCTCCGCCGCGTAACCAAAATACAAGGCGCTCACCGCGGAGCGCCTACGTCATCGCTGATGCGCGCGACCGTTACCGACGTTAGCGATCACAGCAATCAGCTGTTTTCAAAGGCTAGTATTGCGACAACCGTCGCAAAGCGTTTGCGTCTCACCTTGCGTCAAATGCATGATACCGCGTTGCTCACTCTCTCGTATCATGCGTTTCTACATCTGCGTATAACAAGGATACCGCGTTACTATTTCATTCTTGTATCCTGCGTTTCTACTTTGCGTTATCGCAGTAATTGCGTGCGTGCGTTAACTTTGGCTGTTGCGAGTTAATCAATTAAACGTTTCGAGCACTGTGACCCTTTTCTTTGCTCGACTCAAGCCATCTTCCGAATTCCCGATTCCTTGCGTGAACAAGCACGTCCAACTAAAATTTTTCTGTAGGCTATGGGGAAAACAGCAAACGGTATTTTTTAGTTGAAAGTGCTAAAAAGACTCGAAGAAAGGGTCAACCGCATCAGAAAAGAGATCGCTGCCAACTGCTCAGATAGCCAAGCGGGCCTCTGGCAGAAATCGAGCAGGGCGTGCCGAGGTCAGGTATCGGGATTTTTACGGGCCGAACGTCGCTTGGACCTGCCGAGGGCAGCTCGTACCGCGTTTCGGCCGAGGGGAAGTTATGACCGTGAGGGCTCGAGGACGTGCCCTCGGCCGAAACGCGGTACGAGCTGCCCTCGGCAGGTCCGTCCTTTTTTTTTTAACTTCCCGATTCATAGGGAAGTTACTGTAATTACCCCGAAAATCGAAAATCGATTTTTTAGCAGATCTTCACGTTTCATGGTTATTGAAGTCATTTTAGACTATTTTTATCAAATTGTTAGTATGTGTGTGTGTGTGTGTGTGCGTATGGCCGTTTTTATGTTATCAAATTTTTCGTTAACGTTTTCTGAAAAAGTAACAATGCGATCAGAATGATGAATGATGCAATCGATATGTCCCGTCGTAACTTAGAGTTGATTAGATTTTGGTCCATATGGGTCAAGTAGTTTTTTAGATTTTTTAGTTTTTTTCGAAAGAAGTTCATTCAAGAATGCAATTTATACGAGAGGATGGAAATTTTCCACCGAATAAACAAACGTAATTATATATATTTCATTTTTATTTTGAAAAAATTTTTTTTTAATTAAAAAAAAAATTTTAATTTAAAAAAAAATTTTTTTTTAATTATGCAAGTTAACTAATGCTCATGTTACCGCTTACAACTAACGAATCGGGAAGTTCTTTGTGTGGCTCGTGAAGAGTCACACACAAAATAAATTAAAAAACCATTAAGAGCTGTATGCCCCACTAGCAATGCGTACCACTAACCCTTTCGCAAAAGCAGTCCTACCCGCGAGCTCGCGAAGCGAGCGAGCAACAACACCCCACCCGCGAGCTCGCGAAGCGAGCGAGCAACAATAACCAGCTAGTTTTTTTTTTTAGCGTGAGGGAAATGCTTTTACGCATACCCCAAGTCCCCTGGGAGCGACAAGGGGTTATGTGGGGCTACGTGTCTAGAAGGGCACATAATACCCACTAAAAACCTCACGACAACCTTCCCTAAGCTATTCGGGGCGGCTGGGATCTCCAATGGAACACAACCAGCCACCCCCTCGCCCTTGGCCCCTTGTGGGGCCTCGTCCCGGGGGGGGGGGAGAGAAGCTCCCCCCAGCAATGCCTAATCTATTAGGGTGTAAGCAGGTTGCCCATTTTCACCCCCCTTCCCTGGGCCGTTCGGTGGGCTTCGCGAGTCTCCAGCTCGCTCCGCCCAACGACCCCCGGAGACCCCGTTCCTCGCTCGAGGAGCCCTTAAAAGGACTCTCGGCCGAGGGACGAGGTCGCCGCGCGCGACAAGGAGGAGACGGAGACAGGCACCCCGCCCGCGTTCGCCTCCTCCCCCACTCCCACCCCCCTCCCCCCGGGGCCATATGGCACATATGGCCGGGAATCCGGGATTGGGTGGAGGGCCGGAGCGGTCCCCCCCACAAAAGACCTCCCCGATTAGAGATGAATCTCCGGGGGAGGCGGGAAGGACTTAATTTGCCCCGCCTCCCCCGGTCCGTCGCCTGCCCCGTGCAGGGGGCCGGCCGCCCCCGCGAGGTCGCCTCGCGAGAGCCAAACTTCTGGCGGAGAGGGGGTCGGCTTCCCTCTCCCTCTCCGCGGTCTCCTTCTGCTCCATGATCTCCTCACAGAAGGAGACCACGGCCTTGTGCGACCTTCCGCCGCCGACCATGTGGTCGACCACAGCCGGCAGCGAAAGGTCCCCTCCCACAACGCTTCTCAGGACACGGCGCGGCGCCGACCACGCCGGACATTCCTCCAGCGTGTGCCGTGCCGTGTCCGAAGCCTCCCCGCAGTGGTGACACTGCTCGGTGGGTTCTCTTCCGATCCACCGCAGGTACCGGCTAAAGCAACCATGGCCGGACAGCACCTGGGTGGATCTGTAGGTGAGCCGAACTCGCCTCTCGCACCATTCTTCCATAATGGGCAAGAGGGCCGGCAGGTCCGTCCTCGTTTCGGCCAACTCTCTAGTGTGCGTGACGCACACAGCGCTAGACACGTATACATACACGAGGATTGCAGAGGTTCCGTATATTTCGAATCCTGACGCTATAATGCACATTTCAGGGTTCTAGGTAGTCGCAATCGCTAGATAAAAGATTAATCTAGGAGGGACGGACCCTAAGAATGGATGAATTTTACGTATTCGAGGCGTAATTTACATTATTCGGCGGTTGTAGGTTTATGAAAATGTCTCTCGGCAGCCACGATAGGCGACAACACTGTCGCTTATCCCGTTACTTTTCACGGCTCCGCTACTTGTTGTCGAACAATGTAAATTATGCCTCGAATACGAAAAATTCATCCATTCTTAGGGTCCGTCCCACCTAGATTAATCTTTTATCTAGCGATTGCGACTACCTAGAACCCTGGAATGTGCATTATAGCGTCAGGATTCGAGATGTACGGAACCTCTGCAATCCTCGTGTATGTATACGTGTCTAGCTGTGTCTAGCGCTGTGTGCATCACGTACACTAGAGAGTTGGCCGAAACGAGGACGGACCTGCCAAGGGCAACTCGTACCGCGTTTCGGCCGAGGGCACGTCCTCGAGCCCTCACGGCTGTTAACTTCCCCTCGGCAGATTCGAGGAATTTGGCTATCTGGGTGGGTGCTTCACCACGACAACGCGCCCAGCCACACCCAGGGGGAGACATCTCTTATGTATGACCTTGGACCGCTTTAGTTCCCTTCAGAAGGACTTATTTTAGATGGCACCACGATCACAGCATTATAGAGCGTAATATACAGGGTGTCCCAAAACTACCCTAGGAGCCGAAAATGGGAGGTTCCTTGGGTCATTTGAAGCGACATTTTGCTTTACAAAAATGGCGTCCGCGGCTTTGTTTAGGAGTTATTAACGAAAAACACGGACCAATCAGAGCGCGACCTAGACGCGAGTTAGCACAGTCGGCCCGACGCGCCAACTGTCAATTGGCCGAACGTGCCATCGCATGTCTAGATCGCGCTCTGATTGGTCCATGTTTTTCGTTAATAACTCCTAAACAAAGCCGCGGACGCCATTTTTGTAAAGGAAAATGTCGCTTCAAATGACCCAAGGAATCTCCCATTTTCGGCTCCTAGGGTAGTTTTGGGACACCCTGTATGTATAGTTCTCTAAATAAAATGACGTGTTATCTCTTCGAATATTTATTTGAATCTAAATCTATTACAAACTTGTTGGTAGGAAACCAAAAACAAAACAAATGTTAACAACTAAATTCAAATATAAACAAATTAATCAATACAATTATCATGACAAGAAATCTACATTATCTACATGAGAAATCAACATTATTTACATCCGCCACATTACTCTCCTCTGAGTTTTGACAATATTTTAAATATTGAATTCAACAAATCTTATTTTCTTTTTTTCTTTTGGTCCAGGATAAGTTTTAAGTTGTCCTCTATTGGAAATTGAAGGATAATCTTCAATTTCTCCTAGATTTCCATCATGTTCTGAATTTTCAAAGTATGCAGGTTTCAATCTTTCAGTACTGACATTGATTGGTTGCCCATTAATTGTGAAAACCTTCTCTGATAGCCTTGCAATTACCTCGAATGGACCCTCGTACGGTGGTGTTAATGGTGGTTTGACTGCATCTATTCCCAAAAATACATGTGTACAACAATTTAAATTCTTATAAATAAATACCTTTTTTTTAATATTATGAATCGTCTGATGTGGCTTGAGCAATTTATTGCTTCATTGTCAAAAACAATAAAAACCCAATTTTTTCAGCGTTTTTGCTATGAGGAGAAAAGTTACACTTGTTGCCTTTACCGTGGGCGTATATTAAGTATTTTTTACTGCTATTACACTGAAAGAGGCAATTATTTTACATAAAAAATGTGATTTGTGAGAAAGAAAAAATTGTATATGTATATCAGTCAGAATACAATTTTTTTTTCTCTCAAATCACATTTTTTATGTAAAATAATTGCCTCTTTCAGTGTAATAGCAGTAAAAAATACTTAATATACGCCCACGGTAAAGGCAACAAGTGTAACTTTTCTCCTCATAGCAAAAACGCTGAAAAAATTCGGTTTTTATTGTTTTTGACAATGAAGCAGCCGAACAAAAAATCTTAAAAAAATTGACGACACTGCCTTTTATAGTAGTTCATCGGGAAACAAAAAATTGGAATGGCATGTTTTCATATTTTTGAGAAAACAATGTTTTTCCGATTTTTTTGAGGTTTTTCATTTTTTACGACCTCAGTTTACAACAAAAAAATCTGAGAAAAATCTCAAAAATGCGCCTTAGGATTGCGAATGTGTCACATTTTTTTCAAAATTTTAGAACGTATTTGAGACCGGAAAATGCGCCGAAAAACGTAAAATCTATTTTACCCTGTAACTACCCTTACGGGCAAGCTAGAGGGCTGAAATTTTACTCAGAGGGATTTTTCTTGGTCAGCTTTCGAATGTTTCAAGAGCTATTGAAAAAGGTCTAAGGGCAGTTTTGACCATCTTAATCGGCTAGGCCCTTTGTGATTCAAATTGACTTCCTCTATCTGTGGTCACTGACAACGGTGCACCAAATCTTGAAATCCATGTATTGAAAAATGTAGTCGCTACTGTGTCTGCTGAAATTTCTTTAATTGGTATTGCTTCAGACCAACGTGAAAATTGATCAATCATAGTTAAACAATAACGATATCCATTAACAATAGGAAGTGGCCCAATGAGATCTATATGAACATGATTAAATCTTTCTTTAGGTACTGAAATATATTCTGGTAAATTTTTCTGATGACGATGAATTTTACTCTTCTGACAAGGTAAACAAGTTCTCACCCATTCTGCAGCATCTTTTGCCATATTCGGCCAAACAAATCTTTGAGATAATGTCTTTTTCATAGCTCTACTTCCAGGATGTGATAAATTATGTACAATTTTTAAAATTCGAGTTCTTGAAATTTTTGAAACATAAGGTCGAATATTATTTTCTAAAATGTTGCAGTATAATACAACATTTGTATTACCTACTCTCAATTTTTGTAATTGCAATGTCGAATTAACTCCTGAAACTATCTTTTTTAATTCTTCATCTGCCTGTTGTGCTTCCGCTAATTCTTCTGTGGTTACCACAATAGGTATTTCAATTGCTTCAACTCTTGAGAAGGCATCTGCAATTACATTTTCGTCCCCTTTGACATAACTTAAATCAGTAGTGAATTGACCTATAAAATCTAAATGTCGAAGTTGTCGAGGAGAAGCTTTTAATGATTTCTGTTTAAATGCAAAAATTAATGGTTTATGATCTGTTTTTAAAACTAAATCTCGTCCTTCCACCATAAATCGGAAAAATTTAATTGCAGAATATATCGCCAAAAGCTCTCGATCATAAGTACTGTATTTTTGTCGAGTTTCTGTAAATTTTTTTGAATAAAATGTTAATGGTTGCCATTTTTTACCAACGTATTGTTCCAAAACAGCTCCCATTGCTGTATCTGATGCATCTGTAGTTAGCGCTACACGTGCGTTTGCTACTGGATGTACCAATAATGTAGCATTGATTAATTGTTCTTTAGTTTTATTAAAAGCAACTTTCTGTTCTTCTGTCCATTCAATTAACCTTTTATCCTTCTTTTTAGCATCAATAAGTAAAGAATGCAATGGTGCTTGAATTTTTGCTGCCATAGGAATAAAACGACGATAATAATTTATTATTTCTAAAAATCTTCGTAATTCTGACCTATCTTTTGGAATTGGAAAATCTTTCAATGCTTGAACTTTTTCTTCAATAGATCACATTCCTTCTGTATTATTAAATATCCTAAATATTTAACTTCGTTAACACCAAAATTCGATTTATTTACATTTATTGACAATTTGAACTTTCGTAATCGTTCAAAAACTATCTTTAAATGTTGTTTATGTTCTTCTTCGTCTTTTGACGCAATAATTATATCATCAATATAACCATGACAAAAATTTAAACCTCTTAATACATTGTCTAAATATCTTTGAAATGTTTGTGCTGCATTTCTTAATCCAAATGGCATTACTAAAAATTCAAATAATCCAAATGGTGTGATTACTGCTGTTTTGGGAATATCTTCAGGTGCCATGGGTATCTGATTATAGGCTTTAATAAGATGTAACGTTGAAAAAATTGTTGCACCTGCCAATTTAAATGAAAAATCTTGTATATGAGGTACAGGATAACGATCCGGAATTGTTATTGAATTTAATCTTCGATAATCTCCACACGGTCGCCATCCTCATCCATGTGTAAAGGACTTGCCCATTGATTGGATGATGGCCTACACACTCCTTTCCGAATCATTTCTTCAAATTCCGCTTTGGCAATTTTAAATTTTTCAGGTGTTAAACGTCTAGCTTTTTCAGCTATCGGTTGACCTTTTGTTACAATATAATGATAAACATCTTTTTCAACAATCTCTTTCCTAACCGGTTTAGTAATATCAATATATTCTTGTAATAATTTATTATATTTAAAGGAATTGTTTATTGTAGAAATTTATTGTAGAATTTATTGTAGAAATCGAAATTGTATGTACTCGTTTTAAAATTCCAAATGATTGTAATTTTGTCACTTTATGTAAAACTCTTTTACCATTTAAATCTACTAATAAATCGTAATGACCTACAAAATCTGATCCTATAATCGGCATTATCGCATTAGCTACAATAAATTCCCAAGTAAAATTTCTTCGTAATCCCAAATTTACAGTAATTAATTTTTGACCATATGTTTTAATTTCAGAACCATTTGCAGCAAAAACTACAAGATTTGTTTTTTTCAAATTTCCTTTTCACATTTTCCTCGGTAATAATGAAATATCAGAACCAGTATCAATTAAATATATCATACCTGATGTCTTGTCGGCAATGGTCAGACGATAATTAACATTTGAGCTATCATGAATCGTCTGTACTCCAGACAGCTTTCTTAACCTGATAGCCAAATCTGCTCCGAGCAGGAACAGAGCAGAGCCTGGAGTGCACGTGGAGTTCAGTATCGTTCCAGACCGCCGCTTTAAGGCCAACTCATGCGGGCGCAGGATCCAGGCGACGGCGCCGAGAATCGTAAATTTCGAGCGCTGGTTGCCAGGTCGGAGCGGTCCAATACGTCCCGAACGGTCCCGAACGGTCCCGAGGAGACTCCCAGGGACCGTTCGGGACGTATTGGACCGCTCCGACCTGTCAACCAGCGCTCGAAATTTACGATTCTCGGCGCCGTCGCCTGGATCCTGCGCCCGCATGAGTTGGCCTTTAGGCTGCTCGGAGCAATGGGTGAAGGGAATCTCGAAGGAGAGTGGCATGAGCGCCACTGGAACCTCCAAAAATGAACGCAGCAGCACAAAGTCTGCCGTCACAGCATCTGGCCAGTAGCTTCTTCTGGCCAGATGGAAGACAGCTTGTGGAATCTGCGTGGAGCGGCGGATGCCGTTATACAGGGCAGCACCGCCAGCAGTCTTAATTTTTACCAACAATTCCAAATACCGATTTTGAATGAATATTCAGTCTGTGCACATTAGGGTGGAGGTTGGTGGAAGTACTTGTCGGTGGTGGAGCTAACAAAGGGAAGCCATGGTTGATGGATTTTTCTGAAACTTGCAGTATTTGAAGATATGTTCTCGAAATGTAATTTGGCAAAGCAGTAGCACGCGCTTTTCAATATTTTCCGAGAAAATTACTTTTGAAAATCAGTTTATGCATTTATAAAGAGTTCGCCTTAATAGGTGAACAAGAAGATGAATAGGCGAGGATATAGCGAGGAATGCTAGTAATTGGGAGGTTGCTGGTTCAAGTCTCGTCGCTGGCGATATTTTTAACTTCCCGATTCATAGTTAACTTCCCGATTCATAGGGAAGTTACTGTAATTACCCCGAAAATCGAAAATCGATTTTTTAGCAGATCTTCACGTTTCATGGTTATTGAAGTCATTTTAGACTATTTTTATCAAATTGTTAGTATGTGTGTGTGTGTGTGTGTGTGTGTGTGTGTGTGTGTGTGTGTAGGTGCGCGCGTATGGCCGTTTTTATGTTATCAAATTTTTCGTTAACGTTTTCTGAAAAAGTAACAATGCGATCTGAATGATGAATGATGCAATCGATGTGCCCCGTCGTAACTTAGAGCTGACTAGATTTTGGTCCATATTGGTCAAGTAGTTTTTTAGATTTTTTAGTTTTTTTCGAAAGAAGTTCATTCAAGAATGCAATTTATACGAGAGGATGGAAATTTTCCACCGAATAAACAAACGTAATTATATATATTTCATTTCTATTTAAAAAAAATTTTTTTTTAATAAAAAAAAATTTCTTTTAAATTAAAAATGCAACTAATGCTAATGTTACCGCTTACAACTAACGAATCGGGAAGTTCTTTGTGTGGCTCGTGGGAGTCACACACAAGATAAATAAAAAAACCATTAAGAGCTGTATGTCCCACTAGCAATGCGTACCACTAACCCTTTCGCAAGAGCAGTCCTACCCGCGAGCTCGCGAAGTGAGCGAGCAACAACAACTCTACCCGCGAGCTCGCGAAGCGAGCGAGCAACAATAACCAGCTAGTTTTTTCTAGAAATTGATACCCCTCCCACAATTTTAAGCCTAAAATCTATTATTTATAAGTTATTTCTATATACTTTTTACGACGGCGCCGCCCTGTATAACATTCCACCTGATTCCACCTGGACTGCAGAAGCTGCACTCCACGTGGCCTGCATCCAGACGGTTCCAGATGCTGTGCCACTGCGTTTATTTTCGACACTTCACGTGGAGTCCATTTGCAAATGGCTATCAGGGTTAGTGTTCCTCTAACCCTTCATTTGATCGATCTCTTTTGTCCTTTCCACTCCAGGAACTGGGACTTTTACATTTAAAGGAATTTTCTCTAAACATTTTATGATAATAACATAAAGGTTCTTCATTTTGAAATCTTGTTTTTGAAATGCTTCTATCTCTCCTAAAAGATCTAGATCTTGATCTGTTTCTGTAATTATTTCTTCGTATTAATATTTAAAACTTCTATTTGTTTTCGTAACTACAGAATCTGTGAATTTAAAGCCTGATTGTTTTCTTCCTGTGAAGAATTAGAAGTATAATTTTCTTTTGAAGTAATATTACAAATGTTATTTGGTTTTAAAACTTCTACGATTTTATCAGCTTGATAAGCCAATTTGGAAAGCTCTTGAACTTCACTAATAGCTAAAATTCCTCTAACATTTTCTAATAGTTGTTCCAGAAATAATAAAAAAAACCACCTGCCTGTTTTATCTAAATTGACTATAGTATACCGATATTTAGTATCATCAGAGGAGATTTTGCTAATTGCGAAGGCTGCTTCAATCTGGGAAAATCATAACATCGGATTCTCTTTCCAAAAGGGTGGAAGTTTAACCATTGATGTTGCATTGATTTGACTGGTCCCACGTAATTCTTTTGCTACCGAATCTTCATCCGTCTCTGTATTAAGATCTTGATTTGATCTCTCTTCAATTCTAATTGGGGAATGATGAAGCGGCATTCTTCTTTCTTAAAAAGGATCACGTCGGGATCACCCAAAATATAGAGCGTCCCAGATAACCACGCTGCAACGGGCAGCTATGTCGCGTTTTGGATGCGAGCTAGCGCGAGCTGCACGGAAAAAAGTGCTGGATACTGCATCGCCGTAAGAGGGCAACACGGTCGCACTAATGTTTCGAATTCCGTATAGGACTTGTGCTAGGGGGCTCTCGTCGGTGCGGTGATACAGAGCTGGTCGTACTGATGTGGATCTTCCACATCAAGATGTGGGTAAAGTAAATGACTATTGTACAAATGTGTAGCAGCAGCAGCAGCCGTCTTCTTTTTTACCGACAAAATTAATATTTATTTAAATTACATACTACATGGAATTAGGTCGTTTTTGGGAAAGTAATTTCGTTTTCGTGTAAGGATCACGATGTTTCCGTTTGTCATTACTAGACTGCGAATCTTTCTGCAAAATAAAAATTGACTACATCGATTGCAAGAAATAGAAACCAAATTTAATGTCATTTCTTCAGAAAAGGAAAAAGCGAAATGACTTTCGGCACGACCTAATACATTAACATATTACAATAGTAGAGCTGCACAAAGTCTAAATAAAATCAAACTTATCATTTTTATACAAAGAGATCACGTTTAGAGTGTTGAAACGTCTTCGTATAAAAAGAAAAGTGTCGTACAAGTGAAAAGAAACTTTATAGTTTTCGGGTCGAGCGTTTTGGGCTACCCGAATGCTTCAAGCTGCCCCGTGGTTTCGCGCTGCCCGGGAGCGACCCGCTGTCGTCGGGCGGGTTCGGAGAGAATCGGACAAGTTCGGGCGAGCGAGTCATCGCGATACTCCGAGATTCAACTCATCTGCGTTCGCGCGACTTCACGGACAGACTGCGAATAATGACTAAGGAATATATGTAACCACGTTTTTCTCAAAATTTAGATCACTCTGACGGCTCATCGAAAAAGACGTAAAAAAAGAATTCGGCTTCGTACAGACCTAAACGTTTTGGCCAACCGTTCGCCAAACCGTTTGACGAACCCCGCACTTCGCCGCGCCGAACGCCGCGCATTTCGGCGCGCACGAACGCGAACGGGTAGCGCTTGCAAATCTGTTCCTAAGACAGACAGAGCATATCCTAAACATTCATAAGATAAAGAATAAATGTCAAGAAGTAGAAAGAATTTTATAAACAAAGACATCGGTGATTTAAATTATGTGAAAAAATTATACCTCTACTTCCTAATTTGTTTCAAATTATTGAAGAGACCGTTGCTATGAAACCATTGCATTTTTTGTGGTTGTTTACGGAACGCTCTCTCGGAACTTAACCCTTTCGTTTTTATTCAGAATATGCATCGCAAAATCGTAAAAAGACGAAAATTCATCATGTTGCGACATCTCCAAAAATTCAAGTCATTCAGTCTGGAGTCTAACGTCTTTAATGCTTCGTACTGACTTGAACATTTCACTTTGAAACTTCAATTCACTCGAGAAACTGCCTACATTTTCTGGACTTCTTTCTATTCGCCGTTCTGCACGGCGTTCGGCGCGGCGAAATGCGCGTCAATGTTCGTCAAGCGGTTCGTCAAACCGTTTAGGTCTGTACGAAGAAACCTTCGCTTAAATTTTTCTGCTTCATACAGTTGATGGTCGAGGTTAGAAAAATAAATTTGCAATAGCCACCGAAAGAAAGTGTGGCTCAATCGGATTTCGACGAAAAAATGATTTCATTAGTTGTGTTGACGAAAAATTCGATTTCGCACAAATTTGGTGGTGCACAAATTTTGAGACTAGATTTGAAGTCAGCGTGGTAGAATAACTGCGGGACACGATGTACAGCATGTCGCAAAAAAATCTGTTCCGCTCGTGGTATTATGAGAATCAAAGTTTTACATCAGTCAAGGTTAAAAAACGTTCGTACCATAATTTCCCTACTTCTCCCATATTCTTCAAAGTTTCAGCTTCGATTTAAAAAAATTTCATCGTTCATCGTTGAATTTTGTAATCTTTTGTGGCAGCTAATTTCCTACACTCGCCACAAGATGGACAGAAGGTAGTCGTGCAAAGACCTTTCTCGCTGCTACCTGATCCATCACCGATCTCTATACAGGGTGTCCCAAAATTCCTCCGACACCCGGAAATGGGAGGTTCCTTGGGTCATTTGAAGCAACATTTTCCTTTACAAAAATGGCGTCCGCGGCTTTGTTTAGGAGTTATTAACGAAAAACACGGACCAATCAGAGCGCGACCTAGACGCGAGTTAGCACAGTCGGCCCGACGCGCCAACTGTCAATTGGCCGAACGTGTCATCGCACGTCTGGATCGCGCTCTGATTGGTTCGTGTTTTTCGTTAATAACTCCTAAACAAAGCCGCGGACGCCATTTTCGTAAAGGAAAATGTTGCTTCAAATGACCCAAGGAACCTGTCATTTTCGGGTGTCGGAGGAATTTTGGGACACCCTGTATATACAGCTTTAAACCACCTTTTAAACCACGTCCTCCCCCAAAACACTTAGCGAAAACCTATATCAAACTACTACTTACCTAAATTTTTCCTTTCAAATATACATTTTTCTAATTATTAATTACATGACAATAAATTTTATTCACTTAAAAATGTAATATTATTACATTACACTCTATCGAAAAATTTGAAAAATTCAGAATAATGCTAATGCTAATACCTAACTGCTGCAAAAGAATAAAATCTGGATACGCGAAATCTTGTACACAAAATCTGCATTTTCCGATTTTTCATACTTAGTATTTGCAAAAAAATCTGAAAAAATTCACAATCGTAAAGAATCATATCTACAAAATTGTAAAATTTTTTTAGAATTTTTAAATATACATTAAATAGGGACAATGTGGCAGAAACCAATAGTTAGTTTTTACCCTTTAACTACCCTCCTCGGTAAGATAAAGGGTTCAAACTTGGTGACGAAATTTTTCTTTTTATGAGTTATCAAATAGTGCATAGCCCGGTACAATTGGTACAAGGGCACTTTTGACTTTTGCCCTGCTAGACTCTTTATATTAATGCAGTTATTACAGTAATAAAACGTTTCTATGTTAAATGAATATATATTTTTAACATAGTTTGTATATTTTAAATTTCTGAAAGGATAAAAATGTAATTAAAAAAAATAAAAATGAAAATCGCTGCACGGGGATTCGAAGGGTAGCTCCAGATTGCGATCCATTCGCTCGACGGCCGAATTTCAGTTTCGCTTGGGTAAAGCAATGCATGGAAAGTTCTAAAAATAGATTGTGGCTGGCGCAAGCGCACAAGCAGCGCACACGGACATAGGAGAGGTACGCTGGTGAGTGTAGCGCGCGAGCGCGTTGGAGCAGGACAGTAGGGGCAACGGTAGGTCATAGTGGGGGGGCCTCGTACCACGGCTTGCGACCACACGACCACGATTCTGGCATCACTGCTCGGCACGTCGGTCTTCGTGTAATCATCATTTCTGGCATGGCAGAAACGAGGACCAACGGGCCGAGGGCAGCTTGTTGCGGGTTTGGGCCGGGTTTGGGCGGAGGGCATATATATAATAACTAGCTGGTTATTGTTGCTCGCTCGCTTCGCGAGCTCGCGGGTGGGGTTGTTATTGCTCGCTCGCTTCGCGAGCTCGCTGGTAGGGTTGTTGTTGCTCGCTCGCTTCGCGAGCTCGCGAATAGGACTGCTCTTGCGAAAGGGTTAGTGGTACGCATTGCTAGTGGGACATACAGCTCTTAATGGTTTTTTTATTTATTTTGTGTGTGACTCTCCACGAGCCACACAAAGAACTTCCCGATTCGTTAGTTGTAAGCGGTAACCTTTACATTAGTTGCATAATTAAAAGAAAATGAAATATATATAATAACGTTTGTTTATTCGGTGGAAAATTTCCATCCTCTCGTATAAATTGCATTCTTGAATGAACTTCTTTCGAAAAAAACTAAAAAAACTAAAAAATCTAAAAAACTACTTGACCAATATGGACCAAAATCTAATCAGCTCTAAGTTACGACGGGGCACATCGATTGCATCATTCATCATTCAGATCGCATTGTTACTTTTTCAGAAAACGTTAACGAAAAATTTGATAACATTAAAACGGCCATACGCACACACACACACACACACACACACACACACACACACACACACACACACACACTAACAATTTGATAAAAATAGTCTAAAATGACTTCAATAACCATGAAACGTGAAGATCTGCTAAAAAATCGATTTTCGATTTTCGGGGTAATTACAGTAACTTCCCTATGAATCGGGAAGTTAAAAATTTTTTTTTAATTTAAAAAAATTTTTTTTTTTAAATTAAAAAAAGGTTTTTTTAAATAAAAATGAAATACATACAATAACGTTTGTTTATTCGGTGGAAAATTTCCATCCTCTCGTATAAATTGCATTCTTGAATGAACTTCTTTCGAAAAAAACTAAAAAAACTAAAAAATCTAAAAAACTACTTGACCAATATGGACCAAAATCTAATCAGCTCTAAGTTACGACGGGGCACATCGATTGCATCATTCATCATTCAGATCGCATTGTTACTTTTTCAGAAAACGTTAACGAAAAATTTGATAACATAAAAACGGCCATACGCACACACACACACACACACACACACACACACACACACACACACACACACACACACACACACACATACTAACAATTTGATAAAAATAGTCTAAAATGACTTCAATAACCATGAAACGTGAAGATCTGCTAAAAAATCGATTTTCGATTTTCGGGGTAATTACAGTAACTTCCCTATGAATCGGGAAGTTAACAAGTAACCAAAAATCGAAATCTGGACGTCCCCCTGTGCACGCATATGCCGTCCAGTGCCGTTCATAGGACCAGGGATTTGGACAAGGGCATGAGGACGGCACGAAACCGGCCCCAGGACGCTAAATGTGCCGTTGTAGTACACTGATGTGGCGCATATCGCATGGCAGCACCGTCGCACTGATGTGACTGGCGAATATCATTTTGCAGGGCAGCACCGTCAGTGAGGGTAGGTCGCACTAAATGTAGCAGATGTCGGCAAAGTAAATTTCTATCGTACCAAATATACAGCACTTGTCCCTTTTATTCAAATTCATTCTCGACAATTCGAAATACCCATACAAATTTTATTTATTCTCATATTTATAATTTTTCCTAGACTGCGATCTTTATGCGAAATAAAAATTGTCTGCATCGATTGCAAGAGACACAAGCTAAAAATTGCATTGTTGCACAATTTTCTCAACACTTCAAGTTCAACTAATTTACATTTAAATTCACGGAATAGACTTATTTTAACGTAAAAATATTAAGAATTTTAAATTCAAATTATCGCAGTGGGTTGGTGGGTGAAGGGATTCTAAACGAACAAAGCAGGGAATACTTAATAAACATTATATTTTTTAATTTATTTTCATTAGTCTTCTTTATTGCTCGACGTAGATTCTTACATATTAGGGATTCGCTCTAGATACATAAGCACACAAGAAATTTTAAAGTACATTTTTTATTTGGTAATCTCATAGCTGGCGTCAAGACGAATCCAACGACCTACTTTTTTAATGACCCTGAGCCCATAAATAACGCTACAATATTTTATTCCCGTTTTTCGGGCGAACACACCCCTGTGCGGCGTAGTCGCAGCCTGTCCAACATCCGCGGGCATCGGTGACGGCGAGGTCGTCGGCGGAGGATTCACGTGATGATTCGAGTGCCCGCGTGCCCGCTGCTTTGCCGCTTCGAGCGCTTCCTTCCCCGCTGCCGTAAAATTCGTCGTCGTTGGTTTCGGGTACCAGGTTCACCGGATCGTTATCTCTGTAACATACATTTGATGAATAAATATATTAAACGATGAATTAATAATTATATTAATGTGGATAAAACATGTACAATACTTACCGTGGATAGCCCTCATTTTCCGCGTGTAGTACAGTGGACAGATCCCACGGATATCCGACCACGTGCGCAACGTCACAACAGTGCCGCGATTCTTCCAGGTAATCCCCTGTTGACTGTGGAAAAATTTATACATATTAATATTAATTTCCTCATTTTTCTTTTGGACGCGTAACCAATAGCTTTCCGCATTACCCAGGAGGTACTATTGAAAATGCGTTTTTTTTTCAGTGGTGTCCCCAGTAGGCCTACTCCACTATATAAAAAATATTCACGTGTCATTATACTCCGGTTCGAGGTACTGTATGTCGGTCCCGTCACCGTTTTCCGCACGGAGGTACTCGAACACGGCACTGTCGTCGTTTTCATCAAGTACATACTGTATAACGTCGCCGTTTTCGTAACAGTGGTCGTTATTGTCCTTGTCGCAGTCGTAATTGTTTTTGTCGGCGTCGTTGCCGTTGCCGTCGCCATCGTCGTCGTCGTCGTCGCCGTCGAAGTCGTCGGGGCCTGTCCAGTAAGCGCGGGCTTGTGCTATGTTGAGGGCATCGGCGGAGGGAACACCTGCCGTTTTTCGCAACCGCTGCTTCGCGGCTTTCAGTGCCGCCATTCCCGCCACTGCGTAATCTGTTTTCGTCGCTCTTGGGTATGCGGCTGACCGAAACGTTGCTTCTGTAACATTCATTTAAATTAATATGTCAATCGATAAATTAATAATTAGATTCTACTGAATAAAAGATGTTCAATGCTTACCGAATATGGCCTTCGCTATCATCGTGCTGTACAGCGGGATGGTTCTTCGCACACCCGTCCATGTATACGAGGATATCACCGTGCTGGAGAGGGCATCTTCAAAACAAGCCCTCACGGCTTCTTTTAGTGATTGGCCCCCCAAATGACGAAAATACCCAACCTGAAAAGAAAATTAACATTACTTTCTATATTTATAAACTTAATAACACAATAGTCTCCTGTACTGCAATATACTTACGACACTGTAATAGTCGCTAAGGGAACAATTTTCGAAGCGCTCTACGTCCTCCTGGGATTGTAGAGGTAGGCACTTTGGTCGTTGCCCCAGGTGCTCAGCGTTCACTATCCCAGTTATTTCCCTGATGTTTTAAGAGAAATTTTCACGTTACTATTAATTAATTACAATTATTATATATAAAACCGCATGCTACTTACATCACCTTCTTCGCCAAATGCTTCATATTCATTCTAAAACAAAGGTTATTAAATTATTACATTTATATTAACTAATTAAAATTATTACATATAACCACGTGTTGCTCACTCCGTTTTCTGCTGTATTTCCTGCAGTCCCATACTAAAACAAAGGTTGATGATTTAATAAATTAATATTAATTACAATGATTACACATTAACGATTCAAGATAACCATGTGTTACTTACTTCATCTTCTCTTCCAATTGTTGCAGTCCCGTTCTGAAAGAAAAGGTTGATAAATTAATATTAATTAATTACAATAAATTAATTGTAATTGTTATTGTATTACTTACTCAATCTTCTGCCCCAACTGTTGAACGAGTTGCAGCAGTAGCGTCATACTAAAACAGATACAAACGTGATACCATTTACTATACAATTTAATTACAATTATTACTAAATTTAAAAACAAATGTGCTTCTCACCTGTCTTCTTGCGGAGGAGGCGCCTGGGGTGTCGGATTCGGGATGGGGATGGAAATTGGTGTGGAGAATGGAGCGGCGGGGGAAGGTTTAGGGATGGAGGAGGATGCACGGTTTGTGATCATAGGATTCTGTGGGCATCGGACGTCCACCTGCGAATTCGACGACTCCATACTGGACTCCAGCAATAACAGCATATCCTCGCGTGAGGGGGGGGGGGGTTCTTTGCTACTCCTTCGCAACGGGCTGCCTCTTCTGCATTTTGCGGGGTGGCCCTGCCTCCCCCGGGGTTTTTTGAAATTTTGCCGGCAACTTTGGCTGCCTTTTGGGACGTTGTTGGTTCTGAAATGTACGAACATTGAAAGAGAATATTAATATCATTAATCAAAGAGTGGAAAGAAAAAAACAGACGATTATTGCTGACACTCCTCGTCGGCTGTGCGTGACATTGTAATGTAATTTCAATTCAATATGTAATTTCGATAATTGTATTCTCATTTAGACAGGAAGTAAGGTAATTGTTTTTAATTTTTTTAACAAACTCCTTTCAGCGAATTTTTCAACTTCTGGTAATAAGTAAGTTAAAAAAATTAAAAACACGTACCTTACTTCCTGTGTAAATGAAAATATAATTATTGACAACACATATTCAATTAAAATTACATTACAGTGTCACGCACAGCCTACGAGAAGTGTCAGCGACAATAACAACAATGATACGATGAAACACTTCTTCAACTAGAAACTAAAAGTTGAAGCTTACCCTATTCATGATGCTGAAGTTTGTGCACGAACTTTTAACACCTTTAGAGATTGTATCGACGGTATCGCTTCTCATGAGTTACTGCCGGCTGTGCCTTTTGCGTGTTCTACGGACATGTGGCAAATTCCGCAGAGGCGGGGTCCTGGGCTGAGAAAGGCGCTGATTGGACAGCGTCGGTTGCTTTCTTGGGCTAGTACACCCCCCCACCAATCCTTGCACACGTAACGCGCCTTTTCGGGGATACTAGGTGTGACCGTGGACGCACGTGCATTTTACATTGTAGCGCGGCCGATCAAACGTCTTGGCCACGCTACAATGTAAAATGAACGTGCGACCACTCGGCAGCCGACTCCGGCAAACGCTTACGCTACAAATAAATACATATAACATTTTGTATTATTTTTATGTTCGAATTATTTCCCAATGTCCACAAATAAAAAATATGCATTCCCTACTTAAGAAATAAAAATAACTTATAAATAATAGATTCAGGCTTTCATTTTATTAACTTCCCGATTCATAGGGAAGTTACTGTAATTTTATATTTATATTTTCTTATATATTATATTTTATTATTATTATATTATATATTATTATATATTTTATATTTTCATTTTATTCGTATAATCTTTGCGTTGTACCTGTCATCCAGAATTTAAACTTGTAATGGAAAAATCGTGCGAATAGAATGAGTTGTGGTTAGAATGTGGAGGTGGCGGTGAGAGCCGGCCGTCAGGCCTGCCCGACCACACATACAAAAATCCAGGAGTAGTCTTTCTAAATTGAAAGCTTACTCTGTATCACTCTGTATATGTATTACCGTATATAGAGTGAGTCCCTGTTTTCTCTCTCATCCACACGTGTTTACAAAACAAAAGTAAACAGCCGACGCGCCAGAACAGACTTACGAACTTAAGGGTGTAGATCCGCTCTCTAGTGTGCATGACTCACACAGCGAAGACCCATATACGTACACGAGGATTGCAAGGGTCCGGCAAATTACAAACTATGCCCTTTTACTGCATATTTGCGACCCGTACGACGTCACAATCGTTAGATGAAAGATGTGTCTAGCGCGCTATGAAGCTACAATTTTGAAATTATGCGCTATAGAGGCGTAATCGACTTTATTAGACAGCAAACAGCTGAGCATCGAGTTGAGAGGTAGGCAATATGGCGGCGGTACGACTGGCTGCCGCCGTACAGTGATACATTTTCTTAAATTTCGAGCGATTTAGGGTTCTTATAGAGAAAAAGGGCACATAGCGCGCTAGCGAGGACTCATACAATGTAAATGCAACAATTATTATGTTAAACCTTACGTAAATAAAGACACACTTTGTAATTTTCGCCCGAAAGTGAAAGGTTTTGGGAAATTACAGTACCGGCAGTTCTCGCTACGAACGCTTATGTCTATTTCAGCTAAGTCAGTCCCCAACGAGCCGAGTTGTCGGGATTGTATCGGTAAAACAGAGGGAGGCTCTGCGAAGAGGCCCGACTAGCCGTCCCACGATGCGCTCGCACGGGGCGAATGAGAGGTTCGGTATTTGAGAAAACACAAGTTTGCTATGCACATTTCGGTGCTCTGCGTAGTCGCTATCGCTAGATGAAGGATCAATCTAGCGCGCTATGTCCCTACAATTTCGATATTATGCTTTACAGAACGGCAATCGACGATATTCGAAAGGATTTTCGGGATTTGCGCGTCTGTGTGCCTCAAGACGGTCAGTCGAGCCTGCTTGCGGAGCCTCCCGAAAATGCTGTCGAATATCGTCGATTGCCGTTCTGTAAAGCATAATATCGAAATTGTAGGGACATAGCGCGCTAGATGGATCCTTCATCTAGCGATCGCGACCAGGCAGAGCATCGTAATGTGCACGGCAGATTTGTATTTTCGCAAATACCGAACCTCCCTCGCACGCTCAGGCACACGGACGCTCCGACCGAGGTTACTCGTGTGCGAGAGCGCCCCGGAACGAGAGCCTCCCGAAAGTGCTGTCGAATAAAGTCGATTACGCCTCTACAACGCATAATTTCGAAATTGTAGGGACATAGCGCGCTAGATTGATCCTTCATCTAGCGATAGCGACTACGCAGAGCACCGAAATGTGCATAGCAAAGTTGTGTTTTCGCAAATACCGAACCTCTCATTCGCCCCGTGCGAGCGCATCGTGGGATGGCTAGTCGGGCCTCTTCGCAGAGCCTCCCTCTGTTTTACCGATACAACCCCGACAACTCGGCTCGTTGGGGACTGACTTAGCTGAAATAGACATAAGCGTTCGTAGGGAGTCGTAGTACCGCCATATTGCATGCCTCTCAACTCGATGCTCAGCTGTTTGCTGTCTAATAAAGTCGATTACGCCTCTATAGCGCATAATTTCAAAATTGTAGCTTCATAGCGCGCTAGACTCATCTTTCATCTAACGATTGTGACGTCGTACGGGTCGCAAATATGCAGTAAAAGGGCATAGTTTGTAATTTGCCGGACCCTTGCAATCCTCGTGCATGTATATGGATCTACGCTGTGTGAGTCATGCACACTAGAGAGCGGATCTACACCCTTAAAGAATATTTAAGTTCGTTTTTTAAGACTTAAAAAATACAAACTATATTTCTATGTGTTACATCATTAAACCCGATTTTTCAAATAAAATTTAGTCTATATTTCTCTTTGATATCTTTGTTAGTCCAAATTAATAACAAAATGTGCGCCGCGCCATGCCAAGATTCAAATGCGCGCCTTCTCCAGATCCCGACTTTCCGTCTCGGGCGTTCGAAACTTCGGCAACGTGAAAATCGAAGGAACGCGTCGACGTCGATCAGTCAAGCAAGTAGTTCACACGAACAGAGCAAAGAGCTTGGTGTGTAGCGCGCGCGCAGGCGAGTAGGCACCAATACGTGCAGCGCGGTCGACAATACGTGAGCGGTGGGTCAGGGAAGAGAAAATCAGCGGCTCAGGGGAACGGCCCACAGTCAGTGATGTTATATGAAGCGCTTTTCGCGCGCATGCACGAATATTCTGACGTCAGACGGACTCAGTCAAGTACGAAAATCGGGTACCTTGGTCGCCCTGCTTATTTCAAAAAATGTATTATTTGATTAAATATGAACAATAACTTATCTGAAATTCTCGCAGCCCCCTGTTCTTTCGCGCCCCGTGTCGTAACGGTCGTAACGGACTCCGCTAGACGTTCCCGCTAATAATAGTCTCCCACTATTTTCCCCCCAATAGTCCCCCACAAACTTCGGACGCAGATACGTTCCTGACGAAACTCGCGCATACGCGCGAAAAGCGCCCCATATAACATCACTGCTCACAGTCAAGAATGGGTGCTGGTTCAGTCCTCGTTGGTCCTCGTTGGTCCTCGTTGGTCCTCGTTGGTCCTCGTTCGTTTAGAGAGAGTCGTAACGTCGTCGTGCTATCGCAGTGTGGTGACAGTAGGTACAACTCGTGAGTGCGTGTACGGGATTATACGATTTGACCAGTACGCGCAACTAAGGTACGTATTTATATATACAGATTTTTTTTATCGGCTATTCGATTTCATTTTTGCAATATCTAGCAAAAGCTTACGATCGTCTTCACCGCGGAAACCATTTCGGGAATTGAGCTCTAGTCAGAAACGGCGCGTTTTGCATGAAAGGAGAATCAAGTTGAGGTCGCGTAAAAAGGCAGCACGCCCCGCTAATCTTAGGGTATCAGAGATTTTTTCCACCAGCTCCTCTTCGTTCGCGGTTTCTAATATCGAGTCTTCGCGTCAATTCATTACTGAAGTAGCCATTGACATGCCCGGCACATCGAGTTCTTTTTCGTCATCAATTCCGTCGCGCAATGATACAGCCCAACCATCTGCTGTCGCTGTGTCAGAACCCACGTTTCGCGATAGTTTAGCCACTTGTTTCGTAGACAATAATTTATCGCACACCCAGGTAAATAATATACTACGCGTTTTGCACAAACATCCATGTTTGCGGGAGTTGCCGAGAGACGCAAGGACCTTACTGTCCACGCCACGCACCAAAGTCGCCACGTTTGTGGTGACGCCTGGTGAATATGTTCATTTCGGGGTAGAGACGAAAATCATAGATTACTTGTGTGGAACCCTCGAAACCATTCCCGAATGTTTAAATTTAGATTTTCACGTTGATGAGTGCACCATCGACACCCACAAACAAATTCAACTTTGGCCTATTCAGATTCGGATTGTTAATATTCGTAACAGTAAACCGCTGGTTGTAGGCATTTATAAAGGTCCAAGCAAACCCAGTGATTGTAACGTTTACCTTGAAAAATTTGTCTCCGACATCAATGAGATGATGTCGAAAGGAGGCATTATTTTTGAAGGTAAAACAATCCCTGTGTCGCTAAGATGTTTTATTGCTGATGCACCAGCGCGCGCGTTCATTTTAAATCACAAGTCTCATGTTTCAAGTAATCCTTGTTCGAAATGTAAATTGCGCGGTACCGCAATCGGGAGACGTCAAGTATTCCGTGGCATAGATCATCCTCCCCGAAGCGATGATGAGTATGCCACAAATCTCGATATAAATCATCAAAAAGGAAATAGTCCGCTTGCTGCCCTCCAATTGGGAATGGTTTCTCAGGTCCCCTTCGAATACATGCACCTCGTTTGTCTGGGCATTGTTAAGAAATTATTATCTGCCTGGGTGTCTGGTGATTATTTAAAGGAAAGGAGACTGACTAAACCCGCGATTTCTGCAATATCCGCGCGAATGGCAGTACTCGATAAGTACTGTCCATCCGATTTTTCTAGACGCCCGAGACCGCTAGAAGAATATTCTATTTTTAAAGCGACCGAGTTTCGTCAGTTTCTTTTATATTCCGGCCCGGTAGTATTGTACGATATTTTAGATTCTAATGTTTATACACATTTCTTGTTATTACATACCGCGATTAGAATTTTAGTTTCACCCTCCCTTATCGAAAAACATTTGAATTTCGCAAAGGCGGCATTGAAAAGTTTTGTTTCTACTTCCGAACAATTTTACGGTTCCACCTTCTTGTCATACAATGTTCACGGTCTCCTCCATTTGGCGGATGACGCAAGCCGTTTGGGCACTTTAGATTCATTTTCCGCTTTCCCTTACGAAAGCACAATGTCAATTTTTAATAGATTCATCAAAACGTCGAGTAAACCCCTACAACAATTTGCCAATAGGATGGCGGAAGTAAAACGTCATGGTAGCACGGAAGGTGGTAGTGATTCTTCCACTACCACCGTTCATGCTTCAATGATTAAATTTTTCAATGTAGCCTTTTCCGAAAAGGATCGCGACAACTGCTGCATTTTACGCGACGGATCAATTTGTATCATCGTATCAACGCTCCCGTGCGAAGATACGTATACATTAGGTGTCAAACGATTTGAAATTGTAGATAAATTTTACGATGTTCTATTACCGTCTTCCGATCTGGATATTTTTAAATGTGCGGCTTTGAGCACAAACGTAACCTTCGTAAGCATGCAAAATGTCGCGGGAAAATGCTATCGAATGCCGCTGAACAGCACGCAAGAAAACGGCGATGACGCATTGGGAATCTCCCAATGGGTTGTCGCAGTGCTTGCGCACGCTGAAAAAGCGTAAGGACATTACACCCTTTTCTGTCCTTGCGTGGGTATTTTTTATATAGTGGAGTAGGCCTACTGGGGACACCACTGAAAAAAAACGCATTTTCAATAGTACCTCCTGGGTAATGCGGAAAGCTATTGGTTACGCGTCCAAAAGAAAAATGAGGAAATTAATATTAATATGTATAAATTTTTCCACAGTCAACAGGGGATTACCTGGAAGAATCGCGGCACTGTTGTGACGTTGCGCACGTGGTCGGATATCCGTGGGATCTGCCCACTGTACTACACGCGGAAAATGAGGGCTATCCACGGTAAGTATTGTACATGTTTTATCCACATTAATATAATTATTAATTCATCGTTTAATATATTTATTCATCAAATGTATGTTACAGAGATAACGATCCGGTGAACCTGGTACCCGAAACCAACGACGACGAATTTTACGGCAGCGGGGAAGGAAGCGCTCGAAGCGGCAAAGCAGCGGGCACGCGGGCACTCGAATCATCACGTGAATCCTCCGCCGACGACCTCGCCGTCACCGATGCCCGCGGATGTTGGACAGGCTGCGACTACGCCGCACAGGGGTGTGTTCGCCCGAAAAACGGGAATAAAATATTGTAGCGTTATTTATGGGCTCAGGGTCATTAAAAAAATAGGTCGTTGGATTCGTCTTGACGGCAGCTATGAGATTACCAAATAAAAAATGTACTTTAAAATTTTTTAAATCAAAATAATTTTTATTTTTTGTCGAAAAAAAATTCTTTTTAAAGTTTAAATATATAATTTTGTACATGTTTCAATACTGTTCACTGAACTCTTGAAAAGTAGTGATAATGATTACAACGATGCTTTGATTAGGATGATGTACAGAGATGAGATAGGTGTACAAAGTCTTCACAGATTTCATTCTGTTATCATGTAAATTAGTATTGTTATTAGAGTGCTCAATTCAGTTCAATAATATACCAAAATCGTCAATAAAGTTTTGAAATCGAAAAAAACTTACAGAATGATTGGTAATGTTAAAATATTAATAACAATACTAATTTATATGATAATGGAATGAATTCTGTGAAGAGTTTGTGCACCTATCTCATCCCTGTACATCATCGTAATGAAAGCATCGTCGTAATCATTATCACTACTTTTCAAGAGTTCAGTGAACAGTATTGAAACGTACAAAGTTATATATTTAAACTTTAAAAAGAACTTTTTTATCGACAAAAAATAAAAATTATTGTAATTTAAAAGATTTTAAAGTACTATAACAGTATTAACAGTTGGTGTGTATTCATAGAAATCAAAAGGAAATTATTTCATGCTTTTTAGTAAATTTCTATAGTGTATTACGAAGTAGGTTTTCTTTTTTTTATAAAATTTGCAACAATACTATTTAAAATTGAAATTGAAGGTAAAACTCAACGTCTAAATATTTTCAACATTCCTAAAATAAAATACTATTTAACAACTGCATTAAATAAAATATTTTATTTTCAAAATTGTACACATATTTTAAAATAAATACGATTATTTATTATATTTACTATTTAAAACACTATTTTCCCCAGCTCTGCAACCTGGCTCCAAGGACACGTACCCCTCCGCATATGAATGGACTGCAAGATTAATGCGATAGAACGAGTAGTGTCCGCGCAAGCCAAGGTTTGTAAAAATTTAATTGGTTTATAATATACAATGTTTCTCTAAAATTTACTGTGAATTTTCATGTATATGAATACTTTTCCAGATTATTTAACCACACACGGATGTTCGAGTTACCCTGAAGGAGCACGTCGTTCCGGAGAAGAGGCGCACAATTGGTAAAATATGGATTACCGTCCAGACTCTGCCAGAAATCTCAATCAGCAGACGCTTTTGAAGAAATTAAATTTCTTGTGTGCTTATGTATCTAGAGCGAATCCCTAATATGTAAGAATCTACGTCGAGCAATAAAGAAGACTAATGAAAATAAATTAAAAAATATAATGTTTATTAAGTATTCCCTGCTTCGTTCGTTTAGAATCCCTTCACCCACCAACTCACTGCGATAATTTGAATTTAAAATTCTTAATATTTTTACGTTAAAATAAGTCTATTCCGTGAATTTAAATGTAAATTAGTTGAACTTGAAGTGTTGAGAAAATTGTGCGACAATGCAATTTTTAGCTTGTGTCTCTTGCAATCGATGCAGACAATTTTTATTTCGCATAAAGATCGCAGTCTAGGAAAAATTATAAATATGAGAATAAATAAAATTGGTATGGGTATTTCGAATTGTCGAGAATGAATTTGAATAAAAGCACCGACGAGATACTGTTAAAGACTGCCAGCCCCTGTGCTATTCCGCGGTCCGATAAATGGGCGCAATGGGCGGGGTGGTAACGGTGAAAATTACAGTGACCTGAAAGACCACATCACTAAAAGTTACTCCACCGACGAGAATAGTATCAAAATAGTGCCAAAACATTGTCTAAAATATGGCGGAGAATGCAATATTTAATAATAATATCTTCAGTGGTCTTCTGCACTAACGAAATGCCGTCGGAGGCTTTTTGTTTTTCTGGCTGGAGCCAGAATAAATCCCAGAGGGCGTAACAAAATCCCGACATTTTCGCGGGACACGTAGTCCCGTAAGGCTGGCAGTCTTTAACAGTATCTCGTCGGTGATAAAAGGGACAAGTGCTGTATATTTGGTACGATAGAAATTTACTTTGCCGACATCTGCTACATTTAGTGCGACCTACCCTCACTGACGGTGCTGCCCTGCAAAATGATATTCGCCAGTCACATCAGTGCGACGGTGCTGCCATGCGATATGCGCCACATCAGTGTACTACAACGGCACATTTAGCGTCCTGGGGCCGGTTTCGTGCCGTCCTCATGCCCTTGTCCAAATCCCTGGTCCTATGAACGGCACTGGACGGCATATGCGCGCACAGGGGGACGTCCAAAATTCAGCCAATCTTACCTTGAGCAGCGCCGAGCGTAGTTTGGACAATGATTTGCCGACCTGTGCCCTCGGCCAGTCTTGGCTCAAGTTTCGCCTGGCTAGCTGGGTATATACAGGGTGTCCCAAAACTACCCTAGGAGCCGAAAATGGGAGGTTCCTTGGGTCATTTGAAGCGACATTTTCCTTTACAAAAATGTTGTCCGCGGCTTTGTTTAGGCGTTATTAACGAAAAACACGGACCAATCAGAGCGCGATCTAGACATGCGATGACACGTTCGGCCAATTGACAGTTGGCGCGTCGGGCCGACTGTGCTAACTCGCGTCTAGGTCGCGCTCTGATTGGTCCGTGTTTTTCGTTAATAACTCCTAAACAAAGCCGCGGACGCCATTTTTGTAAAGGAAAATGTCGCTTCAAATGACCCAAGGAACCTCCCATTTTCGGGTGTCGGAGGAATTTTGGGACACCCTGTATATATATATATGTCACGTCCGATGGTTCTGTCATAGATAATAATTAATAAACTCAATCATACATAACATATAACTTCTGAATTTCTTTTCTTATTTTATTAATATTGCGCGAGAATTGTAACCAATTATTATATCGAATATTATATTGGATATTGAATTATTGTATTTTATACCGTATTGCGAGCGATCGAATTAAGAAGAGTTTATAAGATGTATTTTGCAGCGAATTACATAGGATTGTTAACTCATGCGATCTATTTCAAAACTAAACTTCTTTTTAATTAAAAGCTTCACCGAACTAATTCACAGCGAAATCTATTTTAAACAAATGAATAATTCGAAACATAATATGCGAGCGATTAACTAAAAGAAACTTCTGTTGAGATTTATTTGTTATCGAAGAATATAAAAATTGATAAAAGATTGATGAACAATGGACCGGTGTAAATGAATCGAATATCAAGCGTCGATGGATTAAGAAGAAAATGATTACAAAGAAATCGATGAGCATGCATCCACCATGAGAAGATTAAGCGAAGAACAATGGATCAACAAATCTATAAAGGGGTTCCTCCTCATCAGGAGAGGCAGTCGACAATCAAAAGTTCACGCTCCATAATCAAAATCGTAGTCAAGTTTATAGTTCAAGTTTGTGAATTATCGTTAAGTGAAAGCGTAAAGCATGTACACCCGCGGGATTTATTCAACGTCATCTTGTTTTTCAACATCATCTAGTGAAGATCAAAGCGACCATATTCGTCCATTTCGACACATAAGCGTTAACTACATATATCGGCAAATAGTAACATTTATAATAGTTAATAACAATTCTATGTATTCTGAATTTGTTCTATTTTAAAATATATTTTTGTTCAATTGTTACACTTAAAATCAATCTTCAAAATCATTATAAAATACCCAACATCGATTTTTTCGTTCCACATCTTAAATTTAAAGCCATTTACAAATAAAACAACCCTCAATTACCCGAATCAGAGCAGATGAATGCAGGTAGGTTCAAAACTGCGTAATATCTCTTATTAAAACTTTTAACTTTAAATTTCTCTTTAAACGACCCAATAAGGACGTAACAATATATATACATACCATGTGTGGGGAATGTAGTTCCCCCTCCTCGTCATGGTCCGTGGTGAGGATCGGCGTGGCGTGCAGCGCGCCGAGTCGAGGTGCTCTCTCGCTTCCCGACCAAGTGGAACGAGTGGAACCGAGTGGAACGCATATAATCCAAATGGTGTTTAGAGTTTTTATTCTACCTAGACCGTTTACCGTCTCTCTCGTTTATCCGATCACGTTACTATATATCTGCATGTAAGCGCAGCTCATTCTGGTGATCCACCTTTCGGTCGAGCCCACATTTGGTGACCTCGACGTGATCTCGGTAGAGATTTGCTTTCCAACGTTGTCGGAAATTCGGCGTCCTTTGCCGATCGACGAGGCTTTCAGCCTCGTGTGTATGGAAGCGAGGCCGCACGTGGTGCGGCATAATCTGTGCAGTTCCTGTCTAAGGTATGGATGTGATCTTGGCCTTTCCGGCCGTTCTGCTGCTGCCGTTTCGAGATCAACACACGTTTCGTGTGTGTTTTCATCGCTGGATTGCGTGAAGACACCGTCACCGGCGCCTTCTCCTTGGCCAGCGATGGGGAAATTTAACAGGAGGAGTTTGTGCGTGAAGCCAACGACACCGGCGCCTTCGCTGAGTTCCTGGAGTTTCGGCATCATTGCATCGCCTTCCTCTTGACTGTGTTTTGTGCGGATTGTTTCTGCAAGCATGTTTTTCGCACGTGTCTTAGGGGTGCGTAGCGAGTGTGCTGCGTCGAAGCACTTTCTTGCGCATGCGCGTGCGCGTTTTCTCTCGCGATAGCGTCGCTTCGCCGCCATATTGTCGCGTCGCCGTGCGTCGCTTCCCGCGCGTTCTCGCTGTTTTGGACGGCCATATTGTGTTGGCGTGACTTATTCCGCGTTAGTATCGTGCGGCCGCCATCGTGCCTCCGCGAAACGACGCAGTAGTTAGCGCGATTAGCGCGTTGTTTCTTTTCATTTCATTTTGTCTCGGTGACACGCATTCTGCGTTATGTCGGTAACGAATTCCGAGCCAGGCGACAGCGCTCCAAAGACGGGCCACGTGGATAGTTACCGTATTCCGAAGATTCCGCCCTTTTACTGCGGTAACCCTGCGCTGTGGTTTGCGCAAGCGGAGGGGACGTTGCGTGCCGCGAACATCACTTCCGAATTTACGAAGGCTGACTCAATATTGGCGGTTCTCGATTACGAGGTTGCCGCGTCGGTCCGCGATTTCATTCTATTGACTCCACATCCGCCGGACATTTTTGAGCGGATCAAGCAACGAGTCATTTCTACTTATGGTCCGTCTCCGGAGGCGAACCTGCGCAAGCTTCTAAAGGGACAGGTTTTGTCTGATGGGAAACCCTCTCTTGTTTTGAACCGTCTCCGCAATTTGAATGACGGACAGTGCGACGACGCCGTCATTCGAAGTGTATTTTTGGAGCATCTTCCTGCGGGCCTCGGGCGATTCTAGCGTCGACAGGTCTGGACGACCTCGAGATGCTGGCGGGCGTCGCGGACAAGTTTGCCGAGTCGGCGGGTCCTTCTGACCTCGGCATTTCCGCGGTTGAGCGGCGATCTTCGTCGTCGGACTCGCTCGAAGGTGTTATAAGGAGTTTGTCTGCCGAGGTGGCTAAGTTGCGGGCGGATTTAGGCAGGTTGCAGCGCCAACGGTTTCGTCCCGGAAACTCCGCGCGTCGCGGAACCGTCCGAAGGCGAGCGATACTGCGAGTGGCCCCAAGCTGTGCTATGCACACACGAAGTACACGCTCAGTCCGACTTCATGTAAGCCGTGGTGCGACAAGTTCGCGTCTTTCCGGGCGGGAAACTGAGCCGGTCCTCTGTGGCTGAGACGGGCGTGGAGGGTTCTCATGTCTTTTCCCGTCTACATATACGCGACCACGTCACTGGGATATCGTTCCTCATAGATACGGGCGCGGACATTTCGCTGGTCCCAGCGAATCCCGCGATACGGGGTAAGCCAACGGGATTCAGACTGATCGCGGCCAATGACACGGCGATCGATACGTTCAACGAATCGTTTCGCACCTTAGATCTGGGATTGCGGCGTCCCATTAATTGGAATTTTTGTATAGCCGCGGTGCCACACCCGATTATTGGAGCGGACCTCCTTAAACATTACGGTTTGCTTGTCGATCTTCGTTCGAATCGTCTGATCGATTCGAACACGAACACTTACGCGGTTGCTAACCCCCGCTCCGGTCCGGATTGTTCAATTGGCTCGGTTTTGCCCCTTTCGCGGTTTGCGAAGATCTTGGAGGAATTTCCGGATGTATTCGGGGTGTCATCGGTGGCGCCGTTGAGGTCTGCCGATGTGTTCCACCACATTTTAACCACCGGTCCTCCGGTGCCGGAGAGCCTCCAAGTGCGAGTTCAAGGCGCTTGTCGAGGCGGGGATTTGTCATCCGTCTTCTAGCCCATGGGCCAGTCCCATTCATATGGTCATGAAGAAGGACGGCACTTGGCGAATATGTGGTGATTATCGCGGTCTTAATAGTAAAACCATTCCGGATAAATATCCGACTCCCCACATTCATGATTTTTCAATAAACCTCCATGGTAAGACGGTGTTTTCATCGCTTGATTTACTTAAGGCCTACAATCAGGTGCCCATGGTCCTCGAGGATATTGAAACTGCTGTGATAACTCCCTTCGGGCTGTTCGAGTTCATGTTCATGACCTTTGGTGTCAAGAACGCCAGCCAGTCTTTTCAGAAAATTTTAAATAGGGTGCTCGGCGATCTCGATTTTGTTTTTTCATATATCGACGACATCCTTATTGCGTCGAGCTCTGAGGAGGAGCACACTGAGCACTTACGTATTGTTCTTCAGCGGCTCCATGAGCATCACCTTCGCGTGAATCCGAGCGAATGTGTTTTCGGCGTCGCCGAAATCTAGTTTTTCGGTTACGCTATAGATTCTTCGGGCATTAAGCCTTTGGCTTCGAGGGTCGAGGACATTCTTAACTTCCCTCAACCCAAGCGGGTCTTTGACTTGCGCCGATTTCTCGGCATGATTAATTTCTATCGTCGGAACATCCCTCTTGCGGCGCACCTTCAAGCGCCGTTGAATGAGTTTCTTCACGACTCCAAAAAGAACGACACTAGGGAAATCCCGTGAACGAATCGTTCAATAAAAGCGTTCACCGATATCAAGGAAGCCCTTGCAAAGGTGACCTTGCTGGTGCATCCGCGTTTGGGAGCGGAACTTAGAGTCGTTACTGACGCGTCCGATCTTGCCATGGGCGCGGTCCTGGAACAGAGGGGTTCCGACTCTCATTGGGAGCCCCTGGCTTATTTCTCTCGAAAGTTTACAGCAGCACAGTTAAATTACAGCGCGTACGATAGGGAATTGACCATCGTTTTCGAAGCGGTCAAGCATTTCAGGGACGCTGTTGAGGGTCGGCCGTTTTCGGTTCTCACCGACCATAAGCCGCTTATGTACGCTTTCCTGCAGCGCCCTGAGAAGGCCTCTCCCCGACAGGCTCGCCAACTGTCGTTCATCGCGCAATTTACAACGACAATATTATATATTCCGGGTTCGGACAACGTCGTTGCCGATACTTTGTCGAGGGTCGACACTCTTCGGATGCCGCTCGAGGTTGGTCTCGAGGACATTTCTGAGGGGCAGGCGGCAGATGATGAGTTAAAACTCATCTGCGGTGCCTCGGATCATCCTCTCAAACTTCAGGCCGGGCCGACCACTACTACGAAAATCCAGGAGTAGTCTTTAACAATTAAAAATTTTCTTTCAAGTCGCCAGAAATCCTTCTGGCAATTGTTATTTTCGTCAAAAAAGAACCTATTTTCAAAATTTCATCGAATTCTGAGAATGGGCGTAAATGAAATCTTCGCCGAAATTTCTAATGTACTAAATTATCCATTCATTTAATTTGGTCTCGGTACATTTGTGTCCAAAAGTACTGAGCGCAATTCTATTTGTGCGTAATTGAGACATATCCGATAGAGATGTGTCCGATTCTACATGTGTCCAATGATGCTGTTTGCAAAAGATATTACCCAATAGCTGAGTGGGCAATCGTACTGTGTCCAATCGATACACTCTCCAATACGTCACAGAATATCTAAATGTTTGGTAATTGATTAGACACAGACATATTTAATAATGTAAACAATATCTTGAATAATGGTACAGTAATTTTTAGTGGTGACTCTCTGATTCGCCACTGGAAAGCTAAGGATTAAGCAATCAGGGTTGAAAAATTTTCAGTAGAAAACGAATGAATAAGAAATACGATACAATTTTATAAGACATTATTTTAGCCTTTATTTGACACAGCTACACTGAACACGATTTGTTGCTTCGAATGCTCATGAAAAGTTTGTTTATAAAGAGAAATAAAATTTATAATCATGACATTGCTGTTTCCAATGCGTTAAGAGCACCGTCTGGTCTGGTAGGTTGGTGGTGTGTGAGCACACACACCACTAACCACATATATATGTACACGAAAATTGTAAGGGTCCGGGAGTAAACGTCTGAATTCGCTACATAGCAAAAACTGGGTTTCTTATTAGTCAAAATTGGTAGATGAAAGTTCAATCTAGGGTGCTATTTGGCTCAAAAGTCTGTGACGTGGCAGTTTTTGCCAGCGTCACTCCGAACCCTAAACAAAGGACCGGGTCAACCTCGGCCGATACTTTAATGAGAACGACCGTCACGATCGCTCTCCCTGGACACCCGAGGTCCAGCGGAACAAATTTATCGCGTTTAAATGTCGCGCCGCTGGGCGCGACACGAGGTTTCAGGACCAGCCGGAGTCTAGAAGGAACCCGGTACCTATCTCCCGCCGCTGATTGGCGCCAAGTCTTAAGGAAGGATGCTCGGAATATCTATCGCAATACGTCATTGGCTAACTAGACGGTTGGACCAGGATCGAGCCCGGATTCAGCAACCGGAGAGGCCGACGAGGATACCGAAAATACGGGACGCCCAACCGCCCAGCCTCGTCGACTCTCGCCCAGGAATTGCGCGAAGAACAATCCTGGAACGGCTCGGATCCATGCCGACAGGCTTCGCGGCTCTCCCGATGGTCCCGTCGAATTTGCGATTTCCATGAGAAGTCGCCAAATTCCCGGGGGCCCGGGACCATAGACGCTAATTCCGTCTATGCCGCAAGGAACCACGCGATAGGCCCGAGCGTCGCCTAGGGGGAGATAGATGAGGAAGTAGGGGGACGCCTCGCTTCCGCGTTCCCGCGCCACGCCGAATTGGGTTACTGGGTCGTAGGATTGCAAAGCGCAAAGATCGTCTCTATATCCGCGAAAATTCTAAAGTGAGTGCCGAGTGCCGAGTCCGGAGGATCGACGATCACTTGGCGAGTGCCGATCAGGCTTTATTTAGCAATCAACCCCAAGTAATTCAATTCGTGTTGGCTCGGGGCGTATTTGCGAATTCCGAACTCGTGTCGTGTGCCACGGATCCTCGCGTATCTGCGCACCGGGAGTAGCTCTCCCGAGAGGAACGCGAGGCTGTGGAGTCGTAGCGTCCGCGATTGTCCGCGCGCGGAATATTCGGGGCGCGCGACCTTTGCGATTGTTTAAAAAGCTCTTCTCGGGACGCCCCACGGTGGGACGACGCGACGTGCCGGTCTCGTTTTCTCGCGACTTTGCCGCGACCCTCGCCCAGTCAGATTAGAATCCGCGTCGAACATCGGAGCTCGGCGGAATTCGTGCCGTAAAGGCCTGTATTTCACGCGGAGTCCTGTGACCGCCGAGCTCAACGCGAAAGGGAGAAACTACGCGCGAACGACCGAACAACCGTCGTAGAATATCGTTATCGCGCCGGCAACATTCCATTGCCGCCTGTGAACACCGGCGGCCTGTATTCCGTCCAGCCGTTAATAAACGATTGTTATTGTTGCCGAAATCTTTAAAGAATTATTCTCCCTCCGAGAAACGTTCCCGTCGCGGGGGATGCCCCGTTCCTTTTCCTCACGTGGAACCCTGACCGTGTTCGCGGCTATTTCAGGTTATCGCGCAGTCCTCGCAGAATCGAGATCGTTTAATAGAATTTGTGTCAAAGTGCGAGTTTCGCATGACACCCTATAGTGTCTGGCGCCCGAGTATGATATTGTCCAGCCCTTCGTGTATTGCTACTCGAATCTGCGAAGGATTGTTTGTCCCGGGAGGACCACGTGTCGCGCGACCGAGCGTGGCCCGGTATTCAAGCCATAATTTCCCGAGTTCGGTTCTCTTTCGACTCCGAAACGAGAAACGACGTGACAAATTGGCGCCCGAACAGTTTTCCGGTAGTTCTCGCGATGACAAGCGATTTTCATAACGGGTTTTTCGATTGAGACACGTGAAAGGGTTCGGGGCTCTCGTATAGAAATTTCGGCTGAGCGAGGAAGCGAGAAAGTTCGAGCGAGAGAGAGGAAGGTCGCCGCGTCGTAGAGACACACGATTCATTCGCGTACGGAAATTTTTTTCGCAAGCCAAGTATACGAGCCAACGTTAACGTAAACATCAAGGGAATGTCGACCATGAATGAGTCCCGTTGATGTTTACCGGGTGTACAATTTCGAAATCATATTTCGTGTGCCATTCCACATGTATTATATCGTGCCAACAATGAAGTGTATCTTATTTCAGCTTTAATTATTATCGTTCCGCCTGATCGAAGGAAGGTCTATTGACGAAATTCCTTCGGTCAAGCGAGAAAATACCCTAAATATTGCCGCGGAGTTTCGGATCATTAATCGAGTTGCCATTTTGTTTATGTATTCCATTTTGTTAGTTATTATTATTTATTATTATTTATTACTATTTCGTGCTTTGTTTTGTGTTATTTATTCGTTAGATTTTAATTTTTTTTTATTATTTATATATTACTTATTAAAGTCCGTTAATTATTTATCCATTAATTTAGTTCCTAATTAGGATACCTGTTATTATTTATTTATTTATTTTTGGCAGAGAGTATTTAACAATATTTCCCGGTATTTTTCGAATAATCGGCAATCTCGCAAAATAATCGACAACGTGATCCCGTTTCCGAGAATTCGTTTTCCTCGCAAGCGGAATACGTACCGACAACTTACTTTAATTCTTTTTTTTTTGATACTTTTGTTTGAGTACGCTTTGTCCACATTGGTGGAACCACTGGAAAAGTCACACAGATAGTGCGACTTGCCGGTTACGGTACACCAGTTGTCGGAACTTAGTACTATATTTCTGAAGCATTTACGGCTATAATTTTATTTATAGGTATTATTGAATTTATATGATACTGTGTAATATTGATGGATTTCTATTTTACATTTGTTGATTTTCGGAATGGCACACGCGCGAAAATTCCTCATGGAAAATAGATATAGTAAATGTGTCTAAAATTGTGTTAATCACTTGAGATACTGTCTTGCGTTGATATCGTAATAATTGGAATACTGACTGTGTAAACACCCCCATGTTGAACCCATCCACAAAATTTTTTTTATGTTTTTTTTATGTGGTAATGGGAAGTATGGTTTCCGTCCGGGGTGTGCCGTAAACTAGGACGAGTATTGTTTACTTTGCAAGGAAGCAAATTCGGTGTTTGCTTCACACGCATTTCGCGGAATCATAGAAACAATTTTGGCGAGAAATATTGAATTAGCGAACGCGCAATGATACGTGCCGACGGGCAAGTCGCGTGACAATTTGGCGAACAGATCCCCTTCGTTTCTGGTTATTCGCGTACGAAGTTAAAGAGAAACTAAAAGGAGAGAGTCGCAAAGAGTTAAAGAAACGATAAGTCGCGTTGCTATTTGATTCCGAATAAGATTTTTTTTCTTCTCGATAAAATAGTAGCGTTCCCTCCAGTCGGTTCGCGTTATTTTCAAAGATTTCAAATACTTTCGCGTACACCGCGGGTAGGAGTTACGTTTTACGTCCACGCCGACTAAATTTCGAGCCGGATATCGGGACCTCGGAGGAAATGAGGAGCTGGTTAAATTTACCGAAACAGGACCGCGGGGACGGGGAGGACCGATCGGTCTACGACGATGCGGCCGGGGGGGGGGGATTGCACCCGGGGGGATACTCCCCTGTCGACGGGGGCAGGTCTCCCCCGGAGGAATTTTCATTCCCAATACCGCATGCGTCGAGGTGGAGACCGTGGTCCCCTGACCGTCACCGAGGCCCGGAAGAAGGGCCATCGCGCACCGGGTCCTCCGGCGGACCTACCGACGAAATACCAGGCGGGGCGAAACCCCGCGAGCTATATTTTCACGGGACGCCCATTGTCGAAATAATGCGGCGTTGGCGCCTCAGGTTTTCCGGGGAAGAGGGGGAGGACCCAGAAGATTTTCTGGAAGACCTCCAACAACAAATTAAATGCCACAATATCGCGGAGAAAGATCTAATCCGCTGTTTACCGGTATGTCTCGGGGGGGGGGGGGGCGCCAAACACTGGTATAACGCGCACGCGTCACGGTGGAGGACCTGGGAGGATTTCGTGAACGCTTTTCGTAGATTCTTCGGGGATCCCGAATACCAGTATACGTTACAGCGAAACATAAAGGATCGGTTCCAGGACGATAACGAGCCTATCCGCGAATACGTGATGATTATGACAGCAATGTTTCGTAAATTGCAGCCACCGTGGACGGAGGAAAAGATGGTCGACCGACTATATTGGGGCGCGAAACCATCGTTACGGCAATCTATCGCGTTAGAGTCTAACTCAACTGTAGACAGCGTGACAGAAAAATTGTTAAGGGCCGACCGCGAAGCGCAGCAGAGGAGGCGGGGGAATCCGAAACCATCCGAAATGGCCCATCCCAGTTTCGCGTTCGATCCTAACCGACAATCGCGTTCGAAATCACAACCGAGGGTGAAGTCGGTGGGATTTGGGTACGCGAACGCGATAGCTGCCGTCGGAGGCGGAGATAGCGACGATTCGGACGATCATCTCCCCGGGTCCAGTAGAAGGAACCGAGGACCCGGGCAGGGAATTCGAGAACCTCGAGCGTCAAGCGCTAAAGGTAGTTTAGCGCCCACGCAGAGGGGAAATGAAAGGTACCGGCCCGGGGTAAAATCAAGGGAACCCTCTAACGATCCCCCGAAGCGTAAAGCGGAGGTAACCGCGACCGTGGCAACGCGTCAATGGCCGCCGCGCGACAGACAACGCGCGAGCGGGAGGAACCTGCCGCAATGTTGGAATTGCCGTAAGACAGGGCACCTATCACGAGATTGCCGAGACGAACCGAGGCTGCATTGCTACGGATGCGGGGCGGAGGGGGTCACATTAGTAAGTTGCCGAAAATGTAACCGATCGGCGGGAAACGGGGAGAGAAGTCGATCGCAGGGGCCAGAAAGACTTCGCCCGAATTAATATCGGCCCGCGTATTGACAACTGGGGATAACGAACGCCCGCCTCTGCTGACAGCGGACGCGTATATCGGCGATTTTGCGACACGCGCCCTAATAGATTCGGGGTCCTCACTGACGTTCATCAGTCGGGACGTGCTCAAAAAAATCGGAGATGATAATATCGTGTTAGGGAAATCGGATCGACCTTGTTACTTCCTCCTCGCCACGGGAGTGGTAGATCGTGCCGAAGAACAGGCACAGTTCGCGTTACGAATAGGCAGAGAGGAACGTGAAATTTTCGCGCAGGTCCTAGACAATCTCGTGACTCCCCTATTATTAACTTCCCGATTCACAGGGAAGTTACTGTAATTACCCCGAAAATCGAAAATCGATTTTTTAGCAGATCTTCACGTTTCATGGTTATTGAAGTAATTTTAGACTATTTTTATCAAATTGTTAGTGTGTGTGTGTGTGTGTGTGTGTGTGTGTGTGTGCGTATGGCCGTTTTTATGTTATCAAATTTTTCGTTAACGTTTTCTGAAAAAGTAACAATGCGATCAGAATGATGAATGATGCAATCGATGCGCCCCGTCGTAACTTAGAGCTGATTAGATTTTGGTCCATATCGGTCAAGTAGTTTTTTAGATTTTTTAGTTTTTTTAGTTTTTTTCGAAAGAAGTTCATTCAAGAATGCAATTTATACGAGAGGATGGAAATTTTCCACCGAATAAACAAACGTAATTCTATATATTTCATTTTTATGTAAAAAAATTTTTTTTTAATTTAACCCTTTGAACACGAGCGGCGCCGATACGGCGTCCGGCCGATGTTAAGTAGCAACTCGAGCGGTGCCGATACGGCGCCCGGCCGATGTGAAGTGGCAAGGATGCATCTTGGCTATTGTTTTACTAAGTATCACACCAAAACTAATTACAGAGTGTCATATTTATCAAAATTTGTTGTTTTCGACATATAAATGAATAAACTGGTGAAATTTTTTTTTTAATTTTTTTAAAATTAAATATTTTTGAAGTACCTGTAAAATGTTCACCTAATTTGGCCGAAATCGTCTCGAGTTCCTGGTTCGCGCAAGCGAAAACGGCCTCGAGTTCAAAGGGTTAAAAAAAATTTTTTTTAATTAAAAAAAAATTTTTTTTTTCAATTATGCAACTAATGCTAATGTTACCGCTTACAATAATCAAACTAGCTGGTTATTGTTGCTCGCCCGCTTCGCGAGCTCGCGGGTAGGACTGCTCTTTCGAGAGGGTTAGTGGTACGCATTGCTAGTGGGGCATACAGCTATTAATGTTTTTTTACCCCGAAAATCGAAAATCGAATTTTTAACAGATCTTCACGTTTCATGGTCATTGGATTCATTTTAGACTCTTTTTATCAAAATGTCGGTATGTGTGTGTGTTTGTGTGTGTGTGTGTTTGCGTGTGCGTGTGCGTGCGCGTGCGCGTGTGCGTGTGCGTGTGTGTGTGCGTTCGTGCGTGCGTGTGTGTGCGTGTGTGTGTGTGTGTGCGTTCGTGCGTGCGTGCGTGCGTGTGTGTGCGTGTGTGTGTGTGTCAAATTTTTCCTTAACATTTTCTGAAAAAGTAACAATGCGATCAGAATGATGAATGATGCAATGGATGTGCCTCGTCGTAACTTAGAGCTGATTAGATTTTGGTCCATATTGGTCAAGCAGTTTTTTAGATTTTTTAGTTTTTTTCGAAAGAAGTTCATTCAACAATGCAATTTATAAGAGAGGATGGAAATTTTCCACCAAATAAACAAACGTAATTATATATATTTCATTTTTTTTTAAATTATGCAGTTAATGCTAATGTTACCGCTTACAACTAACGAATCGGGAAGTTCTTTGTGTGGCTCGTGGAGAGTCACACACAAAATAAAAAAAAACCATTAATAGCTGTATGCCTCACTAGCAATGCGTACCACTAACCCTCTCGCAAGAGCAGTCCTACCCGCGAGCTCGCGAAGCGAGCGAGCAACAATAACACCATCCGCGAGCTCGCGAAGCGAGCGAGCAACAATAACCAGCTAGTTAGGTACGGATTCGATCGCGCAATTCGGAATCGTGGCTGAATATCACAATGCCGTGTGGTATTTCGCGAAACAGCCAAAGGAAAAATTTACTTTCGAGGACACGCCCCCAGATGCAGTTTGTTGTGGTCTACAAACCTTGGCGGATGCCGAAAAACGGCAATTAGAGAAATTCCTCGAGACCAGGTTACGAGAATTTAATGAAATGTCGGGCGTGACGAACTTGATCAGCCACAGAATAGATGTAGATGGCCACCCGCCTATAAAACAGCGATATTATGCCGTATCTCCTAAAGTTCAGGAAGCAATATACGCGGAAGTAGATAGACTACTAGCTGAAGGCATAATCGAACCATCGCAAAGCGGCTGGTCAAGTCCGATCGTCATGGTTAAGAAATCCAACGGGAAATACCGTTTTTGTTTAGATTTTCGGAAAGTTAACGAAGTCTCGAGGAAAGACGCGTACCCGTTACCGCTCATGACGCAGATTCTCGATAAATTACGTGCGGCGAAATACATCTCGACCCTTGACCTCAGTCAGGCCTATTTTCAAATCCCGTTAGAAAAAAGGAGTCGCGAAATAACAGCGTTTACGGTACCGGGAAAAGGCCTGTTTCACTTCCGTCGCATGCCGTACGGACTGACAGGCGCGCCCGCAACTTTTCAGAAACTATTAGACCGATTAATAGGTCCAGAAATGGAGCCACACGCGTTCGCCTATTTGGACGATATAATAATCGTGACGAAAACATTTGCGGAACATCTCGTATGGCTAGAGCGCGTGATAAATAAGATCAAGGCTGCCGGTCTAATAATCAATCCGGAGAAGTGTGAGTTCTGCTGTCAGGAAGTTCGGTATTTGGGTTTCGTAGTGAGCAGGGAGGGATTAAAGGTGGACGCGGAGAAAATAAGACCGATTTTATCGTACCCTCCGCCGAAAACAGTAAAGCAGCTGCGGCGTTTCCTTGGAATGGCATCCTGGTACAGGAGGTTTATTCCGGGATTCGCCACACTAGCCGAGCCACTGAATGGCCTACTGCGGAAGGATCGTGATTGGGAATGGAAGGACGGCCAACAAGCCGCCTTCGAGTCCCTTCGTGACGCGATCGCCTCAGCACATACCCTCTCTTGCCCAGATTTCGAGACCCCTTTTGCATTGCAGACGGATGCAAGCGCGGTTGGTTTAGGCGCAGTTTTAACACAAGAGGTCGAGGGCGTCGAAAGGGTTATCGCGTTCGCGAGTAGATCTCTCACGCTACCAGAGAGAAAATATTCCGCCACGGAATTGGAATGTCTCGCGATTGTCTGGGCGGTGCAGAAGTTTCGTCCATATTTAGAGGGGTACGCGTTCACAGTAATAACAGACCACAACAGCTTGCAGTGGTTACGAAAACTGCAAAATCCATCCGGGAGATTAGCGCGTTGGGCCCTGCAACTACTCGAGTATGACTTCAAGGTAATATATAGGCAGGGAGCCCTGAATAAAGTGCCGGACGCACTATCGCGAATTTGCGAGGGGGAAGAAGTCCGAGAAAGTAACATTCCGATAGTAGCCGCGGTGCGAGCGAAATGGTACGAGGGGAAATTAGCAGAAGTACAACGGGCTCCGGAAAAATTTGCGGACTGGTCAATTCGGGAGGGGGAATTGTTTTGCCGTCGTACGGATCCTGTGGTCGCGGAAACGTTAGGATCGGACATTACCGACTGGAAGCTCGCGGTTCCCGAAGAACGCCGAACGGAAATCTTGCAGGAGGCGCACGATAACCCACAGGCAGGGCACTTAGGCGTCGAAAAGACGTACCAACGTATCGCGGCCCGCTACTACTGGCCAGGCATGTATAGAACAGCAGTAGAATACGTAAGACGCTGTAAGACCTGTCAACTCACAAAGGTAGAGCAAACACTTCCGCCTGGGTTGATGGGCCGGCGCCGTGTTGACATGCCGTGGACAGTGATAGCCGCCGATATAATGGGTCCGTTTCCGCGCAGCAGATCCGGTCACGCGTACCTCCTGGTAATACAGGATTTATTCACGAAATGGATAGAGTGCGCCCCACTCCGACGCGCGACCGGTCCAAAAATTGCCGAAGCCCTAGAAGAATTAATCTTCTCGCATTGGGGAACCCCAGACGTGCTGCTAACGGACAATGGCACCGAGTTCGCGAACAACTGTTTGAGGGAATTAGCTGGTGAATACGCTATCCGGCTAAGTACTACCCCCCCGTACCATCCGCAAGCAAACGCGGTCGAACGCGTGAATCGAATCCTTAAAACGATGATTGTTGCCTATATAGGGAGAGACCACCGGGATTGGGACCTGAATCTACCGCAATTCCGCTTCGCGTATAATACCGCCTACCACTCGGTATTACAAACCTCTCCCGCGTTTCTCAATTTCGGGCGAGAGCCGCGACCGGCGAATTGCTTAAGGGCCACCATGGAGCCTGATATCGACCTCGAGGTTACTGCCAATGATACATGGAAAAAGCGAGTGACTCAACTACCAACGTTGAGACACTGGATCTTGGAGAACCTCGAGGACGCGTATAAAAAGCAAGCCCAACATTATAATTTGCGCCGGAGAAATAGGGAGTATAACGTAGGGGACAAGGTGATGAAACGACAACGTATATTGTCGTCAGCGGCAGACCATATAGCGGCAAAACTGGCCCCAAAGTTCATGGGACCAGTCATAATTTCGCGAAAACTCTCTCCCGGGGTATACCGCCTCGCCGCAGAGGACGGAAGTGACCTCGGCAAGGTTCACATATCGGACATAAAACCATACTTCCCGACCCCGCAATGAAAAAAAAAATTTTTTATCGATGTTACGCCCACCCCGCAGAAGATGGACGATAAAGCGTGGGAGGAACTCCGGATGTGGATAGGGCGACTCCGTCCCACGGACGAGGTGGTCCCGGCGGAGGAATTCGCCCACTGCAACCCGGAGGAGAAGACGTACGTGGCAACTGCCACGATCACAGTGGGAGCAGTGGGGAAAAAGATGCCGCAAGCAGCGGGTCGAGGAGGTGCCGCAGCCCCACAAGAAGTAACACCCAGAGCGGGACCGCCAGGGGGAAGCGCCGTGCCGAAGTCACAAACGAGTCCGAACGAAGTCCGAACGAGTCAACCCAAGGAGGGAAAAAGGAAATACCGGGGCGGCGAATTGGAGGAGGGCTGCTGGAGATGCCGCCAGCGGGGTCACTCCCATAGCAGCTGCACTGCACCCCAGCGGTGGACGTACTGCTTCCGGTGCGGACGTCCATATTACACCGTGAAAACCTGCCCGGACTGCTGGAGGACCTGGAGGTCCGGGGGCCCGCGCAACCAAAAAATAAAATAGTAGGGAAAGGGTCGCCGACCCGACGATGATACCGCCATAGTAAAAGCGGAAATAAAAGAAGAAAAAAAACAACTAAGGTATTCGTTATTAAAACCGAGTCCCTTCCGTTTATCCGGGCCTAGCGAGGCCATCAATAGCGAATCCCCATTTCTCCATTAGGCACCGATCGCGTCATCAGCTCTCACCGAATCAGGAAGGAAGGCATAGACGAAGCAAGTTAAGTAGCATAGATACTCGTCTGGGTTTACTGGTGCTGGTTTCGTGTTTGTCTCTACCAGTGGGGATGGTACCCATGGGAGCGTCCGAGGTAGAGCGATCGCCGCCGAGCCCGCGAATAGCCTGATCGGTACCTGCCACCGGTGTGCCCCGGTCTCCTTCTGGGGGGGGGGGGAGTTGTGACGTGGCAGTTTTTGCCAGCGTCACTCCGAACCCTAAACGAAGGACCGGGTCAACCTCGGCCGATACTTTAATGAGAACGACCGTCACGATCGCTCTCCCTGGACACCCGAGGTCCAGCGGAACAAATTTATCGCGTTTAAATGTCGCGCCGCTGGGCGCGACACGAGGTTTCAGGACCAGCCGGAGTCTAGAAGGAACCCGGTACCTATCTCCCGCCGCTGATTGGCGCCAAGTCTTAAGGAAGGATGCTCGGAATATCTATCGCAATACGTCATTGGCTAACTAGACGGTTGGACCAGGATCGAGCCCGGATTCAGCAACCGGAGAGGCCGACGAGGATACCGAAAATACGGGACGCCCAACCGCCCAGCCTCGTCGACTCTCGCCCAGGAATTGCGCGAAGAACAATCCTGGAACGGCTCGGATCCATGCCGACAGGCTCCGCGGCTCTCCCGATGGTCCCGTCGAATTTGCGATTTCCATGAGAAGTCGCCAAATTCCCGGGGGCCCGGGACCATAGACGCTAATTCCGTCTATGCCGCAAGGAACCACGCGATAGGCCCGAGCGTCGCCTAGGGGGAGATAGATGAGGAAGTAGGGGGACGCCTCGCTTCCGCGTTCCCGCGCCACGCCGAATTGGGTTACTGGGTCGTAGGATTGCAAAGCGCAAAGATCGTCTCTATATCCGCGAAAATTCTAAAGTGAGTGCCGAGTGCCGAGTCCGGAGGATCGACGATCACTTGGTGAGTGCCGATCAGGCTTTATTTAGCAATCAACCCCAAGTAATTTAATTCGTGTTGGCTCGGGGCGTATTTGCGAATTCCGAACTCGTGTCGTGTGCCACGGATCCTCGCGTATCTGCGCACCGGGAGTAGCTCTCCCGAGAGGAACGCGAGGCCGTGGAGTCGTAGCGTCCGCGATTGTCCGCGCGCGGAATATTCGGGGCGCGCGACCTTTGCGATTGTTTAAAAAGCTCTTCTCGGGACGCCCCACGGTGGGACGACGCGACGTGCCGGTCTCGTTTTCTCGCGACTTTGCCGCGACCCTCGCCCAGTCAGATTAGAATCCGCGTCGAACATCGGAGCTCGGCGGAATTCGTGCCGTAAAGGCCTGTATTTCACGCGGAGTCCTGTGACCGCCGAGCTCAACGCGAAAGGGAGAAACTACGCGCGAACGACCGAACAACCGTCGTAGAATATCGTTATCGCGCCGGCAACATTCCATTGCCGCCTGTGAACACCGGCGGCCTGTATTCCGTCCAGCCGTTAATAAACGATTGTTATTGTTGCCGAAATCTTTAAAGAATTATTCTCCCTCCGAGAAACGTTCCCGTCGCGGGGGATGCCCTGTTCCTTTTCCTCACGTGGAACCCTGACCGTGTTCGCGGCTATTTCAGGTTATCGCGCAGTCCTCGCAGAATCGAGATCGTTTAATAGAATTTGTGTCAAAGTGCGAGTTTCGCATGACACCCTATAGTGTCTGGCGCCCGAGTTTGATATTGTCCAGCCCTTCGTGTATTGCGACTCGAATCTGCGAAGGATTGTTTGTCCCGGGAGGACCACGTGTCGCGCGACCGAGCGTGGCCCGGTATTCAAGCCATAATTTCCCGAGTTCGGTTCTCTTTCGACTCCGAAACGAGAAACGACGTGACAAGTCTTATTTAAGACTTTTTTGGCAAATAGCACCCTGGCGGGGGCATATACGTTGCTAGTGCAATCGTTGTTCTGTTGTTTACTTGCGTATTAAAGAAACTGTGCGATTACTTCTACTGAAAACAGCTGAATAGCGAGGTTTTGCGTCAAAATACAGTTCCGACATTTTCCGCTACGAGCGTTGATGTCTCCTTCCGATCATTGTCGTCGTCAGCAAGCCCTGTATCGGTAAAAAAGAGGAAGTAGAAAATATGTTGCCGGTAAGTTAGGCGCCGTAAGCAACCGTGACGTCACAATTCGGCTGCCGATGCAAAAGCGTCGGCGTGCTCGAGTACGACTCTGTGGCGCTTACACCCCGTTCAGGCGGCGTGTACGTGTGCCTACAAGCATCGGAAGGGTCCGGGAGTACGCTTCTGAAAACCTTATAACGCAACGATTTGACTATTCAGTAGTCAAAATCGGTAGATGAAAGATCAATCTAGGGTGCTATTTGGATAAAAATCCGACTTTTACGTTCACGGGTACTGTTTTTGCAATATTCGGAAGTACGCCCGTAAGAAAGGAGTAGAATATATAGGCCGGTTCTACGATCAGACTTGTCATTGTAGGTAGATTCCTACCTTACCGGCACCCGATGGGCATACTGCCTCAAAATGCAATATTCGGCAGTATGCCCATCAGAGAGGACATACACGCAGGCGGCTGCCTGCAGCGTCGGTGTGCTCGAGTGAGACTGTGCAGCGCAACGCACCGTTCGGCCGCGGCCGGCTTCTTGTCGTGTGCCTACGAGCATCGGAAGGGTCCAGGAGTACAAAAAAAAGTCCGACTTTTACGTTCACGAGTAATGTTTTTGCAATATTCGGGAGTACGCTCGTCGGAGAGGCCATGCACGCTGGCGTGACGTCTCAACTCGACTGTCGATGCTAAAACGTCGATGTGCTCGAATGAGACTCTCTGGGGTTTACACTCCGTTCGAGCAGCGTGTATGTTTGCCTACGATATATGTAATTTAAAATCATACGGGTAGAAAATCACGAGCGACAGAAATGAATCGTCTTGCAGTCTAGTAATGAATGATCAAAATTTTCGACGATAGAAGGACAGTTTATGGTAAATGCTTTGAACTGTATCTGTTTCTTGCCCATACGCTGTCCTCGTTTGTGTCAAAAATTTTATTTTTAAAATTGTATTTTTTCACGATTCCCGCCCTGTAATTGCAATAAATCTAAGAATTCTTACAGCTTCCAAAGCTAATACATACATACAAACACATCCACGTGAGCAGGACAGGGTTACTCACAGATCTCTATCAAATAGAAAATAACGAAAGATGTAGTATATTCTTCTCATAGAATTGCTGGTTGCCTATGATTGTATACAAGACGCGCACAAAAATTGCCGCTCACTTTTTAAAAACAAATTAGATTTTAAAAATTGGGCTAAATATCAAAACTACATTTTGAAAAAATTTTGAAACAAATATTGAAAAAATTTCCAAAAATTCAATCAATTGCAAGTTTTAGAAAATTTGTAAGTAATTTTGCGTAAACTGTTATTTTATGGAAGCGTTACCTAAAACATAAAAAAGTCTACAATTTTTAATGAAGTAACATACAGTCCAGAACGTTTTATATTTCAGAAATCATGGGACGTTTGAGTCAACGTCCACTAATTAATGCACTGTAATAATGAACAATCAAAATTTTTTACACAAGCGAGGACAGCGTATGGGCAAGAAAGAGACACAGTTCAAAGCATTTACCATAAACTGTCCTTCTTTGCGTCAAAAATTTTGATCATTCATTACTAGACTGCAAGAAGATTCACTTCTGTCGTTCGTGGTTTTCTACCCGTATGATTTTATATTACATATATCGTAGGCAAACGTACACGCTGCCCGAACGGAGTGTAAGCCCCAGAGAGTCTCACTCGAGCACATCGACGTTTTAGCATCGGCAGCCGAGTTGAGACGTCACGCCAGCGTGCATAGCCTCTCTTATGGGCGTACTTCCGAATATTGCAAAAACATTACTCGTGAACGTAAAAGTCGGACTTTTATCCAAATAGCACCCTAGATTGATCTTCCATCTACCGATTTTGACTACCGAAAAGTCAAATCGTTGCGTTATAGGTTTTTCAGAATCGTACTCCCGGACCCCCGAACTGAGACGTCACGCCAGCGTGTATAGCCTTTCAGTAGAGTATATAGGCCGGTTCTACGATCAGACTTATCATTGTAGGTAGATTCCTACCTTACCCGCACCATTTACCTTATAGCGCGAGCTACTTTGCGGGGGAGGGGGGATTTTTCAAGGACAGTTTCCCACGTTATAGTCCAAGCATACTTTTGCGGGATTGGGGGAGGGGGGACTTTTCAAAAACAGTTTCCCACGTTATAGTGCGAGTATATTTTGTGGGGGCGGGGGGGGGGTTATCTATGACGAGGTTTTTTACGAATATGATATCCCGAACGTGCTTCGCGAATATGATACATCGAGAAGAAAATTTTTGCGGGGGAGGGGGGATTTTTTTCAAGAACTGTGACGTGGTGTTTTAGCCAACGTCCTCCAATGCCGAATAACGGAAGACCGGGTCACTTTCCGCTGCCGAAAAAGCGGGGCGAATCATGGCGAGCGCTCTCCCTGGGCACGAGCGAGACCCATGGGCGAATTTTTCATATTTTTGAGCGTCGCGCCAATTTGCGCGACGCACATTTGCAGGACCGCCACCGGGTCCCGAGAGGACCCGGAACACTTTTCCCCGCGGAGAAAATCGAACGCGAAAGGTGCCAGCGAAGGAACGAGCTGCCGGAGAATCGACACGGCCCAGGACCAACAACCTGGAGGCGCCACCAAAGAGCAGAAACGGCCAAGAAGAGATCTCAGCTGCTTTGGCGTCGTCTCAACCGGGAAGCAACGTGGCCCGCTACCGGATTGGCCGATGTCGATCGTCTGAGAGAGAAGCGGCAAATCAGCGTCAGCACTGCCGGAAAAATCCGCCAATCGCCGGACGCCAGAGATCGTCGCGCCGAGCGAGGCCCCTGCCGAAACTCGGGCCATGATAGGTCGAAGCGTTCCGCGGGGAGAAGCGTGCGGAATCTTCGACGTTGCTTTGCGGCTGCCGGCTACAGCCAGTCCGCGAGTAAAACCATCGGTCGAGCGGTAGGCGCGCGGGGAAGATTATTTAGCGAAGTGCCGAGCACTATTTATCGAATTAGCGAGGATCCGCGCGTCTCCGTAACGTTCATACCAACCTCGTGTCGTCCCACGGTGGGATGCCGCCACGTGCTCGCGTCGCATTCGCATTACCGGTGCCGGTCGAGAGGAGTCAATTGTAACGCGTTTTTCATCGGAATCCGGGCGTGAAACGCGGGAATCGCGTACGCTAACGCTTCCATCGGGTGTTGCCGGGTTCGACGCGCTTCTGTAAAAGTCCAGACGGGCAAAGCACGCGGGCGAATAACATCCGTCGTCGCAGAATTGTAGCGTGCCGGCTAACCTTGTTCACGCTGCCGGTGTCGGCCGGCAGCGCGATTACACTATCTGTCGCTAATAAATTCTGGTTGACCAAATATCATCGAGTCTTGATTTCGTGAGAAACTTTCCCGCCGCGGGGAATGCCTCGTGGTCGTTCTGCGTAGTATCCTGGGCCCGTTCGCGAAACATCAGCGTCTTTTGCCGGTTGTTGCAGGCTCGTAGACACGTCGCTCGAGTGACAACGAGCTCGAGTATTTCCCGTGGCACCTTCCGTGCCTGGCGCCCGAACATTCGCGAGATTCACGATAAATCGACGAGCCTGTGAACAACTTTTGTCCCGGGTGGACCGCGTTTCGCGCGGCCGAACGCGGCCCGGCTTCCGAGCTTGTAAATACCCGGTGTCGTCGCAGTCTCTGCCCGTCCGGCGGTGACTTTTGCCAGACGACGTGACAGAACATAGCAGCACCATTAACCGTATAGCGCTAGCTACTTTGCGGGGGGGTTCAAGGACAGTTTCCCACGTTATAGAGCGAGCATACTTTGCGGGGGGTGGGGGAGGGGAGACCACATTATCTGTACACAGCCGTATATAGTTTCCTCTTATTTATGACAAGGGTTTTGCGAATATGATATTCCCAACGTATGATACATCGAGAATATAATTTTTTGCGAGGGAGCGGGGATTTATTTTAAGAACATTGCGAGACCATATTATCTGTACACAGCTGTATATAGTTTCCTCTTATCTACTCGATGCATTCCTATTGTACCCCCTACGAATATGATATTTCGTACGTGCTTCGCGAATATGATACATCGAGAAGATAATTTTTGCAGGGGTTATCTATGACAGAGGTTCTTTCACGGTATGTAGCCCTGGAGAAACACATGCTTTTTTCCAGAAAGACTTGACCTTGAACGTGTTTCAAACATCGTTCCTACCCATCGTTTAAGCACACTGTTTATATCGTTCTAAGAGAGTGTGACGTTGCAAGTTTGCGACGTCACCCCGTTTTACAAAAACGGTTACGAAACCGTTAAGAATGGACCGGACCGACCCCGAACGGTCACGAAACCACTCGTCGACACAAGAGCGCTCCTGAGGGAAAAACTTCCGAAAAGATTCACGCGACTAACGCCATCTATCGTGCGTGCCGAGTTCGGGAACGTTTCAGGGACGTGCCGAGGGCACGATTGGCCGAGGAGAAATATCGAAAGGCGCCCGCTCAAGGGTCGGCCCGGGAAAACAATTGGCCACTAACTGGCGAAAATTCAGAACTGGTACCATTGGGGGAAATCTCGACCCACGGAGACGACGTACCGGGACTAAGAGATTCAGTTTGATCATCGTACATGGGTGGTCCGGCCGTCGTCTCACCCCGTTCGCACTGAATCTCGGCGGGTGTGGCTTGAAGAATTCCGGGGGGAAGAATGGCTCTTCCACGTTCGCCGAAAGGGGCGAACATTTGGCAGAAATTACAGGTCTGTGGCCCGAGGACCTGCCCGAGGATACGATCCTGCGACCATCTAGTCGCGTAGCGGAGAGCGTCTATCGGGAAGTCGATAGGGCCGATAGAGTGGGGGGAGAACGAGAATCGTGGCTCTCGGTCGACGCGAATCGCGGAGTCACTGTCGCACTGATTTCCGAACGGCGAACACGCTAAAATCATTTCCGAATTCCCGCGAATCCGGTTTCAATCCCGAAAGCTAAGTCGCGAGTGGTGGTGATTCGCGAGAATTCCGTGGGTTTATCGCACCAGCAGGCACGAAGTCTGGGCAGGAGCGAACGATAGCGGAAGGCAGGAAATTGAGGCCGACCACGGTAAGTCGGCTCGCGTCCGTCTTGAGGACGCTTTGAGCGAGAGTATCGTTTCCCTCCTCGCATAGGAAGTCTTCCTCAGGAGTCGCGTCGGAAATCGGATAGCGTCGCGAGCACAATTACCGAATCGCGAACCGCGGCCGGACGTCGAAATTCGCACGCGAACGCGCGGAGTCTACGAGTCCGTCCGACCCGTACAACCGCGGATTATTCAGCGCGCGTGGCGAGTCGATTTCCGTCGGCGATCAGACACGAAATTCCCGCGACAGTCCGGAAAATCCGTCGCGCCGTCCACCTGCGCTTCGCGAGAAGAATACCGACGAACCGTAATTTCGCGAACGGTATCGAGCAAGGAACGCGCTCCGCGGGCGACCATCTTCCGCAAAAGTGTACAAGGAGCGCGGGCTCTTGGTTCGCGGCCACGTGGCCGCCAAGTTGTAATTCGGACGAATTGAAGTTCCTTTAATAAATGACATAGAGCCCATTCCGTGTCGATTACTTTGACCTGCGCGATCCGCCCTGCCGCGAGGGCAGTCCCCGTTATTCCCTGTGTCCGGATTCCTGGCCGTTCGCGTCAACCCTTCCGTTCGCGTTCCGCGGAGGCTCTCTTCGGATTCGGTTTCCCCGAATCCCGATATCCGGTTGCATTTCGTGCAGTACTTCCGAGTACCTGGCGCCCGAACTCGAGTTTCGCGTTTCGAAAGAGCCTTCGCGGAGAAGCACTTTGTCCCGAGGGGACCGTGTCCGCGCGGCCGCGCACGGCCCGGCCTCAGTGCCCATAAATCCTCGGGGTTGACTCTGTCTGACGGCCCTAAAAAGTCGTTCGCACGGGGGCAACGTTGCAAGAGATAGTTTTTAATTAACAGAGTGGTATAGAGTTCCCCTTATCTTTCCAACGTGACTATCGCGAGCTCGTTTCTGAGCGGTATAGAGTTTCCGCCCTATCTTTTTAGATGTCTCGCGAGCGGAGATTTTTGTTGCATCTATTTCCGGAGAGGGTATGTGTTTAAAAGAATGGATGTTGCCGGCGCCAAGCTCATTTGCATACATTGTTCAGATTGCGTAAGATTTTAAAGATCCACCATTGTTCTATACGTGACGGTATTCGCGTACGGACTTGTTGTGCGGAAATGAACGTATCGGAGGGAAAAGATGACATGACCGCTCCAACATTGAAAAATATAGCTTGGCCTCACATTATAAATTCGCACTTGAGCGATCATTTCTCCATCGAGCAGAAATCTATGGTGGAACGTTTAATGCGAAACGACGTAACGAGTCGCGTATGTTTCGCTTACACGGAAAGATTTAGTCAAGTTGTCGCACAATGGCCTGCGGTCGATTCCCCATCCGCGATATTGGACATCATTGAAACGGGCGAACGTCGCATCGTTGTATGTGAAGTGTAATTACATTTGGGAACATTTCTAATCTGACGAGTTGGAAGTAGCATCGTTTCGCGGACACAGTGTTTACCGTGACAAAAGTATCGATGAAAAAGCGGCAAGATGATTGAAACGTGTAAAAATATGTTAAAGTATTTGACACGCATGTCAATGTTGGTGAAAACTATGGACGAGTATCGCGAATGGTTTCGCTCATACATCGAGTCTCTGCAGTGTTATGTAAATTATCTATCCTGTGCAAAGGATGAATTGCCAGTAGGCAAGAAATTGAGTTTAACATCGACGATGTGTCGTATGAAAACTTTGAACGTTTCGTTGAATCATCGTATTTCCTCGTCGCGCGTCGGTAGCGGTTTATACGACCGCAAGGGTGCGAGAGCCTCAACGCTTCGTTGGGAAAATGTTGAGTCAGCGTTTAAAAATCGCATATCGACCGGAATTGTTATCAACGTTGAACATATTGATCCAAAACAATTTTTACAACATGCGAAACGAATGATTACGGGACGCGTTACGGAATTTTTAAACACGCATTCATCGTTGAAAGCTAGCGTAACGTTGGAAGCGGAATTCATGCTGCACGCCGGCGAGGTTTCCGTGAAAAGTTTCGGCACGCGAAACACCGCGTTGTTTCGAACGAGCAATCTACGACAGTGGTACCAGAAAGACGTTATGCCTACGATTTTGACATTGTTGGATGAATTTCAAGAGCGGGACAGCGGGTGGGCGCTGCCGAAGATACTACATTTGATCGTCAACATTAGCAAATACCAACCGTTGCAAGCCGGTTGCACCGCTACAATCGGTGTACTTCGAGCGATACTGCTGAAAAGAGCGATCGTGAATGTGAACAGCAATGACGATGCGTGCTTTTATTGGGCAATCGTGGCGGGTCTCTACCCAGCCGAGGCAAATCTGTCACGTTTATCATCTTATCCACACTATAAAGACGTGCTTCCGAAAACCGAAGGTTTTCAACTGCCTATGTCGTTCAAAGACATCCGAAAATTTGAACGAAAAAACGACGTTTCCGTGAACGTGTTCGCATGGGCCCGCAAGAAATGCGTAACGCTTCATTTGACTGGGAAGAAACGTGAGGGAAGACACGTCAACTTGCTGTTTCTACAGAATGCCGTAAAGACGCACGGTCATTTCGTGTGTATACGAAATTTGTTGCGATTGGTTTCATCGCAGCTTAGCAAGCGGGATCATCAGATATAGATTTGTGACCGGTAAGTTGCATTTTTATTTAAAAAAAATTCTTTGAAGCAAAAAAGACATGATTTTCCCTTCCCACAGATGCTTGCAATATTTTCCCACGCAGGAGAGATTGAACGTTCATACAGTTGACTGCGAACGGATGAATGATTGCGCTCTGATGCTTCCAACAGAGGAAGAAGATAAGTGGTTGCAGTTTAAGAACTACACGAACAAAGAAGAGGCGCCGTTCGTTATTTATGCCGACTTGGAGTGCCTACTGCTGCCGGGGGGACAGGAAGGACAAGGCCGTGTGGCACGCGTACAGTATCAACATCATCACGCGTTTAGCATAGGATACTACATGCATTGCCGCTACGACGAATCGTTGTGCGAGTATCATGTTGAAGAAGCTAGGATAGTGTGAATTATTAGGTGCACAAGTTTTAAAGGAAACAGCGTTTATTTACGTTCATACACAGTTGTGTAGCTTCTCATAGTTTTTTCGTTCTCGCCAGCTTTTATAAAAATCTATCCGAGAGGCGTATCTTATTTTGGCTACGCTGATTGGGCAACTTCTACACAATTGCTGCCAATCAGGTAGCCGTCTTCTTAGGTCCACCCCCAACTTCCCTTACGTCCGAAGCGCGGTTTTTCGGGGAAGTTAAGAGTGGCCGTTATTTTTTATGACGTAGCGGGTTTTTCTTCCGGGTCCGCGAGGGACTGAGTCGTGGCCTTGCCTGGACCTCTGGGACCTCGGTCAGCGTGACCCTTCGGTAACTCGGGGGTTTATGATGTCGGCATTCGCTATTTAGGCTGAGACGGAAAGTATTACGGCAATATACAAATTGTACGCGTTAAAAATTAGCTTTCTCAAAAATAGCTTTCCCGTTGCCTGTGTCATAAACCGCCCGACCATCTGCACGCCAACTGACTTATGTTCGTGCCGATGGCCGCTACAATGTTTATCGCGAGAAAGAGGGATGCGCCGCGTAGTTCGCGAACAGGTTGTACGAATTAAGTCGTAAATTACAGCCGATATTTGACAAAACGGTACCGATGAATCCGCTAACCGAATTGGAAAAGTTAAATTTTCGTACGGCCACGCATTGTCACGTCTGCGAGAAACCATTCAGCACTTCCGATGCGACTATGGTGCGCGATCATTGTCATTTCACGGGCGCGTATCGCGGTCCTGCTCATAATGGATGCAATTTAAGCTATCAATTTTCGTATGTGATACCGGTGGTTTTCCATAATTTATCAGGCTACGACGCACATTTCATCATCAAAGAATTAGCAAACTCGTTCGAGGGACAGATAGGCGTGTTGCCATTGACGAAAGAGAAGTATATCTCTTTTACGAAAACCGTTCATATCGATACACAGTCGGGTGAAGAGCGAAATTATGCAAAATTGTTGAAATTCCGCTTCATCGATTCGTTCAAGTTCTTGAACTCGAATCTGGACAAGCTGTCGTCATACTCGGACAAAAGTAAATTACGCATCGTACAAGGTGAATTTACACATCTTTCCGATGACGATTTCAACCTATTGACCAGAAAAGGCGTTTTTCCATACGACTATCTGACATCGTACGATAAATTAAACGATACATGTTTGCCACCGAGCGAAGCATTTTACAATCGGTTATACGGCAGCGAGATATCCGACGTTGATTACCTTCACGCGAATACGGTTTGGTCGCGTTTTGCTATACAAACGCTAGGGCAGTACAGCGACTTATACTTAAAATTGGATGTGCTGTTGTTGGCGGATGTTTTCGAAAATTTTCGCGATGACTGTCTCAAGAATTACAAGCTCGATCCGGCGCATTATTACACGCTCCCCGGTTTCGTGTGGGACGTGATGTTGAAAATGACAAAGATTGAATTGGAGTTGTTGACCGACGTTGACATGCTTTTGTTCGTGGAACGAGGAATACACGGTGGATTGAGCCAGTGTTCGCACAGATATGCGCGCGCTAACAACAAATATTTGTCCACACACGACTCGAGTAAACCATCCACCTACTTAATGTATTTTGAAGTGAATAATCTGTACGGTTGGGAAATGTCGCAACCTCTGCCGCACAGAGACTTTCGATGGGTGGACGTGGACAATTTCGATGTTGAATCCATTCCGATCGATAGCCCCGTAGAATACATTTTGGAGGTGGATTTAGAGTATCCGCGCGAAATTCACGATGCTCACGCGGATCTTCGCGTATAATTTGAAATTGCGGAAAATACATCGAATTCTAGAGTTTCAACAGTCGCGATGGTTGCATGGCTATATTGATTTAAGCACGAAATTACGCGCCAACGCCACCAACGATTTTTCCAAGAACCTATTCAGGTTAATGAACAATGCCGTGTTTGGGAAAACGATGGAGAACGTTCGTCGAGAATCAGAACAAACGTTACCGCTCGAGATATAAGTTTCGAAGACTATGTTGAATGCCTTCGTAATCATACGGAAAAGAGCAATAGCGGTAATCGCATAGTGTCCGTACGACATCAGGTGTATTCGATGTCGGAAATGAAATTAGCATCGAGTCCGCATGACACTAAGCAGTATATTTGCAGTAATTTGATCGATACTCTTCCTTGAGGGCATTACAGCATCAATTGAGAAAAAACTGCGTCGTCGTTTTGTTATCCGTAAAGAAAAACGGAAGTGGTAGAGTGAGATTATCATAGGTCTTTGAAGACTAGCGTGTAACTGTCGAGGAGGGGATGCTTCCCCCATTGCAGATCTTCACTGTAAAAAAGGAGTGGTAGGGAGACATCCTATAAAACATCATATCACAAGCGTCACGCTTCAGATCGAGACAACCATCGCTAAAAAACGTAGACTGCTAAAACATAGACCGCACGATGTATTACAACCGTTATTCGCCTGCTGAATGTAATCGTTCAAACGTTGAAGAGCCGCACAAAAAGAGAAGACTAAATAATATGTAAGTAGAAAGATGAAAATAATTATGAAAAAGTAATTTAGAAAAACGTCTAATTTTTTTAAAAATCTGTTGCAGGGTTTCTCAACAACAGCCCATTTCACGATCATCGATGATACAGCCGTCACCGTCATCGTGCGAAAGTTTTCTCAACAACCCCATTTCACGATCATCGATGATACAGCCGTCACCGTCATCGTGCGAGAGTTTTCTCAACAACCCCATTTCACAATCATCAATGATGCAACCGCCGAGGAGTTTGCACAGCGCACGGGTCTTGAGTCGAAGATACTCCATAGCCGGCAATTATTTTAAATACTTTGAAATTGGTGCGCGCGTTGGCAACGATATTTGCGTGGAACTAGCTATAGGGGATAGCCGTGGTAATGAAATTACGTTTTTCCTGGACGCGTGGACAGAGTTATTGCGCACGAAGGAGTGTATTTCCGATTTACTTTTGCCGCCTATGCAGAAACAGAAGCGAAAAATGAGTGATGATTTAGCATTTCAAACAGTTAATATCGATGGTATGAATCTAGTGAAATTATCAAATCAGTTCACAGCTCTGTATATCACGGAAAAAACTATGCGTAAATTTACGAATTTCGTTGTTGCGGTGAAGGATAGTGACGCGAAGAATATCATGAAAGCGATCGTCGAGAGCGAATCTTTCGATCAAAATTCGCTGATCGATTGTGAACTGCTGGTTTTGTGCGCTGATATCATTGCGACCGAGGCGTTTGCGTAAAAACAGATAGGTTAAAAACAAATATAATGTGTGTAAAAATTATTGGAGGTCTTGTTGTAACGATATATTATTTTAAAAAATAAAAATTATTTAAGAATATCTCTTTGTATTTTATTTTATTGTAAAATTATTCTTTTACAATTCCTATAGAAAAATGAATTATCACAATTTCTACATATAAAGTATAGTCGTTTTAGAGAAAAAATGAATTATCATATTACCATCCCTCAACCACATACTAATATGTCAACGTCTAAGGTGGGGGGATCTCGCTTAGGCTGTTCATCACGTACCAAATCTTTCAGCAGATCTAAGGTTGGGTAGGATCGAGGGGTTGGGGCTCAAGATAGCCGCCGGTAAGACGGAGGCGATGTGGCTACACGCATTGCCTCCGAACCGGCGGCCGCCGCCCCAACTCGGGATCCAGGTAGGTGATGCCGTTGTCGAGGTCAGGCAGGAGATGAAGTATCTGGGCCTGACTCTCGACAGTCGCTGGCGCTTCGAGAAGCACTTCGGTCGGTTGGCCCCCCAGGCTCAAGCGGTGGCGGCCTCCTTAGGGAGACTGCTGCCTAATACTGGGGGGCCCGATGGACGGATCCGCCGCCTCTATACGGGGGTGGTGCATAGCAAGGTCCTATATGGGGCACCCGTGTGGTCCGACGCATTGTCGGTCAGCCGGCGCAGTAAAACACTCTGCAACAGAGTGCAGCGCCGGCTGGCCTTGCGGACCATACGGGGCTATCGCACCGTCTCCACCGAGGCGGCGTGCCTCCTCGCGGGTCTGATTCCCCTGCACCATCAGGCAAGGGAGCGGACGGCTTGGTATTTGGCCGTCCGCTCGTTGCGCAGGGGAGAAGCGGACCCGGACGAGGAGGACAGGATTGTAGAAGTGAAGCGCCAGGCCCGGCAGGAATCGCTGGCCCTGTGGCGGTCGGAAACTCTGGCCGCCAATACGGGCCGGCCAATAGTCCGGGCCCTCCTGCCCATTCTGGAGGAATGGTGCGAGAGGCGAGTAAGGCTCACCTACAGATCCACCCAGGTGTTAACCGGCCATGGATGTTTCGGCCGGTACCTGGCGTGGATCAAGAGGGAACCCACCGAACGGTGCCACCACTGTCCGGAGGCTTTGGACACGGAGCGGCACACGCTGGAAGAGTGTCCAGCGTGGTCGGCGCCGCGCCGTGTCCTAAGAAGCGAGATTGGAGGCGACCTCTCGTTGTCGGCCGTGGTCGACCACATGATTGGCGACGAGAGGTCGCACAAGGCCGTGACCTCCTTCTGCGAGGAGGTGATGCAGCGGAAGGAGGTGGCAGAAAGGGAGAGGGAGGCCAACCCCCTCTCCGAGAGAAGGATTGCTCTGGCGAGGCGTCCTCGCCGAGCGGCTCGCCCCACGCTACGGCGCAGGCGACGGACCGGGGGAGGCGGGACTCGTTAAGTCCTTCCCGCCTCCCCCGAAGAGGCATCCCAGACGGGTTGTTCTTTTGTGCTGGGGGGGCTATTCCCGCCCCCTTTCCTCTGTCCCCCCGGGGGACGTAAAGATCGTTGGGTCGGGGGAGGGGGTGGGAGTGGGGGAGGGGCGAACGCGGGCGGGGTGCCTGTCTCCGTCTCCTCCTTGTCGCGCGCGGCGACCTCGTCCCTCGGCCGAGAGTCCTTTTAAGGGCTCCTCGAGCGAGGAACGGGGTCACCGGGGGTCGTTGGGCGGAGCGAGCTGGAGACTCGCGAAGCCCACCGAACGGCCCAGGGAAGGGGGGTGTAAGTGGGCAACCTGCTTACACCCTGATAGCGTAGGTATTGCTGGGGGGAGCTTCCCTCCCCCCCGGGACGAGGCCCCACACAGGGCCAAGGGCGAAGGGGGATGGCTGGTTGTGTTCTTTGGAGATCCCAGCCGCCCCCGGATAGCTTAGGGAAGGTTGTCGTGAGGTTTTTAGTGGGTAATTGTGAGCCCTTCTGGCCACGTAGCCCCACATAACCTCGTATCTCTCCCAGGGGGTACGGGGTATGCGTAAAAGCATTTCCCTCACACAAAAAAAAAAAAAAAGATCTAAGGTTTCCACCCTGACTTATTGATATGAATGTATTTCGATACGCATTGATTCACCTTAGCAGAAAATATAATTCCTCTACAGTTGATGATTTAACAATGCATATAAGGACCCCGACCAACCAATTTAGAATTTCTACCAGTAAACGGTACAATGTGGACGGTCTGGGGACTTGTGGCCGTTTTCGTTAAGTTATTCTTTCAATTGGTTGGTCGGGGTCCTTATTTGCATTGCTAAATCATCAACTGTAGAGGAGTTATCTTCTAGTAGACGGTTGAGGACGGTATACATATATGCAAATTGTCGACGGATCATGTTCTAGCGAGAAAGGATAAGGACAACGTCGCTATCAGTCCATCTTGTGACGAGGGTAGAAAGTTAGCCGACACACATTACTCGACTGCAAGAAGTTTATTTAAATGTTGTATTTTATTGCAAATTACATTTTTCACAATTCCTATAGAATAAAAGAATACAATTAAAAGAAGAGAAGAATTAATTATCTTACATATAAAATACGAGTAGAAATACAATTAAAGTATATTCGTTTTAGATATCCATGAATTATGTGACGCATCCATTCCCAACCATTTTACGTATACCTTATTTCCTTTTCTGCGCAATATTTTTTCAACTAAGTATACGTCAGGATATTTTGCCGCGCGTATCTCGTGTTCGTAAAATCCTCCGGCGATAGATTTGCCCCTCGAGTCGGCCAAGAAATACGTGACAGGATTCGTTCGTTTCACCGCGGTAATCTTGAATATTTCTGTTGACCAGTTTGGCGTGTATCCTTTGTCAAATAGAGTTTTGAACTTGCTGACGCGCACGTGATCATTGACCTTGAATTTGGCAGGACCAGCAATCTTCACGTTGTTGTACACGGTGGACAGAAGGTGTCCGGCATTTTTACGGTTCACGTCGGCGCACAGTGGTCCGGATCGTAAAAGTTGGTGTCTTTTAGCTCAAAAGTCAACTTTCTCATATCGATTTCTAACAAATTTGTATTGCTTCCTAAATGTTCGTCAACCTCGAAAATGAAAAAATTAATGCAGTTTACCAAGAATTGTAATTAGGCCGAGTACTTAAAGGTAGACTGTTTAGAGATAGTACTTTTCATCATAAAAAAGTGCTTCTTTTCTTCGAGGTGCCCTGATGACACCACTTAATATTTCTTATTTTTTTGTTTTTTTACGATGAAGTGCACTCTTTTGTGTTATAAAATCAGCATCGATACTAAAGTTATTGTTCACAATATGTTAAAAATTAATAATCAATGAAGTAAAAAATTGGCCAAATTTTTTACATTTGACAACGAATATCTAGGAAGTCCCAACGAGTCCCGTTTTCTGACAAATTGGATCATTTTCAGCATACTTTTCCGAATATAATTATGTAAGAAACATGTCCCCCCGCGTCCCCCTTTGCAAATTATCATTGTTCAAAGCTGTCAATGTTACTTCGTGACGAGTTTCGCTTGCGTAAAACGGCTCGTATGGCTGATCAAATGTTTTCCAAATATGAACATTATAAGAAATAAATAAAGATATATGTAAATTAATTTCAATATACAGGGTGAGTCCGCAGAAACAGAACACCTGAGTAACGCGGCTGCTATTGGTGTTAGGAAGAGATGCATCAGATGGAACTTGCATGATTTCGAGGGGGCATTAATCTCATGTTAGTATATATGGCCATCATATTTCCAATTATTGAAGGAAAAAGAAAAATGTTACCCATCAGAAGATAGTATATGCATATCTGAAAATTCTGCCAAAGTAAAAGTCCAAAGTGTGCTGGACCATACAGCTTCGCGGATACTACAAAGTTTAAATGATTCAATAAATGATGCACGGTTAGTATTAACATGCAAATGGGGTTGTGATGGAGCTGCAGGACAGCTAAGATACAAACAAAAATATATAGACCAGAATATAAGCAACGACGAGTCAACGACCATTGCCTCGCTTCAAAAACCGGTTCTCGTACGATCACCGAAGTTAAACAGCGTTGGACGTGACCGGTGCTTGGATGGGTGACCGCATGGGTATAGAGCATACACCAGGCGGTGGATGCCCGGGTACCGGTTGCGTGTTGTTGGCAAAAAGATGGTTCGGAACCCACCGTAATAAAAAGTAGGTCCCGCTGAAACTTAGGCTGAAATAGGCTGAAATTTGGCGTTAGAGAGAGTGGAAAGAAGGGAGATTGGTAAATGGATTTGAAACCCTGAGGGGACCAAATATCATATACAATATAAGCAACGACGATGACGCTGTTTTCATTTCCAGCCTAGTTCCTCTAAGGCTACAAAATAAATTAAATTCTGAAATTTTGTGGCAAAATCCCCGACCTTCCTCGCCATGGTTCTGTCGACCAATTAAATTCGAATTTGTTAAGGAAACTCAACAAGTTATCGAGAAGGAAGTAGATGCTATAAGCAGCGAAATACAGAATTTAAGACCATTTAAAATAAATAATGTGGAAATAGAGTATACTATGATTTTTACTATGGTCGACAACAAAATTTGTAATATTCTAACTGGCACTACATCGGCAATGAGATGTTACATATGTAACGCGAAACCAACCGAGATGAATAACTTGCAAGTCATAAACTCTAAATTATGTAACAACAATAATTATTGTTTTGGTATCTCATCACTTCATGATTGGATACGTTGCTTCGAATGTTTGATACACATATCTTACAACTTACCCTTCAAGAAATGGATAGCAAAGACACCAGAGATGAAGAAAATACGAAAAGAAAGAAAAGAATATATTCAGAAAACATTTAAGGAGAAAACAGGATTGCTGATTGACTATGTCAAACAAGGTTGGGGTTCGTCCAATGACGGAAATACCGCTAGACGATTTTTCCAAAACGAAGCAGTCTCGGCCGAAATTACAGGGATACATATAGAATTAATCAAAAGGTTCCACATAATATTGCAAGTGATTTCCTCCCCTTACGAAATAGATACTGAAAAATTTGGAAAGTACACACAGAGCACAGCGAAATATTTCGTCACTTACTATGGCTGGTATTATATGCCAGCATCTGTGCATAAAATACTTATGCATGGCCAAGAAATAATAAAACACGCATTGCTTCCCATCGGCCAGCTCTCTGAGGAAGCACAGGAAACGAGACATAAAGATTTTAAACAATTTAGAGCAAAAAATTCAAGAAAAATGTCAAGATTATGCACGAATAAGGATATATTTTTTAGATTATTATTAACATCTGACCCGTACATGTCACGATTAAGATTAACATATAAGAGAAAACCTAAAGAACTGAATCCTGAGGCAGTGGAGTTATTAATTAACTAAGTCAATCGACCATCATAGATTATCACGAAAGACAAATTATGGTATACTTATTTTATTAGCTTACTTTTTTATTTGTAGTAACATTGACTGAATATAATATTAGTGCTATTTTATTCGCAATATGTATTTAACATATTTCTTCTTTTTTACACAGGAAAGCATCCGATTGTGTGTTAAAGATTAACGCCAACACTAAAAATTATTGTTCACAAAATGTATAAGAAAGGTTAAAAAACTATATTTGAACAATTCATTTTTCAATAAAAAATATCAATGAAAAGTTAGTATAAATTATTGTTTAACAAATGCAAAAAATATTGAATTACACATAGTTAAAAAAGATTATTTTAAAAATATTTTTAGTGAAAATTTCATTGCAATATCTCCACTGGTTCAAAAGTTATAACAAAATGACACCAACTTTTCCGATCCGGACCACTGTGCGGCGGGTCGCATACGGATGGTACGATGTTTTCGATTATTGTAGTCCTCGGTCAACGTGGGAAGCGCATCGATCCAGCGATATTTTCCGCTCAACGAGAAAAATTTCCACATGCTGTTCTTCAACGTACGATTGAAACGTTCCACGACCGATGCTTTCATAGGGCTAAACGTTGAATAATGGTGGATGTTACGTTTCCACAGATATTCTTGGAACGTTGTATTGTAGAATTCTTTCCCCATGTCGGTCTGCAAGTTGTTCGGAGCTCTGCCATCCTTCTCCAACGCTGACGCGAAAGCTTTACACACGTCGCTCGCATTTTTACTCTTCAAAGGAACCGTCCATGCGTATTTGCTAAATACATCGATTATCGTGAGAATATATCGATGCCCGCGATTGTTTCGCGCGTAGTTTTGAACTTCAACGATATCGGCTTGCCAAAGATCATCGAATCCTCGCACGATCACACGTCTACGCGGGTAAAAACATCTCGCCGGAGCATGCAGCTCTTCCACCACGTTTTCTTTACTCATCTTGTCGCTGTTGTCTCGCTCTCTCTCAGTCATTGAAGCTTCAGCGCTCTCGCTCCTCAATACGTCGTATCTGCGCGTATACTTTATCACGTTTCACATATATACAGTTTCTCTAAAAATCTTCAAATTTCTCAGTTATATTTCCCGAACGCCTTGCATCGTAGTCAGTATTTCAGACCTTATCATTTCTTTAGCAGTTTTCAGTTTTTCATCCTGTTTAGCTAATATTTCAGACTTTATCGTCTCTTTAGCGGTTTTCAGTTCTTTGACCAGTGTTTTCATGATCTCGAACTCGAGCTTCGCGTTAAGCGTGTCCACGTATAGTTTGGTCGCAGTGTGATCGTTTGCCTCAGGATTCGCCACGTGTCCGATCCTCATACCTTTTGCATCGTACAATTTAGCGTCATCGTTCAAACATATAGCGTTATCGCGCACATAACTTTTCGAAACGTCAGGATAGAAAATCGAAGAAACATTCGACTCGCTTTTGTCCGCTTCTCGAAGCACCCTACCAAATTAATAGACATTTTTTCGCTCGAGTTAATCTTCTTCTCTTTCTTCAATTATCGCCAACTCGAATCGCTTGCACAACCGTTTTACCTGCTCTTCGACCCACAATATTCGTTGAAATATCTCATCCAGTTTTATCCATAGACTTTGAAATCTCAAGTTCCAGCTTTCACCGTCGCGTCGTCGTCTTCTCCCGAGGATATCGTTTGATTCGTTTCGCAACAATTAAGACGAACGCGCATTTTATCGAGACGTAACAATTTCATCGATCGACATTTCAGTCGTCACTAACTCAACGAACGCACGCGCTTTAATTTATAATTATACCGGCTTCGCGAAGTTCTTCGATTATCGACATTATTTCATTGTCATGGTTGGAATGGCCAGCGTTCTTCGAAGCGGTTAACAATTTCAGACGATCGACGAGTTCGTTTGGATCATCCTAATGCACGTAATTGATCGGATTGTTGGTCACGCGCATAGAAGTTGGAAGTTCAATCCCCTTCCCACCTCGCGATGAAAACATCGGCCCTATAATTCTCTTATACTTGAATCCTTTGTTTCCCATTATCTGATTTCCGCGTCGATGTGCATTCGTAAGAGTGAGAATTCTTTTGTACGCGTTCTTATCATCCTTGGTGTACAACCAATCGTCGGGTATTCTTTTGAATATCAATTCGTAAAGACCGCGAGTCCCCTTGTACCCTACCCCGTTAATGATGATATCGTCGTTGCTGTCCACCTCGAACGTTGAATTTCCCATCATCATCTTATCATCTTTCAAACATACTCCGTACACGTTGTCAGAATTTTTCGTCGGCCCGGTAAAAAATTTTTCTAAATATTCGCGCGCCAAAGGTCCAAGATTCTCGGATAGATGTTGATTTTCCTCTGGATGAGTTTCCGGATTTTCAAAAATATTACGCATTGAAGACTCCAATGATACCGTGCGCGGTGATTCGAAGGTATCTTGTTGTGGTACCGTAGTCGTCGATTCGATCTCGTCATCGTCGTCATCCTCGTAGTCGTCATCATCATCATCGAGATATATTTTTTTCGAGGCGCGCGTTACATCAGCTTCGTCATTCTTTTCCCCATTCTTCATTATTCTTCTTCTTTTTTTCATAGAGGATGATGGCGTTCCCCTAATATCTGAGAATCTTTTTTTTCGTAGGGAGGACGACGATGGTGTTTCCTTAATATCTGGGAACGCGTTGTCCTTCGGTTTGACAATAGTCGTATTTTGAACTATCTGTTTCAACGGTTCGACGATCGGTTGTAAAGTCGTTCGCAAATTTGTCTCGGCCGTCATTTTCCCAACTTTCAATGCTAAATACTTTTTACGTATGGTATCGCTGGTCTTCGCTATTTCGTTCACGATCGAAGCTCGCAGCTTCTCCTTCTTTTTCTTTTTGGCTGACATATTAGTTGCGCAAGAGAGAGAGAGATTACAGCCACGATACAGCACCGACGACTCTTATCGAGCAACTGTATTCGCCACAGTACGACAAACTCGTTAAATCCACGTCTGTAACGACCGCGATTCGCAGGGCTGTCTTTATCAATTACGAGAAATCCATACTTCTTTCGCCAACAATTCGCGCATAACGTGCTAAACGTCTCGAACGACATATCGGTATTTACATGATCCTGATGAATGTAACGTAAATTCATGGTATCCTGTTTGAACAGAATCAACAGATTGGCATTGTCACGAATTAAATGTTTAAGTACTCTCGCGTACGACTGACCCAGGTAGAAGCAATCGATATGCGAATGTCTACCCATCGCGAAATACTCTCTCATGATATCCTGCTCGTCGCACACCACGTCGTCGAAGATAAATATCGAATCGGACCGTGCCTCTGTGGGGAGGATTACGTCGGCGTTGTCCGCGAACGCGAAGTATCCCACATCCTTCCCCACGGATGAGAACAGTTTGCTCAAGTATCAATATTTTGGCTGACTCAGCGATTTTGAGTACACGTAGACATTGGCGAATCGTAGCCCGTTCACGCTCTCCAGCAGGCTAACCATAACGTTCGTTTTACCACATCCTGACGGACCGTTTATGATGCATCGTATATTGCCTGGTAACAATGATCCATGTTTCCGCATCGTCTCGTCGCAATCGTCGAACGCGCGACACGTTGGAACACGGATATCCAAAGATTGCCTCACAAAACGCATGTTCTGATTGATTCGATGAGGGGGGTGGGTCGGTAGTATTTATACGGCAGCTCGAACACCATTAGTATCAGTCACCCTAAAGGGTTCGCTTCTTTTAAAGAGAGAGAGCGCAGAAAAATTTTAAAAGAGAGAACAGAAAAATATAGCTCATGCGTGTGAATCATTGTTCGAAACCGTGCCTCGGTTCGCATACGGGTAAGGGATTCTTAAACAAAGCTATAAACGCGTTGCCGTTCGAATTACATATACCCGGTTATCAATTCTGCGGTCCTGGTACGAAACTGACCGCTAGATTAGCTCGTGGGAATCGAGGAATCAATCCGTTGGATGCAGCCTGCCGCGAACACGATATAGCGTATTCACGATACAAGGATCTTGGAAATCGTCACGCAGCCGACAGCGTTTTGGCAGATCGAGCGCTGCATAGAGTAACGTTTGGGGACGCAACGTTGGGAGAGAAGGTGTCTGCGGCCGCAGTGTTGGCAGCCATGAAAGCTAAAACGAAATTGGGCATGGGTCTGACAAAGAAAAAAGGTGAAAAGAGAAAAAAAACAATGAATTCTCCCGATCGCCAAACGCGGTGGTTTTCTGCCGCTGCTGCTGCCTGCTTTGTCGGCTATAGGAGCATTGACAGGTGGTGCCGCAGGAGTAGTCAAAGCCATAAACGCTGCGAAAGCTGCGAAGAAACAATTACAAGAAGCGGAGCGACACAATCGTGCCATGGAAGGTCACGGAGTATATCTCACATCGTATAAGCATGGAAAAGGTTTAAAGAGGGGAAAAAACGAAGAAAGACAACACAACGACAGATATCGAATTGATGACCATCTGTAAAGGATTACCGTATTTTCGTGGAGTTTTTATGCGTGACAATTTGCCGCTGCGCGCGTGGGTAAACGAGCGGGATATAGTCAATCTAGATAATAGTCATGGACCGGGAACGCACTGGGTCGCATACATAAAACATGGCTCGCGCGTCAAATACTTTGATAGTTTTTGAAATCTTCGACCACCGTTCGAGTTGATTCACTATTTCGGCGCGAACGCGACGATCTTATATAACCACAAACGTTTTCGAAAGTACGACGAAAGCGTGTGTGGACAATTGTGCGTGAAATTTCTTCGAGAAACTACATTCTAAATTCTTTGGAAAGAGTCTCTCTCTCTCTGCACGATGCATGCGAAAAAGTCATTTACGCTCACGTTGTCGGGGAAAAGCAGCATACTGTCGTCCAAGTACTTTCCGCCCATAGATCTGACCAATGGTGAATACGAGCTGGGATTGCTCGATTTACAAACTTATTACACGATACCGAACATTAGCGCCAACATCGGAAACAATCGATTCTACTTCGGTGAAAAAGACGAGGAGATCGTCATCCCCGACGGTTCGTACGAATTGGAAGCGATCAACGCGTACTTGAGACGTGAAAACAGCGATGAAATACGGATACCCATTCAACAACAAGACCTGTACACGCTTCCGTGTAAAAGCTTCCTATACGTTGAGGGAAAACTTAGTTTACCGGGGAAACTCGAATTACCGGTTGGAGCAGGAGAATCCTCCATCGATGCGGCGACTCTCGAGAACAATGCAGTTGCGTTTATGTTCGAGGAAATACGTTATGAATTGAACGGAGTGGAAATCGATCGGTCCAGAAATCCTGGTGCAACGACAACTCTGAAGAATTACGTGAGTCTATCCAGAACGAGAAGCGACGCGTTAAGGTCTTCGCACACTAGAACGCCTCGCCGCCTGATCAGCACCGCCGTTTCGGTTTTCTTCTATGTAGTTCATAGTTCTATATTGTACATCAGGCATGGGCAAATTTTTGCTCGATCGTAGGCATTTTCAAGGGATACCCCCGCTTCCCCCGCCCGCGCGTCTTGCTCCCCGTGGCAGCCACAGTGCCGTATCCCTTGAAAATGCCTTCGATCGAGCAAAAATTTGCCCATGCCTGATGTACAATATAGAACTATGAACTACATAGAAGAAAACCGAAACGGCGGTGCTGATCAGGCGGCGAGGCGTTCTAGTGTGCGAAGGCCTTTATCCAACGCTGGCTGGCTGTATGACGATGATCGGCGGAAGCAAACGGCAACGACGACGGCTGCGATTAATTTCAACTTTTGCGTGCCTATGAGCGTTTTATTAGGATCCTGCGAAGATTACAAACGCGTTGTGATAAATGCTCGACACGAATTGATTTTGATCCGCTCGCGTACCAACGCAAACGCGTTGTTCAGTCCTTCCGACAACGTGAAACCTATTCTGGATCTGTACAAAATTCAATGGCGAATGCGACACGTCGCATTGGACGAAATACATAAGCTGTCCATGTTACGTATTTTAGACAGTGACAGATCGATTGGTATGAGTTTTCGATCGTGGGATCTGTTCGAATATCCTCTACTACAGACGACTACGAAGCATACATAGGCGATAAAAATGGCTCAACAAATGGAAAAACCGCGATACGTGATATTCGCTTTGCAAACCAATCGAAAGAATAACTTAACGAAAATGGCCGCGCAATTCGATCATTGCGCATTGTCAAATATTCGGCTTTACGTGAACTCGGAAACCTATCCGTACGATGATTTAAATATGGATTTCGAGAAAGGTAAATACGCATTGCTCTACGACATGTATGCAAAATTCCAAGAATCGTACTATGGAAACGGCGAAGCGCGACTCAACATCTCAGATTTCCTGCGATACGGCCCGCTCGTCGTTCTCGATTGTTCTCGACAAAACGAAGCGCTAAAAAATGGCACGGTCGACGTGCGAATAGAATTCGAATGCCGAACCGACGTCCCCCCATCGACAACAGCCTACTGTTTGATGATACGACCCTTATTTTTTTAGATAAATTAAAAAATATCATCGAAAAATGGTACAAAAGCGGTGCATCTTCGTCTTTAATGCTTGTTTAAACATGTTTAAACAATCTAATGTATTATTATTACACATCTCTGGATTCGGGAATGTCTAGAGAATCTTTTGTTGTAAAGAACAATACAATATCTTTTATAATAACATCACAATCTTTGTTCAAAGTCGAAAAATATGTTTGTTTTTCAAACTCAAATTTCTCAAAAACTGTGCGTCTAGGAGAAAAACTAAGACCAGATTCGGAATCAGCGCGGAAAAGTCTATAAGAATTGCATAGTGAAAATCGAAACATAAAAAAAAAATGGAAATTTGTTGGACAGTGTTATTGACATGGATGGTTTCATGGTGAACAAACAATTCGTATGCAAAGAACTTGCGATAGTTAATGCATGTTGTGACGGTTCCGAATTGGCAGAATTTTTATTAGATATGAGTTTTAATTGTTTGTCGAACGCTGACAAGAAGTCGACGTGGTACGTCACCAATTTTATACATGGGATGCCATTTCACAATTTCGGCAACGAACAATACCATCAAAAAGATATATTTCAAATTATTAAAAATTTTGTGCGCGAATACGAAGACCCAGTAACAGCTTACAAAGGAGGATGTATTGAAAGAGACATCCTTCGACAAATTAATATAAACTCTGCGAATTTAGAGGATTTTGGGTGTCCCAAATATGATGTTTTAGTACAGAACCCCATATATAACATTGCTGATATACCATGTCGACTTCATTGCTGGCGTTCGGCAAAACAAACAAAACCATATCATTGCAGTATGCGCGAAGTAAAAACATTTCGCGCATGGATGAACAATTATAAAAAATGTAAAGTATCAGAATTGTTTCCCGCGAATTAAAACCACAAAACATGAAACCTCTTTTTACATTTTTGATATTTCACAGTGTTTCACAATGATTGAAAAATCCGAGGCAGCCGTCACAACAACATCAACAACAACAACAACAGTCGATCACACAACACCACCACCCGATTATCGTCTCGAACGCGACAGACTTCAAAGTTTTCACAACTGGCGTTACTCATACATCGTCCAACCGGAGAAACTCGCCGCCGCAGGATTTTTCCATCTGGGTGATGAGGATTTCGTTGAATGTTTCGAATGTGGCATACAGCTGACTCGATGGGAAGAGGATGATGATCCCATGAAAGAACATCGCGTCTGGTCCAGATTCTGTAGATACGTGTGCGGGGTGAACTGTGGCAACGTGCCGATCGGAGTCGTTCCGGATACAATCCGGCCAAATCCCCGGGGTATAGACGTTTGTGGAATTACCAAAAAATCGTCGCTTGAAGGTAAAATAAAATTTTTCAAAAAAATATAAAGTAAATCTTAAAAGAAAAATATGCTAACTTATATAATGTGTCTGTTTGCAGGAGAACAAAAATGAAGAAAGTATTTATTTAAAAATATGTACTGTTTATTGAAATAAAAGTTATAAAAATTTTTAAAGAATTGCCATTATGGATTGACATTATTTTCGGTGGCAGTAGCATTCTGATTAATATTATTTTCGGCGGCATTCTGAAAGAAAAATGTTTTTAATTATTAATTTTAAATTAATAACATATATACAATTATTAATTTTTTGCTCACAATATTTATGGTTGTCACCTTAACCGCCGTCGCATACTCCTCATCCCATTCTTCCATATTTATCTGATAGCGCTTCATTGCGTCGCCACCCGCCGATGAACGCTGCTCTCTCCTCTGCAGAGTTAAGTGTCTATTGATAAATAACATTGTAATATGTAAATATTTGTCCAATAACAACAAATAATATATATATATATATATATATATATATATGTGATTACATGTGATATATATATATATATCAGGGTGTCCCAAAATTCCTCCGACACCCGAAAATGGGAGGTTCCTTGGATCGTTTGAAGCGACATTTTCCTTTACAAAAATGGCGTCCGCGGCTTTGTTTAGGAGTTATTAACGAAAAACACGGACCAATCAGAGCGCGATCAAGACGCGAGTTAGCACAGTCGGCCCGACGCGCTAACTGTCAGTTGGCCGAACGTGTCATCGCATGTCTAGATCGCGCTCTGATTGGTCCGTGTTTTTCGTTAATAACTCCTAAACAAAGCCGCGGACGCCATTATTGTAAAGGACAATGTCGCTTCAAATGACCCAAGGAACCTCCCATTTTCGGGTGTCGGAGGAATTTTGGGACACCCTGTATATGTCGTCGGTAGCCGGCTTTGATCTTTCCTTGTTCGATAAGGCATTATTTTAATACGTCAACGAGCTCACGGGTCCTGTAGAATATCACACGTCTCTTCCTGTCAACTCTCTTATTGATTCTGAAGTTTCCCCAAGATTTTTGCAACCGTTGACAACGTAAATGATTCAACTTCTCTATTGATATTGTCATGTTTTTATATGACAACTTTTATATACACTGAGGTCATCAGAAACGTATCTATTCTACCACCCGTGATCACGTTCAACAAGGTCATTTTCTTAAAGGACCTTGTCTCGCATTTCTTCAAACATAACAATACAATTTTTTTGAACATAACAAATTTATGAACTGTTGAACAAGATAAACGTAACGTAACAGTAGAAGTAACAATAAAACGGTAACAAGAACAATAAATCTTTGCCGTTGTCGCTACGCCCCGACATATATATATATATATATATATATATATATATATATATATATATATATATCACATGTAATATTTCTTTGTACTTACAATTAACTCCATAACATCACTAAGTGGCAGATTTTCATCTATGTAATAACTTGCCATGATAACTTCCGCACTAATTCTGTACATGAGTGTTGGCAACACCCATTCTTTTAAACACATATACCCTCCAGAAAAGGTGCGGCAAAATGTCCGCTCGCGAGATTAAAAAACGTTCGTTGTAGTAATCTCAAACTCGTGAAATGTATGTTTCAATTAACGCTACGCTAAATCGAGAGAACTGATAACGCTGATGTGTCCAAATGTCTCGAGGCTTGGACAACTCGACACCAAACCGTGAAAAAGGATATCGCTACTACAACTCGCTAGATTAGAAAGGGAAAAGACGTCTCGTTTTGCAACTCGACACCGGCCGCTACTACAGATTATTAAACACTCATCTTGAACGATATAAACAATGTACTGAGTTCGGACGCGTTCAAGATTCTATGACTCTCTCTTTCGTACATCGTGAACGGTCTCTTTCTTTTCTCACATCGCTTTCAGGTCAAAACGATGGGTAGGAACGACGTTCGAACACGTTCAAGGTCAAGTCTTTCTGGAAAAAGCATGTGTTCCCCAGGGGTATCGTATTACATCTGTCGTAGGTAGATACAATAGGAGTGCATTGAGTAGATAAGAGGAAACTATATGCAGCTGTGTACAGATAATATGGTCTCGCTATGTTCTTAAAATAAATCCCCCCTCCCCGCAAAAAATTATCTTCTCGATGTATCATATTCGCGAAGCACATTCGGAAGATCATATTCGCAAAACCTTTGTCATAGATAAGAGGAAGCTATATACAGCTGTGTACAGATACGTGGTCTTCCCTCCCCCACCCCCGCAAAGTATGCTTGCACTATAACGTGGGAAACTGTCCTTGAAAAATCCCCCCTCCCCCGCAAAGTAGCTCGCGCTATAAGGTAAATGGTGCCGGTAAGGTAGGAATCTACCTACAATGACAAGTCTGATCGTAGAACCGGCCTATATATTCTACTCCTTTCTTACGGGCGTACTTCCGAATATTGCAAAAACAGTACCCGTGAACGTAAAAGTCGGATTTTTATCCAAATAGCACCCTAGATTGATCTTCCATCTATCGATTTTGACTACTAAAAAGTCAAATCGTTGCGTTATAAGGTTTTCAGAACCGTACTCCCGGACCCTTCCGATGCTTGTAGGCACACGTACACGCCGCCTGAACGGGGTGTAAGCGCCACAGAGTCGCACTCGAGCTCGCCGACGCTTTTACATCGGCAGCTGAATTGTGACGTCACGGTTGCTTACAACTTCCCGGCTACATATTCTCTGCTTACTAACTGCTGTCACCGTCGAGAGCGTATCGCGCTGGCGCTGCTGTGCGCTCCTCGACATTCAACTTTAGAAAGTGTACCCAACGCCCCCTAATTCAGCTTCATCTACCGGCCGCTCATCCGATTTAGCGTGACGATGAAATGGTCAAGGTTACGCGGCCAGACGATGCCCTTAATGTGGAAAAAAGCTGTCCTGACTTAGACGCTGTCCCAATATTTACAACAGTCTCTTAATATTAATCTGTAGGATCAAGATTTTCAAGAATAAAATATCTGCCAAAATATACAGGTATAAGTATAATTGTAACGAGTCCGGTAGCTCGTCACAACGGTGGTTGCCACCCTCGTGCTGAATGGCTCGCCGAGCCAGGGTTCGCGGCGAGGGGGCGGTCGGGGGACAACGGGTCGGGCAAAATAAAACACTTCGAGACGGCGTTACTGTTCACGTCTCACCATGCCGCGGATCGCGAAGACGCCGATCGCGGTATCCCCACGGGTGCGCGTACGCGGTTCGCGGATCCGAGTATCGGTGACGGGCACGTTTCGTCCAGGTACGCGGTGGGTCGGAACCGGCGGCTCGCGGTCGGATTTGTTGGGGCGATAACGGCGGGGTTTGTTCGACGGCGCGTTGAACGGGCGAGGTGGCAGCGGCGCGTTGCAATGGGTGTTCCGACGGCTCGCGGGAACGGCGACGGGAACTCCGGCGCGATGCTGGTGAAAGGATTCGTTCAGCGGCGCGCGGAACAGGCGAGGACACAACGGCGCGCTGCGAACGGGGTTCCGACGGCTCGTGGGAACGGCGACGGGGAACTTCGGCGCGAAGCGGTACTGCGGGTCGGTTCGACGGCTCGTGGAACGGACGCGGATGCAACCGGCGCGCTGCACAAGGTGTCAGGGCGGCTCGCGGGAACGGCGACGGAGACTTCGGCGCGAAGCGGTACTGCGGGTCGGTTCGACGGCTCGTGGAACGGACGCGGATGCAACCGGCGCGCTGCAGAAGGTGTCCCGGCGGCTCGCGGGAACGGCGACGGGGACTTCGCCGCGAAGCGGTACTGCGGGTCGGTTCGACGGCTCGTGGAACGGACGCGGATGCAACCGGCGCGCTGCAGAAGGTGTCCCGGCGGCTCGCGGGAACGGCGACGGGGACTTCGCCGCGAAGCGGTGACGGCTCGTCAGGGTAAGGCGCTTACCGATGTTCCGATCCGTTTGGGCGGCTCGCCTGCTGGGCCCGGAAAGAGAGCGAGTCTTCTTCCGTGCTGCCTCTTATAGGCAGATTCGGTGGTGACTGCGGGGTACGCGGGTTGCGGTGTGCACGAGTAATTCGCCGAATTGTGCGTGTTTCGAGGCGCGAAAACACGGGAAGGTGCGTAATATTGTATTGTGCCTGGTTACGAGGCGTGAAATTGCGCGGTACGAGTTCGGGTTCGGTCGGGGTCGTTCGGCGTGTTTCGGTGGTGCGCGAGTCTTCGCGTTTGTAACAGATCTGTACTGAGCCCGCTGTACAGGTCTGTTACATAATAAAAAATCCTATCCGTATTCGCTAATCCGTAATCGTAAGCCATAAATCGTGATCGTTCACCGGGTGTCGTAGCCATAAATCGTGATTGTGTTCGTATCTTGTACCGTAGTCTTTTCGTGACCTAGTCGAAGTACGGGCGATGACACTGGCCTGAGTTTACTTGCCAGTTCATTCCCCCAGTCCTCGACTGTTTACAATATGTAATGTGACGTTGCCAATTTGCGACATCACTTCGCCGTTACGAGAGAGTATATTTTCATTATTGCGAAGGACCGGACCGTGCAATAACGAGACGCGAGACCGGGAAACACAGGATTCGAGAGCGTACCGCGAGGAATTTCCATAAGTTAGAGCGCGCATTGACATCTAGCGTGCACGCCGAGAACGGCAAGTTTCAGGGCCGAACAACGGACCAGGAAACGGGGCCTCGACCTTCGACATTTTCCTAGGGAGACAATTCGAACACTGGAGGACGTCCGACGAAAAACAAGTGGTATGTATGGAAGCCCCGTGCACGGGCCACTAAAAGATTATCGAAGGCACCCGGTCAGCCGACATGGAGGCGCCGAATGGACAGGAACCCCTACCGAACATTGTACCATTTCGCGGTTCCGACGCTGCCTCATCCCGTTATAAAAGGGTTCCTGCGCGGAAGGTGCCACCGCGATGCCACGACGACGCAAGAGTCTCTATCACGTCTCACGAAAGGAGGTCGGGTGGGGGGAACTAGAATCGATGCGGCACGCGCCCGAAAATCGATAGATCACTGTTGCGTTACCCGGCTTAGAGACACCACAGACTAATACGAACCGATCACGTCACGCACGAAATCCAAGCGAAGTCCGCCTCAAGTTACGCGGCCCGGCAAGTTACGTCTGCTTAAAGGGAATAAGAGTCGCGCACGTGGAAACTCGGTCTCGCGAGTGTCGCCAGAGGATTCCCGATCGAGCCTAGAGTTTCAGGCCGGACAACCGAAGTTCCGCAGGGCAGATGCGGGGTCTTCTGAAAGAAAGAAGCGAGAGACGGTAAGTCGCACAATGGTCCTTTATCGAAATTTTGGTTGCGTGTTGGCTCGAAGTATTCGCACGAGGACGAACGACGTCTTTCCGTCCTCGATCGTTCGCGTAGGCCGAGACGCCGAGCGTCTCGTGCCGTCGGCTCGGGCCGTACCGACGGCCCTTTGAGCAATCTTCCGTAACATAAGAGTTTCTCGTCTCGCGAGAATATCTCGTTCGACGGTCCGTCGATCGCTCGAATCCTGTGTCGTGCTGCGTAGCGAACGCGTTTCTATGTCGTTACCGTGCATATTATCCGTCGTTCGTTTTGCGCGAGCGTGCTATCGCGACAGTCGCGTACCGCACCTTTCATCTGCGCTTCGAGCGATCCCGTCCGTCGGGAACTCGATCGGGTCGGTACCGATCGTCCGTACCTTTGCGCACGATTTTATTTCTCGACAACCGCGTAGCGACCGACCAGCCGTCCGCAATTCTGTACGAAGAGCGCGGGCTCTCGGGTTGCGGTCACGTGACCGCGGAATGGTAAAATAATTGACAAGAAATAAACATCCACTCGAGGCAAATCACGTTGTCATCACCCCCCTATGAGATCCGTCCTGCAGTAAGGGCTGTCCTCGTCCTTCCCGCGTTCGAACTCTCTGGCCCCGTCGCGTCCTCGTTCACGGACCGCGTGTCTCGACGGTTCGATCGATAAGCTCGGCTTCCCCGAGCTCGAAATTCGCATCGCATGTCGCGTGACATCTTTCACGGTGTCTGGCGCCCGAACGAAAAGATGTTGCGGACATCTCAAACCTTCGGACGTCCTTTTGTCTCGGGCGAACCACGGGTATACTGCTGCACGTGGCCCGACCTACGGTCTGTAAAAGCCCGAAGTCGCTCCGTCGGAGGTTTTCCAGCCTTCGCTCGTGAGCGGCATGACAGTAAAATCGCAACGATTTTACTTTTCAGTAGTCAAAATCGGTAGATGAAAGATCAATCTAGGGTGGTATATGGATGAAAACTCCCACTTGTACATACACGTGTAATGTTTTTGCAATATTAGGCAACATGCCCATCAGAGATGCTGCAGCGTTGGTGTTCTTGAGTAAGACTGTTAGTGCTTGCAAGCCGCTCGGCCGGCATGTCGTGTGCCTTCGAGCATCGGAGGGGTCCTGGAGTACGCTTTTTGTTTCGGATTAGAAGGGGTTAAAACAAGCCACTTCACTTAGAACTAAACTTTATTTCCCCAACTAGGGTGCGTTCGAATTGTAATTGAAGCTATGTACAAGGATGGTTTTAACCGGCCAAAACACAAGCTCGTTCTGGCTAGATTTGACGAATAAAGAGTGTTATTTGCGAACTAGATGAGTTTTCCCTGGATGGATATTCACTTGTAGAAGTAGTGAATCCCGAGATTTGAATCGACTCACTCGCGAAAACCGGTCAAGCGACGCACGACGTTTTCTGAAGGAACGAGTTAGAACGACTAACGTACGTTGAGATCGGAGTCGAACAGCTGGCAGTTTACCGTCACCGTCGAACTATTGATTGGCGGATCGATAGAGCGATCCGCCAATAGTAATCCCAATTTTGGGTCGATAATCGATTGTAATCGACGTCCGACGGTGCTGGCATAAGCTACTGCGACCTGCTTATCGACTCTCGATCTCGCTGTTACGCGTGAATCCGCCAATAGCGCGGCGGCGCAGTAAATCGGCGCGTTCACGCTGCCGACATGCTCAGCCAATCCCAAACACTTCTGAAAACCTTATAACGCAACGATTTGACTTTTCAGTACTAAAAATCGGTATATGAAAGATCAATCTAGGGTGCTATTTGGATCAAAAGTACCACTTGTACGTAAACGCGTAATGTTTTTGCAATATTCGGCAGTACGCCCGACAGAAAGACTATACACGCAGGCGTGACGTCTCAATTTGGCTGCCGATGCTAAAACGTCGGTGTGCTTGAGTGAGACTCTCTACGGCTTACAATCCGTTCGGGCAGCGTGTACGTTTGCCTATACTAACAGACCTGTACCGGGCAGCTCTGTTACTAAATACCCGACCGAGCCCCTCCCAACAAACCCGAAGAACGCCGGACCCCGTAAGGAACCACCGGCTCCACGTCACCACCTCGAAACACCCTTACCGCGTTTACCCCTCTTCTAGAAACACGAATTCGGCAGGAACCGGATACGAAAATCCGCGAATTTGGCGAGAACAGAATATCTACGTCACGGAAAACACCTTGCCGCGACCTCGCCCCTTGTCACCAAACTTCACTATATAAACCACCTCGAAACACGATAGAATCACCTATTCCCGATTTGTACCCGGATCGAGCACACTTAGAGTTATGTAGCGAAGACCAGCAGCACCGAGAAATCACTCAGTGAGTATTTCTCATCCGAAAATCCTATTCCCGAATGATCACCGCTGCCAAGCGGCCCGAATCCGTTTGCCGTGCGAACTCTGCGTCCGCTCCTGCACCCTGATCCTGTGTAACAGATTTCGTGAGACGAGTCATTCTCGAAAGCAATATTAAAAACAGAAGAGGTGCGTCACCAGTCAAACAAACACCTAGGTAGTAATTTATATATTATATATTATATATTTATATAATAATAGTAATGTAAAGTGTACGGTGAGTCACCTACACACCCGTGAGACGAGTTGTCCACGAATTCGAGAGCAACCACTTGGTGCGTTACCCTGTCCGTTCCTCGATAAAACCTGCACGAAGAAATTTAGATGTGTGGTGTGTCACCTACATTGCAATAGATCCGGCCTAGAGTGAACAATCACAGCGGAAGCGGCGATCAAATCCGTCCTTCTACCCTTGTCCGTCCTCATCACGTATCACCAACGTCAGCATCTCCGGCCCGGCACCTTCGCGATTACAAGAACGATTCCTCCGCCGCATCGAACCGGGTGCAAGCCCCCGTTCACCACATATTCAGCACCTTTCACAGCGAGCAAAAAAACCCTGACCACACTCCCACTCCAAACGCGCTCCTCGCCTGACCGGACCCTGGATCGGCGAGCTAATCATTACCAAGGAGCATCAGCGCGAGAAAACCGACACGGGGAAACGGAACCGTTACACTACAATATATGTAATATAAAATCATACGGGTAGAAAACCACGCGCGACAGAAGTGAATCTTCTTGCAGTCTATCAATGTGTAGCGGCCTCGCTGGACGGATTTATGGTAGGGACACCCGTATTGCACATGGGCGCGGCACGTGACGTCTTGTAGTTTGGCTACGGCGTTTGGGCCTGTCATCGCCGCGTGATTTCCGTCCGTACCTGGGTACCCTCAATCTCGTCCCTACCATAAAACACTTAGAAAACTTTCACTTTTTAGGTCCAGCGCGGACGGTTAGCGTCTGCAACTACAGCGTGTCTGTTTGCCAGATGGCTGGAAATCCCAGGGTTTGGTCGCCAAATGTTTGGCCTTGGAAAATCTTCGGGACCGTTGCAGACGCGTATCTTGGTACCGTCCACCCCCAAATCATCCGCAAGGGTGGGGATGAATTTGTCAGAAGTAGGGAGGAGAACCGAGGTGATATAGATGAGAACTCTCGGTCCTCCGACAGACAGCATCGTGACTTCTGTATTCGCTACACATTTTGACATAGACAGCAACGCGCCTCCGGTTAACACCGTTTTAGTTGGCAGACTTGACTGCACCGCGCATAGTTATATAGAAGCAGTTATTGCTCTCACTTGTGTAATAGATAGTGTAAATACATAGTGTAAATACATTTGTTTAAATAGCACTTGTCATATCTTTGTCCTTCCGCATTTGGAAGGTGGTCCTTCGAGTAGTTAGCGGGCACCTCGCAGTGCTAATACATCAAGGCCCGAACGATCATTAAAGATCAACCACGGGCATTAACACAATGAATGATCAAATTTTTCGACGCAATAAAGGAGAGTGTAGGGTAAATGCTTTGAACTGTGTCTCTTTCTTGCCCATACGCTGTCCTCGTCTGTCAAAAATTTTGATTATCCATTATTACAGTCGAAAAACCCCGACGGATCTCACACACGCGCGTACACAATCTCACTGACGTGATTTAACGAAATGTGAATAGGACAGAAAACAAAAAGAAAAAAGATAAGTGAATTTAACCAAAGTATAATAACCAAAATGGAATGGAATACAAAATAACTCGACGATTACGAAAACGAAAATAAACGAGATTACTGCACGATAACTAGATAAACAAAATGAACAAGAGAATAACGAAATAACTAGATTTACGGAGTAACTACAAGCTAGAACTAAAGAGTAACGTAATATAGTAAAGGAATGAACGAAACTAAAGCTACTTCACAATAATGGTATGACGCGAACTAAACTAAATTAATAACTATAAATAAAAGAGATAAGATAAAGGAAATAGAACAAATGGAATTGAATGAAATAGAAGTGAAATTGAATATGGCAAGATGCTATACGACCAGGTCAGTGCTGAGAGGTAACTGGAACTAGAAGAGCGAAATGAATTCAAGAAACTGTTGCGGAGAACTGTCGCAGTCCGCGAATCTTGCCATATTTTTAATAGGAGCGCGGATCGTAAGAATTCGGTGGATCGTGAAATTAATTGTCTTGGTCATAAGAGATATGTTATTGTCGACGTATTATTCCCCGCGTTGCTATTATTAATGTAATACGCGATATACACCTGTAATCGCTGTTGCCCTGCCGGCGTTCGCTCGCACCGGAGTCTTATGTTTGCGATTTGATATGAATATACAGAGTGTCCCAAAATAAGTATAACTCCCGGAAATAGGAGGTTCCTTGAGTCATTTGAAGCGACATTTTCCATTACAAAAATGGTGTCCACGGCTTTGTTTAGAAATTATTATTGAAAAACACTGACCAATCAGAGCCCGGCTATAGCGAACGGAGTCTGACTCGACGACAGGTCCCGCTTACACTTATTTTGGGACACCCTGTATACACACACACACACATATACACATATTTGAATGATATGAAAAGAAAATGGAATTATAATTAGACGTCGAGGACACGATTCGCTCACACGAATTATACATGGTGGAATTTGCATTTTCGAGCAAATTTCGGAGCAAGACGTTGGTACAACGTAACAGGTACTTTTGATCCAAATAGCGCCCTAGATTGATCTCTCATCTACCGATTTTGACTACTAAAAAATCAAATCTTCGCGTTATAAGGTTTTCAGAAGCGTACTGCTGGACCCTTCCGATAATCGTAGGCACACGTATGCAGGGGCCTGGACGACTCTGTCACCCCCGAGGAGGTGCAGGCGGCCGTCGCTGAGACGGGAGGGTGCCCACCCGACCAGGTAAAGGTGGGGGCTATCAAGCCCCAGCCTGCCGGGTTGGGCACCATATGGGTCCAGTGCCATCGGGGCAGGAAGGATGAGGGTCGGATGGTCCTCCGCCCGAGTAGAGGCACTGGCCATAAGGCCCCTCCAGTGCTTCCGTTGCCTGGCCATCGGCCATGTGCGGCAACGGTGCACATCGGAGGTAGACCGCAGTGGCCGGTGCTACAAATGTGGCGCGGAGGGCCATCGTGCCAAGGAGTGCTCGGCGAGGCCTAATTGTCCCATCTGTGCAGAGATGGGCAGGCCCGCCGGGCACAAGAAGCAAGAACTGCTCCCCGCCGTCGAAGAAGGGCCGGAGTGCTGGTGGTAAGGGGGCCACCAAAGCAACGGCGGAGGCGAGGACGAGCGGGGCTGCCACTGCCACGCCCCTCCCCGCCCCTGCGTCTCCACCCAGGGAGACGATGATGGAGGTGGACGCTGCTCCACCTCCGGTTGACGAGGCGTCGGCGGTGCCGGGAACGTCGATGGCCCCATAATGCCACGCACGTTCCCGGTAACCCTGATCAACCTCAACCACTGCCGCCGGGCTCAGGATCTGCTCATCCAGGGCCTGGCGGAGTGGGAGGTTGCAGTGGCCGTAGTCACGGAGCCCTATAGGGTCCCCGACGCCCCATCCCCTTGGGTGGGGGACTTGGGGGGCTCCGTGGCAATATGGCGCAATGAGCGCCAGGAGTTTCCCCCCGGCACCGTGGTCGAACGTGAGGTCATTCGAGACTATCTCCGGGACAGGCGGTTTGAGTACCGTGGCCGGTACGGTGTGATGCAGAGGGAGAACATGCACCGAGGAGTTCCGCAGGGGTCGGTTCTAGGACCGCTCCTGTGGAACATTACATACGACTCGGTGCTGCGGGCTACTCTCCCCCGCGACGCCAGTGTGATTTGCTATGCGGACGATACACTGGTGGTCGTGGAGGGGGAGACATGGAGGGGAACGATTGCCTTGGCGGCTGGAGTGGTGGACTCCGTGGTGGGTAGGATCGAGGGGTTGGGGCTCAAGATATCCGCCGGTAAGACGGAGGCGATGTGGCTACACGCATTGCCTCCGAACCGGCGGCCGCCGCCCCAACTCGGGATCCAGGTATGTGATGCCGTTGTCGAGGTCAGGCAGGAGATGAAGTATCTGGGCCTGACTCTCGACAGTCGCTGGCGCTTCGAGAAGCACTTCGGTTGCTTGGCCCACCAGGCTCAAGCGGTGGCGGCCTCCTTAGGGAGGCTGCTGCCCAATATTGGGGGGCCCGATGGACGGATCCGCCGCCTCTATAGGGGGGTGGTGCATAGCAAGCTCCTATATGGGGCACCCGTATGGTCCGACGCATTGTCGGTCAGCCGGCGCAGTAAAACACTCTGCAACAGAGTGCAGCGCCGGCTGGCCTTGCGGACCATACGGGGCTATCGCACCGTCTCCACCGAGGCGGCGTGCCTCCTCGCGGGTCTGATTCCCCTGCACCATCAGGCAAGGGAGCGGACGGCTTGGTATTTGGCCGTCCGCTCGTTGCGCAGGGGAGAAGCGGACCCGGACAAGGAGGACAGGATTGTAGAAGTGAAGCGCCAGGCCCGGCAGGAGTCGCTGGCCCTGTGGCGGTCGGAAACTCTGGCCGCCAATACGGGCCGGCCAATAGTCCGGGCCCTTCTGCCCATTCTGGAATGGTGCGAGAGGCGAGTAAGGCTCACCTACAGATCCACCCAGGTGTTAACCGGCCATGGATGTTTCGGCCGGTACCTGGCGTGGATCAAGAGGGAACCCACCGAACGGTGCCACCACTGTCCGGAGGCTTTGGACACGGAGCGGCACACGCTGGAAGAGTGTCCAGCGTGGTCGGCGCCGCGACGTGTCCTAAGAAGCGAGATTGGAGGCGACCTCTCGTTGTCGGCCGTGGTCGACCACATGATTGGCGACGAGGGGTCGCACAAGGCCGTGACCTCCTTCTGCGAGGAGGTGATGCAGCGGAAGGAGGTGGCAGAAAGGGAGAGGGAGGCCGACCCCCTCTCTGAGAGAAGGATTGCTCTGGCGAGGCGTCCTCGCCGAGCGGCCCGCCCCACGGTACGGGGCAGGCGACGGACCGGGGTAGGCGGGACTCGTTAAGTCCTTCCCGCCTCCCCCGAAGAGGCATCCCAGAGTGGTTGCTCTTTTATGGGGGGACTATTCCCGCCCCCTTTCCTCTGTCCCCCCGGGGGGACGTAAAGATCGTTGGGTCGGGAGGAGGGGGTGGGTGTGGGGGAGGGGCGAACGCGGGCGGGGCGCGCGCCTCGTCCCTCCTTGTCGCGCGCGGAAACTTCGTCCTTCGGCCGAGAGCCCTTTGAAGGGCTCCTCGAGCGAGGAACGGAGTCACCGGGGATCGTTGGGCGGAGCGAGCTGGAGACTCGCGAAGCCCACCGAACGGCCCAGGGAAGGAGGGTGTAAGTGGGCAACCTGCTTACACCCTGATAGCTTAGGTATTGCTGGGGAGAGCTTCTCTCCCCCCCGGGACGAGGCCCCACACAGGGCCAAGGGCGAAGGGGGATGGCTGGTTGTGTTCTTTGGAGATCCCAGCCGCCCCGAATAGCTTAGGAAAGGTTGTCGTGAGGTTTTTAGTGGGTATTGTGAGCCCTTCTGGCCACGTAGCCCCACATAACCTCGTATCCCTCCCAGGGGGTACGGGGTATACGTAAAAGCATTTCCCTCACGCTAAAAAAAAGGCACACGTATACGCCGCCCGAACGAAGTGTATGTTGCGCCACAGAGTCGCACTCGAGTACGCCAACGCTTTTTGCCGACTTCTTGTGATGAAGATGCGTTACGCATACCGCGCCCCCCTGGGGGAGACGGGGTTATGTGGGACTTGCCGGCCAGAAGGCTCCAGGCATATCCACTAAAAACCTCACAACGACCTCCCTGAGCAAATTGAGAGTGGTCGGGATCTAGAAAATGAATACTATCAACCCCTCTAGTAGTAGTAGTAGTAGTAGTAGTAGTAGTAGTAAGTATACTGCCGGGGAGGTATAGCGCATCGTCCGCCCCCCACTTCCTTAAGGCACACCGGTTTACACCAGTATCATAAACGGCGCTGCCGGCAGCTCGGCCCACTAGGGGTTGCAGTTTTCCCATCGTTCCGCCGTTCCTCCGTTTTATTCGGCCCGGGCCATTTTCGGAGTCTGCGACTTACTATGATGGGTCCGGTCGTCATCGATGAGAAGGGCCATGCTACCTAGTTTTCGGATTTTTTGAGCGGTTTTAAGGCTCGGAGTGAACGTCGGACCCTCTCACCTTCGGACCTGCAGGGTGCCTCGCCTGCCCGTGTTTTGGCTCCCCCCACCTTCGCCATATTCCTTGGTTGAATGTGTCAAGTTCGAATCCCGTCCCTACTCTGTCGCTGCTATCCAGCGACTTACCCACTCCCTCCCCAAGGTTAGGATAGGCTAAGCTGTGACTCTACGGGCTTTGCAAAGAACAATGGACGCGATCGCGAGAGTTTCGTGGGGGTGATTCTAGTATATGTCTGTACATATATTGCAAACTTGGGATCCGATCCGACTTCGGCGAAATTCCCGCTCGCGCGGGAACATCACCTCCATTCGGTCATCACTTGCCGTCCTACTAAACGCGATGGGGTGACGGAGGTCGGTCGCTCCAACTTCGCCGAAATCTTTCTCCTTCGGAGCATAGATATCAGTTCCATCGTGCAATAATGACTGATTGTTTGGATGTGACCATCATCCCCGGGTCCGGTCGATGTTCAGCAAATAGCTCCGTCCATCTGACCTTTCCCTTAGAGGTTTGTTGTTCCGTTTTTTTTTTTTTTTTTTTTTACGTCGCATCGCAACGGGACCTACAGTTTTTATAAAGGTGGGTTCCGAACCACCTGGGGGCACCACAGTTTATAGAGCACATGGAGTATTTCCAGAGGTGCCGCGTCGGGGATCGAACCCGCGACCACGGGGTCCGTAGGCGCGCGCTCTACCCACTGAGCCACTGCGCCCCTCACATCAACCCCTCTAAGCCTCTGGCAATTAAGCCTCTGTCCGAGGGGGAGGAGCTCCCCTCAGCAAACTTCCTATTCTGTTCGGACCCCGTGTATGTCATCCACACGGAGTCCCCCATCCCAGGAGCCTTGCGTGTGGGCTTCCCGAGCCCCAGCTCGATCCATCCATAGCTCCCGAAGACCCTCTTCCTCGTCCGGGGATGAGACCCAAGGGTCCCGCTGTCACCCCACGGAAAGAAGGAAAGGAACGGGAATGTGGAAGGAATGAGAAGGAAAAAAAATGGGGGGGGGGCGACTCGCCAAACGTGCTGTCGGTGCGGGGGGCTGACAACCATCCCGCCCACTACGGTCAACCCACCCCTGGGGGGAAGTACAGTTCCCCCCATGACGGCGGAGGGAGGACTAGATTATCCCACCGCCGCCATCTCGTCGACGGCCCCTGCGGGAACATTTGAATTAAGACGTTTATTACCGGACCCTTACAATTTTCGTGTACGTACAGGGTGAGTCCGCAGAAACTGAACACCTGAATAACGCGGCTGCTATTGGTGTTAGAAAGAGATGCATCAGATGGAACGTGCGTGGTTTCGAGGGGGCATTAATCTGATGTTAGTAGCTTTTTTGTAGGTGGGCGCGTAAAGGACATATGAAGGTCAACTTCATTTTTTTAATGGAATGAGGTATTTTTTAATATATCAATCGATGCAGCTGAATATTCGTTATAAAAAAGTACTAACCTATGTATGTCAAAAAGTTAATAGTTCAGGAGATATTTAAATTTAAATAACTCTGAAATACCATTACTGTCGTACTAAAACGTTACACTAGTAAGTAAACGCTAACCCTATCCAAAAGAACCTAGAACACTGCTCTCACCGAAGGAGGAGAACGCGAATGGCTCCGGCCAAAATCCATTACCGAGGCATCGAAGTATCGACACGGCCCAGGACGATCAACCTAGAGGCGCCGATGATTGCATACGGTGCCAAGAAGAGATCTCAGCTACCCTGTCGTCGCCTCAACCGGGAAGCAACCTGGCACGCTGCCGGATTGGCACTCGTTGATCACCTCTGTTGAGGATTGGAAGGGAGGATCGGAAGAACCTTAAGTAGCGTGTTCACTTTAACTTTATTTCTCCCAACTTGGAGTTCGTCCGCTTCCGTAATTACACAGTGAACACTTGTACAACTAAACAATGTAATAATTATGTACTTTTAACAATAAAAGGGTTCTCTGTAGTGCAGAGAACGTATCTGGTTCAAAACCGAAAGTGATCGGTATTAACCGTTTGCAAATGCGAAGTGCGCGTGATTGATGTGTAGCGAAATCCGTTGCTAGAAGCGCTAGATCGAGACTGACTAGATCGATCAGCTGGCCGTTGGCTGCCACCGCCGAAAACAGGTGATTCGCGGATCGATAGAGCGATCCGCCAATCAGCGCGAGTCGTCACGCTCGATAATCTATTGTAATCGCTCTCGGCGGTGTCGGCCAATGACTTCGCGAGCTCACGATCGATCTTCGATCCAGATCACTCGTGTTCATAAGCGAATGACCTATCGCGAGCGGCAGACGCTACTGATCCGCTCGGCCAATCCCAAACATTCCGCCCGCCTCGTCAGCCAATGACGAAATTAAACAGATGCAGCCTGTGTTAGAGATACCGTGAATGAACGGCCGGGCCGAGCGGGTCCACCACGTGTTAGCGTGCTGCGTAGTATCTGAAAAAGTGCGTAGTAAGCGGGCGTTAGAGGTGAAAGTTACTGTGATGGTGATGAAAATGTACAGTGAAATGAGTGATGATACAACAGTGAGTGAGATGAGATATGCAAAAATACTGAAATGAATATGTACAGTGATACGATTCTATTTCTAAAACAATGATTACTGATCGGGTTGTTCACTTGGGGGTCCAGCCTCGTGCATCTCTCCCGTATCCCTTTCCTCGTCGTCTGCTGTCAACAAGGGAATCAGCTTATGAATCGGTCTGAGGAATTCCGAAGTTGAGGTGCGAATTGTGGCAACTCGCACCGAACCGTCTGGTCCCGGGTGTACTTCAACCACGCGAGCAAGTGGCCATTGTGTGGGAGGTAACGTCTCGCTCTTTATTAGGCAAAGTGTGCCCCTCTTTATTGAGTTTTGAATTTTCCTCCACTTGCCTCGTGTTTGTAGCGTGTTTAAGTACTCCAGAGACCAGCGTTTCCAAAAATATTGCTGCAACTGCTGTATCAGCTGCCACCGTGACAACCGGGATACGGGAATCTCCTCGAGGCTGGGCTCTGGAATTGAATTAAGAGGTCCCCCGATCAGGAAGTGCCCTGGAGTCAAGGCTGCTGGATCCTCAGGGTCATCGGATAAAGGTAGCAGCGGTCTGGAGTTGAGACATGCCTCGATACCTGTTAGGAGCGTGGTCAGCTCCTCAAAGGAAAGTCGCTGCTCACCGATGAGCCGACGGAGATGGTATTTCACTGATTTAACGGCGGCCTCCCAGATACCTCCAAAGTGTGGAGCGGAGGGAGGGTTAAAGGGCCACACGATGCCTTCCCTGGAGGCTGCGGCGAATCAACTCCAGTTCGGGCATTTGTGGATACAAGCCTTTACCAGATGACGACCTTTGAGGATCCAGCACTCCAGGCGTAGCGTTGCCAGAGTGAACTGTGTCCCCCCGTGCAGGCATCGTTTGTGGGCAGCGTCGACCCACAACTTGGCCAACGGGGACTCATCCGGAAGTATAGCCGGATGCATCCTGTCGTAAGAGAGATTGGATGCATGCAACCGACCCCCCACGCGGAGCACTCCAGATGAATCCAGGAAAGGACAGAGCTTGGACAGTCTGCTCTTCGTTGCAACTGGTTTACCCTTCCGAAGATTAGCGATGTCCTCCTTGAATACCGCTGCCTGCTCCAGCCTTAGAAGGGTAAGTTTGACTTCCTGCGTTTCGGAAGCTGTTATTATCGGTTCCCTTTTCCGGTTTCCAGGGACCTACCGCCGACACCAGGCCAGGACTCTGACTAGCCGATTCAGAGTAGAGAAGCGCGCTATCAACTGGTTTGACGTGTTCTCCACCTTGCAGCTTACGTGGTGGACGTCCCGCTCTTCTGTCTCGTCGATCTCCTCCTCGATAGCAGCTACAGGAGGAGGATCCGGTGAAGAGAGCCACTCGGGTCCTCGCCACCACAGGACGAACTTGGGCAGTTCGGCTGGAGATAAACCTCTGGAGGCACAGTCTGCTGGATTGTCCTCACTCCGGACATGGTGCCACCTTGCCGAGGGCAGCATTCTCTGGATCTCGGCAACTCGATTCGCCACGTAGGTCGGCCAGCGCGACGGATGTCCTCGGATCCAGCTGAGTGCTACAGTTGAGTCGGACCAAAGATGCAGATCGACCAGTTGCCAATCCAGCACCTTGATTACGTGCTCGACGAGCCTGGCCAGCAGGAAGGCTGCGCAGAGTTCCAGTCTGGGCAGAGACACACGTTTCAAGGGAGCCACCTTTGATTTGGTCATAATCAGGGAGACTATGGCAACTCCCTCCGCGGTGATGGTGCGGGAATATACGACGTAGCGTAGGCGCGCTCTGATGCGTCAGCAAACCCGTGAATCTCCAGTGGTTGCAACGAAGTACTGGTTCCGAGCCAACGAGGAACCTGAAGATTTTGTAGCGCCGGGAGCTGCTGTTGAAACTGCTGCCACATGAGCTCTTCCTTTTCCGGTAGTGGGGTGTCCCAGTCGACCTTCAGAAGCCAGAGAGACTGGATGAGTACCTTTGCTGCGATCGTGACTGGAGCCAGCCAACCAAGCGGGTCAAACAGCTGGGCGGTTCCGCTGAGCACGGAGCGCTTCGTGAACCCAGAGTTCTTGAGGGACGTCGCAGCCGTAACCTGGAAGCAATCAGAGGAGGGGATCCATTTGATACCTAGGACGTTGTGGAGCGTCGGAGAATCCCACTCGACGATTCTCTTCCGTTCGTCCTTGGAGAGCCCGTCTAGCAGTCCCTTCGCGTTGGAGGCCCACTTGCGAAGCGGGAATCCGCCCGCCATGAGGAGCTCTCTTAGCTCCTGTTGCTTCTGCTTGGCTTCGGACAGGGTATCAGCTCCGGTGAGGATGTCATCCATGTAGACATCCTGTCGGGTTACGCTGGAGCCAAGCGGATACTGCTTCTCCTCATCCATGGCGAGTTGAAGCAGGCAGCGGATAGCGAGGTAAGGCGCTGAAGCTAGTCCGTAGGTCACGATGTTGAGTTCGTACTCAACTACGTTGTCTTCCTTTTCAAGCTTCCAAAGGATCCGCTGCCATTTTCGGTCTTCGGGGTGGACGAGTATTTGCCTGAACATCTTCTCGATATCTGCTGTGAAGACAATTACATGACGCCGCCACCTTAGCAGAACATCAGCCAGATTGGGCAGCAGATTCGGGCCCCGAAGTAAAAAAGCGATTTTCCGTTGGAGGATGGCATCGATCCGTTGAAGACAACACGTAGCTTCGTGGTAGAACTAGCTTCTCGCCAAACGCCGTGATGAGGGAGATAGTATCCCTCCCAGGAAGATGGTTGACGCGATGGAGCCATGTGTCCCAGAGAATCATAGGACGCCAGGAATTCCGAGTAGGCTCGCTGCAAGTCAGAAGAACGCCGAAACCTGTTGTTCAAGGACTCCAGCGTACGAAGTGCGGTGCGTCTGGAATCTCCTAATTCTGGCGTTCGATTGAAGGGCAAGCGAACCATGTACTTGCCCTCTGGTAGCCGACGACAAGTCCGGACGAAGTGCTCTTCCGCCTTCTGGTCGTCTGCTGTGCCCGGAATCGTAGCTGCAACCTCCTCCTGGTCCCAGAACCTAGTGAGCATTTCCATTAGCTCGTGGTCGACGTTGCAGTGATTGACCGGAACCCCCGACCGACCGGAAACCTTGTTGCCGCTCTTCGCCTCCACTCCGCCCGTAAGTATCCAGCCCAGAGTAGTCTCCTGGGCGACTGGAGTATTAACCGGTCCTCTCCTCACACCCTCTCGCAGAATCAAATTGTAAGAGTCCGCTCCCAACAGGATGTCGACAGGATCCGGACTGTGGTAAGCTGGATCGGCGAGCTTCAGACCCTGGATGTGCGGCCACGCAGTGAGATCCGGTAGATTCCTCGGTCGGTATCGGGAGAGCTCCGGGATGATGTACACTGGAACTTTCAATTGGAGGTCTCCTCCATCATGAGGAGCGAGGACCAGTGTAGTTCTCCCCCTCGTAAACCTTGCCTTCGAGCCTCCAACCCCGAGAAGTGGAACTCGAGCCTGCCTCCTCTCCAAGCCGAGCTGCTGAGCCAGTGCCTCCGAGATCAGGGACACCTTACTGCCTGGGTCGATGCGCGAACGAACCAGGCAGCCAGTTTCCCGAGAGCCTGAAACCTTAACACGAGCGGTGCTGAGGACGACGGAAGCATATGGACTCACGTGAGCAGAGGAGTGAAGAACGCAGACTCCCGTGGTAGGTTCCTTGGCGATCGAGGCTGCATCGTGAAGCGTAGTGTGATGCTTCCCATCACACTTCTGGCTCCTCTTCTTCGACCTGCATTCACTTGACGAATGTTTCCCTAGGCAGTTGAAGCAGAGGCCAAGGGATCGGACTGCGGCCTTCCTCTCGACGGAGTTCTTCTCTTGGTACCGAGGGCAGAACAGGAGGTAGTGCGGCTCGTGGCAGAGAAGGCAGTTCCTTGACGAAGAGCTGGCCTTAGACACCTGATGCACCTTCAAGATCTTGGTTGACGCCTTCTTGACGTCTGAGGACCCATCCGGTTGAGGCACCTCCAGAGCCTCACAAGTGTGGATCCGGCCCTCCATGAAGATCTTCAGCTGCTCCAAGGTAGGCGGCACCTTCGAATGTTGTAGAGCCTCCTCCCACTCACGTCGCGACTGGCGGTCCCAACGTTCGACGGTCAATTCAACTATCCAGTCTTCCGATTGATTGACCGGCCGACCAAGATTCTCGAGTGCTCCGATGGCATCGAACGTTTCGTCGAACAGCCGTTTCATCTCGGCGGCTGATTCCTTTCGCACCGGGGCCAACGAAGTCAAAGAGCGAATTTGAGCTTGTACGAGAAGGCGAGTATTATCGTAACGACTCTCTAGTTTGTTCCAGGCTACCTTGAAATTGTCGGACGTCGTCAAGACGTTTTTTAGAAGAGAAGCGGCACTGCCCTTCACACAACTCTTTAGGTAGTGTAGCCTTTCTACAGGGGACAAAGTCAAGTCGTTTACTATCAAAGACGTAAACAAGTCGCGGAACGGCCGCCAGTCCTTGTAATCGCCCTCGAACGTTGATAATGCCATTTTCGGCAACACGGTGCGTGACCTTTGCGTGGTCGTCTCTCCGGCCGTTGCTTTTGAATTCGAAGGCCCCTTAACGGTCTCCGCTGCTTCGAGTTCGGTGATCAAATCTCGGATTGCCCCGGATTCTTCGATGAATATCATGTGGGCCTCATCGAATTCATCTTCTAGGAAATATGAACTCTCTTTTAACCTCGGTTCTTTTCTTGCAGCGGCCCGAAGTTCGGCGTCTCCCGTGCAATATTCCGACCATAGCCGTTCGGTCGAAGCAAGTCCCGAGCGAAGAAGTCCCAGAGAGAGATTTGACTTTCCTTTCTTCTTCAGGTTAGTCAAAACCCGAGATAGTCGGTGTGCAACTAACCGTTGATTTTCGATCAGGTCAGCCATTATTCTTCACACGCGGTCGAAGCACGAGCGGTTCAAAATAATGCAACTTTCCCTTTTCAGTAGACTGCAGCGCAGTATCCGGCTGGAAGGACCAAAATGTTCAGGATTGGAAGGGAGGATCGGAAGAACCTTAAGTAGCGTGTTCACTTTAACTTTATTTCTCCCGACTTGGAGTTCGTCCGCTTCCGTAATTACACAGTGAACACTTGTACAACTAAACAATGTAATAATTATGTACTTTTAACAATAAAAGGGTTCTCTGTAGTGCAGAGAACGTATCTGGTTCAAAACCGAAAGTGATCGGTATTAACCGTTTGCAAATGCGAAGTGCGCGTGATTGATGTGTAGCGAAATCCGTTGCTAGAAGCGCTAGATCGAGACTGACTAGATCGATCAGCTGGCCGTTGGCTGCCACCGCCGAAAACAGGGGATTCGCGGATCGATAGAGCGATCCGCCAATCAGCGCGAGTCGTCACGCTCGATAATCTATTGTAATCGCTCTCGGCGGTGTCGGCCAATGACTTCGCGAGCTCACGATCGATCTTCGATCCAGATCACTCGTGTTCATAAGCGAATGACCTATCGCGAGCGGCAGACGCTACTGATCCGCTCGGCCAATCCCAAACAACCTCAGTTGAAAGCGGCAAATCATTGGTCATCGCTGCCGGAAAAGCCGCCAATCGTTGGACGCCAGGGACCGTTGCGCAGGGCGAGGCCTCTATCGAAAATCCGATAGCGATAGATCTAAGCGTTACGCGGAGTGCAGTGAACAGAAGGAGGGAGAGAAGTCAAATCAAACGCGTTTTTTTGCACAAAAAGGCTTTCGAGAAGTCCGGTAAGGATAAATCGCGTGGGCGACAATCATCCATCGCCGAATATTTGTGGTGCGCCGGTTAACCTAGTGAACGCTGCCGGTTCCCACAGTCAGCACGATTATACCAGCCATAGTAAAATAAAGCATTGTTAACCAGAATCTCGGGAGTGATTATTTCGTGAGAAACTTTCTCGCTGCGGAGAACGCCTCGTGTTCGTCCCACGTAGTCCTCTGCGCCCGTTCGCGGAAAATTGATGTTGCATGTCGGTGGCCCAGTCTCCTGGTCTGTAAATACACGGTGTCGCTAGCTTTTCCGCCCTTCTGGCGTTAACGGATTGTAAGACGTCGTGACAAAGCTCGCATAAGAAATTTGCAAAATACAAGTTTTAGTATTCTGCAATTTCGATAACTTCCAATATATCTCAATAATTTTATTCACGTTGTGTAGCAAACCAATTGTTCTAATTTCTCAAAAAAGTTCAAATCGTTGGACCAATATCTAAAGAGTTTTAAGAGTGTACGTATATTAGTGATCGTACCTAGAATACAAAGGTTCTAGCAAACTAAGGGTGGTCCACCAATCCCGGCCACAATTTTTATTAACTTCCCGATTCATAGGGAAGTTACTGTAATTACCCCGAAAATCGAAAATCGATTTTTTAGCAGATCTTCACGTTTCATGGTTATTGAAGTCATTTTAGACTATTTTTATCAAATTGTTAGTATGTGTGTGTGTGTGTGTGTGTGTGTGTGTGTGTGTGTGTGTGTGTGCGTATGGCCGTTTTTATGTTATCAAATTTTTCGTTAACGTTTTCTCAAAAAGTAACAATGCGATCAGAATGATGAATGATGCAATCGATGCGCCCCGTCGTAACTTAGAGCTGATTAGATTTTGGTCCATATTGGTCAAGTAGTTTTTTAGATTTTTTAGTTTTTTTAGTTTTTTTCGAAAGAAGTTCATCCAAGAATGCAATTTATACGAGAGGATGGAAATTTTCCACCGAATAAACAAACGTAATTATATATATTTCATTTTTATGTAAAAAAAATTTTTTTTTAATTTAACCCTTTGACCTCGAGCGGCGCCGATACGGCGTCCAGCCGATGTTAAGTAGCAACTCGAGCGGTGCCGATACGGCGCCCGGCCGATGTGAAGTGGCAAGGATGCATCTTGGCTATTGTTTTACTAAGTATCACACCAAAACTAATTACAGTTGTTGTTTTCGACATATAAATGAATAAACTGGTCAAATTTTTTTTTTTAATTTTTTTAAAATTAAATATTTTTGAAGTATCTGTAAAATGTTCACCTAATTTGGCCGAAATCGTCTCGAGTTGCTGGTTCGCGCAAGCGAAAACGGCCTCGAGTTCAAAGGGTTAAAAAAAATTTTTTTTCAATTATGCAACTAATGCTAATGTTACCGCTTACAACTAACGAATCGGGAAGTTCTTTGTGTGGCTCGTGGAGAGTCACACACAAAATTTAAAAAATACCATTAATAGCTGTATGCCTCACTAGCAATGCGTACCACTAACCCTCTTGCAAGAGCAGTCCTACCCGCGAGCTCGCGAAGCGAGCGAGCAACAACAACCCCACCCGCGAGCTCGCGAAGCGAGCGAGCAACAATAACCAGCTAGTTTTTATTGTGTGGATAACAATCGGTTTAGGTTGGAAGATAATTCCCTAAAATTTTAAATCGTTAACCCTTCATATATATATATAAGGACGATATGAGGGTGTTTTAGATTCTCGGTCGTTTCCTAACTCGGAACGATACCGGGACTCTAAGGTAAAAAGAGAGAGTCAAAATTAAACTTCGGTTAGTCGACGAAACGGTTGCGTACGCGATTCGCAAGGTTGATCGATACGTATAACAGTGTCGTTGGTGTTGTCAAATTTTGAACTGAACGATCAGCTGGGCGCGTCGATCCACCGCGTCCGCTCCCCCCCGTCGCGCCCGCGAGGCTCGAGCTGCTCGATCCACCCGAGGAGCTCGCGGGGAACGAGGGACAGTGCGGGGACGACGGCGCGCTGAACTGATCGCTAGATCATAGTCATTTTATTTGATGAGTGTAAAAGCTCTATGTACAGAACAATAAATACAGTTAACAAATTAACTCGCAATAATCTTCAACAGAGGGTAAATACCCTTAACTATATCATTTTTTTCTCTGTTGTAAATTAAGAAATTGAGATAAACAACGAAAATACTCGAACTTACCTCCTTCTTATCATATATTTTTTTCACAATTGTGATCACATTATTAAGGGAAGGAAAAATCATTTATGTCGTGGTGAATGAGTTGTGATTAGGCCGGCCCGACCGCTCATACGAAAATCCAGGAGTAGTCTTTAAAAATTGAAATTATTTGTGAATTTTTATGGCGCTATGAGATGAACCAGGCTGGTGATGATCCATTTTTACAAATAATTGAAGATATTCTATATAAAATAGAAAGTCAGTAAGGTAGATAGCGACATTGAAATGTTAAAAATTTTTTTTCGAGTCGCCGAAAATCCTTCTGGTTATCGTCATTTTAGTTAAAAAAGAATCTATTTTCAAAATTTCATCGAATTCTGAGAATGAACGTTAACGGAAACTTTGCCCTTTTTATTAATATCTTTATTACTATTAATGGATCCGAGTGGCTTCGAGCAATTTATATTTTTGTTGTTTTCGTCCAGCTAGCTGAACTAAAATTAGCTCTAGATTTGCTCTAGACTCTGCTTTCATGAACGGAATCTGGGGAATTTGAATGCAATCAGAATCGATTACTTTTTGCCGTCATACGAGCATATTTTGAGCTGCACAAAAATTCATTTGATAGAGGAAGGTTCAAGAGCACCCTGGTCATTATAGCAGTCAAAAAAATCTTTTTGTTGTAATTTCAACGGTCTTGATCGACCACAAGGAGAAATAAGCGAGTTGGGATGAATGAAAGGAGTGAAAGGAGAAAGAATGAACAAGTGGAGTGAATGGATGGAGTGAGTGAGACAAAATTATGGGTAGATTTCGGATTCTAGATAAATAACTATGTATTTTAGCACTGTATTAAATACAATTGTCAGTGATACGACTTATAACTGAGAACAATTCTGCACAATAAATTGAATTACAAAAAGAGAGATATAACTGATTTTCTGGCGGTGGTTTGGCAATGGTTGCGCAAAAGGAGTGCGAGGTCGCGGGTTTTTCCTCCTTTTATTGTCTCATCTCCTTCTGGAACATTCATCATGCGTCACCGTTTCCGGGAATCACTCGTGAACGTTCCAGAAGGATCGAGAGTGCGTCGCGGCCAATCACGTGAGCAATCGGGCTCTGCGCAATATCCTCTGCGCCGCTGGTTGGCTGATTGCCTCGCGTGCGAGCTTGTCGTACTGGCGCGAATCGCGCCAGTCTTGGAGGGAGCGCGCTGTGCCACTGGGCTAACATGGCGCCCGAGCGCGCCAATTTCAGACATACCGCCCGCCTCGACTTGTCGACTTTTCGTGCTCGCGTTACATGATCAATTGTAGCGGTGATTTTAACGAACGGGTCCAAAACTAAAGTAAACTAATGCAGTGAACATAAGTGATGTGCTAATTACGTCGAAACTGAATACCGGTGAAGTGAGTGAGTGAACAATGGAACGGGCGACGTAGCGAAACAATTGTGAATGGATGAGTCATCGCGGCGCATTGATACTTTGCATCGCGTACTACGCAGTAGTACTATGCGCGGTTGAGGTGCGCGGTGGCGTTATCGACGCGTTTATTGATTCGTTCGCGTTGATCGGGAGAACAATCAATTTCGCAACTGGTCTTACGAGTTCGGTGGTTGCTGTGGCCAATTTCACGACTCGCACCTTCCCGTCAGCCCCTGGATTCGTCTCTGTGATGCGTGCGAGCTGCCACTGCGATGGAGGAGTCGTCTCGCCGACGATGATACAGAGACGGCCTGGCTCTAGATCCTCCTTCGGATGACGCCATTTCGACATCGTGGTGAGCCCGTGTAGATATTCTCTCTGCCACCTCGTCCAGAACTGATCCCGTATTTTCGACACCATCTGCCAACGAGTCAGCCGGTTGCTTTCAGTGTCGAGCAGCGAAGGTTCGGGGAGAGAGTTCAGCGCCGTGCCGATGAGGAAATGCCCTGGGGTCAGCGCAGTCACGTCTGATGGGTCGTCTGAGAGAGCGGCCAGTGGCCTTGAGTTGAGGCAGGCTTCCACCTGGGTGAGCAGCGTGGTCATTTCCTCAAATGTGAGGCGAGTCTCCCCGATGGTTCGCCGCAAGTGAAACTTGGTGGACTTCACCGCGGCTTCCCATAATCCACCAAAATGTGGTGCTGCGGGTGGGTTAAAGTGCCATTGTGTTCTCAGGTCACACATCTGACTCCTTAAACTTCTGTTCTCTTCACAGTTGGCAGTGAAGAGACGGCGCAGTTCCTTGTCGGCGCCCAGGAAGTTTGTCCCGCAGTCACTGTACAGGTGGGCGCAGATGCCACGGCGTGACACGAACCTACGGAAAGCACCTAAGAAGGCCTGGGCTGTATAATTGGATACAACCTCGAGGTGTACGGCTTTGGTGGCCATGCAAACGAAAACTGCTATGAAGCCCTTGTAGGCCTTGTGTCCCCGTCCAGATGTGGTGCGCAACCAGATTGGGCCAGCGTAGTCGACTCCGGTGCAGAAGAAGGGCCGCGCCTGTGTGACTCGAGGCGCTGGCAGCTGTCCCATCATCTGGTTTGCTGGTTCCGCCCGCCATCGCAAGCAGGTCACACACCTCTGGATTATGGCTTTGACAGCGAAGCGCCCTTTTGGTATCCAGAATCGCTGGCGCACAGTCCCCAAGGTTGCCTGAACGCCTCCGTGTAAGGTGGAGCTATGGACAAATGAGATGTATAATTTGGTGAGTTTGGAGTTTGGAGGCAAAATGATTGGGTGCATCTCATCTGGATTGAGGAGGGCGTTGCTCAGTCTGCCTCCGACTCTCATGAGACCGTCGCTGTCTAGTTTTGGACAAAGTGATGCCAGGTTGCTTTTGTTAGGCACGCCTTGTCCATTTGTTAATCGTTTAATTTCCTCCCCATAGGCGTTCTGCTGCACCATCCGAATCCAACCTCTCTCTGCCTCCACGACCTCCGCAACTCTGAGGGTTGGTGGCTGCGTGTCTTGAAGTGCATTCGGGTCAGGGGCCGTGGCTGGATTTGTGCCATGGCATCGTCGGAGCCATTTCCGACACCATGCAGTGACACGCAGCAGTCGGGTGTACGAGGAGAATCGGAGCAGTACGAGGTTGTCTTCTTCGGAATTCTCCCCTTTGGCGATGGCGGCGACGATGGGTCCCCTTGCTTCTGGCAGCTGCTCTAGGTTGGCGAGTCCTGATGGGGCGAAGCTGTCAGCATGTCGCAGGAACTCCGGCCCTTGCCACCACAGGTCCCAGTTGAGCAGTTGTGACGGCGTGAGTCCTCGCGAAGCGCAATCGGCTGGATTGTTCATGCCAGCCACGTGGTGCCATTGTGCCTCTGGGATTCTGCGCTGGATGTCAGCAACTCGATTGGCCACGTACGTTTTCCAGCGGGATGGATGGGCTTGGATCCAACCTAGAGCTACCGTGGAGTCCGACCACAAGTGCAGTGGAGTGTCTTCGAGGTTGAGAGTGGTGACTGTGCGTTGTGTGAGGCGTGCTAGTAGGTGTGCTGCGCACAATTCGAGGCGAGGTAAGGATACTTGCTGCAGTGGAGCCACCTTGCTTTTTGCAGTGACTAGAGCGACGCTCCATTGACCCTCCGCCTCTTTTGTTCGCAGGTAGATTACGGCTCCGTAAGCTCGTTCTGAGGCATCTGCAAAACCATGGAGCTCTCCTTGCCTCGGACGAGCACTGTGAAATAAGGGTCGTGGCACTCTCACCTTCTCTAGCTGCTTGAGGTCCGCACAGAAAGTTCTCCACTCATTTGCCAGCGGGGGTGGCAATGGGTCGTCCCAACCGAGAGCCAACAACCACGTGGATTGAATAGTGATCTTGGCTCGGACTACGACAGGGGTGAGCCATCCCAACGGGTCGAAGAGCTGGGCTGCTTTAGAGACGACGCTTCGCTTTGACACTGCTTGTGCCTCCTCTTCTGCAATGACGAAGAAGAAGCAGTCCTCTCTTGGTGACCACTGGAGGCCGAGCGTGGAGTGGCTTGTGTCTGTCCAAGTCTTTGGTTCATCTTGGACAGACGAGGGCGGCGTTGCAGGATCCTGGCTGGACTGTGTTGTGATGTTGCGCAGGCCTAGCACGTTGGACGCCCATTTCTGAAGAGGGAAGCCGCCCGCCTTGCACAGCTGTTGAAGCTGCGTTGCTGTTTCCTTCAAGGCAGAGATGGTGTCGGCTCCCGTCAGAATGTCGTCTACGTATGTGTCGTGTCGGAGTGCTAGTGCGCCAAGGGGATGCTGGTCACCTTCATCTTCTGCCAATTGATGCAACGTCCTCACTGCAAGATACGGTGCGCACGACAAGCCATAAGTGACCGTGTTTAATTGGAATTCACTCACGTGCTCAGTTTCGGTGTTTCTCCACAGGATCCTCTGGTGGTTGCGGTCCTCTGGATGCACCAGTATCTGTCGATACATTTTAGTGATATCGGCAGTGAGGACAAATTGGTGTTTTCGCCAGCGCAGTAGTACGTCTGCAAGCAGTGGAAGAAGGTTGGGACCCACGTGCAGGCTGTCGTTCAATGACAGCTGGGATGGCTCGGACCAGGAACCATTGAACACCACCCTCAGTTTTGTTGTGGCACTGTTGGGTTTGAGGACTCCATGGTGTGGCAGATAGTGCGCTTGGTGGTTATCGGTTGGTTCCGTTGCCAGCGACATGTGACCCAGTGTCTTATACTCCTCGAGGAAATCTCGGTACAGCGCCTTGAAGTCTTCACTTCTGTGAAAGCGCTGCTCCATTCTCCTTAGGGAGTGCCACGCTGCTGCTCGTGAACCCAGTGTGATGGGCCCAGTGTTCCGGAATGGTAGTCGCACCTGGTAGCGACCCTCTGAAGTGCGTGAGTGAGAGGATGCAAAGTGGGTCTCGCACTCCATCTCCTCCGCAGTGAGTGTCGAGCGTGCGTCCTGAAGTTCCTCCTGCTCCCAGAATTTCCGTACCAGCGAACTCAAGGAATCGCCAACAACTGCCTGGTGCACTTGAGCATGGGCTGCGGTGGTTGAGAGGCCTGCTAGTCCGGTGATTATCCACCCAAATATAGTTGATTGGCCGACAGGCTCGTTCAATTTACCCCTTCTTAACCCTTCTCTTATAATGGCAGGGTATACATCGGCACCGAGCAGGACTTCGATAGGCTTTGACTGTGCGGGATTAGGATCCGCTAGTTTCAGCCCTTTCAAGTGGCTCCAAGTGCGTTGTTGGGTGGTGCGACCGTGTGCATATCCCGAGAGTTTCTGCAGTACGATTGCCGAGACCTTGAGTGTGCTGCCCTCGCTGGTGGAAATGTCCAGGACGACTCGACCTCGTGCTCTTGCGAGCTGCTGGCCTCCAACTCCGAAAATGTCCACTGCCGATGCTGTCCTTGGCAACTGGAGTCGTTGTGCCAGCCCTTCGCTGACCATCGAAATTTCGGAGCCTTGGTCAATGAGGGCTCGAACTGCTTGCCTTCTGCCGTGCCTATCTGTAACGTGAATCAAGGCAGTAGCAAGTAATACGTCACCGGCCATGTTGCAGCAGTCGAGAGTGTGGTGAGTCGTTTTTCTTGGTGACGGGTCATCTCGATACGCATCATGAAGCGCTGAATGATGCTTCTCCCCACAGGATAGGCAGCTCTTCGTTGACGGACAAGAATTACAGGAGTGTTCACCGAGGCAGTTGATGCACAGACGGAGTTTCTCCACGAGGTGCCTGCGTTCCGTTGGTGAAAGGGCCTTGAACTCCTTACACAGCATTGTGAAGTGGTCCTTTCCACATTTAGCACAGGTGGGTTTCGGGCTCTGTTGTGCGTGATTGGCTCGTACAGTTCTTGATGTGCCTTTGTGTTTTGACAGATCGTGATTTACGCGTGCTCCTGAAGATCTACCCTGACTCTGACTCTGGCTGGTTGATCGGCTGGATTTCAAGACCGAGGACTCAGGGGATGCTTCCAGCTGCTGTCGTCGCTTCGTCAGGAAGTCCTTCAGGGTTGCGAAGGACGGAGGATCCTTGGAACTGGTGATCCCTTCCTCCCATTTGTCGCGAGTCACAAGGGTCGAGCGGTCGGAGCATCATGTCACTCCCGCACGTTCCTTCGACACCACCAATGGAGACCATGCCCATTCAGCACTGCTGCCCTTCTTCAGGGCAACCAAAGGGCGCTTCGTCGGTGGAGAGATGGACCGAGGTCGTGCAACAGCTCCTCCATGGCGGGCGGAGCCAGCTCGCCAATCCACGGACGAGCTGTCGGGGCAACACGTCACTCCAGCACGTTCCTTCCACTCCATCGATGGGAACCATGCCCATCAAGCCCTGTTGCTCCACCTCAGGGCGTTCAAGGGCCGTTTCAGGTCCAAAGGGTCGAACAACGAACGTGCAGCAGGTCTGCCATGGCGGGCGGAACCAGTTCGCCAGCCCATGGACGAGCTGTTTGGGCACCACTCACTCCTGCACGGTCCTGCCACTATGCCGATGTCGTCCCTGCCACTCAACCATCACTGCAGACCACACCACGACGTGAGCATGACCATTCACGGCCAACCATCTCGCTCCAGGACTCACCACGCGTCCAAGATGTCGTCGCCCGAAGGAAGTCCACGTGCCCGACCGTCGCAGCATCAACGTCGGATAATCGACTTCACACTCGCGATATCCACTCGCACGCGTGACGGTATCACATTTCGGGAACGTCGGAAACATTCGTGTCGCGAGAGTGATCACCGCAATCGCCGAATTCGGGAGATCAACGCGAAACTCATCGTTTCTTCGATCAACGCGAAATCTCATTGTTTCAATGATCGACGCGGACGATCAATGAACGCGTCGATACAGTCACCGCACGCACACGCATTGCGCAGCTTACAACTGCGTAGTACGCGACGCGACGCGACGCGACGCGGCGTATCAACACACCGGCGTTTTCCATTGTCACATTCCGCGATTTCGCCTATCTCATCGCAATAGTCCGGTCGCAGTCTCCATGTTGCTGCGAATCCCATCGCACTCGCGCACACTTTTACCACACTGTCTTCAATTCACGTCGTCAAACCAATTGTCACCGTCACGTAGTCCATCGATCATTACTACGCGAGCACGGGAACTTTCGACAAGTCGAGGCGGGCGGAATGTTCAAGATTGGCGCGCCCGAGCGCCATATTGTCACACCGGCACCGTGCAATCCCGCCAAGACTAGCGCGATCCCGCCGAAACCGCGAGCAACATCGCATGCCATCGAGGCTTACGCGGGCAATGAATCGGCTGCGTGATTGGTCAAATGTCATCCTCGATCCTTCTGGAAGGTTCTCGAACGCTCAACCGGAACCACCGGTGCGTGACGAACTTCCAGGAGGATCGAGACAATAAAAGAGAGCGACAACGGTCATCTCGCTCTCACAGCGACAGTAAACAGCTGATCGATCATACACGCGATTCCAATCAAGTCATCTTTATTTCAAGCCATTATACATTCAGTTCACGTCATAGTGTATCATCTATTGACAATCTGTTCATAAGTGCAAATACAGTTTATTTATACATAGATCCATACTTTCTTGCTCACAATCCATTTATACAGTCCACTTCTCGTCCATCCAAATCCAGCCGTTACCACACGCATCCATTCCTTTCAATCTTGCATCCTATCTTTCATTCCAACCACTCTGCAATCCTATTTCACTTTCTGCATTCATTCCAAGCAAATTCTGTCGGTACTCGATCATGCAACATCGAGTATTGTACATTTTGGTCCTTCGAGCCGGATATCCACGTTTCTGGCAACCTTCCTTCCACGGATCTACAATCAGTGCATAGTCCAGTGATCAAATCAGCGATCACATCATCGATCAATTCAGCGATCGAACCAGTGAACAACACAGTTCTACCAGTGAGGAGACCATCCAGCGAACCAGCCGCAGTCAAAATGGAAATCTCACCTGAGGAACTGCTCCAAACTCAACAGGCTCTGGCAGAGAAGATCAGCAAGACTATGGAGGACTTCTGGAAATCAGTGTCCCAGTCCGAAGTCACGATAGAAGCCATCCAAACCAGGCTGCAAATCATAGACGATGACTTTTTGAACAAATTCGAAGGGAATCACGACATAATCATGTACATTCGCAGAGCAGAATTCAAGGACAGTGACTACGTGCGCAATGAATTCTACGACATAGTCGAGGAATCCTACTTACAACAATCAGCTAGACTGTTAGACCTGGCTTATAAATACGGCGTAAGCAACACACATCGGCCGTCGCAAATTCAAGCATGGAATGCGGTCAGCATTCGAACCGTCTCAGAGTCCAGACTACAGCCGTCTCCGTCACATGAGGTCGTCGTGGAGTGTCCTTCCAGCAATGCCGTTTCCTGCAGGTCCACGGAAACGACGCAAAGGACCAGTGCAACCCACGACAGTGCCCTCGAAACACCTTCTGGGGCAGATCGTGCCATTGCCAAACGACTGCTCAGCGTGCCCAGGACCAACCACGCCCAGAAGGAAAAGAGACAAACTGGCCCCTCCTCGACTACGGATCCAACCTCGGAGACAACGTCATGCTCCGATACAAGGTCGCTGTCCAGATCACAGCCGGCTCCAACACATGAGACCTTCGTGGACTGTCCTTCCATCAATGTCGTTTCCTCCAGGTCCACGGAAACGACGCGAAGAACCAGTGCAATCCACGACAGTGCTCTCGAAGTTCCTTTTCGAACAGATCGCACCAGTTCCAAGCGACTGTTCAGCGTGTCCAGGATCAACCACGCTCAGAAGGAACGGAAGAAAGCCGCTTGCACCGATCCGGCTCGAAGGACCAAAAATGTTGTAATTTCAACGGTCTTGATCGACCACAAGGAGAAATAAGCGAGTTGGGATGAATGAAAGGAGTGAAAGGAGAAAGAATGAACAAGTGGAGTGAATGGATGGAGTGAGTGAGACAAAATTATGGGTAGATTTCGGATTCTAGATAAATAACTATGTATTTTAGCACTGTATTAAATACAATTGTCAGTGATACGACTTATAACTGAGAACAATTCTGCACAATAAATTGAATTACAAAAAGAGAGATATAACTGATTTTCTGGCGGTGGTTTGGCAATGGTTGCGCAAAAGGAGTGCGAGGTCGCGGGTTTTTCCTCCTTTTATTGTCTCATCTCCTTCTGGAACATTCATCATGCGTCACCGTTTCCGGGAATCACTCGTGAACGTTCCAGAAGGATCGAGAGTGCGTCGCGGCCAATCACGTGAGCAATCGGGCTCTGCGCAATATCCTCTGCGCCGCTGGTTGGCTGATTGCCTCGCGTGCGAGCTTGTCGTACTGGCGCGAATCGCGCCAGTCTTGGAGGGAGCGCGCTGTGCCACTGGGCTAACATGGCGCCCGAGCGCGCCAATTTCAGACACTTTTTGTGCAACAAAAATTGATTGGAATCTGTGGGATATTTCTCGATTTTTTACACTACTTTGGACACTCATATTATTAGATATAAATATTATATTGTTAAATCATGACCAGAGCGCTCCGTATTTAATCTGCCTCTTTTGAATGAGTCCTCACCCAGCCCAAAATTCGCTCAAATAATACTTTTTGAAACATTTTTTATTTGATGTCACATAAAAGCGCTACACCTCGTAGTGTCCAGTGTCGAGGATTGTGGTCGGTTTCGAAATCGATCGAGCCTATGTACTTTGTGTCCGTCCTCTGCGGTTTTCTATATATAGGACACTCGTAAAGCTTTGGATCCTTGCCCGCAGTTGTGTTTATCGCGTAAATGTAAATCACAGGCATCTGCTCGTATAGGACCTTTGGTTTACTTTCCACCAACTTGCCTGTTTTACGATCGAGTGAGGCACCTTCCAGGAATAGACCATGAACGTAGACTCCTTCCTGGGGCTGATTCTTAATGTCTTCCTTATTGAACCTCGTAATCAAATTTTGTAATACGACGGAATCCAGCGCCCAACCTTTGTGCGCCCGAGTTACTTCCTTCGATATACCCAGACAAAATTATAATCGTACAACTCGAAACATACAATTCGAAAATACAGTAAAGTGAGATTCTAAGGCAATTCTCGGTTCTGTGTTGTGACATTGTTTTTTTGTGGTCGCACCGAACATAGAGAAGGACAGCAAATAAACACACACCGCGCGGTCACAGGCACCACACAGAATAGTGTATCGGAGAGCAGGGCCGCCGCGGGCGGTTGTGCAGGTTGTGCGCCGCACACGGGCGCTTCATCAAAGGGGCGCCACAACATTAACAGTAAACAGATTTGCTAAATTCAAATCATTTTCATGTCTGAAGAGGGCGCACTAAATTTCTTTTGCACACGGGCGACTCGTACCCACGCGGCGGCCCTGTCGGAGAGATAATACTAATGCAATAATGAAACTTCTTTATTTTCTACTTATTTTCAATGAAATTTTAGCGATATATTTGCGACATTTATCTGATTAAAATGACACCAAACAAGATATAATTTGGTCCACATTTACTGTACATGTCAAGTATAACTTACAATTTATCTAAAAGAGAGGAAATTATGTTCTCAAAGAATTAAACTGGAATTTTGCAAATTAACGGAGCTACATCCCGTTGGAGGTTTTTAAACGACTTATATTAATTTAAAAAATATGACAAATATCTTGAGACAGATTGTGTGTGAAGAAAGTTGAAAATAAAAAAGTTAGCATTGCATTGGTATTTTAAACAATACAATAAGTTTTGAATTTTTGCCGATCGTCGCGGTTGTTGTTTCTCTAAAAGAACTAAATGCAGTTCGAAATTATGTCGTATTTAGTTGTGATTTTAATCAGAAAATGCCACAAATAAGTTGGCGGAAGTCACATAAAAAATAATGAAAAATAAAGAAGTTTTGTAATTGCATTAGTAGTGGTTCACACTGATATACCCGACCCGGTATCGGATCACGCAGAATGTTTACACTGCTCGCCGATCGAGGCAGTGTAGACAGTGTAGGCAAATAGACATAAAACAGCTACCTCCGCCGGACTTAGAATGGGATTTTACTGTACTCAGTTAGTCAAACTTGTTTCGAGGAAACTTTCATGAATGTTTATAATTGTACTTTCCGAGAAAAATGCGGTTATTTAGGTGTCAAAAGCACACATGGATCAGAATTTGATGGCGCAAGGTTTGTAGGCGCAATTACATGCCAAGTTTTGTCCTCGTGAAGAGGGCAGGTCGGCCGCAGTAACAGCAGACTTAACCTTGCTTTAAGAGTAAATATCAGGAAAAATCGGAGTAAACTTTGCTGTAGGAGGGATGACGAAATTAATTTATTGAAAACACATGAAACTTAAAATTGTATACAGTAAACACTCATTATTAGTCCAACAACTGTGTTTTTCGCGGACTTATATCTTGGCCCGGGCTTAATTATTTTATGACTGTGCCTACCGCTCCGAGACTTCAATCGGTGCCGAATATACATATAGAAGGACAGAATGATAACTGCGTTTATCGCGCCGAAACTTCAGTAGAGAGCCGAACATAGAAGAGGACAGAATGAAACACGGATCGTGTGGCCGAAGCGTTTTTTTTCGTCAATTACACCACTAAATACAATTGAAATTATAAGTGTTTGGTCTTGTTTTAATCAGAAAAATGCCAGAAATACCGTTTTGAAAGTTCCATAAAAAATAATGAAAATTAAGAAGTTTGAACATTCGATTCGTGGTGTCAATGTAGTGGCGTCCACACCAATATACTCGATGCGAGATCAATCATCGTCGCTCTGCGCCCTCGACTCTGGATTAAGGATGTGGGTCTCATCTCTAGTGTGCGTCACTCACTCCATTAGACACATATACGTACAGGAGATGCAAGGGTTCGGAATACGAGAAACTATAACACTATAACGCACATTTCAGTGCTCTATGTCGTCACTATCGCTAGATAAAAGATCAATCTATGAGGAACGTATGCCAAAATCACATACTTTTTACGTTTTCGGGGTGTAATTTACATTATTTGGCAGTCCTTAAATATTTTCTTAAATATAGAGAGATTTATATAAGTTTCTTATAGAAACAGTGACTAGCCTCTCTCACTGCAGGGACACATACAAATGTCAATGTAACGCTTACTATGTTAAACCTTGCGTATTTAAACCCTCAGTTCCGCGTATTCAAAAAAACACTAAAGAGGAGGATTCTGTCAAAACATAAAACCGGCATTTCTCACTCCGAGCGCTGAAGTCTGATTCCGATCATTGAATCACTCCACTCACCTACGAAATCTGTGCTGCAGTTTCCTGCACTCGGTGGTGCCGATAAAACAGAGGACGAGAAAAAAGATATTGCCAATAAGTTAGGATTCATAAGCAACCGTGACGTCACTATACGGCGTGACGTGTTCTGATGCAGTGTTGGTGTGCTCGAGCGAGATTGTGTGCCACGCAATCTCTCCCGTCGCCTGTTCGGCGTGTACGTGTGCCTGGGCGGCTCGGAAGATGCCAAACCATTTCTTTATGACTCGCATTTCGGTGCTCTGCGTAGTTGCAATCGGTAGATGAAACATCAACCTATGAGGTACGTACGCCAAAAATGGCCTCATTTTACGTTATCGAGGCTAATTTACTCTATATATCTATATAAATAAAAATCAAATGCTGTTTCGCGTTTGTGTGCGAGCGCATCGTGACACAGCTAGTCGAGCCTGCTTGCGGAGCCTCTCGCTTAGCGTGTAGCACGAATAATGTAAATTACACCTCGAAAACGCAAAATGAGGACATTTTTGGTATACGCCCCTCATAAATGGATGTTTCAACTAGCGATTGCGACTACGCAGAGCACCGAAATGTACGTCATAAGGAAATGGTTTGGTATTTTCCGAATCTTTCCGAGCTGCCGACGCACACGTGCATGTTACCCGAACGCGTTTGTATGCAAGCGTGCCGTGGCATGGCCAGTCAAGCCTGCTTGCAGAGCCTCTTGCTCAGCGTGCAACCGAATAATGTATACAGTAATGTCGCGATAGTTGCCGCAGGAGCTGTACACGATAGTTGCCGCAGTGCCTAAGTCGCACAATGTAATGCCAATTAAAAATGCTTTATTCTCCATTATTTTTTAATGAGATTTTACTGGTTTATTCCTAGCAAAATTCTGATTAAAACTGTAACGGTTCGGTTTTCCGTGTGCAGGTTTCTCGTGGCGGTGCTCCTCGGTGCTGAATAGCTCGCCGATCCAAGGTCCGATCGGACGAGGAGTGTGTCAGGAGTGGGAGTGAGGTCCGGGTGGTTTTAAGAAAAGAACAACTCGTCAGTGAATTTGCTCGCTGTGACTCGTGGTGTTACCATGTGACCGGGGTTTGTGCGCTGGTTCGTGTGGCGGAGGAATCGCTCGCGTATTCGCGGCGGTGCCGTGCCGGGGTGCTGATCTTGGTGAGGTTTTGAGGGAGGACATGGGACGAGAATGGATTTGATCACTGCTTCCGCTATGATCGTTTCGACTGGATCTATTGAAATGCAGGTGACGCACCATACATCTTAATTTCTCCGTGCTGGTTGCTCGAGGAACGAACAGGGTGACGCACCAAGTTGTTGTTCTCGTACTCGTGGACGACTCGTCTCACAGGTGTGTGGGTGACTCATCGTACACTTCAACCTTTCCTAGATGTTACGGATTAGAAGGGGTTAAAACAAGTCACTTCACTTACAACTAAACTTTATTTCCCCAACTCGGGTGCGTTCGAATTGTAACTGAAGCTATGTACAAGGATGGTTTTAACCGGCCAAAACACAAGCTCGTTCTGGCTAGATTTGACGAATAAAGAATGTTATATGCGAACTAGATGAGTTTTCCCTTGATAGATATTCACTTGTAGAAGAAGTGAATTCCGAGATTTGAATCGACCCACTCGCGAAAACCGGTCAAGAGACGCGCGACGTTTTCTGAAGGAACGAGTTAGAACGACTAACGTACGTTGAGATCGGAGTCGAACAGCTGGCAGTTTACCGTCACCGTCGAACTATTGATTGGCGGATCGATAGAGCAATCCGCCAATAGTAATCCCAATTTTGGGGTTGATAATCGATTGTAATCGACGTCCGACGGTGCTGGCATAAGCTACTGCGAGCTGCTTATCGACTCTCGATCTCGCTGTTACGCGTGAATCCGCCAATAGCGCGGCGGCGCAGTAAATCGGCGCGTTCACGCTGCCGACACGCTCAGCCAATCCCAAACACTAGAGGTTTGCTTAGAAGGGTGACACACCTCTTCTGGGTTATTTTGTGTTTCCTTCGAGGACGACTCGTCTCACGAAGTCCGTCGGGCAGGATCTGGGTGCAGGAGTGGATGCGGAGTTCGCACGGCGAATGGATTCGGGCTCTTATCAGCGGTGGTCTTTCGGGATAAGGTTTTCGGCGGAGAAATACTCACGAAGTGATTCCTCGGTGTTCGCTAGATATCTCTAGGTGTGCACAGTCCGGATACAACTCGGAGAAAGGGTGATTTTGGTGTATTTCGGGGTGGTTTATACAGGGTGTCCCAAAACTACCCTAGGAGTCGAAAATGGGAGGTTCCTTCGGTCATTTGAAGTAACATTTTCCTTTACAAAAATGGTGTTCGTTACTTTGTTTAGGTGTTATTAACGAAAAACACGGACCAATCAGAGCGCAGCTATAGCGAACGGAGTCCGACTCTGCGACAGGTCCCGTGAGGCGTGGTGTCGCCATTGGTCGACTCAGAATCAATCCGCTGTAGCCACGCTCTGATTGATCCGTGTTTTTTGTTAATAACTCCTAAACAAAGCCACGGACACCATTTTTGTAAAGGAAAATGTTGCTTCAAATGACCCAAGGAACCTCCCATTTTCGGCTCCTAGGGTAGTTTTGGAACACCCTGTATGGCAAAGTTTGGTGACAAGGGACGAGGTCGCGGCAAGGTGTTTTCAGGTGACGTAGATTATCCGGTTACCGCCGAATTCGCGGATTTTCGTTTCCGGTTCCCGCAGACTTCGCGTTTCTAGGAGAGGGGTACGTGCGGTAAGGGTGTTTCGTAGAAGTGACGGGGGCCGGTGGTTCCTTACGGGGTTCGGCGTTCTTCGGGTTTGTTCGGGGGTATTTAGTAACAGAGCTGCTCGGTACAGCTCTGTTACAAAACAAGACCAAACACGGTATAATTTGGCCCATCAGTAATGTCTTGAAAGTTGTCGGAGGGCTGTACGCGAAAGTTGCCGTAGTGCCTACTAGTGAATTTCCTACTCAATACTCATTATTTTTTAATGAGAGTTTACTGGCTTATTCCTGGCAAAATTCATTAGTAGGCACTACGGCAATTTTCGCGTACAGCCCTCCGACAACTTTCAAGACATTACTGATGGACTAAATTATACCGTGTTTGGTCTTGTTTTAATCAGAATTTTGCTAGGAATAAGCCAGTAAAATCTCATTAAAAAATAATGGAGAATAAAGCATTTTTAATTGGCATTACATTGTGCGACACGCGGGCCTTTAAACCGTACCGGCGACGGTGACACGCTCGGCCACGAAATCATTCTGTCCTTCTCTACGTTCGGCTTTCGATTGATGTCTCGGCGCAGTAGACTGTAGAGGCCAGTTATAAATCAAAAGACGAGCAGTTGTCTTGGAAGTTGTCGCTCCAGAGAACAGCTCCTGCGGCAACTATCGCGACACTACTGTATTACACCTCGAAAACGCTAAAAGTAGGTGATTTTGTCATACGTCCCTCGTAGATTTATGTTTCATCTAGCGATTGCGACTACGCAGAGCACCGAGATGTGCGGCATAGATAAATGGTTTGGTATCTACCGAACCTTGACGAGTCGTCGAGGCACACGTACACGCCGACAAGAGGCGGGAGAGATTGCGAAGCATACACTCTCGGTCGAGCACGCCGACACCGCATCAGAACACATCACGCCGTATAGTGACGCTTGCTGATGAAGCCTGACTTACCGCCAACATGATTCAGTGACTGCTCTCACCGCCGAGGCGCTGATTGTTATTTCTTAGCTTCTGCTAGTGGCCACTTTTTTTGGCGCGACCGTCAAAATCACATTCGGACCCACACCCTTAAAGGTGCGCCGGAGCCAGAAATCGCTAGAAATGGCTGTAAGGAGGCGCCTCCATCAACGTCAAGGTTTATGGCGAAAAACAGAGAGGCAGATATGTATTACGGGACTTAATCTATTGATATAATAATAATGACAGGATGCTTTTACTTTGTTCATGTGAGAATTTTGATACCGCATGTTGGAATTTCTGTTCCATTTACTGCGTATAATTTATAATCACACGGAGCCTTTGCCTCGGAATCTGCGGGAATTAATGAGATATCCGCTCCGCTGTCCACTATGAATCGCATCCCTGTTTTTCTGTCCTTCAAGAACAGTCGATATTTGCGGCAATACTTTTTTGGAAATGCAGCAGACCTTACCGCGCTATCTATTGCATGCTGGGGTTTTCCCCGGTTATTCCAGTTACACGGCTGTTTACATTTTTCCGGGTCGCGTTTCTTTCCGAACCTAAAATGATAATAACAGTATTTTCCGTTACGGTCGAATGCTCTTCTTGATCCACTCTTGCTCCTCGCTCGATTCCTATCGAAACTCCTGGTTCTGGATCGTGGTCTCCATGACACGTTTATTGCTGCAATTTGTTGCTCTATAGCAGAAATTCTCAACATAACCTCTTTCCACGGTGCATCCTTTCTGACATTAGCGATTTCCGTATTGGTTGTTGTTTCCACCATCTTGTCCGCCATTTCCGCTACTTTGTCTAACGCTTCGTCGCTAACCACGAGCACGTTTCTCACATGGTCCGGCATTTTCTCGAGCCACAAGGTTCTTAGAACTTTTTCTGATACATCGTCTGTGATCTGTAGTGTCTTCATTTTTCGACGTAACTGTGGAGGCCTCATTTCCCCCAATTTCAATCCTGTATTTAATCTTTTAATGCGTTTATTTTCGCTTTCTTTGAACGTGTTGAACAACCTTTGTTTTGCCGACGTATATTTATTATTTCCATCCTCTTGGATAATATCCCATAAATTTTGGTTCCAGTTGAGCCACCAGGTAATTAAATTTGGTGTCTTCTTGTGTAATATTGCAGATTTGGAATTGGGCCTCTACTTGATAAAACCAAATTTCTGGTTTGTCTATCCGAAATGGCGGGATTTTAATATTAACCTTGTTGATTTCATAATCATTACCGCTCAGTAGGTTACCCATTTTACTTGTCCCAGGCTCCATGTTCACTACTGTATGGGGTCACCAATTATTATGGGACTTGGTCTATTGGTATAATAATAATGACTAGATGCTTTTACTTTGGCTTTGCTAGTTTATTGCACAAAATGTCGATCGCTTCGATCTGCCCTTCGATCTGTCCTCCGATCGACACTCTTTTCTTTCAGGCCTACCACTCATTCTTTCCTTCATCAAAAGTTCAGTCATTGGTCATGCATTCTCATCAGTCGTACCACTCACTCGATATTTACATCTCATTCACACCGCTACATATGTTTCTCGCAGGACAGACGAATGCAGAGATTACGAAACGGCTGAACATAGCTTTATTTTTTGATGAGGCTACTCGAGTTTCAATTAGCGAGGAAGCAATTGTTTTTTATGCTCTTTACGTTGAAATGTTCTCTGAATTATTGCGGTGTCCCGTACAGAGCCCTTTTTTGCAATTCGTTTCCTTAAACTTTATAAACAGTAATAATGTAAGTTTTCATAGAAGATATTTTTTTGTACACTTTTTACAAAAAAGGGCTCTGTGTTCAACACCGCAATAATTCGGAGAACATTTCAACGCAAAGAGCATCAGGAAATATTGCTTCCTCGCTAAATAAAACCCGAGTAGGCACATCGAAAAATCAAGCGTATCTCTGTCTTTGTCACTCCTGCGAGCATGCGACATATCTCCCTCTCCGTCGCAGCCACGTGTTCGCAGCCCAACAGGATAGGGTTAGGATCAGTGATGCCAGATTCGTGGGTCTTGGGATTTTCCCCCTCCGCTCGCTCAGTCGGCTTGACCACTCACTCTGACGCGTCGTCGCTACGTTGCTTCTACTGCGCACGCGCTACACACGAACGTACCTCTACTATGTCGACGATGGTGCGTCAGAGTGGGGGGTCGAGCCGGCTGAGCGTGCGGAGGGGAAAATCCCAAGACCCACGAATCTGGCATCACTGGGTAGGATAAGTTGGGCTTTACTCGGGTTTTATTTAGCGAGGAAGCAATATTTCCTGATGCTTTTTACGTTGAAATGTTTTTTGAATTATTGCGGTGTCCAACACAGAGCCCTTTTTGCAAAAAGTGTACAGAAAAAAATATCTTCTATAAAAACATACACTATTATTGTTTGTAACAGACCTGTTCGTACCAAGCCTGTTACGAAACGGAATGCTAGCCGCGAACCCGAACCGCGCCGACGAGAGTCGAGTAACGACGAAACACGGCGGCACCGAGACGCGTCGCGATCCGACAACACCGCGTTCTCTTCCCGCCTGGAAACCATTTTTCGGCGGCAACCGGAACCGAGAAAGTAGTTCAACCGGACACGCGACGTCACCGGAATTTCCGTGATACACCAAGCCGCACAGTACCCCTCGCCACCCGTCCGACGAGGGCATAAAAGGATCGCGACGCGACAAGTGGACCGTCTTGTTCTCTCTGGCTTCTCGTCTTCTTGGCGGCTCTCAACCGATCGCGCACGAACGTTCGAATACGGAAGAGACCTCGCCGAGTAAGTAGCCGAGTTTGTTAAACGTAACCATGCCGGCCGACCGGGGCTCCTCGTGATTCGTTGCGACAGCGAACCCGAGTACGGCCGTGAGAATTCGTGACGAATTCGGGACGCCGGAAAACGTTCGCGTGCCAGAGCCGCCGCCCGATGTTTGCCCTCGAGAGCTCGTTGTAACAGCGAGTCCGGGACGCGGGATCCGAGATCGCCGCAGTCCCCAGTCACGGAGACCGTGACGACGAGGTGCGATTGCCGACAACCGACCACGTGCAGCGAGCGTCGCAACGACGTGCACGCATCGTGCCGTTTTTCGTGTTCTCCACGCTCGCGCGTCGTTGCAACAACGACGCCGACGGGCGTGGGCCGAGTATTCCGCCGGAATCCATCGCGACGATGTGAGACAAGGGGCCACGAGGCCCGATAACGCAACCGACGCCGCCGTCCCGTCCGCGACATAGTGCCGACGGGACCGACCATCTCCGCGAGAGATCGAACTAACCCGCGGGCCGCGAGCGGGCGTGCAGTGAGGTGGAACGGTAAAACGACATGCAGTGAAGCGTTATTTCATTCCCGCCGTGAATCCCGTCACTCCGCGTTCCGTCCGCGAACCTTGGCACGACGAGCTGATTCAGCCGCGGAGGACCGTTGCAACGAGCCGTCGGAAAACGGGTCTGTTACATGTTTATAAAGTTTGAGGAATCAAATTGCAAAAAAGGGCTCTGTACGGGACACCGCAATAATTCAGAAAACATTTCAACACAAAGAGCATAAAAAGATATTGCTTCCTCGCTAAATGAAACTCGAGTGGGTTTATCGAAAAATCAAGCCGTTTCTGTCTTCGTCTCTCCTGCAAAAAACAGCTGCCTCTCTGTCTTTTTCACCCTAAATCTCGACGTCGATGGAGGTGCCGCCTTTCAGCCATTTCTAGCGATTTCTGGCTCTGGCGCAGTCTTAACACGAACTCCTTGTAAACATTTAAACCGATTTCCAAATGCAATTTTCTCGGAAAATCTTGAGAATTGCAATCTACTTTTTTGCAAAATTACATTTGGAGGTGACATCTTCAAATATTGCAAGATTCAGGAAAATCCCTGACCTATCAAACGTGGCATCTACTTGTTAGAGCATTGTCTTAGTGGTTTGGCATGGATTTGGCGTGGAATTGTACCTGCAAACTTTGCACTCAATTACCGAGACATCTGTTTCCGCATTAGGCTCGGAATATATCGATATATGTTGGTTAGAAATTGATTTCAAATAGCGACTAAATTCTGTCCAAGCATGGTCTTGGCACCAAAATAACCAACTTTTTCGTACAAAGTATGACTATAAACATTCATTAAAATTTGTTTGAAAGAAGTTTGACTAATTGGGTCAGTTAAGTTACAGAAAACCATTTATTTATAAATTAAATTTAACGTGAACAAATGATAGAGATTCTTTAAATTATTTCTGTATTGATTTTTAAGACATAAATTGGAGAGTTTGTATTTTAATATCGTCATTACTAATCAAGTTTCCTGATGACCTTGTTCGTTTTAGTCAAAGTATGAAAAGTGATACTACCCTGGCCAAAAGTTTCGAGGTTTGTTTTAGAAGTATAAAATATTACTTTATGGAGTGTGACGTTGCAAATCTGCGAAGTCACTTCGCCATTACGTGCGAACACATTTTAAATATTACGAAGGACCGGTCCGTGAAATAACGAGATGCGATATTGGGAAACACAAGATTCGAGAGCGTTCCACGAGGAATTTCCGCAATTAAAAGATCGGGCATTGACACCTAGCGTGCGCGCCGAGAACGGCAAGTTTCAGGGCCGAACAACGAACCAGGAAATAGGACCACCGACCTTCGACATTTTTCGTAGGGAGACGATTCACAGGCAAGAGTACGTCCGTGCACGGGCCACCAAATAAAGGGTTATCGAGGGCACCCGGTCAATCGACTTGGTGGCGCCGAAGGGACAGGAACCCCTGACGAACACCTCACCATTTCGCGATCCCTCATCCCGCTATAAAAAGGGTTCCAACGGGGATGGTGCCACCAGAAAGGCAGGACGAGGCACGAGTCTCTCTCGGGTCTCAAGAAAAGCGAGACAATTTCGCGTCAGGGTCCGAGAACCAACAACCCTCGTCGAGACGCCCCTGCTACGCGAACGTCGCGCGCGGGTTCAGCGCCTTAGGAAATTCGGCAAGGAGCTTGGGTGGGGGAACTAGAATCTATGCGACGCGCAACCGAAGATCGATGATCTCTCTCGCGCTAGCCTTCTGAGAAACGTCACGAAATGCTAAATACGGAAACAAAACGCCGCGCACGGAGATCACGCAAATCCGCCACCGTTTACACGCCCCGTCGGCTTACGTCCGCGTTCAAGTAGTAGGAGTTTCTTGTGCGGAATCCCGGTCTCGCGATCTTAGTGCGATCCACCGTACCCGCTCTCGTGGTGCACGCTCGAGCCCAGGCAAGCCGACCGAGAAGCCAGGTCCGCGGGGAAACGGTCGAGACCAGGTGAAAGCGAGATACATAGAACGGGAGAAGGTGAAGACGGTAAGTCGACCAGTGATCTTTTCGATCTATCGGTTGCGAGTTGGCTTGAGGTTGGTCGCGTGAGGACGAACTTCGTCGTTCCATCCTCGGTCTTTCGCGTAGGCCGAGACGCCGAGCGTCTCGTGCTGTACCGACGGCCCTTTGAGCAATATTTCACATGGAGAGAGTTCCGTCAATCGCGCCTTCGGGAGTTCCTCGGAGGAATCGCGTCTCGCGCGAATAGCTCGTTCGGCGTTCGGCCAACTGTTCGAATCCTGTGTCGTGCGGTGTAACGAAACGCGTCTTGAATTCGTATCGTCCGTCGCGCGTTTTGCGTGCGAGAGCTATCGCAACAGTCTTGTATTGCGCTGTCTATCCGCGCTTCGCGCAATCCCGTCCGTCGGGGATTCGGTAAAATCGGTACCGGCCATCCGTACCTTTGCACGCGATTTTAATTACGACAACTGTGTTGCAGCCGATCACCTGTTCGCACATTCTGTATGAGGAGCGCGGGCTCTCGCGTTGCGGTCACGTGACCGCTCTTTTGTAAAATTACAGTGACAAGGAATAAACATCCACTCCAGGCAAATTACGTCGTCGTCAATTCCCCTGTAAGATCCGTCCTGTCGTAAGGGCTATCCTCGTCCTTCCCATGTTCGAATCATCTGGCCCCGTCGCACAGTGGTCTAAAATCCCGAAAAAGCGGCCAAAACCTAAAAAATGAACTTCCTTCTAGGGGTTTGTAAGTTTAGGGTTGGGTACAGTGACAATATGACCACTCAATGCCAGCAACGAAAAAGGTAAAAAGTTTATGGTACGGTTCTGTAGTCAGTTCAAAGTTAGCCTTCGTTTGATGAGCAATTGTCGCGCGCATTAGTAGGAAATTGAACGCCCCCTTCTAAAGTGCATAACTTTTAAAATAGTGCATCAATTTCAATTCTACGAAATGGATGCTGTTCCTGGAAGTAAATAGAATGTTGATCTGTTTTTGTATCTCCAAAATTTTTAGTCATTACATTACACGATGGCAATATTCTTTGGAGAACGTAGGAGGTAAAACTTGATGCGCGTATTGTAGAAACGTAGACATAAGTTAAAAGTACCACGTCGTGCCACCCTAATTCCTTTTCTGACGTGTTGCTAATACATTTATCTTTAAAATTTATAAAGCTTAGCTGCCCGTAGCTGCCCGCTTGCTCATACGAGGGTAAACTTTGTTTCTTTTCTATGGATTTTAAAAATGCGATGTTACAACTTTTACTAAGCTTTTTTTATAATCATTGTGAATTGAGTAGATTTATAAAAAGTCCATTTATAAAAGAATTACAAATTATCACCTTTGTAGATGTTTTGCGCTTTCACAGTAGCCGCTACTCGGTTGTTTTCGAATAGATCTCTATAGACTCTCTTAAGTAAAAAGACCAATTGTGTACTACCTTATAAACTGCCTTATAAACTTTATATGCTGCGCGGCGGGTAAATTTGAACGCGTCAGGAACGTGGTCCGCAGGTAGTCGCGCAGCAGAGGAGACCAAAACCCTGAGCAGACGCAGGCTAACACAGGTAGCGGAAAAATTCCTCTACTACAATGTTTTGGGGTACTCCGAGTTATAAAAACATCATAAAAACAGTTAAGGCCTGACCCTTCATACCTTTAAATGTTTCCGGCGGTAGGTCGAGCATTCAGGAACCCCACAATATATTTTGTCGGTTTAACATGATTTAAAAAGAATCTTATGCCAAAAGCAACCAACCAATCGTCACTGCAGAGACAGAAAACAGCCTCAAGTTAATCAAGTTAATTTTCAAGTTATTGCAATCGATTCATTTAATTTCAGGATCTTGCGACCGAGAAGTGCGATTGAGTAGAAAGGAAATATTTATGATGATGAAAAAATATCTAAATAGCAGCTTCAGCATTATAATAGAAAATCTGGAAAAGCAGCTGTTCGAGAAGTGTGAATATTCCATAAATATTGATGCAGAAATGAAATCAGCTTTGAAAACATTGTTCAGTAAGTTGAAGATAAAATGGCAAAGCGCGAATAGGTCGGAAGATAATTTTTTCCAAAAATTTAAAGAGTGGTTGGAGGTATCAATTGCTTGTCGCATACCTGTGGCCACTCCACTAATTGTTGAGAAAAATACAGGCGGTCGTCCTTATAAACCGTTTATATCAGCTAGCGTAAGGACGAAACGAAGAAGAACGGAGAACATTCGTACAAATTTCACGCTAGACACATTGGCCTACGCCACACAGATGAGTCTTCGTGCTGCAGGTAATTTAAATGCTGCGAAAGTTGTTGAAGATGTAACTTCTGCGAGCCCAACCAGAGCTACAAGGTACCGGAGAGCAATAGAAACACATTGCGAAACAACGATGTCCGGTGATGCTGCTCTTTCTATTTTGATTGAGCAAAAATTATCAAAAAGCCAGTATGTAGGACTAAGAGCAGCAAGTAAAGAAAATAATTGCAATTTGTATCCGCTATATAGAATAATATTACAAGCGAAACAACAATGTTACCCACCCGAAATGGATATTATCATTACAGAATATAGTGCGGAAGTAAAATTACAGTCTTTATTAGACCAAACTATTAAACGTATTTTGAAATACCAAAATAATGTTATAAAAAGTTTGAGTGCAGAAGAAGTAAGCCATATGAGTTTAATTTGTAAGTGGGGCTGTGACGGAAGCTCTGGACAAAGTGTCTACAAGCAGAAATTTACCGATGAAAGCAAATTCGATCAAGACATCTTCCTAACGTCACTCGTGCCACTGCAGTTATTATCACGTAAGCACTCATCTCCGACAGAAATTGTAGTATGGAAAAATCGACAACCTTCATCTCCAGTTCCTGCGTGAAAATACAGATGCAACAATCTGTGAAATAGAATATATTGGGGAGAAAATAAAAGCACTTGTTCCCTTTACTACAGTCGTAGATGGAGAAGAAATTTCTATTTCATACAAATTGGCAATGACGATGATAGACGGTAAAGTTTGCAATGCTGTATCATCCACACAATCTACACAGCGTTGTTATTTATGTGGAGCGATCGAAAGATTTTAATCAAATTGACATGATGATACAGGAAGAAGTCACTCGGCTTCTCCGACCTCGAAATTCGCATCGCGTTTCACGTGACATCTTTCACGGTGTCTAGCGCCCGAACGAAAAAATCTCGCGGAAATGTCGAACCTTCGAAAGTTCTTTTGTCTCGGGTGGACCACAGGCATACAGCTGCACGTGGCCCGGCCTACGGCCTGTAAAAGCCCGAAGTCGTTCCGTCGGTGGTTTTCCAGCCTTCGCTCGTGAGCGACGTGACAGGAGTTAAAACTGATGGAAGATTGAAAGAAGCTTATTAAAGAATGAAAAACAACAAAATAACATAAGCGTCTATTTATTATACCAAAGAGACGAGAAAATAAACAAAACGTTACACGGTAGAAAGTTTCCGATTAATAGAACTGGTAGAAGAAAGTTTCCGATTCGATTTACACTGTCCAATACCAAAGTTCTACAATTACTGTTGGGTGATTCTTATGGAGAGTTTTGCGCTGATTTTCAATCTGTCCTTAAATTTTTCCCTAGATGCGCAGCTTTAGAGAAACATCATTTATAAAAAAACATTTTTCAACTTTAAAGAAATATTGTGATGTTATTATAAAAGATATTGAATTGTTCTTTGCAGCAACAGATTCCGTAGGCTTTCCCGAATGCAGTGATATTCAATATTAATACATTATGGGAAATGAAGTTTGCTCCTCCTAAAAAGCGATTTCGAATATTACTATTCGTTTTTTCTCTTTCCCCGTACGATGGTGCTGCGCGAGAGGGTATGCTCGTGAGTGCATCGAGAGAGCGCGATGCGTGTACCCCATGCGAAATTTCGTTTGAGATATCACATTATATATTATACAGTAAATATTGTTTAATACGCTTCATACTTATCATAAATTTGGGTTGTGTTTCGGGAAGTAAAAATTAAATTAATAACCATTTATTTCATTATGAATGTTTAAACAATCGTTAAAGATGGCGAGATACAACTTTTGCAGCAATTTGTGAGGGTATTTTTTAGTTTCTATTAAAAAAGTAAGGGCCCAGCGAAAAATCGAACTATATCACGTAATAGAGCAGATTTTTATCTTGAGACTAACCCAACTCCAACCCTTTAAAATTAGCAACGTCGACGTTTTTTTCGACCTAGAAAGCAAAATATCTTGTCGTATCTGGCGGCAACTCATGTCGTGCGCAGATATTTTGTTTTCTGGTTCGAAAAAAACGGCGACGTTGCTAACTTTAAAGGGTTGGAGTTGGGTTAGTCTCAAGATTAGTTAGTCTGCTCTATCGCGTGACATAGTTCGATTTTTCGCCCTTTTTTGTCCTTATTTTTGTAATTGTGAGGTTACATTCTTTTGCCGCATCATGCGTAGCAAGCGTGATGCTTCGGACCAATCGTTGTCAGTCGGGAGTTGTCGCGTCTCATCGTTTGCGTGGTTTATGTTTCAATCTAAGCGTGTGGCGTAGCGTCGCCTTCTTCCTTCTTCTCGTTTTGTCCTTCGCGATGTGCGGTAATGCAGATGCATTAAAAATTATCAGTTACAATTATAATCCATTATATTTACTTACAAGGAGAGTGCAAGGACCACGTTACACCGATTTAGTTGAGACTTTGTATACTTATAGATCTCGATCTCCCATTTAAGAATATATACCATTATAGGCGCAAACGCTCAATAGTTTTTGAGATATTCATAAACAAAGTTCTTACATTACTGCTTTCATTTGCTATTGTAGAGGAGGTATACAACGAACGAGGCTTGGTGTACCTTGGTGTATTTATATTATTTATTCGCTGTGTAACATTGACTTTTTTTTTATTGAAAGCTTAATTGGAACCCCATAGGGGGTTATAAAGCTATACATTAGTAATATACATCTTACATTTAAATATTAGTAATGTAGGTACAGTAGAACACGTTAAGTATATAACACATTAAGTACATAACTTTAAATCTTTAAATTACATTGCTTGAAAAACTTGAAAAGAAAATAACATGCCTCAATATTCGGTTCACAAAGCAACGATCTGATATTTAAAGGTGGAAACAAATTGAGCTTCCTTAATTTTTTCATGAGATCAACTCTTTGTGATTCCAACAATGTACATTGCCAAATGATATGGTTAAGATCTTGAACCTCATTGCCGCAGTTACACTTGGAATCATCTATTATATGTAGTCGTGAAAGAGATGCTGCAAGATGATAATGATTTGCTCTACAAGAGAACCATGGTGTAACTTCATCTCTAATATAGTACTGAAAGTATTCCTTGCCCTTAAACTGACCCTGCTGCATTGTGAAATCACTAGTGCTTTGTCTACATTTGTGTTTAAAAGATTCCCTTAAATCAGAGAAGGGAATAACAATACGCTTATTAGCTTGTTCTAATGTTGCCGACTTGGCTAAAGCGTCAGCCTCATCATTACCAACAATGCCTGAATGGGACGGAATCCAAACAAATTCTACACTGCTGTTGTTCAATGTGGTTTTCTTGAACTTAAAGTATTTTTCCTTAATTTCGTAAATCTAGAAGTTAGTCATTATATTTATCTTTGAGTTTTGTAGACATAGCAAGGCACTGAGAGAATCGGTAAGTATTTTATAATTGTGGTTTGTGTCCAAAAGAGCAATGTCAAGAGCATCAATTAAAGCAATGCATTCTGCCGTGAATATAGATGCAATAGATGGGATGCTTTTTTTAGTCGATATATTTAAATCTTTACAAATGCATCCAGATCCAACTGAGTTAGACCCTGGAATTTTACTGCCATCAGTAAAAATTGCATATGAGTCACAGTTTGAAAGCCAATTGTGTAGTATGGAATTTGGATGACTACATATTTTAAGATCATGACCAAGTTCAGTATTTATTGGAATCGAGTTACTAATAATATTATAATCCAGACGGTAAATATCATAACAGTTACTAACTCTTAAATTTCTTTTTATGATAGGGATATCATCAATACATTGATGTATGAGTCTTTTCCTCTTACGTTTAAAATTTCTGGTTTTGGAATAATACTGATGTATTGCATTGTTGACCAAGGTGGAATTATTGGAAATAACTTTACTCAAGTAGCTATTACATAAAAATTCAACACGATCACTTATTAACGGGAGCTTTGACTCCGCCAATAAAATGTTGGTAGGAGTAGATATACGATAACCTAAAGCCGATCTAATGGCAGAAAATTGAATTTTTTCTAGTTTGTACTTTAGGTCTTTACGTGAAGGAAAATAGATGAAGCACCCATAGTCGATATGTGAACGAACGAAACTTTTATATAAAATTAATAATGTTGTTGGGTCTAAACCCCACCATATTCCACATAAAAATTTAACTATATTTAAGGCTCTCATACATTTGTTTTGAACATGGGATAAATGAGTTTTGAAAGACAGTTCATAATCAAAAATTATTCCTAAGAATCGAGTGGAGCAGCTAGATTTGATGAGGCAATCATTTACTGTAATTTCAGTTTGTCCAGTGAGAATCTTTTTGTTGTTAAAGTGAAGGAGAGCTGTTTTCTGTGGGCTTAGTTCCAAACCTAATAGAGGAAGGTTACACTTTATAATGGAAATAGATCTTTCTATAAGATGTTTACATTTTCTTACTGGGGAAATTTTTGAATAAAGTGCAATGTCGTCTGCGAATTGAGATACACAATTATTTTTGGGCAAATTGTCAGTAATTTTTGAAACATATATTAAATAAAGAAGTGGACTTAATACACCTCCTTGAGGGACACCTTTGAAAACAAATCTAACTTCATCGCCTGTCAAACTTGTGAATATTTCTCTTTTATATGTTAAAAATTTGATAAATCGAATTAAACGGTTAGTGCAATCTACAGAGGCCAATTTGTTCAACAAAATATCACTATTTACGTTGTCAAAAGCACCTTGGACATCCAAGAAGGCTGTCAAGGTGTCTTTTTTCTTAAAAAATCCTTCCTGAATGTATAACATTAGCTTGGTGGCATTATCAATACATGATTGTCCTTTACGGAAACCCGTTTGGCTAGCTGGAAGTAGATTTTGGTGTTCGAGCCACCATTGTAAAATATTTTTAATAAGCGTTTCGAATAGTTTGCAAAGACAAGAGGAAAGGGCTATTGGGCGGACACTTTTTTTGTCTGATTTTTCAATGAAATGAATGTAATATTGATTCCATTCATGAGGGTAGTCATTAGATAAGTAAATTTCATTATAGATATCTAGAAGTAGTAGTTTATATTGTAAAGATAATGTTTTGATAACTAAGTAACTGATCCCGTCAAGGCCCGGAGCCGAGCTAGAGTTTCGTGAAGCTAAGGCAACATTAAATTCGGTTAGATTAAAGCGTGCATCAAGAAACTCATTGACATCACCATTTGGTACATAGGTAGGATCGGTGGGAACCCATGGTGGACTAATCTTGATCAAGGCAGACTGAATTTGATTTTCATTTTTGAGATTTTCAGTAACGCTCTTTGGGTTAATTTTAACCCATTTATTTTTCAACACTCTAACTCTGTTCCAAGTAAATTTTGTGTCAGTATGAATGTTAATTTTTTCAGCAAATTCCCTAAAACTATCCCTCTTCTTTTTTTAAAATAATTTCTTTGTTTGAGCTGTAATTTTCTTATAGTTAATTAAATCAGTAAGATCGTGAGAATATTCCCATTTTTTATATGCAGCTCTTCTTAGTCTTTTGAACTTTCAAGTCCATCACATTCCAAGTCCCACCAGGGGACAGGATTTCTATGTCTACAAAGATTTACCCTTTTCTTCTCAGGAGTGTTGTGCTTAATGGAATTCGTTAATATATTAATAAAAAATTTGTATTTTTCACTAGCAGCTAGAGTGTCATAGACGGGATCAAAAAAATCAACATAATGATTATCTAGATATGTTAGGACTCCGTCCCAATCACTGCGAACAGAATCAATTTTAAAGGATTTTCTATAATAATAACTTTTTTCAACCAAAATATCAATAAAGATAGGATAATGGTCAGAACCCAAAGTATCATCACTAATTTTAATGTTAATTTTATCTGCAATATTCATAGATAATAGGACGAGGTCAATATTAGACTTACTATTTCTATAAAAATCGATATGAGTGAGTGAATTTGAGTTATGCAGAAATAAATCATTATCATCAATAGCCTGTAAAAGCATTTCACCATTATGGTCAGTATTGGAACAGTTCTATACCCTATGATGGGAGTTAAAGTCCCCCATGAAAACACAATTGTTATTTCTTCCAATATTACTAACTAATTGATCCCATTGAATCTGAGAAAGAACTGAACCTGGAGTTCTATAACAAGATATGATCTTTAAAGGGGGATTAATATTAGTTATATTTACGCCACAAATTTCGATGGAGTCATAAATTGAAATTAAATGATTTATCTCTGAAAACGCAATGGACTTACGTATAAGAAAAGTAATGCCGCCTCCACGAGAATGTAATCTATCACGTCTATATGTGTTAAAGCCTGGAAACTTTAAGTCTTTTTTGGGAGTAAGCCACGATTCAACACAAACAAATATGTCTAAATGTTTTAACAAAACTTCAACTTCTTCTTTTCGTTGTATGATGCTTCTTGCATTCCAGAAGAACAGACGTAGGTTTGAGGAGCTGCAATTACGTTGAGTAGAATAGATGGGAGATTGAGATTGATAGAGCAAGTTTGAATTATTCATTGATCTTCTGACGAACTGAAGTCATCGCTAGAAGTGTCTTTCCTATTTGATAGTAACTTTTTAATGATCCTGGAAGTCAGAGCCTTATATTTCTTCTGTTTGATGTGTTCTTGCGTTTGTTTTGACATTTCGATGAGTGCTGAAGTGTCGTTGGTGAATTTAGAAGCAAGGCCTTGTATATCTGAATTGTCCAAACTTTCCACAATAAAATTGGATAAATTTTCGACACTGAGAGAAGAGTTTTGTGTCGAACTCCTAATGAGTGATTTTATAAGATCAAATTGTTCTTTAAATTCATCTGAACGGCTTTCTTTCCTAGACTTCTTATTTTTGTTTATGATTTTTTTACTAACAATGTCCATCGTACTTGGAATTTCACTTACATTAGGGGAATTGTAGACCGAGCTGGTATTTGAACGAGAACGTTTGTTGCTGAATACAAGAGGAACTTTAAATGAATTGTTTTCTTCATTTGATATTTGCTTATCCTGTTGAATTTCTTAAGAAAGGTTGTTATTATCAGATATGTCATCCATAACTTGACTGTAGTTAGTCATATCATTACTGGATTTCTCTTCAGGATCGACCATTGGATCATGAGAAGTATGATCTTCATACTGAACGGTAATTGAAGGTTCTTGATTGATAGAGCCACTATTTTTACAATGCTTGGCGAGATGACCTTCGTCTTTACAAATGAAACACGTTAATTTTTCAGTTGATATGTAGATCCAATATATTGTGTTATCATAGTTTCTTTGTATAGCATCTGGTAGTTTATTAATATCACCTGGCTCAATATATACTTGTCTTCTGAAACTGAGAATATGACTGTACCCAGGATCAGACATTCCTGCTCGAATAAACGATATTTGAGATTTTCTAGATACGTTCAGTTCTATCAATTCATTTTCTATAACATTATGCGGTATTATTGGACATACGTTAGACAATATTATACGTTTGGCAGGAGAAACAAGCGGACGTATATCAAGAATGTGACCGTTTATGTTTACACTTTTGTGGGTACTGAGGAGAGTGTCAACAGTAACTTGGCTGCTCAGATATAGACATATTCTGCCGTGAGAAATCCTGGACACGAAACGAATATTACTTGGGCCGATTAATTTTCCGATAGCTACGGTATATTCTTTGATCGTGATTCCTTCCGTTGCATCAACTACAATGGCTTGATCCTTCTTCGGAAAAGTAACAGTTTGGGTAACTTGAGCATACGATACTTTTGATGTAGACATTGTTGATTTTAATTCAGTGTAATTTATGGAACGATGAGAATGGGCATCTCCACTATGGGAGGCACTCATTTATACTGATACTCCTTCCACGGAAAACACTTCCGAACGCAGAAAAACTGTATTCGGAGGAAAGAAGACCACAGAAAGCACAGAAACTTATTTCACAGTAGTATGTTAACGATATTATCGAATAGTAACCTCGCTGGCACGAGCGTTAACAAATACGTCCTACCGCAGCGACGGCTCAAGCGGAACTTTTTTCGTAACATTGACTTGTTTGTAACGGATTGCACATTTATTACAAGTTAAAGAACAAATCGAAGAACGCACACACGAAGATTCTGTAGAGGATGAATAGAAAGCTCACGCAAGAAACTGATGCACCAATCACTTAAAAAATCAGTGCCCAACCGTATGTGAACAAAATATTTGTTTATTAACTCTTACTCTAATACACAAACAATCATGTGCACCAATTTTTAAACTTCTACTGGAATATGCATGGTATGCAGCCGGATTAACAGCAGAGAGCTATTTTATTAATTTCGGTTACTTTATATATAATTTATTAATACTTTTGTTCTTTAACTTGTAATAAATGTGCAATCTGTTACAAACAAGTCAATGTCACACAGCGAATTTATTTATAATTTATTAATTCTTTTGTTCTTTAACTTGTAATGAATGTGCATCTCATATATAGAAAAGTCTGTAAATGTTACTGAATCTGAAATGTTACACAGCGAATAAATAATATAAATAAATATGGAAACAAAATTTTCATCAGACGAGAATCGAACCCTAGCTCAACGGGTGGAAGTCTCGTACGTTGCCGGTACACCAAGCCTCGTTCGTTGTATACCCCCTCTACAATAGCACATGTAAGCAGTAATGTAAGAACTTTGTTTATGAATATCTCAAAAACTATTGAGCATTTGCGCCTATAATGGTATATATTCGTAAATGAGAGATTGAGACCTATAAGTATACAAAGTCTCAACTAAATCGGTGTGACGTGGTCCTTGCACTCTCCTTGTTAGTTCTTTTTTTTGTCCTACTTAAAATAAAAAAAGGGGGCTGTGCCCCGATGGCACTACAAATAAGCAGCTATGAATTATTATTTCTATACAGGGTGTCCCAAAACTAGTGTAGGAGCGGGAAATGGGAGGTTCCTTGGGTCATTTGAAGCGACATTTTCCTTTACAAAAATGGTGTCCGCGGCTTTGTTTAGCAGTTATTAATGAAAAACACGGATCAATCAGAGCGCGATCTAGACATGCGATGGCACGTTCGGCCAATTGACAGTTGGCGCGTCGGGTAGACTGTGCTGACTCGCGTCTAGGTCGCGCTCTGATTGGTCCGTGTTTTTCGTTAATACTGCTAAACAAAGCAGCAGACGCCATTTTGTAAAGGAAAATGTCACTTCAAATGACCCAAGGAACCTCCCATTTCTCGCTCCTATACTAGTTTTGGGACACCCTGTATAACCTCTGAAAAAAGGGAATATTCCAACAGTAATATAAACCGAAAAATATCCTCACAAATTGCTAAAAAACTTGTGTCTCTCCATTTTTAACGAATGTTTACACATTCATAATGTATTAATATTCAATATCACTGTATTCGAGAAAGCCTACAGAATCTTTTGTTGCAAAGAACAATTCAATACCTTATATAAAAACATCACAATATTTCTTTAAAGTTAAAAAATGCATTTTTTACAAAATCATGTTTTTCAAAAACTGCGTATCTAGGGAACAATTTAAGGACAGATTCGGAATCAGCGCAAAAATCTCTACGAGAATCATGAAACAGTAATTGTAGAACAAAGAGCCTAGCCGCTTAAGATGGTAAAACTGCCCTTAGAGCTTTTTCCATGGCTCTTGAACCATTCTAAAGTGAACCTCTGAGTAAATTTCAGCCCTCTAGGTTGCCAGTAAGGGTAGTTACAGGGTAAAATAGATTTTACGCTTTCCGGCGCATTTTCCCAAAATTCTGAAAAAATGTGACACATTCCTGATCCTAAGGCGCATTTTTGAGGTTTTTCCAGATTTTTTTGTTGCAAACTGTGGTCGTAAAAAATGAAAAAACCTCAAAAAAATCGGAAAAATATTTTTTCTCAAAAATATAAAAACATGCTATTTTACTGTTTGGTTCCCTGATAAAGTACTGTAACAGGCAGTGTCGTAAATTTTTTTTAAATTTTTTGTTCGGCTGTTTCATTGTCAAAAACAATAAAAACCGATTTTTTCGACGTTTTTGCTGTGAGGAGGAAATTTACAGAACTGAAAAAAGGTACCATTGTGCAAATCCTTTACAATCTGTACAACGAATAACTATATTGTAGATATGGTCGATCGCAATGCCTCTACAAACCAACGAATTTTTGTTACGGTTCCAGAAAAATTCGACACTTCCGTTGAGAGCTGAGAACGCTTACCTTTTAAAGCAGGCTTGAGAACTTTAAAACCATATCTTTTAAATGAAATGTAACATCGCGAAAGCGTTTGTCACCAATACAAAAGTCTCCCTGTTTCATGAGGGTTTTCATTCCACTTGGAATTTGAAGATCAACGGGCATTATCTCGGCATCATTTATATTAGCATCGAATGGACCGACCATATTTACAATATAGCCATTCGTTGTACAGATTGAAAAGTGTTTGCGCAATGATACCTTTTTTGGCTTGAATATGATTTTCGCTGGTACTCGTTTTTGGTACTTTTCTGGTGACGAATATATGTACCATCGAAAATCAACGCTAGGTGGATGCCGATTGTATAACACTTTTTATGCTCCAAAACTATTTTTGTATGTATTTTACTTAAAAATGATACTTTAATATTTTTAGAACATTAAAAAAAAGTTGTTATGCTCATGTGAATGAACCATATACGCAATAAGAAATTGAAAAAATGAAGTTTGACGTTGTAACCATGCTGGTTACACATCAGGATCGATCCCCACTGCGACGGCAGTAATATCGATCATTATCCTTGTTTAGAAAAGGATCGCAGGATCGATCTACGTAGTGAGAGCATGCACTCTTGGTCTACTGGACTCGTTCTGATAAGCACGAATGAGTCACTGCGCTCTCGCGAATCGGTCGGGATTCGTTTCTCAAAGTAAAATCTCGTAAATTGCGTTCTACCACGAGGGCAGTCATTACAGAATTTAATTAAATCCTGTTGAAGGGGCATTTCACTAATTTCCTAGCGAAGCTATTTCGCATTAATTGAAATTATTTGTTAAATGATTATTATTTGAATAATTAGAAAGGGTATAGCCGGATAAGATAATCAAAAATGCCCTTGAACCGAATTGTATCGACGAAGTGTCATTCGATGGGGCACCAAAGAAAGCATACTGTGCAAAATTTCAACCCTGTATCTCGATCGGGAGGGTAGTTATGGGGTAAAATCGAAAAATCAGTTTTTGGACTATTTTCCCTAGGTAATTATGTTTAAAAATTCTGAGAAAAATGTGACATATGTAAAGTATCCAAATGCATACTTCGCAATTGGTTTCAGATCTTTAAATTGAAAATTCTGCTTGTCAAAAATCAAAAACCTCAAAAAGATCGAACAAATGCAGATTTCACATGGAAGTTCTAGAGTGACAACTTTTATATTTTGACAGTAGCGATATATTGTTATTGGTATGGTTCATGAATTTTTTCAGACTTTTTGGTTTACTGCGCCGTTGTAAAAAAAAATAAAAACCGATTTTTTCGACGTTTTTTCTGCGAAGAACTAAGTTAACCTTAAAATTATAACGTTCTATTTATTCTTTAAGTCTATCAGGCTCTGATAAACCTTGAACGCTTCTAAAAAAGAATCAAACAATGAAATCGGCTTGATTAGTATTTTTACTACATCCGTATTGTTTAAATATGTAAATACTGCTAATAAAAGATATCTACAAAAATACCATTGATTATTATACAGTTAGATATAAAAAAAATTAATCAAGTAAAAAAAAACTATACGCATGCCGGGCGCGAACCTAGTATAAGCGTGTCAACAGACGAACGGTCAATGCGCTGAGCCAACCGATCTGTTGGGAATCTGTTTTTTTTTAATTAGAAAATCTCATATGAGATTTATTTCAAGGGAATCTGGTTAATACTTTCAGATCTAATAGGCTGACATAGTAAAAATACTAATCAAGCCGATTTCATTGTTTAATTATTTTTTAGAAATGTTCAAGGTTTATCAGAGCCTGATAGACTTAAAGAATAAATAGAACGTTATAATTTTAAGGTTAACTTAGTTCTTCGCAGAAAAAACGTCGAAAAAATCGGTTTTTATTTTTTTTTGACAACGGCGTAGTAAACAAAAAAATCTGAATAAATTCATGAACCATACCAATAACAATATATCGCTACTGTAAAAATATAAAAGTTGTCACTCTAGAACTTCCCTGTGTGTATCGGATTAGGCCGACGACCGAACGATACGTGGATGAGAGAGGTGCCGGAATCGCACAGCGCTGTGCGCGAAGTCGAAGGAAAGAGAGAACTCGGTGGAACACGTGTATGAAAGTATAGAAGTGGACTGTATTTTGTGGTTTTGAATAAAATGCACAGTTTAAACAAACTTAACTCTTTACGAATCGAACTCCGCTTTAATATGCGATTGTGTCGACGACGCGAATCACTCGAAAAAGTACGGAGAGAAATAATAAGCTGGTCGTAATCGGTCGATTTTGAGAAATGGAATGAATCACAATTCTCGGAACCACCGCGATTCCGAATTCTAGGAATCGGCTGATTGGCCGATTCAGGATCACGCGATGATCCAGGATCGCGGGTAGGCCGAGCGAGCATCACGCGATGATCCAGTGACGCGATTCGTGCGTCATGGATCATACGACGACACGGGATCGAGGATTGGAAAACAATTGATAGATCCGGAGAAGAGAGACGGGGGGGAACGAAGACTCGCGTCGTGAGGGACTCGCGTTCGGTGGGTGACGTCACCGCGAAGCAAGGGGAGCTCGAGACAAACACCTCGCAATGGTGAGCGAATCGCGAACACTGTGAAATCTGCATTTTTTCGATTTTTTTGAGGTTTTTGATTTTTGACAAGCAGAATTTTCAATTTAAAAATCTGAAACCAATTGCGAAGTATGCATTTGGATACTTTACATATGTCACATTTTTCTCAGAATTTTTAAATATAATTAACTAGGGAAAATAGGCCAAACACTGATTTTTCGATTTTACCCCATAAGTACCCTCCCGATCGAGATACAGGGTTGAAATTTTGCACAGTATGCTTTTTTTGGTGCCCTATCGAATGACACTTCGTCGATACAATTCGGTTCAAGGGCATTTTTGACCATCTTATCCGGCTATACCCTTTACCCAGTCTTGGTGTGGGATAGTGGTAGAAACTTTAACCTGCCTCTATGAGTTAGGTATTCTCCACTGGTATACGCAATTCTTTTATCAGCTTTATTTCGTCGCCAGTGATATATTAAAGCCACGTTGTTGCTAATTTGAATAAGGCCTATTCTATCGCACAGTATGAAGGCTTGTGGCGGGATGTAGCCGTTCGTCAACTGTCTGTGTGTTTCGTCCTCGTCGAGTGAGGCTAGTTCGTTGTTGATGTGAGGGAGTTTGTTGAGGTATTCTCTTGTTAGGTATAATGTGAAGAGATCAATTCTGGGGATGTCGGCTGTGTTATATAGGATTGAGTTATTGAGGTAATGTTGCCAGTTGGTGTTACGTGATCTATATAAGCTATTGCAGGCTCTTAAACATTTTCGTTCGAACATTCTGATCCGTTCCATGGAAGTATGGTTTATATTCCACCAGATAGAGACTGCATAAGTGATTATCGGTCTGATTAAAAGCATATAAAGGATAGTTCTGGGTTTGTGTGTAAGGTATCTGTTGTGAAAGAGTCGGCTGTTTGCTTTAAAGGCTGCTTCTGCTTTAGATAGTTGATTGTTAATGTGGTGATTGCCCCGGAGGAGGTAATCTATGTGAATTCCGAGGTATTTAACCGTTTTTTATGCATTAGGGCTTTCTTGATGGAGGTACCTGGGACTGTGGTTTGTATTTGGAATTCTTTATAGCCAGCTTTAATAGTGGAGGAAAGGTATCGTAGTGGTTTGCGGAAAAGTATTGTTTCGCATTTGGATGGATTAAGTCGCAGGTTCCAGGTGTAGTAATAATTGTTGATTTTTTCAACCGTGGTTTCCAGTTCTAGTTGGATATTGCTGACTCTATTGTTGGGGGTGTATGTAATTATATCATCTGCGAATGCTAAAATTGCTGGTTTGTTGGGTTTGTTGAAATCAAATGACTTGAGGAGGTCGCTGGTATTGATATTAAAAACGATAGGGGAGTTAACGGTGCCTTGTTGGAGACCTTGAGATATCTGGAATATTATGGTGGAGGTGAATTTACCATCCCAGGTAACGAAGTTTTTGTTAGTTATCATGTCCCATATTAAGAAGAGTAACAATTTTGGGAATTCTTTTTTATGCAATTTGAATAGAAGGCCGTTAAGCCAGATAGAATCAAATACTTTTTCGAGGTCAAGCAGGGCTGCGTCTAGTAGGTGGTTTTTACTGACTTTAGAGTTGACGTCTGATAATAGCTTATGTATGGCGTGGGCAGTGGAGTGACGATGTTTGAATACGAACTGGCTGTCAGGTATGATGTTGTGGTTGGTACAGAGGTGCGTTATTTTTTTATTTATAATGGCTTTGAAGACTGCTCAAACTGGGAGTAAGGCTGATAGGTCTATAACTGGTTGGGTCAGATAGGATTTTATCTTTTTTGGCTATTGGTAGTACTTTGGCTGTCTTCCACTGATTGGGGAAGTAGCTGTTGTTTATGGCGTTGTTAAAAAGAATTGTAAGGTGAGTTATAATTTTGTTCGGCAAGTGTTTTAGGGCGATTGGGGGGATTCGGTCTGTACCAACGTAGAGGCTGCAGAATGGCGAGAGCGAGTCTTCAGTGTCGTTGGTGTCGTTTGGGCTAGTGGCTTTGTTTTCACTATTGAATTGAGTGATAGTGTTGTTGTTTTGTCTATTAGGTGTATGCTCTGTTTTAGTGCGTTAGCTGTGTTATCTACGATTTCTTTGAGTGCCTTCGTTGAGGTATCGAGGGGAGTTGATTGTTTCATAGAAGGCGCCAATGGCATTTAATTTGTCTGTTGGTGCGGTGAGAATGAAACTGTCATTTGTTTTTTGGAGCGTTGAAGTGTCATATTTACATCGGTTGAGGATCGCAAGATCATTTTGCTTTATGTCTATGTCTGTTATGGTTGTTGGTTGTTTACGCCTGAATATAGAGTTAATTTTTGGGAAAAAGGTGTCTATGATCCTATGATCTATTTGTTTTATGACGTTAGTCCAGTAATTATTTACTGATGATTTGAAGGCAGAGTGGAGTGATTTTGTGATTAGTTTGTGTGTAGATCTAGCTAGTCTTGTCAGGGGGAGTCTGGAGTGTGGATCTAAGAGGTACAGGTTATGGAGGAGTGAGGAGACAGTTCTTTTATAGGCTTGGAGTTTTCGTATTTTCCGGTTAATGTATTTGTCAGTGCTGTTGGAGTTTTTGTATCGGGGAGTGTGTTTATCAATTGCGCGTTGGATGGCTTCAGTTATGGATTGAAGATGGTGGTCTATTATATATGGTCTGGGACGGAGAGGTTGGATTCGGCTGTGCTGCTGCTAGTATAGGTTCGGGAGAGGAATTTGGTAAAATTTTTCCATTTGGTGGCTTTATAGTTGAATTTGATGTTGGGACGGTCAGCATTGGTCTGGATATTAGAGTGCATTTCGAAATTGAGAGACACAGCTAGATGATCGCTATCGTAGGGCAATACAGAGGCCTTCCCTGCGATATGGTTTGAAAGATTAAGTCTAGAGTCGGCAAGATAGATGTCCAGGAAAGAAAGGCCTGGTTTAAAGGTGGGGATTGAGGGCGTTATTACGTTAAGTTTGTAATATAAGTTGTGCTTGTCTTCCCATTTTTTAAAGTATTTACATCTTTGATTTTTTGTTCTGTAATCCCAGTCTTTACGTTTAGTGTTTAGGTCTCCCGCTAGTATGTAATAAATATTGCTGTAGTGTAATTTTAAACTATGGAATAGGTGGTCAAGCTCTGTTATGTAAAGCGTTCTAGTATAGCTTGTTGTTGTTGTTGATCAAGTCTATTTTGATAATTGCGTATTCTAATATTTGGTTGGACGCTGAGGAGGGATAGCTGACTGGCTGGTAGTTAATGTCGTTATAATTTTGAAAGCTGAGGTTGTGGTTGGGGTTGAGTTTGGTTTTGAAGAGGAGGATGATATCATGGTTATGAGTTTGTAGAAATTGAGTGAGAATTAGTCTGCGGTGATGTGCTATTAGCGAATTTACATTGATCGCTGCTATTTTAATATTAGAGATGGTTCGTGAATTAGGCATTATGTCGATCAAATAATGTGTTTAGTATGAATTCGATTCTTGATGAGTTAGTAGATCCTGTATCGCAATGTTTTGGAGGTGGAAGGTTAGTAGCGTCATAATTTCTTGTTTGAATTCATTAAAGCTGTTGGCTGTGGTTGAGCTTCGGTCTTCCTGAGTGTGCTGGTATGGAATCCTGTTTGTAGTTGTGGGCTGGTTACTCGGTGTACGATGCGGTGGATGAGTGTCGTTGAGTGTCGCTTCCGTGGGAGTAGTCTTTCCTTTTACCATTTGGGAGAATGATATGTTCTGGGATACTGCAGTAGATATCTTTTGTATGTTGTTATATGTTGCCTGAGTGCGTTTCATGTCCGCCTCTCTTTTTTGTTTGACCGCAAATTTGATGAATGGGCAGCCCTTGTAAGAGGCCGGGTGTCTTGGTTCGTTGCAGTTTGCGCAATGGAGTTTATCTCGGTTGTCTATTGCAGTTAGGGGGCATTTGCCGGGGTCGTGGCTTTGCGCACATTTAACACATCGGTATTGCAGGTGGCAATTTTTGCTTGCATGACCCAGGCGTTGGCATTTTTTACACTGAAAAATTTCGGGTTTTCTGAGGTGCTCCCATTTTAAGGTTTTAACTTTAAACAGGCTGGAAGATCTGCTTTGACTGGATAGCTGGATAAGATGATGGTATTTTTCAGGTTGCTTTTTGTCGAAGAGGAATTTCGTTAGATTGATAACTTGTATGTCTGGAAGGTTGAGTTCGCTTATTTCTTTCTTGAGGTCGTCTTCGGAGAAGTTACCCTTAATTCCTTTTAATAGGATAGATTTTGGTTTTTGTTCTTTACAGGTGTACGTATAGTACTGTATTGTTAATTCAGTAAGCTTTTCCATTATTGCTTTGTGATGTTGAAGCTTGCTGGTGAAAATTGTATGATAATTTTTATCGTTTTCTTTTACTAGGAATTCGTTTTTAGGTACTCCTTATGCTAGTATGGTATGTTACGTCTGGTGACGTATGGCGTAGAGTAAGATACTAGGTCATAAAAACCATCATATTAATATCTTTAGCAATATAAGCACACTACTACAACCACTCTACCTTCTCCATTCCCATCCGTATTCTATCTCCCGATCTTATTTCAATTCCAACCTTATCAGTCATCCAGCATATCGCGCGATGCTCGACGGTACGTCATCGCGTCCAGCGATCCCTACTCCTCATATTAGCACCTCCTAATCTGCCACCCACTCTCACTCTTAATTACCCCACTCCTTTAGACACCTCCCAAATCAAGGGAACTCAATCCATTAACTTTTTCAAGCAGTTCCTTGCGAGCCCTTTCAGGGACACCATCGCCTCTTGTACGCATTTCCGCCCAGAGATACCATCTCTCGGGATCTCTGTAAAATTTGTTGTAAAGAGTTCGGCATTCGCCAATAAACACATACGTATATTAGCACAGTTACCTTAACGTGTCGTCATTCCGAATCTATAATGTCGTGTGGAATATTCTCTATCTTTAACTGCATTCCAAATAATCTCAGAATACCTACTCGTACGTACAGGAAGCCTATCAGCGGCTCTATACATCTCATAGATATTCCGAGTGACTAATTGATCTTGTCACGCACCAGTTGCATTTTTATAATATTCCATGCCTCGCCGCGCCGGAAGAAAGTATCAGCTTTGCAAGCTCGCGCGCGGGTTTGTAAATAACGAATCGCCCAGATATTTTGCTCGCGATCTAACCGGAATACGCGCGCTCCCTTCAAGCGTTCGTGACACGGTGGTCGTGCAGGAGATTCGTGACTCTCCGATCCAGAAGGAGCAGATTTCCTGGTGGACGCCAGCCACCCTTTCGCTGCCGTCCGTCAACCTTCACCGAGACTGTTCGCTGTACGAGTCTGCAGAGCACGCTGTGTATTCAGCTCCCCGAAACTAGGGAAAACCGGTAGGAGACACCAGACGAGACCCGCAGCTGAAACTATTGTCCGAGAACTGCGGCCAATATCACTGCCCGAAAACAATTGCCGATACCACTAGGAAGTAGATTGCGATCCGGTGAGTGCCAGTTGTAAGTTGAACCGTTGCGTCGTGACCCGGGTTAGACACGGTTATACTCGCCGCGTGGACTCTAAAGCTAATTTGAGCAACATCGTCTTTATCCGTGAATTCGGGATTGCCCTTGAACAGCAAACTCAAATCGCGGAACGTAACAGGTATTAATAATGGTATTTATGTTTGAGTTTATTGTGTAAATGGGCGGAGGTTTGAAGATCTTCAATTTTGTGGGATGTTTTCCGGTTGTGCGTTCGGGGTGTTTTCGTCGAGTTCCGAGTCATCGTCCGAGAGAGGATTATATCTGTTGTCTGTTTTGTCGTGAGAAGAGGTATCCGGGACATTGGCCGGTTGTTTAAATGCTTTTTGGGACGTGTCCAATCTTGTTTGGTGGCGTCATCTTGCGATGCGAGATGATCTCGTGATGTTCCTGGGGATGGGGTAGATGGATTTCTGTTTCGTGCAGGATTCAGGTTTGGCTGGGTGTGTTTCCTTTGTACTGTTGCGTTGCACTCTTTCAACAAATTATGATATTTTTTGTCTATTTGAAAGACAAAATTTTCGGTGTTTTAGGCGCCGATTGTTATTGTCCTCGTTAGGGTCATTTTCTTTACCTTCTCTGGTCTGGGAGAAAGGACGCTTAGGTCGTGGCGTTAATGGCGGCGCCATGTGGCCAGATACTCGGCGAGCGTCACTCACCGTGTATCAGGGCCTAATATTCTATAAACAGTTACGAATGCGTATCGTGTCTCTTGCTTCGATGTTTAAGGGATCAACGGCCCGAAGGGATAGGAGATGTAAATCTCTATAACAATTTGAAACACTGTGGAACACTTTGTATACATTAGATATTTATAGGAACGCAAAGGACGCGGATCGAGCTCCGTCACTGTCCGCGGTTCGTGGCAGACTCCCGACGTCCTAACCACCGTTCCAACCGGCGATGTTGTAAGCGTTGTGAACAATCAGTTATATATCGCACAGAATACAATTTTTTCTTTCTCTCAGATCACATTTTTTAGGTAAAATAATTGCTTGTTTCAGTGTAATAACGCTAAAAATTACTTAATATACGCCCACGGTAAAGCAAACAAGTGTAACTTTCCTCCTCACAGCAAAAACGTTGAAAAAATCAGTTTTTATTGTTTTTGACGATGAAGCAGGCGAACAAAAAATTTTTAAAAAATTGACGACACTGCCTGTGACAATACTTTATCAGGAAATCAAACGGTAAAATAGCATGTTTTCATATTTTTGAGAAAAAAATATTTTTCCGATTTTTTTGAGGTTTTTTCATTTTTTACGACCTCAATTTGCAACAAAGAAATCTGAAAAAACCTCAAAAATGCGCCTTAGGATCAGGAATGTGTCACATTTTTTTCAGAATTTTAGAACGCATTTGAGACCGGAAAATGTGCCGCAAAGCATAAAATCTATTTTACCCTGTAACTACCCTTACGGGCATGCTAGAGGGCTGAAATTTTACTCCGAGGGATTTTTCTTGGTCATCTTTCGAATGGTTCAAGAGCCATGGAAAAAGCTCTAATGGCAGTTTTTACCATCTTAATCGGCTAGGCCCTTTGGTGTTAGACAGTGTAAATCGAATCGGAAACTTTGCTCCAGCAGTTCTATTAATCGGAAACTTTTCACAATGTAACATTTTGTTTATTTTCTTGTCTCTTTCATGTAATAAATGGATGCTTATATTATTTTGTTGCTCTTCATTCTTTAATAAGCCCCTTTCAATCTCCCATCCGTTTTAACTCCATAAAGTGATATTTTATACTTCTACAACAGGTTTCTGTAAAATCCGTATCAATGTCTCCGATTGAAAACTTTTGGCCAGAGGTAGTAGAAACGTTGAATGACTCTAATTCAATTATTACGGGCTGTTAACAATGAATTTAATAAAATGATACCGGGTTTGCCTTGTTTTCTTTTCTTTTCTCCAAAGATTGGTGTAAACTAGAGGTGCGTAACAAATCGGAAATTTCGGCTACCCGATATGTGGATCGGTGCGAGAATTATTTTGGTTGAATTGGTACTTTCGAAAACTTGACCCGTCCCGACTCAACGAAAGCATCGGATACCCGAAATTTTTGGGTTTTTGCCGACCTTTGGTATAAAAGGGTTATCAGAAAAATATTCTACATTTTCACACTAACAAAAATTATGCCTTTCAACTAACTTGTCGCATAGCAGTTAAAAATCCTTGGGGGTTGAAGAAACCTGTCATCCAGAAAACTGTAGGTCTGCCTTGTGTACACCACTGTCTAAACTGATAATCTCGTTCTAGAAGTTCAGTGTACCAGAATCCCAGTGTAGCGGACTCCCAAGATATTTTTAACCATTTATCAGGTATACGGGCATCGTACATCGCATCGAGCGATTTGCGTAATCCTTGACTCATCACGATGGTACCATCAATGGCGAGTTTCAGGTTCATTAAAGTACTACGCACCTCTTTTATGACCCTCGTAATTCTATTATGGAAATTAATGAATTTGTCAAATTAATCGCTTTGAAAAAAGATGGAAGAAACAAAGTACAGTAACGGCTCGATACATATAAAAACTTCAAGACTGAAATATTACTTACATCGTGTGCAGACATTATTCTATACACAGTATCTTGCCGTTAGTCGAACGTCGAAGAGTGACGTCATTTATGGCGACTTTTACTAATATTCGGACACTCTTAAACACGGTTGAACTTTTTTGAGAAGTTAGAGAAATAAATTTTTTGAAAAAATTTACAAGTTGTCGGAACTGCAAACAAAATAATAAAAGTTGTATGTTGCAACTTTTTTATGTGAGCTTATGTAAAAGTTAGAAGACATGTTTCATAGATCTGTATCAATTAAACATATTTTGGAAATGTCATTAAAATCGGTTGACGTTGCAATAAGCTACAAACGTTTAAAGATGGTAGAAATTGCAGTTTTTCATGATTTTTCGAATCGCGAACAGCGGTCTGGCCTCCGAATTCGCACGCGAACGCGCGGAGGCTATGAGTCCTTCAGACTCGTACGACCGCGGATTATTCAGCGCGCGTGGCGAACCGAGCCTCGTATCAGTGATCAGACGTGAGAATCCCGCGACAGTAAAAAATCCGTCGCGCCGCGCGCCGTCCATCTGCGCTCCGCGAATTTCCGTCTCAGCGGAGGCGGACATTGTACCGACGCGACGACCCGTATTTTCGCGAACGGTATCGAATGACTAACGCGCTCCGCGAATAAACACCCATCGCAGAAGTGTACTAGGAGCGCGGGCTCCCGTGTCGCGGCCATGTGGCCGCGTGGCCGCCTAATTGTGAAGACGACAATTGAAATAATTTCAATAAATGACATAGAGCCCACTTCCGTTCGTTATTTTCGACCTGTGCGATTCGCCCTGCCGCGAGGGTAGTCCCCGTTATTTCCTGTGTCCGAATTTCTGGCCGTTTGTGTTCGTGCGGTCGCACACGGCCCGGTCTCAGTGCCTGTAAAACCTCGAGGTTGACCCTGTCCGACGGCCCTAAAAAGTCGTTCGAGCGGGGACAATGTTGCACAATATAAGTCCACATAAAAAAGTTGTAAAACTTAATTTTTAGTATTTCAATTTTTTACAAATATCGTGGAGATGGTTTTCATATTTATCGAGACATTACTAAATATGAATTTCTGTATATAGAATTCCTGTGTACCTGTCGACTTCTTGTCGTAAGAATATGTTCATTGGTAACAACGCTCCCATTCGTAGAAGTGCTTCTTTCACTTCGAAAGCATTGTATTGTTTCGGCAATTTGGCTAACATGTCGCTAGCTAATTTGTAGACCACGTTCTCCCTGCTTTCGCCACCCTGTGAGCCTCCTTCCTTCGGCTGTACGCTTAGGATTGTGTCGAGTATTCCCTTCGCTGTATTTATTTGATAAGTAATGTCTGCATTCGGATGCAAACCAAACACCTCTGGAGTGTCATTCGCCGGCAAAGCATCGATGTAATCTATGTACCCTTGAAGATTCCTGGTCTGCGGAACCTTGTATCCACGGTAGAATTCGAAACCAGGCCGTAGCAGTACATCGCAGAACCAAACGTGTGTAAACGTAGTCAATAATCGCTTATCAAAGTCGTCAGTGACTCTGCCGCCATATTGGACCTGTATTGGGTGATAGAGAGAGAGAGAGAGAGAGATAAATTGAACGTTATATTCACAGCTTTATTTTAAACTGGTGCCGAAAATAGATTCTACTACAACGAATGGACAAAACATTATACTGTGACGTGGCATTTCTGCCAACGTGCTCCGGAACTAAATATCGGAAGACCGGGTTATTTTCCTGGAACACTTTGCTCAACGGGGAAATAGAACACGAGAGGCTCCGGCGAGAGGTTAAGAGCAACCTGGAGGCACCGTCGAGGGCAGAAGCGGTCAAGAAAACATCTCGGCTACTTTGGCGTGGCCTAAACCGGGAAGAACCTGGCCCGCTATCGGATTGGCCAACGTCGATCGCCTCAGCGAGAAGCATCGAATGCACGGTCATCGCTGCCGAAGAAGCCGCCAATTGCCGGACGCCAGGGACCGTCTCACACACACACACGCACACGCACACGCACACGCACGCACACCGGATCCGCCGCCTCTATACGGGGGTGGTGCATAGCAAGCTCCTATATGGGGCATACGGAGCTATCGCACCGTCTCCAACGAGGCGGCGTGCCTCCTCGCGGGTCTGGTTCCCCTGCACCATCTGGCAAGGGAGCGGGCGGCCTTGTATTTGGCCGTCCGCTCGTTGCGCAGGGGAGACGCGGACCCAGACGAGGAGGACAGGATAGGGATCGGAGTGCTGAAGCGCCGGGCCCGGCAAGAGCCGCTGGCCCTGTGGTGGTCGGAAATTCTGGCCGACAATACGGGCCGGCCAATAGTCCGGGCCCTCTTGCCCATCCTGGAGGACTTAACACCCAGGTGTTAAGCGGCCATGGACGTTTCGGCCGGTACCTGGCGTGGATCAAGAGGGAACCCACCGAACGGTGCCACCACTGTGCGGAGGCTTTGGACACGGAGCGGCACACGCTGGAAGAGTGTCCGGCGTGGTCGGCGCCGCGCCGTGTCCTGAGAAGCGAGATTGGAGGCGACCTCTCGTTGTCAGCTGTGATCGATCACATGGTTGGCGACGAGAGGTCGTACAAGGCCGTGACCTCCTTCTGCGAGGAGGTGATGCAACAGAAGGAGGTCGCGGAAAGGGCGAGGGAGGCCGACCCCCTCTCCGAAAGGAGGTTAGCTCTGGCGAGGCGCCCTCGCCGAGCGGCTCGCCACGCGCTACGTGGCAGGCGACGGTTAAGGGGAGGCGGGACTAGACAAGTTCTTCCCGCCTCCCCCAGAAAAGGCACCCCAAACCGGGGAGGTCTTTATAGGGGGGGGCCAGTCCCACCCCCCTCGTCCTGCCCCCCCGCGGGGTACGTAAAGATCGTTGGGTGGAGAAGGGGGTGGGAATGGGGGTGGAGGCGGTCGCGGGCAGGGTGCCTGCCTCCGTCTCCTCCTTGTCGCGCGCGGCGACCTCTTTCCTCGGCCGGGAGCCCCTTTTTAGGGGGTCACCGGGGGTCGTTGGGCGGAGCGAAGTTGGGCGGCGCTGGTGACTCGCGAAGCTCACCGAACGGCCCAGGGAAGGGGTGTGTAAGTGGGCAACCTGCTTACACCCGGATATACAGGGTGTCCCAAAACTACCCAAGGAGCCGAAAACGGGAGGTTCCTTGGGTCATTTGAAGCGACATTTTCTTTTACGAAAATGGTGTCCGTGGCTTTATTTAGGAGTTATTAACTAGAAACACGGATCAATCAGAGCGTGGCCACAGCGGGTTGATTCCGAGTCGGCCAATGGCGACACCACGCCTCGCGGGACCTGTCGCAGAGTCAGACTCCGTTCGCTATAGCTGCTCTCTGATTGGTCCGTGTTTTTCGTTAATAACTCCTAAACAAAGTCGCGGACGCCATGTTTGCAAAGGAAACTGTCGCTTCAAGTGACCCAGGGAACCTCCCATTTTCGGCTCCTAGGGTAGTCTTGGGACACCCTGTATTAGGTCAGGGCTCGGAATTTTTTAATCGCGGCGGCCGAGAATCGAAGCTCTGCCTCCTCGACCCGACCGCGTGTCTCGCTCCCCGTAGCGATCCTAATGCTCAGAGCTGCTCAGGCGCGTACCATAACATAGGCGATACTTGTAATCCTTACCTTTGAAGAACCAATTCGTGACTGTTCACACAACATTCTCAGTTAACGGATAAAAAAGGGAATAAAGACGCTGATTTTCTAAAATTTGTTACAATGTAAGCGTCTGCGGTTCGAACAGTCACATCTAAACTTCCAGTAGATCTTATAAATTTGCAAAGCGCGTCTAAACGTGCGCGAAAATCATGATATTCCGGATAGTATTAAAATTGGAACAATAGAATTAACAACTTTTTTTAAATTTATGTCATGAATTTATTTTTTTAATTAACTTTCTACAGATCTTGTCCGAAATTATCGTGCGCCATAGTGGAATAGGCCTACAAAGGATGCCACTAAAAAATAGCGCATTAGCAATAGTACCTCAATGGTAATGTGGGAACCTATTGACACGAGTGTTGCCCTGATGCGTCACGAATAGCGCCTATGTTATGGTACGCGCCTGAGCAGCTCTGAGCACTAGGATCGCTACGGGGAACGAGACGCGCGGCCGGGTCGAGGAGGCGGAACGTTCGAATCTCAGCCGCCGCGATTAAAAATTTCCGAGCCCTGTATTAGGTATTGCTGGGGGGAGTTCGTCTCCCCCCCCGGGACGTGACCCCACAAAGGGCCAAGGGCGAGGGGGATGGCTGGTTGTGTTTTTCGGAAATCCCAGTCGCCCCCGAATAGCTTAGGGTAGGTGGTCGTGAGGTTTTTTAGTGCGGTACTGTGAGCCCTTCTGGCTCTCGTAAGTCCCACATACCCCCATGTTCCTCCCAGGGGCATGGGAAGTCCGTAAAAGGATTCTTCCTCACGCTAAAAAAGAATAAAAGGCATTAATGGAAACCTTTCAAGAAATGAATGGAGTAACAGAACATATGCACATTATTTTAAGTACAAAGAAGATTCACTAGTACAATATGCAATAAAGAAAGACCGACTATTATTAGAAATAAACTAGCTGGTTATTGTTGCTCGCTCGCTTCGCGAGCTCGCGGGTGGGGTTGTTATTGCTCGCTCGCTTCGCGAGCTCGCGGGTAGGACTGCTCTTGCGAAAGGGTTAGTGGTACGCATTGCTGGTGGGACATACAGGTCTTAATGGTTTTTTATTTATTTTGTGTGTTACTCTCCACGAGCCACACAAAGAACTTCCCGATTCGTTAGTTGTAAGCGGTAACATTAGCATTAGTTGCATAATTAAAAAAAAGAATTTGTTTTTAAATTAAAAAACATTTTTTTTTAAATTATAAAAAAATTTCTTAAAAATAAAAATGAAATATATATAATTATGTTTTATTTATTCGGTGGAAAATTTCCATCCTCTCGTATAAATTGCATTCTTGAATGAACTTCTTTCGAAAAAAACTAAAAAAAATCTAAAAAACTACTTGACCAATATGGACCAAAATCTAATCAGCTCTAAGTTACGACGGGGCACATCGATTGCATCATTCATCAATCAGATTGCATTGTTACTTTTTCAGAAAACGTTAACGAAAAACTTGATAACATAAAAACGGCCATACGCGCGCGCGCGCGCACACACACACACACACACACACACACACACACACACTAACAATTTGATAAAAATAGTCTAAAATGACTTCAATAACCATGAAACGTGAAGATCTGCTAAAAAATCGATTTTCGATTTTCGGGGTAATTACAGTAACTTCCCTATGAATCGGGAAGTTAATAAGATATAAGATAAACGAAGAGGAAAAGAAGAGAGCATGGACATCGATAGCGAGAGAATGTGTGAATAAGTCTAATAGTCTAGAACACACAATCACAGGATTTACACCAGAGTATCTATTACATGGCACAGACACCAGTAACATACCAGAAGAATTTAAAAAAAGAAGAACGGGGAAGACTGGATGGGAGATAAGAGGTTAGCATTGGAAAGAACACTGAAATCACATAAGTATAGGTAATAAAAGTATATTCGACAGAAATAGAAAACACCATGAATTAAATGTGGGAGATATGGTATTCATAGAAAATGGGAACAAACTGAATAGGAAAAAGCTAGAAGAACTAAGAATCGGACCATTCGAAATAGAAGAAAAAGTTTCAAACTCAATTTATAAAACAAGAACTGGAAAAAGAAATCAAGATACAAGTCTATTCCATGTGATAAAACTAATTCCAATGTTAGAAGATGAGAGACGAGAGACGACTGAAAAGTTGTGCAATTTTAAGAGAGAGAGAGAGAGAGACGAATAATTTACCTTGATTGTCGTTACTCTTATTCACAGTCGACATGTAAATACTGTATACGTTTATTGTCAATAGTAATATCAGTTATACATTAAAATTTCTTATTTACAGAGAAACTAATTTGGTTTACTTATTCTGACAAACCTCAGTCTCAGATATAAAAAAAGATATTATATACATTTTGATTGGTTTGAAACGAAAAAAGAATTGCAATTAGATGTAGCGGCCACGATTCACTCGCACGAATTATGCATGGAGGAATTTGCTTGTTCGAGCAAATTCCGGAACAAGACGTTGGTACAACGTGACACTTTAATGACCATAATACTACGCAACTACCATTGTAACGAGTCCGGAATCCTCGTTACAACCGAAACTCTCCCTCGTTGCTGAATGGCTCGCCGAGCCAGGGTTCGCGGCGAGGGGGCGGTCGGGGAACGACGGGTCGGGAGAAATAAAACACTTCGAGCCGGTGTTACTGTTTATGTCTCACTACGCCGCGGATCGCGAAGACGCCGATCGCGGTATCCCCACGGGTACGCGGTTCGCGGATCCGAGTGTTGGTGACGGGCACGGTTCGTCCAGGCACGTGGTGGGTCGGAACCGGCGGCTCGCGGTCGGGTTTGTCAGGGCGACAATGGCGGGGTTCGTTCGACGGCGCGTTGAGCGGACGAGGAGGCGGCGGCGCGTTGCAACGGGCGTTCCGACGGCTCGCGGGAACGGCGACGGGAGCTCCGGCGCGAAGCTGGTGAACGGGTTCGTTCGGCGGCGCGCGGAACGGGCGAAGACACAACGGCGCGCTGCGGACGGGGTTCCGACGGCTCGTGGGAACAGCGACGGGGAACTTCGGCGCGAAGCGGTGACGCGGGTCGGTTCGACGGCTCGTGGAACGGACGCGGGTGCAACCGGCGCGCTGCAAAAGGTGTTCCGGCGGCTCGCGGGAACGGCGACGGGGGACTTCGGCGCGAAGCGGTACTGCGGGTCGGTTCGACGGCTCGTGGAACGGACGCGGATGCAACCGGCGCGCTGCAAAAGGTGTCCCGGCGCACAGTGGGTTGAAACGTGAAAAACGCGGACAAAAATCATTTTTAAAGTTATTTCTGAGTTTAAATTAATAAAAATGGTACAGTTTTATAGATTTTGGGGTGCTGAATTCAAATTAATAATCAGATTTTACTTAATTCCAAACCCATAAAAGATATATAAGGTTTTCTAGAAACGATTTTCTCGAATATGAACATACATATTATTAATTGTTATTATATATTAAATTTTGTTTAATTTCCTTGATTTTAATCGCTGGATCATATCTCGTAGTCATCCTCTTCATTTTTTTTTGGTACATGAGGTTTGGAGTTATCCAACTTTCTATGTTAAGCCCATCTCTATCGATGCCGTCACAAACAGACAGACTGACATGGTTTTATTTTTCTACACAACGAAGCAAAAACGAGCAAATCTTTTGTCTTAGTTTTTCAGCCCCCTACCCGCTCCTGAAGTTTTGCCATTTAAATTCGGGACACCCTGTATATATATATATATTTATTATATTATTATATATATTATACAATAATATATATTATATTATTATTATTATAATTGTATGTAATAGGACTATTATATGTAATATATAATAGGACTTTTGAGGCGACCTAGATCAATTTTTGTATAGCGTTTTTGATTATTGAAAAACTCAATTTTTATATTATCGAATCCGATTCGGGTTAGATTTTTGATCCTTGATCCCAATCTGAAAATTATGACAAAATTTGGCTGGTTTTCTTTTAGAAATGGCTTTCCTTTGCGAACAGACACCGTACTGTTGGGGGCAGCTAGGAGCAGCTGGAACCTTTTTAGTTTTATTCTACACATATCTACCAATAACGTGTAATAAATTACAATGCGGAAATCGACGGCAATCGGTTTATAACTCTATTTGAGCAGAAAAAAGCTTGAAAATTACTCTTTGTTTTATCAATGTTTGTAGGTGCTATGTACATCAAAAACAAACAACGTTGTTTGCTTATTATTTTCGTCTTGAAACACGTTTTCAGTTAAGTACACGGAAAAAATCCTCACTCATACGTGTATCAAGTTATAACGTACTAAATGAAACGATATTCTAAGAAATTCAGGAGAAGCTACTTTTGTGAATATTGATTGTACTTCAGCATTTAATTGTGGGATACAGGTATTGAATTTTGGAAAAGTAAATGCAGGAAATGATGCCTTATTTATCTACCAACAAGTTTATAATATAATTTTACATTTTTCGTTTAGTCAGAAAAATGATTTTTGTCCACGTTTTTCTCGTTTCAACCCACTGTGCGGCGGCTCGCGGGGACGGTGACGGGGACTTCGGCGCGAAGCGGTGACGGCTCGTCAGGGTAAGGCGCTTACCGATGTTCCGTGGTCTCGGCGGCTCGCCTGCTAGGCCCGGAAAGAGAGCGAATCTTCTCCCGTGCTGCCTCTTATAGGCAAATTCGGTGGTGACTGCGGGGTACGCGGGTCGCGGTGCGCGCGTAATTCGCCGAATTGTGCCTGCTTCGAGGCGCGAAAACGCGGGAAGGTGCGTAATATTGTATTGTGCCTGGTTACGAGGCGTGCAATTGCGCGGTACGCGTTCGGGTTCGGTCGGGGTCGTTCGGTGCGTTTCGGTGGTACGCGAGTCGTCGCGTTCGTAACAGATCTGTACTGAGCCCGCTGTACAGGTCTGTTACACCATAATAACGTAAACGTGGTCATCTCATAACTTTGAAATAAAAAATTCAAGTTTCTGTAATTTTTGATAAAACGACTTTATCGTAAAAAATTTTGAAATAATTTAAATTTTTTCAGAATTCTTTTCAGCAAAACAGAAGAAATGGAGCATAATTTATTCAACGCTGATCTCCTGTAATTATCGTTATGTTAGGAGTACAACTTGAAAAGAAATATCACTTTTGTTTGAGGGCACATTTGCCTTCCTCATCTAGCTTTTACTGGAGATTTTTTCTCGATACATAGAAATTGCCTAGTTTTGAAAGGTAAACTCACGCAATCGTTTCGTTGTTAATTTAATTTTCTTAATCGAAATATGAAGGTTGCCTTCGTTTTTAAAAAGATTGTAAGAAATTATTTTTTTAAATAATAACTTTTTTGGTTAAAATTGCACGAACAAAGTACAATTACAAAGTAAACAAAATCATCAATCAGCCCAGATATTAGATTTACGCTGTATAAGATAGCAGTTCAAAAATTCAATAACATAACTTGGGACACTCACCACCATATTCGTGACATTTTTCTAATGAAAATCATTCTAAATATGGTATAATTCCGATGACATTTTTTTGTGTAATGAATAATGAAAATTTTGGACGCAAAGAAGGACAGCGTATAGGGAAGGAAAGAGTCGCGGAGCAACTGCCTTTTCGGCAATCAGCTGTGTCCTAAGAATCAGACAGGCGGGGGGAGAGGTGAAGAGGTGCCTTTCTTATAGCAAGTTGATATTATGGTTTTGGCATCCCCGTCACCTCTCTTTCCCCGGTCCAACATACTAACACGCGTGCTGTAACGCGCGTAGCTCGTGCGATCCGCAACATCATGAAAATTAAAGAAGTTTTGTTATTGGATTAGTAGTGGTCTATTGGTCTCATACTGATATACCCGACCCGTATTATGTTACACTTCTCCACGACCGAGGCCTCCCGAGCTTCAGGGCCCCTCACGGGGTGTGTTGCTATACCCCGCGGTAATAGGTATAGTTCTGGGACAATTAAAACGATAAAACACTGTAGTTAGAGTGCAGTAAAGATTTAGTGGAAAACGTGTATTTTCTGCAATGGATTGTAGGTAACAGAAAGAATTCTATTGTTCAGCAATAAAACAGTAAATATCTTACTATATTAATTAACAAACCTCTCCAAGCATGTAGCAGACAGTCGGCCACGACACTCCTCTTTTTGGATCCATGTCGTCTAAATGATTCTGTATAAATTGAACAGAGGCCGCAAAATCGGCTTGATTAAATTCATATGGAATGTTCCATCCAAGGGGTCCGAATTTCCTGCGTTCTTGAATGACTGTATGTAAAAATGCTACTGCATACAGTAAAGGTGGCCATTGCGATTGTGTGCTATAATCCAATGTATCTTGCGTCACAGCTTGGTAGGTTCTCTTCAAACTGGCTCTGATACCTTGTGGCGGTTCGTTTGTGAATTTGATCGCCATCTGAAACAAATTTAATTGTTAGCAACCTACAAATGATACGATTTATCGTACAACTAATTATATGACAGTTCTTTCGACAGTTTGAACAGCATCCAACAGCTATACCGTTTGTGTTCCTGTTCTACATACAACTTGTAGTCAGTGTCGCCAGATCAGGGGAATTGACTCAAATCGAGGGGAATACAGTTACCCTCTCTCTGCCAGTAGTGTATTAGTCACTTGACATTGTGAAACATGCACGACAAAGATGAAATGTATCACGTGTCCGTGTCGTGGTGAAAGCATGGAAGAATAGCGTCGTAGAAGGGGAAAGGGAAGGATAGAGTGGAAGACAAGTCTTAAGAGTGTCGCCTCCTAGCTCGCGCGTAACTGTGTGTGAGTTAGGATGGCCCTTATTTTTCGACCATGAAATTTTGGACACGATTCCACCCAATATTTCACCATTTTATAAAAAAATGATATATACAAAGTTTTAGATGAAACGGACGTCGGAAACTGCGTGCTTAATGTAAAGAGTATACTGAAAATTCAAGTTAAATATTTTATACCTCCAAAAATATCATAATTCCTTACATGCATTCAAGTACAAATGTACTTTGTACTAATTAAGATTATTTCATATTAATTATCCTGTCTAATTGCTGTCCACCCCCTTTCTGCTAACAAGTCCGTTTTCGTGAAGCGTAACACCGGTGAGAACAATTCGTTCCAATTGAAGTAATATTTCTAATTCGCCCACTCGAAATCTCGTGTTTCAGATTGACGGTGTAAAAATCCCATCACAAGCCCTCAAGAATTCAGCAGACGGTTAGAGGCCCTTGCAGTAGTACTAATTCAACTATTTCGTTGTAAGTGTAGTAGAGGCTCAGGTTCGGTGATGTTTTATAGTAAATCCATCGCTTAATGCCGTCATTGTATATGTTCGGTTTTGACATAACTGCCAGCGATTTAAATAAAGGTGCTTCGATCGTTGGTGATCAGTTTCTTGTTGTTTTCGTATCGCGAGTGCGCGACCTGCAAAAACAGTGGTCTTGTCCGCGTAGAAGTCACCAACGTCGAACACCTCCGTTTGAATCTCTAACAAAGGTGAAACCGAAGTCACCAATCAAACTAGAGCATTTTCAACCGGCTCCGTCGCTCGTACGTACCGTGCGCGCGAACCACTCACTCTACGTTGCGATCTCGCAGCCCTCGCTTGCACGTATCGAAAAGATTACTAATTTATCGCAACTCTCGTTGCAACTCTACCCATCTCGCGGCATCGTCGCTATTAGTGTAAAGTTATTGTCATTCCGTGTTCGGTTTATACCGTCTTAGTGACTGTGGTTAATAAATTGTTGTGTTGGACAAAACGGGAGCTCAACTTTCTCGCCTCCAACCTTAACCACGTTCCTCAGCGCTCAATTCTGAGTGCTCCCGGCATCAGGCTCTTGAATATCGTTCAAGCCGAAACAGTATAAAAATTGCAATGCTGTTTGTTGCAATGATTTTTTTGGACTTCTGTTATCTGTCTGATTGGACAAAATTTCTAATTCTTTTTTTATTGCCCAACAAATTTTATTCCTCATGTCTACAGATTCCTGCTCTAAATCTTTATACTAGGGATCGATAAAACAAGAAACTTGGGTTATCAATACAGTACTCTAACTATCTTCATTAAAACCGAGTTGAAATCGTTGCTGTATTTCGGAAAGTACCGTTTCTTTATATATACGAATAACGTGATTATCCTTTTCTCGATTGCTTAAATGTTTCTCTATTAATTAACTTCCCGATTCATAGGGAAGTTACTGTAATTACCCCGAAAATCGAATATCGATTTTTTAGCAGATCTTCACGTTTCATGGTTATTGAAGTCATTTTAGACTATTTTTATCAAATTGTTAGTGTGCGTGCGTGCGTGTGCGTGTGCGTGTGCATGTGCGTGCGTGCGCGCGTGTGTGTGTGGCCGTTTTTATGTTATCAAATTTTTCGT